>CM057812.1:20780701-21498201 GCA_030067965.1 Latrodectus elegans
AGATTAGTTAAACTTCTTGAATAAGTTAAAAGCATTGAGTTTAGTTCTTCTTAATGGCATATCTTTTATAACCATAGAGATTTTTAAAAAAATTTAAAGAAAAATCACACTGTAATTTTCCTTAAAGAAGAAAAATCAATTTCAAGAACTTTTTGCAGATTTTGATTTAGCTGAGATTAGGAAAAATAATATTTCTTATTACAGCCTTCATAGCTGAACTAAATTATTGACATGTTTGAAGATTTAAGTTGGAGGAAAAAACTGAGGTTTATATTAAGCATATTTGTATAGTTAAAAAGGTTATACTTGTTAAAAATTTAAAAAAAATTCTTAACATAATATATGAACACAAGAAAAATAATCTATTACAAAATTACAATTCAGTTATTAGATTATCTGAAAGATCTAGAATTTAGCTGCCTAAAATTGTTTCACTCCTACATGATATACCTCATAAGATGAAAAATTTGAGAAATCTACAGTTTGCTCTAAGATTTTTATTTAGTTAACAATTTTTTCATCTCCTTTTACTTTTTGAGAATTAAAATTCTAGTGTAAAATAAAAGTTCCATATTATTATTTTCCTCTTTGTAGAATAATTTCGACATGAGTTTATAGAATCATTTTCTTGAAGCTTATAATGAACAAGTTTTAAATAGTTTTTTTATTGCTTATGGTTCTTGAATTTATCTTGCAATACCATTAACTTTAATGGGAAGCATTTTTCTCTGACGAAACCTAAGTTCCTTTAAATTTCGTGAACACATAAAATCTAATGAAAAACAAACCTTGATTGATTCCTGGAAAACTTATATTTTCAAAAACAAGTAAGCTTTCCTGACTAAAAATTCAGGAAAGTCTTTAGCACCTAATCTGATTGTTTTAAAGATTTGTAAAAAAAAAATTCCAAACCCAATCAATAACTCTGATGATAGCATAACCAAATGGATCATATAAGCCTTTCAAAATATTTCGTGAAGAATCTTTTAAAACTTTTTCAAAAATGTTCAGCTTTATTTCAGAGAAAATTAAAAATGTCTTGAACATTTTTGATAAAAATACTTTTTATCAATATTTTTTTCAATATAATATTTTTTCTTATTGTGTTTAATATAGTTTATCTTATAATTGAAATAAAAATCGATATAAATTTTAATTATTTAATTTATAAATTAAGTTATTAAAATTCAAAAAAATCAATCCAAGAATTATAAATTTGTTAGAAAAATTAATTTCAAAGGAAGTTTTTAACACTACCTATTTATGAATGTAAAAAATTGTATTTAAGTTAATTCTTTAAAGAAAACACAAGAAACTCAAATAAAATAATAAGAATGTATTAATTAATTTTAATTTCAACTAAGAGCAATAAAATTCATATTTTCTCTCATGTGACCATATAGTTTTGTTATTCTAATCAGTGAAAAGAACAATTTTTAACGTATTAAAGGGCACATTGTTTAGAGATATAATTTAAAAACTGTTTTAAATATAAGTATTTTATACATATAAGCATTAAATACATTTCTAATGTCTCAAAATAAGCAAAATATCAACTTTAAACGAATCTAAATTTGTGTTTCAAACCATTTACAAATAGGATTGATATTAAGTATTTAAAAGGAACTTATCAAATCTTACATTGGTATGTTTCGTAAAGATACTTGCACTATGAATTTATTAAAATGTCTGCATATATTATTTTGAATCCGATTATTTTTAGATAGAGGTATGTTAATGGAACATGGAATGGATAATGGGATGGGTCATAAGAAATGAATCCAAAATTTGCATAAATGGTTTTATGATAAAAGAAAATCCCGATCTAAATGGAGATGACATTGTTTCCTCATTTTTAAAGATATTTGGACTGTTGCAATACTAACATTTCTTGTTCAGGAAAGTGTGTTCTTATCAAACCGTTTCTCTCATTCGGTCTGGTATTTCATCATAGCAGTTCTCTTTATGTTGTTATTTTCATGCCAATCAATAAAAAAAAATTATATTACTTGATCTGAGTGACTGATTAGAAGTGATGGGGACCTCCCGTTTAGAGAAAAAATCCTTCTGGCGTTTCAGAATATCAAACCAAGAATTATTTTATGTTTTGATTTCTTTCTCCTGCATCTCGTCAGGTTGACTAACGTCTATGTGCTAGCCAACAGTACCATCAATAAATCAGATTATGTTCGTGATCCTGGAATTATTGTTGGTTAGGTTCCAAATAAAAAGGCTTGCACACTTTTTTTATAAATTTGCAAGATGAACGTTGAGAAAATCTGCCAACCAACATGGGATAAATAAGATAATTATGGGCACTTTTTTCGTCAAATATCCTATATAAAACTATAGAAATGTACTTTTAATGACTGTGATATAAATATGAAAGTCGGCAAAACTTCAAACTTTAATTATATAATGTTAGAAATGTCCACTAGTAATACCAGCTGTAATAATCACAATTATACAGATACAATTCGTCAGATACGATAAGTAACAGCTTCCAATAACAGGTCTCAAATACCTCAGGCAGAGAACAGCTTCTCTAAACTAGTAGTCACGACTAATCGTCTTCACAAAACTAACTGTGTGTACAAAACTAACTAACTATGTCGGGCTGCGGTATTTATACCTGACTTGGCGGGGAAGTCTACTAATTTCGCCAAGGTTCTGGAAACTTCTAGGCTATCTCGCTAAATATTGGTCCTAGAGCTTAGGTGATGGATGTTTCCAAAAGTATACACTTCTCGCCAAGTCATTAAGTTTTCTCGCCAAAACATCGCCAAGTCACCAAATCATCAGAAAACCCGCCTTTAATGCATAACACGTCCAAATACCGCAGTTCTTGCCCAAAATGTGAGCATTTCCGATCTGTCTGAGATATTTTAAGACATATACAATAATTATTTATTTATAAATTTGTAACAATATATATTCTTGTCTTGAAAAAATAATATAAAAATCATTTTTTTTAAACGTAATTTTATTTTTGCACATTTAACATCTACAAGTAGTATATTAACAGAAAGTATGATCCCATAAAATGTCTACCAGAAAAAAAGTAACCTTACAAAAAATCTTTTTTTTAAATAAAAGCAAGAATTTCTATAAAATTCAAAATTACAAATTTTTTTACAAAAAAATAATTATGCAAATCAATTCCCCCACATTTTTATTAAGTTGAAATAAAACGTTAAGTAACACAATTTCAATTTTATTAACAAAATAAAAGAATGTTTTTAATGTTGGTCACACTTATATGTATCTTGAATGGTTTTAAAGTTTAATAATAATTTATTTTCAAGGGAGAACTTTTGTGACTCTCAAATTCACATAGCTTTTTAAAATGAAACAAAAATTTTTAATATTAAAATAAAATTCTTATTGAATTCTCATACAAAATATATATCGGTGAACACATTTTTAAAATTTAATAATACAGAGGGCATAAAATATTTTATGAAATATCAAAACTATTTTTTAATTATCAGAAGTAAATTAAAAAAATATTCATTATTTAAATTTAAATGAGTAAACAAATTATGGAATTAAAAACTATGCTATATTAAAAAACTTTAGATACATATATATTTACCATTTCAGTTTAGATTAATTCATTTAGTTCTGCTGTAGATAAAAATGCATGAAGCAAATTTCGTGCGAGTTGGGAATACATGTTAATTTGGGGAAAATAATAATAGCGTGTCATTTGATGTAATTGCCACCGAGTTTGTTATTGATTTTTTGCAGTTTTCATCAAAACATTCTATAATAAGAGCCTTTTACTCAAAAGCATTTTAGTTTTTGTAATTCACAAGTTTTTTACTAGTAAATGTGTCAATAAATCTCCTTTGTTAACATAAAATTTTAACTTAATAACTATTTATAATAAAAATAATATAATTTTGTGGAATTGTGAATTTTTTTTCCAAACAGGTCATTCAATATGTCAAGATATAAGTTTCCATCGAGCTTGAGATTGTGTATCGTTCCTTTAGGAAATATGGTTAACGTTAGATATTTGGAGGATGGTTCCATTGAATTGTATGATGGCTTCGATTTTCAATTCATCAAGATGCTCGTAGAGGCACTGAAAGTCAATGTTACATATGTTATACCGAATCCGATAAACTTTGGAACGAGGTCCGAGAACGGAACTTGGGATGGAGCTCTGGGACTGCTACAGAAGAATGAAGCAGACATTTGCGTAAGTGGTCTTATGATGCAAGAAGATCGTGCTACAGATGCACTCTGTACCACACCCTATCATTATGAAGAAATTCGATTTGCCTCAAGATTACCACTTCTCGCTTCAAAAAAACGTGTCCTTATTGAACCATTTCTACCTTCAGTTTGGTATTCCATCATAGCGATTCTCTTCATAATGCCATTATTTTTCATGCTAGTCAACAGGAAAAAGTTTTCTTATCTCGAAAAACTTTTCAGTGTAATTGCTGACCTGACTGACCACAATGACGATGTTGACAAAGACCTTTCGTTTAAAGAGAGGATTCTACTAGCTTTTTGGAGTATCGGAGCGAGACTTCTTTCTTTTTCTTACGTGTCTGTCCTTTTGTCCATCATGTTGATTCCCACCTATGAACCAGCAATTGATACCATTGATCAATTAACATACGCGGTTACGCATGGTATTTATGAATGTGCCGTTCCGAAAGAGAGTGTTTACCTGTTTTTCTTATTAAGTAGTAAAGATAAACGTCTGAAAATACTTGCTGATAAGATGAGAGAAAACAATTGGGAATTTACCGTGAATACACTACGAAAAAACGCAGTTAATAAATTTGCTGTAATTATGCCTGTAACGTACCTAAAAATTTTTGTATATCCAGGCTCTTTGATTTCAAAAGAACCTCTATTTACTGGGCCATTATCGATATATGCTCGCAAAGGGTTTTGCTGCATGGAAAAGTTAGAAAGCATTGTGAACCACATTGTTGCTTCAGGAATTCGCAGATTACAAAATGATCATTATCAATTTTTCCAGAGAAAATTCACAAATACAGATTTTGTAGAAGAGGAAACAATCAAGAAGCTTTCATTGGAACATTTATCTGGTGCTTTCATTGTATTATTAATTGGGATTTCCCTTTCAACACTGATCCTTGGAGGGGAAATAATTTATAATAAGTGTAAAAAACGGAAGAAGTAAGTTTATCCTGATACTGCTTTCCAGAAACTACAGTTTAATTATTAGTTCATATTAGAGAACATAATAGAATAATGTACTTGATTTGTGAAAATCTCTGAAAACTTTTGTGAATGAGAGTCAGAAATTTGCTTCCTTTTTCAAGGAAGTCCAATTAATCGATTTCCGCGCGTCATATTTTACAGTATCATAATATATTATCAGGCAATAGCACAAATCAAGCTCTAATTTTTATTTAATTATGTGAATAATTCTTATAAAAATATTTTTAAGCAGTTGTTATCAGAGCGTATATGTTTGTAAGCCTATATTTCACATCTATTGAATTTATATTCAATTTTTAGTTAGATCTGTACTATATTCAATTTTTAGTTAGATCTGTAGTTAGATCTCTGAGAGAGAAATTATGATATAAAAATTCTACTGTTTAAATTTGATTCTTGAAAAATAAGAAGTTCAAAGTTAAAATAGATTTCAATTTCCAAATACTGTTTATGTAACGAAGTTCTGCTCTTATAATTGCTTGCTATATCACATCTAATTATTTTTGCTCTTTTTACCATATCCTTTGTGTGAAGAAGTTAACAACTTAAATATTTGATTTCATTTGAAAGAATTAATGGTTATAATATGGTGATCTCCGTACCATGAAAAATGTTATTTAATAAAATTTTAATGAAAAATATAAAGTATAATAGTAAATATGATTTTTTTTTATTTTGGCACAATACAATCCATTAATTTTAATAGTGTTTAGTTATAAAAATTTATAAATTCGTAATAGCATGCTATTTAAAACGAGTTGTAACAGGAAGTGCAGTAAAATGGATTTTAATAATTAATTTGATAATATTTCTAGAATGTATTTTCTTGTATCGTGACTATATAATACTCTGTACTGACTATAAATAAATGAACTGACTATATATAAATGACTAATCGTGACTGTATAATTCTTTTTTAAGAAATAATTGTTAATTATCTAAGCTGAATTTATATTATATTCATACAAATTATTAATTAATGTTCAATAGTAAAATAATAAAAATAATAATATCTTTCTTTGAAACAAGTAGTGTGAAGAAAGTGGTTTCATTAGATTATTCCTGTATCAAATAAAATATTTTTGTTTTTTCTCTATTAAAGTGTATCTTCTTAAATACCAATCTCATATCATGTAAAGAAATAAAAATATTTCACTCATTTTAATGAGCAGATAATGCATATTTTTGCTTATCATTGAGATTCATGCCCATTCATGTATTTGTCATTGCACATAAAGCACATTTAAGTATTTGTCTTTGTATATAATACACATTTATGTATTTGTCCTTACACATTATACAGGGAAATTTGCAATTGCAAAAAGATTTCTTTTTCAGAATTTAGAAGACTACGTGGATATTAAAGATTATATTTATTTAAGGTTTCAACATATTTTTACTATTTTTATTTAAAACACTATCCTAAATGAAATCAAATTATAATTTTAATGGAAAGTTTGATGTATCTGAAACATGTCTATTAAAATTCGTTGTTGATAAACCAAAATGATTTTTATGTCATTAATTCAATATAAACGATGATGGTATTTTATTTGGTAAACTTTTTTGGATTCAGAAAAAAAAAAACAAAGTTTTTTTAAGATGGTTCTATGAACAATTTAAAAATGCAATATTAACTGTATATTAATATGAAGTAAAATTTGAAAACCATTCACATAGTGCTTAACTATTTGAAAAAAATACTTAATGATTTCTTTTGAAAATAATAATTTCAGATTGATTTTTCTTTCACAAGAATGCACAAATATTTTAAAAATGGCGAGTACTTCGCATTAGTTCATGGTTCTTTCGTCAGCAATTAAAATGTATTATTTTTGTATGTATTAAATTGTACTATTCTCTAAATCAATCCGTAATACAACAGGACAAATAAAATTCTAAGCGAAACATTTATTTTGAAATTAAACTAAAAATCATATTTCATTTTTTACATAATGAATATATATACATCATATTTCCAGTATTTATCTATGACTGCTGAAATCGTGTATAGCATTCATCTATATCTCCTGGTATTATATTTACACTGCTAGCCACCTAAATTGCAACACCAAGAAAAACAAGAGATATCACATCAAAATTTATTTTGTAGATGGCATGTTGACTAAGAATCAAATGATTAAATTTATAGACTGCTGTGAAGTGTGGTTTCTACCAAAATCAGTAGTCAAGGTAGCCGCCATTGTTGGAGATCACCACTGCCAAGCGCCTCGCCGTTGATTCAAAGAAGCTTTGGGTGTATTCTCGGGGTATAATAAACCCAGCAGCTTCCACACGTTGCCAAAAATAATCTCGTGTGGCAGCTGGGAAAGTAATCTGGGTCAATCGTTGGGCAGCCATTGACCACATGCTTTCTATCGGTGAAAGATCCGATGAGCAAGCCGGGCAGGGAAACAATTTAATTGTACGATTAATGAAAAACCATTGGACAATATGCGCCACGTGTGGTCGTGAATTATTCTGTTGAAATATGGATGTAGGCAAGCTATGATGGTAAGCAAGGACAGCTGGCTACAATATCACGCAGACGTAGTGATGACTGTTTAAAGTACCGGCAATGCATCCTAGAAGAATGCGAAAGTGATATCCAATACCGCCCCATACCATAATACCCGGTGCAGGTCACGTATGGCGGTGCATAACGCAGCTGTTCAGCATCCTCTTTCCTCGGCGTCTCCAGACTCAAATACGACCATCGTGATGTTGGAGATAGAAGTGTGACTCGTCAGTAAAGACAATTTCATTCCATTCTGCCGTCCACACCCTTCTTTCACCGCGCAATTGGTAGCAGAGACGTTTGTGGTTCTGCGTCAAGGGTAGACAAAGTAATGGACGTCTTGCGGATAAACCACTCTGCTATAAACGATGTCGAATGGTAATACACAGACACTGGGTGATGCGTTACAGACTGAATGTGCTGTGCCATGGTTCGTGATGTGGCTGAGCGATCTGTCACTGCCTTACGCACAATTTGCATGTCATCGCATGAAGTGGTGCACTGAGGTGGATGCGATCGAACATATCGGTCCGTCGTATCCTCCTACATCCAATGATCACATATTCACATTACAGTTGTTAGGTTTTGTCCAACACGACTACTGATTTCCCTGATAGATAGTCCGCAATCTCGGTAGGCCACTGTCTTTTTTCTGTCGAACTCGAATACTTGATCAAAAAATGATCCCAATTTCCTACAAAGCATAATTTATCTTTTTTTTATGAGAAAAAAACACAAGGAAAACATAATTGCCAAACTTGAAATCGTAGAAATCTCCAAGCCTTAAATAACGCTTTAAACTTGTCCCACAGTCGCGCTTCATGTGCGCCTGCGCTAAAATTCTAATCATTTGTATATCTTACCTTTGTTAATGCATGTTGTAAATTTCATGTTATTTGCATGTTTCCTTCAGGGTGTTGGATTTACAGTGGCCAGCAGTGTATATTTAGCATATATCAATCTCTTTTGATACAGTATTTAGACACGATCCCATATTTATGTATTTCTAATACTTTTTATTGCAATGCTGTTCTCATTATTTGCGATAAGCACATTGAAATTAACTCAATGTAAGAATAAAGTAGTAATTAATTCATGCAGATTTTATTTAATATTCATTAAATTCCAATTGCATTGTTGTTGTTAATTTAAAAGCTGACATGGAGTCAATTTTAAACTTTCAAGATTCATGTTGCCTGTAATATAATTCCAAAATCTTTGATCTTGGAAAATTCTACATCTTTATTTTTACAGTAAATAATCTTTATAAATGGTTTTCTTTGCAAATGATTACTATTAATCTTTCATAGATCAATCAAGAAACATATTAACTTAAAAATTCTGTTTTGTTGTTCCAATAATTTTTTCACATAACCATTGTTCAGTTCACACTAATGTAATATAAGACAAATTTCATTTAAATTTACTTTTTATATATCCAGTGGAAAAAAAAGTGTGTGTTATTATCTAATTTTATTCTTTACAATGAATTTAAATAACATCTTATAATATTTTATCATTTATATTTTATTTGAGTAATAGTACAGAATATATAAAAGTAGAATTTTTTAGTGTTCATTTTTACTTACTCATAAACCTAGAAATGCTTAATAATTTAATTTTCATATGACTTCAAGAAAAATTAATTTCCAGAATAAAAGTATTTCAGTAATATGTTTTATATCAAGAAATATGATGAAGTAATATTTTGAGATTCACAATTTTTTGTCCAAATGCTGATACCCCCCAGCTACTCTTAACTCTAATTAAATATAAGGGACAATTAAGTAAAAATGTGGACACAATCGTCAAGATTCAAAGCAGTTTTTAATATCATGACTGACATTCATCAGATAAATTATTTTTACATCTTTTTAATCACATATCTGATACATAAAAAGAAAATTTTAATTTAGCTGAGAATTTTTTTTAATTATTTTAATTTCCAGTTAGTCCTGATTAATAAAGTTTAACGTACAAAAATTATATGGAATTACATAAAAAGTATATAAGTATTAAAATGCAAACATATTTTTGTATAAAATATTGTATTTTAACACTTGCACGTAACAGGAATAAAACAATTAAAATATGAATGAGAAGAAAAATAAAAACATTATTAAAATAATACGAAGAAAAGCAAAAAACTTCATAAAATTAGTAATTATAATAGATTTTACTAAAAAAAATAATTTTATGTGATATTTGCGTGCTTAAAATACGAATACTGATTTGAGATAAAAGATTCCTATCATATTGTTCAATTCAAAACCTTGTATTTTGAAAAATGATTTCTGTCAACTTTTTAATGATGAAATAAGGCATTACTTTTGTAAAACACACCGATTTTTCTGGCATCATTTGCACTCAATATGTCTTAAACAGACTATATAGAAAAGTATTCTATACTTACTCAATTACAAATCAGTTAAAATTTATTTATCAATAAATTTCCAAATGCCTTTTTTTATGAAATATTAAGTATGGTTAAACAAAGTTTTCCATCAAATTTAAGAATTTGTCTGGTACCACTTGCAGATATTATTAATTTAAAATATTTGGATGATGGAAAAATTCAGCCTTACAGTGGTATAGAATATAATTTTTTAAATATGATATTGGAAACTCTACAAGTCAAAGCCACGTATATTTTACCAAATCCTCTTTCATTTGGAAAGCCATTCGAAAACGGATCTTGGGATGGAGCAATGGGATTGTTACAAAAAAATGAATGTGACATATGTTTGAGCTTTCTCATGTTAAGAGAAGATCGTACTGAAGCAGCAGGTTACACAATGCCTTATTTTTTTGAAGAAGCTAAATTTGCAGCAAGACAACCAGTTCTTGCTTCCAAAAGATATGTCCTTATTGATCCCTTTCTACCTTCACTTTGGTACACCATCATAACAATACTTTTTATTCTGCCATTAATTTTTAAGCTTGTCAATAAAAATAAAGTACCGTATCTAGATCATTTGACAAAATTCTTAGCTGATTTGACAGAACAAACTGCGAAACCAGACAGAGACCTTGTGTTCCGCGAGAGAATACTTCTGGCGTTTTGGAGTATTGGAGCAAGATTAATTTCATTTGCATATGTTTCTGTTCTATTGTCCATCATATTGGTTCCCAGTTTTGAACCAGCTATTGACACCATCGACAAGCTGGTACATGCTGTTGAGAGTGGTCACTATGACTGTGCTGTTGCTCAAGAAAGTGTTTACTTACATATCTTCCAAACTAGTAAAGATGAGCGTTTAAGGAGGCTTGCTGATAAGATGATGAAAAGCAAACAAAACTTCTCCGCAAATAATCTCTTATCCAAATCTGTAATTGACAAATTTGCTGTCATACTACCATTGACATATCTCAAAATTTTGGCAGATCCAAGAGTTTTAATATCAAAAGAAGCAGTATTTACGGCTCAACTATCAATTTACACAAGCAAAAATTTTTGCTGCACGAGAATTTTAAATAGATTTATAAGCCGAGTAATGGCTTCTGGACTTTATCTGTATAACATGAACCAATACAGATTTCAAAACAGGAAGTTTAAAATTGTGACACAACCTGTGATAAAAGGAAATGAAATAATAATGAAGCTTTCCTTGGAACACTTGTCTGGAGCTTTTATTATATTGATTATTGGAGTGTCTCTTTCATTATTGCTATTTGGAGGTGAAATTATTTATGACAAATACCGAAAACAGAAAAATAATTACTGATGATTCTGTTTGTGAAAGTCTAATTTTATCTAGTCACTTCATATGGACATAAGTTTATTTTCTATTATGATTACTTAAGAATAGTTTACCAAGCTATGTAAGAAGATTTAGAAAAATGTATCTGCATCATTGATGTGTATTGTTTCTACCATTTTGTAATCTAGGATATTAGTGCTTAAATGTCTTTAAGCAGATTCACAGACATTCATGTTATTTAATTGTTAAAACTTTAATGTGTAAATTAATTCAGCTTGTTTAGTGATTAGAATATTGTAAGATAATTTAGAGGCAAGCTTTAAATTTAAATTTGTAAAATTGTAATGAACATTTCTATGATTTTATTTTATCGAAAATATTTTGATTTGATTATGCTTCTATGTACGCGCGGGTTAGTGTATGTGTGAATTTATAAAATAATACACAAATATATCTGAGTTGTATGCATTTCTGTGACTCGAAATCATTATTAATCTGATAGTATTGATAGATCATCCTTTAAATGTTAGAATTTAAAAATTTATGTGTATTCATTTCGTAATCATAATATCATGGAAATTATATGAAAAGTTCTATTTAATTTCACTATATCATGGACAATATGTGTCTCAGTATTTTTATATTTATTTTTTAATTTGTAATATATTGTATATAAAACCTATCTGAAAACATATTGCATATAATATATATTATATATTTGATTATATTGTATAACATACTTAAGAAAATCTGTATATTAATTATGTTCTATTATTTTTTTGTTGTGTGCTTAACGTAACAATTATGCTTGTTAACTTTCACTCATTGAAAGTACAGAAACTCAGCGAAACATATCAAGTTTCAGTACTTTTCCTTTTATTAATATAACATTTGTATACATTTTAAGGAGTTTAATTTTTTGTCACCTGTCCTAATAAAATATCAAGAAATCAAGGATTATTTCTTGTGTTTGTTTAGAACCAAGATTCCATTTTCTCTAGTATATATTTTCATTTTTAATGTTTCTTGCTTTTTTAAAATGAATCTATTGTGGTAAAAATGTAGAACTTCTTTTACGTCCTAAGCTAATGATATTTTCAGCTATATTTAAAAAAATACTTAAAGAAATATATTTCAAAAGTACACGAATAAAATATAATGTTAGAGTATCTTTGAGAAACTCGCTAGAAGACAAAATTATTTTCATTTAATTAGAAACAACGTATATCTTGCATTCAGAGCTTTTAACTACTTATAATCCCATTTTGGTTGCTGTTTTAGGCATACGAGAAGAAATAAAACTGTTAAGGTTTTATTTAAAAATGGTTTATTAATATTTTGACGAAGAAGATGATTTACTTCTCATTTAGTTCATATTTTCTTTCTTTAATTGTTCATTGAATAAACTCATTATAATACAATTTACTTAAAGAACACAAAATGCAAAGAGCAGAAAAAGTTTAATCTTAAAAAGAAACGTTGTTTTAAATTAAACTAAAAATTAAATTTCTGTTTTTACATATTGAATATTAGACTGTATCAATTTTTTCCAATATTTTCTCCACCATTAATTAAACATTCATATTTTCTCTTCAAATTAAAGAAAAATATTTTGGATAATATAAAACTTTTTTTGAAGCCAAGTTTAATCAAAAAATATATTAAATGTTATAATAAATACCTAAAAATAGTTCTTAGGTATTTATTAGGTATACCTAAAAATAGTTCTTAGGTATTTATTATAACATTTAATAAACTTTAGTTTTTATAATTGGATGTGTAATATTAAAAACTTAGATTCAATTTTAATGAAAATCAGCAGAGTTATTCTACAGAAGTCACCGCAAGAATTTGAAGGAATATATATAAATTTAATAAAATAGTATTATATAGAGAAAATGTTCAAAATTAACGACCACAAATAAATTTTCGCATACATAAGAGAGTAATCATGTTTAATTGTCAAATCATGTTTAATAATCAAAAGGATTAAAAATTTGCAAATAGTCGTTTAAAGGAAATCATAATTAATTATTTACAAGTATGATGTGTGTGAAATTATTACACTTAGAAAATTAAATAAAAATATTATTTGGAACTAAAATCAATTAATTTAGGGTTAAGTTAATTATTAAATTAGCATTATTATCATATTATTAAATGAGAATAAAATTTATTACATTTCTGTCATCCAACAGCTGTGTAAATATGGGACATAACTTTTGTAACAAACAATATTCTCAAGACAAAATAAATCATGAGAAATTCTTTCACTTGGGCATATATACTCCCGATGATATCACGTGAACTGTTGGTGAACCGAGCAGTCTTGCAGTCTTCATTTCAATTTTTCGAGCAATCAAAATCTGACTTCTGTAGAAGTCGTTTAAAAGCATATTTTTCTATGAGACACTCGCGTAAGCATAGAAAAAATGTTTCACTTTTCCAAGGCATATTACTCATCATTTTCGTTGGATCGCCTCTTCCATAATGCACATATTATATACATACTCGTATAAAGGATGTATATTCCTTTAAATTTGGTGATAATAATTGTATGAAATAATATACACACTGCATGATACATATTTTTGTAATCCATAGAATTAAACAATTGAGTACTAACCAAATATATTTAATTAATTTTCTATTTATAAGAAATTTCTGCATTAATGATTTTAATAGCTCCGGTTATAATAATGGAGAGCCATATTTATATTGCTACTGACAGCGACAAGATTATCGCTATCATTTTCATTAGGGTGATATCACGTGAGTTGCTTTATCAAAATGGGTTGCATGGGTTGCTTTATCAAAATGGCAGCATACTACCAAAATTATTACCATATCTAGCTATTTACTACAAATAATATTATCAATTATATAATTTTATATAGCTAGAGCGAAGTTTTCACTCCAGTAATTTCTCTCTAATCAAATTCTGAATCAGAAGTCTAAAGAGAAAATTTGTAGGCACCTTTTCGGCAATCCATTGTCACTCTTTTAATACCAAGAGCTGTAAAAAATAAATGCCTATCCATCTTCCTAACCCATCTTGTATTTACTTAATGCGAATCTATTATTTGGAGAACTAAATTTATTGCTTGAAATTAACTATAACATAAACATTAATATTTTCAATGTTTAATATAAAGTAATATCCTCTTCATTGTAATAACCTCAAATATACAAATACTCATTAAAATATTTTCATTATATAATCAAACAGATTATTTTTAAATGACTTACAAAATATGAAAAGGAATTGTGAAAAAAATGAGTTAGTAAAGGAATTGTACTATATGTTATTTTTCAACTAAATCATATTTGTAAATGTTATTTGCCAAATAAATTCAAGGACATTATACATTGAAATCTTGGAACAATTACCTCAGAAATAACAGATATGCATAACTTCATTTATATTACGATTTCCAAATTAGCTGCTAATGAATTAAGACGTTAAATAGGACTTTGAATTTGAAATTTTACCAATGGAAAACATTTTGAGCGTTTTTAAAAATTGAAGAAAGATTATATTTTGTGAGACACTATTTCTCCATCTGTAAGAAATATTAAATAATTATTCTATGAGAAAGATGAATTGATAGAATAAACATTATTTTTGTACTAAAATTGATAACAAAACTAGAAATTACTACAAATTTCTTTCAATTAAAATTCATTATTGTAATTCTAATGACGCGTGAAATTATAAATTATAAGAAATTTATTCTATGTACAGTCTATTTAATTATGTAAAAATAATAATAATAATAAATAAATAAAAAAAACTAGTTTTTGTAAATTAATTTATTTAGAGCTTGAAAATTCACAAGTAATTGGAAATAAGAATACAGTTACGCTTTAAATAAACAAATTTACATTGATATATAAGTCATTTATGCATTTATTTTTGTTTCAGCGATATTCACAAGGCAAATGCTTTCATGTATAAAGGCGTCACTTCAATACATCACACAATCGCTAGTTTTACAGCTGAGTTTTATTTCTAGAGAACTTGAATGCCCATATCATTTTGGCATCATAAAGATTTTTCATAAAAGCTATACTTACGTCTATAAAGAAAACTCCTTCAAAAGCCTTCCAACGGATATGTGTAAGTAAATGGAGCTATCTTGTGCCATAATCCTCAGTGGCTGCGATAGCTACAAAACTCTTTTATACAAGAATCATGGCTCTATTTCTGTGACAACAAAGCTCTCATATAATACAACATGATAAATTACACTCGTGTCCATAAATTGAGGATAATACAAGTTCAGGCAAAGAAAGAGAGAATAGCTAAACAAATGCGTCTTATTTGTGAAGTCTGTTTATCAAACAAAAAGTAAAGAGCAAAAATTGTGCTAAGTGCTTGACACCATTAATAAAAATTGTAATTTTTACTCCCTAGAAGAAATAATATATTTACAAAAACCAATATAACGTGGTTGATATGATGGTTATGCCCCCCAGACGATGCAATACAGGCAGTAAAACACCTAGGCATGCTGAGTATCAAATTAACGATCTAATCTTGGGGAATATTACACCACCCATCAAGCAATGCTCTCCGAAGCTCCGGTAGACACGTGGGAGGAGATTGACGGGCTGAAATTTATCGGCCAAGCATGTCCCACACATGCTGTATTGGATCCAAGCCCGGTGAGTATGCTGGCCAGTCAATACGGGTGATATTCTCCAATTGAAGGCATTCGTCTACAAGGTTTACACGGTGAGGACGAACGTTGTAGTATCCATAAGCAGAAATTCTGCACCCATGCCACATCGAAACAAATGTACATGTTGTTTCAGAATGACATCCTCATAGATGTGGCCTGTCATGGTTACATTCTGAACATGCAGGTTAGTTCTGAAATACAGAAGAATTCCTTCTTAAACAGGCAATCCTGCATCACCGTAACGGTGTCGTTCAATGGTGTTCTGACCATTAACCTGACCCTCTCCATATGAAATACCAGCGTGAATCAGACAGAAAGCTAAACCTGGACTCGTCGGAAAACATCACACAAGATCACTGTTGCGATGTCCACAATGAATGCTCTCAATTCCAGGCTAACCGCAGTCAACTGTGAGTTGCGGTAAGTGGAGCACATCTATGTGCCTTAAGCATCTGTACACAGTCTGTCTGCCTTGAAACTATCGTATCGGTAGCTGAAGAAAGCTGATAAGACAGTTCTGATGCTCTGTTACGTCTGTTTTTTTTTCGGCAGTAACTACCAAATACCGGTCTTCATTCGACGTTGTAACTCGGGCCGACCCCTGTTCTGTAACGTCAACTCAGTTTACCATCATCTTGAAACCATTGCAAAATCCTGGAGAAGACACTCTTGGCTGTTCCAAGTTCCTCGGATACTTTCAGCTGCGTACGTCCACATTCCAGACGGTCGATAATTCTAGCACGTAAAACATCATCAAGATGCTTCGCTTCATAACTATGCGGTTATAGCCCTGAAAGGCTTTTAAAGTGCTAGTGAACAATTTCACTCCTTTGCGACCATTCCTTGTTGACCCCTCTCTTACATTCTCTTCATTGTGACATACTATTGGCGCCATCTGGTGGTTTCTTGTAATCAGCATATTATTCTTCAAAATGTGTGTGATCATTCTACATGTGAAATTTTGGTTTTAGAATTCAATTTCTGTGTGATTCAGAATTATTCTTAATTTATGGGCATGAGTGTATTAAGAGGTTTGTTTGTTATATTACACATTTTCAGTTACTTATTACTTCTTGTACAGGTATCGTCGATCACTCAAGTCTGCAAATATCAAATATGAACCAAGACCTAAAGTCTTATCATTAAACATTTACGCCATACTAAGAGAGAGATAGAAGGCCACAATTTGACACTGACATAATCTCTAGTTGAATTACAATGTTTTATTCAGTTAGGATCGAAATCGCTGCTTTCCAGTCTTTAAACAAATGGTTTTTTCTACAATGTTAGTTTTATGTTTAGTTAAAAAAAGTTCCATCTTGTCAGTATATTTTTTCTTAAATATTTTTTTATAAAAAATTAAATAATTAGTTTCTACAATTTTTATATTCTTCGTGCTAAATTGTACTAATTGAAATTTTTTTTTCACATTTTTATTTAGAATTTTTTTTAAACATTTCTGAATAAAAATGTTAAAAAATAATATTTTGTGTTGCTCCTTGCAACTTACAAAATAATATAATTTTTTAGCAAATGCTAATTCTTTAAAAAAAAAAAAAAAAAAAAAAAAAAAAAAACACTTTCAGAAAACATTTAGAAGATCTGTGGTGGCAGGTAATAAATAACCACTTTGTCATAAGATTGTTTTGTGTGTATAACATATTTGTAATGCTAGTATATTCTATGTTTAAATTTTCGATAAAAATAGCATCCAGAAGATAAAACAAGTAAGCGGAGTGATAGCAAATTCTAAACTAAAGAAAATAAATAATCTTGAGGCACAACAGCCCATGGGGGCCAAGGTCTACAGTGCGCATGTCTGTTTCCTTGACCGAGGTCCCTGGGGTGCGAAGCATGTGTCCCAGTTAGTTGGTCATCCTAACGCGAAATCCCCAATGTTTAGTTCCCAAGCATATTTGGTACTCTTGTACCCACTGAAGGGATGGAAGGCTGAGTCGAACTTTCCCAGCCAGAGGATCGAAGCTCGGACCTGTGCCGTAGGAGCGGATAGCAAATTCAATAAATAAAAATTTATGTGAAATTTTCTCACGTAATTGCTGACAAAATTGTGAGTTCAAGAATGCTTGAAAACTTAGGCATTCTTGAATTCAAAACAATAGTCCTTTCATCTTCAGATCACCAGTCCTCAGATTCTTCCTTGGTTGGTTCGTTAGATTGTGCTGTGAGATATTAACTTATGTATCTCAATATCATTATTAATTTAATGTAACACTGACCAAAAATGCTTCATCCTTTAGAAACTGTATGGAGTCATTGCACCACCTATGCTCATAAAATCAGAGTACATTTTTCAGGATTTGCCTTTCAACGATCGAATAGTTTGGTATTGAATTCAATACCTAGCAAGCATAAAAACGAGTACGAAATTGTGATAACTCTACTTATTATGTTAAGTTTTGAAACAGTTTAATTATATAGGCATTAAATTAAAAAGCGAATTTAATCACGAGTTTGTTAATTATTGGACAAGAGTTGCATATCTCATCTGAAAGATACATCTGTTATAATGTATATTTTAATTCTGTATTAATTTCTTTTGAAAAATAGGAATATTTCAAATTCTCTTGGAAGATAATTTCATATCATTGCTTGAAGGTTTCTGCAAACTCAAAACATCGATATGAAAAATTTAGGTTGTTTCTAGCCGATTCTAACTATCTATTTTTTGTTATTGAAAGAAAGAAGATTGAAATAATTCTCTGAAAACCACATATGAAGATTTTATTAGATAACTGTATAATTTTAAGTATAATCTTCTGTTTTGATATTAATTTTAAAATTTATAACACATTTAATTTAATACCATTATTTTACTTTAATGTAACAAGCTTCTCTGCTTTTGGTGATAATTATTCCAAGCATTTTTAAAAGACACATATTCAGTATAATCCCTGTTGGCTATATAATTGTTTTCATAAGGGTTTAGATGATAAGCAAAATAATTTTGATTACAAGGAAATTTTCAATGAAAATGAAATAGAAAAATCTATTCATTGTTTTCTGATTAAATTAAATGGTTATGGTTTCCAATTTCCTTTCAGAATGAATTAATCTTATTATTCCTGATTGCTGTGAAATAGATGGTTTTACCAATAATGAATTGGAAATATTCCTAAATTAGAGACTGCGATTTGAAATATAAATCTATAATTGTAGTATTATTTATTTGACTTTTTTGAAATATAATTTGAGAGCTTTTTTATTTCTTGTAGGGATTAATTTTTCTAACTGAATTCAAAAAGTTTTTTTATTCCTATCATGGATAATTTTAAAATTTCCAATAAAATCATAAATAAACATAGGAAAGCAATTATAATAAGTTAAAATTTTTTCATGATGCAATAAATGAATTCGACAACAACTATGCTTTTTTTGATTCTTTAAAATTGATTTTTAATTTTTTAAAAATTTCGACATTTGTAAATAAAAGTAAATATAAGCGAAAACATTGCCAAATTTGGTCTCTTTTTTCTTTTAATTTTACTCTGTTTAACTAGTTTTTTCCTTTATATTTTGAATAAATTTATCGCAAAATTTCTCCTCATAAATACTTTTTGTTGCTAAAAAGTAATCAACATTAAAATGGATTAAGTCAAGTAAAGTTTTCTATTTTCCAGCAAATAAAATCAGAATATTCAACAACCAATTAATACAACACCAAAAAGGAAAACTTTTTCAAAATGTTCTCATTAGTTTAATCAATTATTTATTTTAAAATGTAGGAATAATTCTCAAATAATTTTCTAAATTCTTCTTTGAATAAATATGAACATATTTAAGATTTAAAGACGTATGAAATAAAGGAGTAAACTGAAATTTTTTTCTATCAAATACGAGTCAGGACTATTGTTTAGTATTCCTTTTCTGTAGAAAAGCTGTCTAAACAAGATAAAATGAAATATTGGGCATATATTTGCAAGAACAAAAAAGGTGGAATCCAAAAAGAAAATAACTAATAAACATCCGATTATTCTCAAAATCTAAATTCCATTTTTATGCTTTTTCTGTAAATAAGAATATAAATGCATCATCAAGCTGGCTAAAAATCTGGCTCCTAAGCGCCAGAAATTGTTTCCTTTTCAATTTTTTCAATTCCCAAAAATTCAAGAACATAAGTTATTACAATAAGCTTCAGAACATTTCAATGATAGTTAATAATTTCTTCAATCAGAAATAATTTCGTATCAATAACGTTGATAAAGTTGACGATGTTATCACGTATTACGATTTCTTGATTCTTTGGAAATTTTTACCAACACGAATTTTAACATTTGGAAGCGAAAACTCAAGCTCCAGGACATAAATGTTGGTAGAAACGGGTTGATATTGACTTGCACTAATACTCCAGAATCATATAAGCTAAACCCAGTTGTGACAGGAATGTATATATATGAAGCCCTCTTAAAAGAACAAGATAAAAAACTGTAAGCAGGTTACTTCTACCAAACATAGGCTTTATGTACCAAAAAGTATTTTGAAAAGATTTTTTCACAAAAATGCTTTGTCCACCAGCTGGGAAACACCAGGAGTACTCGTATGTATCCCAGAGAGCTGTGTTGCTAATCGGTAACGCCCAAACCCACCCATTTGAAATTGGAAAATGGAAATATTATTGAAAGTGTTTCCTTCTCCATGCCACAGTTTTATCCTTGACAAAAAGAATTGGTTTTACACGACATTCTATTGGAAACATGACATAATAGTACTTTGAAGTTAGTTCGGAAATTAATATAATTGCTGTCCTGAGTTAAGATTTTGAATGTGTAATAAAAAAGCTTGGATACCATTTGAAAAAAAGAATAAAATGTTTCTGCGCGTGATTAAGCGAATTTGTAAGAGGTAACAGAGGAAACGTAGATAATACTAATATTACTGAATGGATTGATTAGTCTTATTCATGCTTCGAGCACGTAAGTAATGAAAAAATCATAAGAAGCATTGAAAATGAACTCGAAAATAAAAGATGTATATAAACATACACATACAAAAAAAAAAACTCACCATGATGTTGTTAATTTCTGTGTGTTTTAAATGTTATTTTGAACATTTAGAAAAAGAATAAAATGCATTGTTTTGTGAAAAAATATCCTTAAAAGAACTTTTTGATTCAAAAATGAAGAAGAATTTCAGTCCTGTAACGCGGAAAGTTGTTTACTGATTTTCTTAACAAAAAATAAAATTTAAAAATTGTTAATCCGAGACTGAGGTGACAACACCATTTGACGCTGTGTTTTATCTTGTGCCACTGGTAAATTTTTATTTTTATGGATGATAAACCAAGACTTCCATTCTTTCTTCTTGTTCAGAGAAAAACAGAAATACGAATTCAAAAAATAAGTTCAGTTCATGAAATGACCATCAACGATGATTTGGTTAATACAAGCAGATAAATCTGGTACATATTCGAATGATACATTCTAATTGTGATAAGAGTTCCATTAATAGAAACTATTGAATAAATTAATTAGTCTCTTATGAAGCAATAATATGTAAATCCCAGAATTTTATTGAATTTTTTTATGAAAATGTCTGAAAATTACAAAAATTATTCCTTCAACTATCACATATTTTCTGAATATAAGCCAAACCGTGTTTATTCTCTGGGTACGTTTTACCATTAAAATGCTTTTTGAATTTCTTAAGTCCTTTCCAATAATAAGAGCTGTTTTCTTTCATCAAAAGTGATCCTAGGAAAAATGATAAAAAGAACAATGAAAATAAGAAATGAAGTCGAATTCACCTACTATTAAAAGCTCGCCTTTAAACCAGAATAAAAACTGAAGAAGAAAACTATGAGGTAGAAACGTGCATTTTAAGGAAGAAAATCTCATAAATTATGTAAAATTTGGAACATTTTGCTATTAAGTCTTAAGTTTCTGTAAAATACAATGTCAAACGTATACCATAATAGCTTTCTAAACCTGCGACCACAAACTAAGACTGCTACGTTTTTCCATTCATTTGCTATTTTCTTTCATCGAGTAAAACGTAAAGCGCTACACATATAAAATTTCTGAAAGACTCTTTGAGTGAACTTATATGTGTCCGAAAAATTATTTATAACTTTACTTTTAATTTGAAAGACTACCGCATACGAAAAACTTCAAACCACAACTTACGTAAAATTGCAGAAATAACATGGCTTATTCTTATTTTCTGCAAATGTGAAGCAGACTTGAAAATGATTAAAAAAAAAAATCATGAAAAAACGAAGATATGAAATTCACAAGAGTGTATTATTTTGTGGTTACACTATATTCTTTCTATGATACTTACAGAATATGTTAATCAGAGATATAAAAAGTTTTTTTTTTTGAACCTAATTTATTTTAAAACAATATCCGAATAAGATATCTATTACTCTAAAAACCCTACATTATCCAAAAACAAAATTAAACATTTCTGCGAAATTCGAAAGTAAAATATGTAAATAATGACAAAAAATTCAAACAATATGTTAAACAGTGCTGTCAAACAATGACATAAGATTTCTTTAAAGAAAATATAACTACATGAATTAATGAAATTTCCCAGGCTTTTTTGAGTATATTTTGTATAATTTTGATATTTAATAGATTATTCTTTTTTGAAAGAAAGGATATTTTTATGGATTTATGATCTATTTTTAAGCAGAATTAGTCGCCTTTAAAAAATTGATACAATTGTTATTAATTCTTAATTTTAGCATACATTTCTGTACGCATGTGCATAAAATATAAGTAAATAATTCAATATAAAACCTTTCGTGAAATATTAACAGCATTTTTAAAATAACAAGAATAAATTAAAAGATATTCTTCATTTAAATGTTGATATCAGAACGAAAAACTATAAAAAATTAAAAGCAAATAATTATATTTATTTTATCAGCTTACATCAAATCATTTAGATTTACTCTAAACAAATAGTAAAATTTAAATTTCTTTTGTTGGAGAACAAATTTTAATTTGACGAAAAAGATTAATAGGAAATTATTTGATTTCATTTTCTGCACAAACTGATATATTGATTTTTATTGTTTTTCGCGAGTAAAAAAAAAGTTTTCGTAAAAATGCATTATGCTAGGATAAAATAAACAATAGCTATTAAATATGCTTTTATTATTTCTAAGCACCTTATTCGTAAATGTGGAATGAAATGTCTTATGTTAAAACACATTTGTAAAGTAACCACCACTTATAACGTTTCAAGTTCTTTTGATTTGTAATTTTTCTTAACCATTTAAACCATTCACTATGCCTAGATTAAAATTTCCACAAAATCTAAAAATATGTGTTGTACCTATAGGAGATATGGTTAATGTTAGACATTTGGAAGATGGATCTCTGGAGCCTTACAGTGGCTTTGATTATGAATTCGTCAAGACCCTTGTACAGGCAATGAAGGTCAATGTTACTTACATTATACCAAATCCATTAAGTTTTGGAACGAGGTCCGAGAACGGAACTTGGGATGGAGCTATGGGATTGCTACAAAGGAATGAATCCGACATATGCGTAAGTGGCCTAATAATGAGAGAAGATCGTGCTACTGATGCACTCTGTACAACACCCTACCATTATGAAGAAACTCGATTTGCCGCAAGATTACCACTCCTGGCTTCGAAAAAACGTGTTCTTATCGAACCGTTTCTACCTTCAGTTTGGTATTCCATCATAGCGATTCTCTTCATAATGCCATTATTTTTCATGCTTGTCAACAGGAAAAAGTTTACCTACCTCGAAAAACTTTTCAGTGTATTTGCTGACCTGACTGACCACAGTGAAGATGTTGACAGTGACCTTACATTTAGAGAAAGAATACTCTTAGCTTTTTGGGGTATCGGAGCGAGACTTCTTTCCTTTTCTTACATGTCTGTCCTTCTGTCCATCATGTTGATTCCCATCTATGAACCAGCAATTGATACCATTGATCAACTAGCCAACGCAGTTGATCGTGGTATTTATGAATGTTCTGTTCCGAGAGAGAGCGTTTACTTGTATTTCTTACTAAATAGTAAAGATGATCGCCTAAGAGGACTTGCCAACAAAATGAAGGAAAATGACTGGCAATTTAGCTTATCAAATGTTCTGACGGAAACTGCAGTTAATAAATTTGCGGTTATAATGCCTATAACATACTTAAAAACTTTGGTAACTCCTCATGTTTTATATTCAAAAGACATCCTCTTTTCTGCCCCAACATCAATATACGCTCGCAAAGGATTTTGCTGCATGGAACAATTAGAAAACATTGTAAATCATGTCGTCGCTGCAGGACTCCGCAAAGTGCAAAATGATCACTATCAAACTTTCCAAAAAAAAATCAAAACCACTAATTTTGCAGAAGAGGATCCAATCAAGAAGCTTTCATTGGAACATTTATCTGGTGCTTTCATTGTATTATTAATTGGAATTTCCTGTTCAATATTAGTATTTGGAGGTGAAATAATTTATAATAAATGTAAAATACAAAAGAAATAAATCTCTGATGGCAATATTTAATATTAATGAAAATCCTTATGACATTTAGAATAGTAGAGTAGAAACTTAATTTTTTGTGAGAAAAGCAGTCAATCACTTCTCAAATTTTACTGATTAATCAGAACGGTATTCTTTTCAAAGCAGTTAATAATCCTTTCATTTCAGTGCATGATCTAGAGAGTTATACAGATGTTTAAAAACAATTTTTGCGTGTGTGTGTTCTCACATGTACAATTCTAAATCCGACAGCTTTTGTTAAAATATATCTCTAACTCACTATTAATGAATCAAAAACAATGTTGAAGTTTCTAGAGGGGATTCTACTCTATATACATGATATTTAAAAATAAAAATTTTAAAGATTAATGTTACGATTTTTTTTTTAATTTTTAATTCTCTGTTTGCGTAACAAAGCATCCAATTTGTGCTGCTGAATAATGTCTAAATGCTGTATGTTGTTTGTCACTTTGTGTCAATTACTGATCTTATTGCTTGTTAGTCTTTGCGAGAGAAAAATTATAATCTGACTCTTTTATGATGCAAAGGACTGCACTATGAGAAAATTCTTTTGTAAAAGGCTTTTTTTTCAATTTATTGAAAAATGAAAAATGTATAAGTCTTTCGTATATTTTTGATGTCAAAATGTATTGTATTATATTTATTTTTCAACTTAATAAAAATGCTTTGAAAGTCTTTATAATCTTTACGATTTAGTGTGATAATAAATTCAACTGAATGAATAGCAGTAAAACTAAATGAATTTTAAAACATTGTGACAGTCAATATGTATCTCTTTATATTGTTAATATCATTTTCATTAAAGTGAATTGCAAAGAAAAATTAATAAAGAGTCCTTTATCAGTGTGGGGGGGGGGAGTTCAAATAAAAATTTTACGACTTGTCTTATTTGAAGATTATTTTTCTAGTTTTCATTTTTGTAGTATACAGTGCATTGCAATTGCAACTTCTTTTAAAGAATTACACGCATTTACAACATAAGTTGAATTTATCAACTGTAATCATGATTTAATAAATATTAAACAACAGTATATTGTTAAAATAACCTTTCATTCGTTTTAAAAGGACTTTTTATATCTATAAAGAAAACTTATATTTGTTAAAATTTCAATTATAAAAAGTTTTTAATGATGTATTCTTTATCAAATAAATAACTTTATTTAGATTTAAAGCATTTTCTGACATGCTATTACTTAAAATAAAAATATCATTTTATTCATTTATTTCATATATTGATAAATAAGTCAGAAACAATGAAAGATGTTTTCTGTTTTTGAAGTTAAGAAATTACAAGAAAAGGTTTAATTATTTAAATATTGTATTTAATTTAATTATTTTTTATTGTTTTTCCTAAAAACATATAAGTATGAATATTTTATTAAAAAATGTATTTCAAACAAGCTTTCCTTATAAAAATGCTTCAATGATTTACCAAAATGTTATTTCAAAATAATGTTCTTAATTTTTACTTTTATGTCTCACTAAATTTTTAATACATCTAGTTTTAGAAAAATATTGTACATTAAGTAAATATGAGATATATAGTCTTAGAAAAAAAAATATGCTTTATATTTAGTATTATTTTTTGAGAGAAAATACTCATTGAATTAAGGATTCTTGAAATTACCAACATGAAAATGAACTTGTGCTTTCTCATATTTTCAAACATATCGTGTTAAATTGGTTTCTTAAAAGTGAAAGTAACATCCACTACTGAATCAGTGAATCATCTCAAAGCATAAAAATTATAAAACAATTTATATTCTAAATGATCATTTATCGATTTCTTCTAGGTAATAAAAACAGTAATATGAAAATATAAAAAATTTGATTTAAAAAAATTTCAGGAAATTTTCGTTGTTTCTTTTAAATTAAGATGCAAATGTGTGGCTTTTAATTTACATCCCTAGCGTCCAGATAATTAACCCCATGTTTAAAAATAAAATCTCAATCCTTAGATCTTCTAAATTAAACAACAAATATGGATATTTAGAGAGAACTAGATATTAGAATTTGAAATAAAAAATAAAATAGGAACTGTATATATATATATGTATATATATATATATATATATATATATATATATATATATATATATATATATATATATATATATATATATATATATATATATATATATATATATATATATATATATATATATACAGTTTATTATGTATATATATATAAACATTATTATTATATATATATAAGCATATTCAATTCCGGAATACACCTCGATTTCTACAAATTTCTAAAGTGTTAGAAAACATCTTAAAGCCACTATATGTGCGCAGAAAGTACAAATGTGGAAAGCAAATTATATTAATCTGATAATAGAATTAAATTTCTGGTAGCTTTGAAGTGAAACAAATACAGGTTTTGGTACTTACGGATTATCCCGTCGAAAATTCGAATTCTCGTCAATCATAATTAAAAATTTTAATAATACAATTAAATTTCTAAATTAAAATTCTGTATACATCACTTAAAATCCATTTTACCAATAATGTTCTTACAAATAAATATTATAATAGAATTTAATAATTCTAACCTATTAAAAAATATTTTCATTTAACATCAGGATGAATAAAAAAGCAAACAATTATATATATATATATATATATATATATATATATATATATATATATATATATATATATATATATATATATATATATATATATATATATATATATATATATATATATATATATATATATATATATATATATATATACTTGCCAGAAAAAGTCTGATTGCAAACGTACAGTAAACATTCTAGAAAGAATAAAAATACATTATAATATCAACATTAATTCCATTTTTATGTAAAGTATTTCTTTAACCATTCCTTAAATACCTGTAACGATTTCAGAAAGATAACACACAGTCTTTCAAAGTAATAGTAATAATGATTAAAAGTAACACAAAAATCAGGTCAAAAACAATTTGCATACAGGTACAATTTACAAAGATATTTGCAAATTAATCTTCATTTTTTTATTTCCTGAATTTTTGTGAAATGAAATATCGTTTGAATTTTATTTTTATTTTTTATTACTTTTAAGTCTGGTGGCATTACAACAAATATAAAAAATATTGTTTTGTTCTATGATGCATCAGACTTAAAATGGATTCTAAAGGAAAAAGATTATTACGAACAAAAAGAAAATCATGTTAAGGCTAAGGAATGAAGATAAACTCTTCGAACAATTAGAAAGATAATTGGAAGAACTCATTCTGGAAATTATCTTTCGCAACAAAGAACTATCCAAACAGAAACCAATAATTACAAGTCATCGAAGTCAATTATTTTAAAGCCTCGAAGTAACCGATCATCTAAGCAGAGTTTACGAGAAAAGATATGCATCCTTAAATCTTTACGTTTAAATCCAAAATTATAGTTTATAAAATAGCGTTTGATATTAGACAATGGCTGAAAAAAATCTCTTCATGAAGATGCTGTAAGAAAAATTCTGAAAGAAATCTGGCTGTCACAGATGTGTAGTTCGAAGAATGCCATGTATTTAAACTGGCAGTAAGCAAAAACGTATAAATTTTGACAATAAGTATCTTAATAAATCTTCTGAGTTTTCGGAAAAGTAATATTCTCCGATGAAAACAAGTTTTGTTTCTTTGGCATCGAAGGGCCTAAACTGGTGTGGAGAAAATGAGGTACGGCTTTTAAACAACAAAATTTTGTGTCTACCGTTAAACACGATGGAGTTGTCGTAATGATTTGGGGTGCATGGCAGCAAATGGAGTTGATCAATTAATTTTTATTTACTCCACATTAGATCATATGAGATATCTATATATACTCAAAGAAAATTTGAAGCAGAGTCACAATATTTGAACCTTGGCGAAGATTTTTGGTTTCAACAAGACAATAATCCAAAATACACTGCCCACAAAGTAAAGCTCAGGTTGTTGTACAATATCAAATATCAGTTGCATACTCCTCCATAATTACCAGACTTAAACTCCATCGAACATTTATGGGACTTATTGGAACGCAACAATGGGCAACATAACATAAAATGGAAAGATATGCTAAAAAGAGTAATTATGATGAAATGGAATAATATTTCACATCAGCAGCAACCAACAAGCTAATTCACCCTATGTTTAAGTGATTGGAAGAGGTTCTTTGGCATAAACGTTTTCCAACCATACATTAAAGTTTAATTGACAATCCATGGAAGCTACTTTTTAAAGATTATTTTCATCTGTAAGTAAATTTTTTCTCATTGCTTTTTATGTAATTATCATTATTATTACTTTGAAACAATGCATGTTACCTTTGCGAAATTTTTACTAATATTTAAAGAATTGTTAAGGAAAAGCTTTATTTAAAAACAGAATTAATGTTGACACTATAATGTATTTTTCTTTTCTGTAGAATGTTTACTGTGCGGTTGTACGCAGACTTTTCATGACAAGTGTGTGGGTACTTATATATGTGTGTGTGCCAGATATTCGACAATCCAGAAAATTTCTGTATTTTAAATTTTTTAAATAAAAAATTGTAGTAAGTAACATTAAGTAATATTTATATCTTATGTTTTTACTCGCATTCTTAAATGTTTAAAATAGCATTTCAAAATTCTCATTTTGAAAACTATGTTATGACTAACTTGAACCGTACCGTAGTCAACACTATGGTTTAGTTAAGTTTAATGTAATGAAAGAGAAAAAGTTAGGTCAAACGTAAAGTATATATATATATATATATATATATATATATATATATATATATATATATATATATATATATATATATATATATATATATATATATATATATATAAAACATTATAAACGTACTTAGGGTTGAAAATTATCCTAAAAACATAATGTGAAGAGTTTTGAAGAAAAATTCATCTTTATTATAGACCGACCCTATATTAATAATAAATATGTATTAAAGATTAAGAATAAAGACGAAGTAGGTGTTTCTACTTATACATCTTCGGGCGGCAGTAAAATATAATTGAAAAATAAGTATCATAAAGCATGCCTTAATTATAAAAATTAAAAATCCAACTTATTCAATAATAATAGAAATTGTAGCACAAGTGCCATATAATCCATGACTCCAAATTCTGAGATAGTCGATTTTTTGGCGTATTTTCTTATGTATCTGGAAATCTCGTTTTTATTATGTCATACATATGGAGACCAATAAGAATTATTCAGAAAATTCTATTTTGGTTACCCTAGTACTTACATCATCACAAACGTCACGATACGTCATCTTGGCAACATTGCCTCATCGCCAAAAAATTCAGAATCTGGTATCCTGGATTATGAGGCACCTGTGCCAAAACGTAAGCGTGAAGGATATAGAATTTCGTAAAAAAATTCCTATGAATTTTTTCATATATATTCTTAGGAATAAAGTTAGGTTAAAATGTCGATTACAAAAATAGATCCATTAGTAAAACACTATAGAAAAACAAGAACATAAACAGGAAGTAATTATTATCACCTTCACTTATTTGTTTGAATGGTTGCGTGTACAAAATGCAAATAATAATTTCAATGAAAAAAATCAATATCAATATTTGATTTAATCACTGAATGTTTCGAGAAAGATTTTCATCAATTTTTAATGAAGCACTAAAACATTAATTTTAAAAGGTGCAGCTATTGTACTGGCGTCAATTTAAATTGAGTGTATTTTCAATAGACTGTAAGAAAAATTTTCAAATTAGCTAGTAAAACGAGCCAATTTCAAATCGGCTGCCATTTATATTTCAATAAATTCTCATACTAATTTGTATTTGACATTCAGCATGGCTAATGGTTTTCCCTCAAATTTAAGAATTTGTCTGGTACCACTTGCAGATATTGTTAATTTAAAATATTTGGATGATGGAAAAATTCAGCCTTACAGTGGTATAGAATATAATTTTTTAAATATATTATTGCAAACTCTACAAGTTAAACCCACATATATCTTACCAAATCCTCTTTCATTCGGTAAAAGATTTGAAAATGGATCTTGGAATGGAGCAATGGGAATGTTACAAAGAAATGAATGTGACATTTGCTTGAGCGCTCTCATGTTAAGAGAAGATCGTACTGAAGCAGCTGGTTACACAATGCCTTACTTTTTTGAAGAAGTTAAATTTGCAGCAAGACAACCAGTGCTTGCTTCTAAAAGATATGTCCTTATTGATCCCTTTCTACCTTCACTTTGGTACACCATCATAACAATACTTTTTATTCTGCCATTAATTTTTAAGCTTGTCAATAAAAATAAAGTGCCGTATCTAGATTATTTGACAAAACTCTTAGCTGATTTGACAGAACAAACTGCGAAACCAGACAGAGACCTTGTGTTCCGCGAGAGAATCCTTCTGGCGTTTTGGAGTATTGGAGCAAGATTAATTTCATTTGCATATGTTTCTGTTCTATTGTCCATCATATTGGTTCCCAGTTTTGAACCAGCTATTGACACCATCGACAAGCTGGTACATGCTGTTGAGAGTGGTCATTATGACTGTGCTGTTGCTCAAGAAAGTGTTTACTTACATATCTTCAAAACTAGTAAAGATGAGCGTTTAAGGAGGCTTGCTGACAAGATGATGAAAAGCAAACAAAACTTCTCCGCAAATAATCCCTTATCCAAATCTGTTATTGACAAATTCGCTGTCATATTACCATTGACATATCTCACAGTCTTGGCAGATCCAAGAGTTTTAATTTCAAAAGAAGCAGTATTTACGGCCCAACTATCAATTTACACAAGCAAAACTTTTTGCTGCACGAGACTTTTAAATGTATTTATAAGCCGAGTATTCTCTTCTGGACTTTATCTGTATAACATGAACCGATACAGATTTCAAAACAGGAAGTTTAAAATTGTGACACAACCTGTGACAAAAGGAGATGAAATAATAATGAAGCTTTCTTTGGAACATTTATCAGGAGCTTTTATTATATTGATTATTGGAGTGTCTTTTTCATTATTGCTATTTGGAGGTGAAATTATTTATGACAAATACCGAAAACAGAAAAATAATTACTGGTGATTCTGTTTGTGAAAGTCTAATTTTATCTAGTCACTTCATACGGACATAAGTTTAATTTCTATTATGATTACTTAAGAGTAGTTTACCATGCTATGTAAGAAGATTTAGGAAAATGTATCTTCATCATTGATGTGTATTGTTTCTACCATTTTTTTTGTAATCTATGATATTAGTGCTTAAATGTCTTCAAGCAGATTCACACACATTTATCTATTTAATTGTTAAAATTTTAATGTAAATTAATTCAGCATGTTTAGTGATCAAAATATTGTAAGATAATTTAGATACAAGATTTAAATTTAAATGTTTTAAATTTGTAAAATTGCAATAAGCATTTTTATGAATTTATTTTATAAAAAATATTTTGATTTGATTATGCTTATATGTACGCGTGGGTTGTGGTGTATGTGACTTCATAAAATAATATATAAATATACCTTAGAAGTATGCGTTTCTGTGACTCGAAATAACTATTAATCTGATAGTATTGATAGATCATCCTTTAAATGTTAGAATTTTAAAATTTCTGTGTATTTATTTTATAATCATAATATCATGGAAATTATATTAAAAGTTCTATTTAGTTTCACTATCTCATGGACAATATTTTTAGTATTTTTATACAATTATTATTTTTTAATTTGTAGTATATTGTATATAAAACCTATCTGAAAACATATTGCATATATAATATATACATATTATATATTTATATATATATATTATATATTTAACTATATATATATTGTATATAATATACTTAAAAAAAAGAAATCTTGTTATTAATTATATTCTATTATTTTTGTTGTGTGCTTGGCGTAACACTTATGCTTGATAACTCGCAATCATTGAAAGTAAAGAAACTGAGCGAAACATATCAAGTTTCAGTACTTTTCCTTTTATTAATATGACACTTGTATATATTTAAAGGAGTTTAATTTTTTGTCACCTGTCCTAATAAAACATCAGGAAAAAAAGGATTATATCTGGTTTTTGTTTAGAACCAAGACGTCATTTTCTCCTGTATATATTTTCATTTTTAATGTTTCTTGCTTTTTTAAAATGAATTTATTATGGTAAAAATATGGTACTTTTTACGCGTCTTAAGATAAGGTTATTTTTTGCCATATTTAAAAAAAATATTTAAAGAAACATTTTCAAATGTACACGAATAAAATATATTGTCAAAATATTTTTGAAAAACTCGCTAATAGACAAAATTATTTTCGTTTAATTAAAAATAAGGTACATCTTGCATTCAGAGCTTTTAACTATTTAGCATTCTCATTTGGTTGCTGTTTTGGGCATGCTAGAAGAAATAAAACTGCCTAGGTTTTTTTTAAAAATGGCTTATTAATATATTTTGTAAAAGAAGATGATTTTGTGGATGCTATACAGAAAGAAATAAAATACATTTACTTGATATTAGGAGGCAAAAAAATATTCAAACCTGTTACTAAATGAAAATAGTATATTATTAATGAAATTTATATTTTTAGATATAAAATATATTATTTGATAAAGTATCCCTCTCTTCAATTAAGTTGTTGTTAATGGGTACGAGCTAAAAATTATTGAAGTAATTAGATGTTTTTCTTTATTCCAGAAATTTAATTTTAATTCAATTATTCGCAGAAATAAAGCCAAAAATTTATCTTTGTCTATTGGCGAAAGAGAAAGTAATAAAGTAACCTTCAGTGTATATTGTGTCATTATGAAAAGGGGATTCAGGATTATTACAACACTTAAAAATTAGATGAACTTCACTATAAACCGGGAAACAAAATGGCCGTCTGACATGGATAATAAAATTTAGTGGATAATCCAAAAAATTATGGGAAAAGAGAAAAAAATCAACGCATATGCATTTAAGCAATTTAAACACTTCATGACAAGCACACACTTATTTCTCGATAAATTACAAAATTATCGAGTATAATTACTAACTAGTTTACACACACACACACTGTTAACTTTTTCAGGCAAGATCAAAATTTTCAGTTTCCTACCCATTTTAAGGCATTACTTTATCAGTATTTATTGTTTTTAGACTTTGTGCATCGTGGATAACTGACAAAGAGGATAATCTAGATTTTATTATATTCAGAAACACAATTTAAATTGCATCTAGAAATATTTATATAAAATATGCTATTTTAATAATGAATATCATTTATATTAATTATATATTATTTATTAACTTCTTTATCAAAAGACTGCATTGAAGTTATTTAATCTTGCATCTTGTTTAGCAGTGCATTGGGATATATATATATATATGTATGTATGTATATATATGTATATATATATAATTATTTTGATACTTTTAACAGTAATGTCCATAAAATTGATAACAGTATGTATATAATTAAAATTTATTTGCATCAACAAGAACGTATGAAGATAAAAGAAGTAGAAATGCTTTGGGGTATTATCTGATCTTGTTAAAGTAAGCAATTTGCTTTTTTTTTCCTTTCAACTCTTATTTACTTCTATGCTTTTCAAATCAATAACTCATAATTCTGAGAAATTAAGTAGGCCATTGTTCTTCATCTATAACTTAAAAAGAAGCATGTTGTTAAGAAACTGACCAATGATTGTATGTCGTAAAGCGTTGTTTCGTCACTTAAATCAAGTATAAAGAAATAAACATTTATAATGAATTGTAAATATAATAAGAAGAAGAGATTGCTTTTTTAAGTTAACAAAACTGGCTATCACTATGTTCATGTCTTTATATTGTCTTTATATTAAAACTCATTACAATATCTGTAGTGGGAAAAGCTTTTAATTATCACTTATCCTTGAGTTTACCATTTAATCATTAATATTAATTATATATTCTATTAACACAACAATATTCATTGTACTAAAAAGGAATTTTCTCCTCTCCAGTCAATATGGTAGCAAACAACTTACCTTGGAGTTACATTAAAAGTCTCCAGCTTATGTTTTCTTTTAAATAATTTTTACAGTGAGTTTTAAAAAAAACATTTTTAGATACAACTGTTTGAATGTTCTTCCTATAAAGATCTTAATTTGTACAGAGTTTCACACACAATAACAGTAATAAACTACACTCTTGTCTATAAATTAAGGAAAATGCAAGTTCAGGAAAAGAAAGAGACTGAAGGAAAACAAATATGACTTATTTGTAAAGTATATTTATTAAAAAAAAAGGTAAGGGGAGTAAAGAAAATGCTATATGTTTGACATCATTAATAAATATTGAGATTTTCACTCCCTGGAGCAAATTTCCAAAAAGAACCTATGTACAAAAACCAATATAACATGGTTGGTATGATGGTTAATACATAGTATGCCCCCCAGACTATGCAATAGGTCTATGTACAACGCCTAGGCATGCTGAGTATCAAATTATCAATCTGATCTTGGGGAATATTACACCACTCATCAAGCAACGCTTTCCGAAGTTCTGGTAGACATGTGGGAGAGTGTTGACGGGCTGCAATTCATCGGCCAAGAACGTCCCACACAGGCTCCATTGGATTCAAGTCCAGTGAATATGCTGGCCAGTCAATATGGGTGATATTCTCCGATTGAAGGCATTTGTATACAATGTTTGGATGGTAAGGAGGGGGGTTGCCATCCATAAGCAGAAATTCTGCACCCATTGCGCTCCGAAACAAACATACATATTGATCCAGAATGTACATGTTGTTCGAAAGGTACATGTTGTTCCAGAATGACATTCCGATAGAAGTGGCCTGTCATGGTTACATTCTGAACATGCAGTTTAGTTCTGGAACAAAGAACAATTCCTCCTCAAACGAGCAATCCTGCACCATCGTAACGGTGTCGTTCAATGGTGATCTCTTGATGGTAAGGGTAACGGGTACCTGGCCGTCTCCATATGAAAATCCAGAGAGAATCAGACTAATAGCTAAACCTGGATTCGTCGGATAACATCACACAAGACTATTGTTGTGGTGCCCACAATGCATGCTCTCTACTCCAGGCCACATTGAGTTGCGGTAAGTGGAACATATTTGACAGGCTTACGAGCATATAATGTGCCCTAAGCGTCTGTACGCGGTCTGCTTTGAAACTGTCGTATCGGTAGCTGATGAAAGCTGATAAGACAATTCTGAAGCTCTGTTACGTCTGTTTCTTTTGGCAGTAACTGCCAAATACCGGCCCTCAACCACGTTGTAACTCGGAGGCGAAACCTGAACTGTAACGTCAACTCAGATTACCATCATCTTGAAGCCATTGCAAAAGCCTGGCGATGACGCTCTGGGCTATTCCGAGTTCCCCGGATAGTTCCACCTGCGTACGTCCACATTCCAGACGGTCGATAATTCTAGCACGTAAAACATCATCCAAATACTTTCTTTGTTTCATAACTATGCGGTTATGGCCCTGAAAGGTTTTTAAAGCGCTTGTGAACAATTTCACTTCTTTCCGATCATTCCTTGTTCACCCCTCTCTTACACTCTCGTTGTTGTGACGTACTATCCGAGCCATCTTGTGGTTTCTTATAATCCCCATATTATTTTTCAAGATGTGTGTGAGCATTCTATATGTAAAATTTTAATGTAAAGTTCAATTTGTCTGTAATATTGAATTATCCTTAATTTATGAACATGAGTGTAAATAAGAATCTAAGAAAGCTGTATTTGGTGTTTATCTTGTTGTGCATAGGTATGCATTTATTTAGCCTAATTTTTTTTTTTTAACAAATATTAATGTCTATTTACTTTTTTAAAAGATAAGATAATATTTTCGATGAATGTTTCAATGAGTTGGGAATTTATTTTGAATGACCACTTTATATCTTTAGATATCGGGAAGTTTCGCGAGCTATACTATCTGCACTTTTTCAAATATTATCGCTATCATACGGCGTTCAATAACATAAGGCGTTCTTCAGTCAAATAATAATATTAAAATATTGCGTTTTAAAAATATTTCAAAATTAAATTAATATTTTGCTATTGATTTGTCTTATATTTATATTTATATAAGATCAACGTACTTCAAAATTCCAGTAATAAAGAATAGTATGAATAACAAAGAAAAATTAACCATAAGCCTATCATTACTGAAAACACGTTACATTCTTATAATATTAATTCTCAAAGCAATATTTTTATTTCTTTTACAATTTATTTTCTATTAGCTTATAAAGATTTGTAAAACTGTTAATATAAACTGCATACAACGCTTAAAATAGATGTTTGGGTGGGCAGAATATGCAGTATATTGACTACGTATGAATTTTCGATGTATTACAAGGATTTGACCGAGTCTGCGCAAGACAAATTGAGGCAATTTCAGAGACAGTACTATTTCCGAATTTGATGGCTTGGAAGATTTATACATTGATTCCTATGACATTGAATTAGGTGGACATCTCATATGTTTTCTTCAAAACAAATGAACATTTATGATCCGAAATGCTTTAGAATCCCATAATACCCTATATACTGCCATAAAATCAAATAATGCGGCTTAGCAGCGTTATAAGCTTTTAGATCAATTATCTTATTTTTAAGATACTACTTACATTAATATGTTACTGATCAGAAATTTCAATATCGGGCTTGTATCGATGGTATAAAGATATGAAAATGTTTTAACCTCATTTTGCTAATTGCTTCTTAATATTGCGATTTAAATGTTGAGAGCAGCACATATAATTAGTAATATTCATAATTATTCATCTATTCGATTGCTAAAATCTTCAAATCTTCATATTACAGAAAAATGGTAGATTATTATCTTTGACTTATATATATATATATATATATATATATATATATATATATATATATATATATATATATATATATATATATATATATATATATATATATTGTTACCATTCATATATACATGAATGGTAAGGCAATGAAGCACAAATTTCGAGTAAATATTTTAACCAACAATTGTTAATGTTCATTTTTTAATGTAGATATGATCCGCCTTGTAGTTAGAAGTCTTCTGTACTGTTACTTATTGAATAAGCCCTGTATAGAAGATGCTACGGAATTGTTCAAAGTACAGAGTATAGAAAAAAAGCCTTACGAATTCGTGATTGGTACGTTTTTAGGCCAACAAATAAATGTCACGCTATTTGGTACGATTTAATTTTCCTAGCCGACAGAAATCTGTTAAAGTACTATTATCCGAGTGCTGAGTTTTTTTGCATACTTTTATTGCAGAATACAGTAATTTGAAATGCTCAAAAGATAAATTTCCAATAAAAACTGTCCTTTCCTTTTGCTAATATTTGTTGTAAAAAAATATAATTTTTTTTCTTTTATATTGAAAACGTAATAAAATAAATCAATAAACTTTAGTCACGAAGTCAGAAAAATAACTTGAAAATTTTACACTTTGATACATAGGGAAAGATTATACTTAAATATATAAATCTATATCTCTTTTTTCGTCAACTTAATTATAAAATCGGCCAATCCAACAGTCAGTTGATGAATGTCATAAATGATGAATTTTATATCATCAATTTTAAGAATAATCTCATGTTTAAAAAGGTCAACCACACGGTCACAACATAATATGATTCGTGTAAAAATATTTCCAATCTTCAGCTTTATTTACATAAACAACCATTACCAAACGAAATAAGCAATTTTCAAACCTGAGGAGATAACACAGTATAGCTCAGTTAATGCATGCCTACTGATTTACTAGGTTAGTTCTATTTCAACCGCATGAAACAATTAAAAAATTACCCAAACTATATCTTGCTTAATTTAGAGAAAAGTGGTATTTTCAAATGTTTCAAACTACTTTCCCGACTTGGAAAGTTATATTTAAGGAAACTGAAAAACACGCCAGTATGAGTCTATTAAATCAATTCAGGAGTGAATTACAATTATTATAGAGATGGGAAAGAAAGAGGATATTAAAAATTCCTTAAAAATGAAATTTTAGATATTCAGAGAGGTCTAAATATTGGGGTTTCATAAAAATAAGAATGTTTATCAAAATATTCCGTGTATATATATTTAATGTAGTTAAATTTATAATTAATTGAAAATATTTCAAAGTTTATTTTCCCTACTTTCTACATATATATTTACAGACTTTCATTTTTCTTTTCGCGGAAAGCTTGTTTAATTTCTTAGAATTAAGTGGTAAATATATCAAGAGATTTTACTGTAGTTATATAATGAAGTTTTGTGTTTTTGATGGTAATAGTTATCGAAATAACTTAGATGTTTCAGAGATCAGAAGCCTCGCATGTTTGGGTGATTAAAATTATTAAAGTTAACTGTTCAAATGTATCGTAATTAACATTGACTTTTTCTATATATATTATCGAAAAAATGTTTCTTATAAAAATCTCTTTTTTATTTATTAACTTCTAATTCCCGATTACATAAATGCTGATGAGAAAAAAAACTTTGAAAAATTGAGAGAGTGAGAAATTTGTTTTAAAATATTTTGTCCGAATTTTTTCCTACACAGTTCTTCAACATATATATTATGTTAAAATTCTAGACTATCAGAAACTGAACATAAGAATTGTAAAGAAATAGATGTATTAAAGTTTTTACGGTGATAAGTTTACTTGGGATTGTGTTATCACCACTGAAAACTAAAACTAATTATGTTTATGTACCAGGAAAACAGTGTATTTGTATTACGTTGAAAAGTACTAAGCGCGCAAAAATAAGAAATCTCGTAAATTTCAATCAAAATTTCCAACCTATGAACTACATCAATTTAGATTTCTTTTTCAGTTCTCTGATTCTCAGTCTTAATCCTGATGCGGTTTTGGACAGTGATAATTATTCCCAGCTTGATGTTCATATCTAAAAATATTTTTTTTTAAATTTCAAAAGATTCCCATACCAAAATCCTAAACATTCTTTGACCCTGATGATGTATGTTAGTGCAGTTTAGTATACAGGATTTATATACCTAGATTTATACACTATGCGACATCATGCGAGAGTGGAAGTTTAGCGCTTTGGCATACAAATCGTGGATTAAGAGTTTTACATCGGGTGTAAATATCTAAATATATACTTTAAAGTACAAAAACATAATCAAATCTCTTCTACAAAATTGTCCATCCAGTGATAAAACAAATAAACCAAACCTGTTTGTTTTAAAAATTAAAAGCAAGTCTAAAAGGCAAATTACAACTAGTTAGGTTACATATTTTATTTCGTATATTTTCATAAAATGCTTATTATTTCATTTTATTTATTTATTTATTTTAATTATTTCACTTTTGTTCAGTCATTACGGCTGGTATATTAGTTGCTCGTAATCACTTCTTCTACACGAATACTCCAGTTAAGATCAACTGTGTCTAACTAGCACAAGCAATCACACTCATGCTGAGAATTGGATCCATAAACTATTGTGAATTGAAGACCAGAGAGTTAATTATTCATCTACCACAAACATGTATGAATTATAATTGCTAATAAAAAAAATGCAGTTTTTTTTTAAAAAAAAAAGTCTGATATGCTCGAATATAGATTCAAGAAAAATAAAACATAATTAAGCATATGTATTTATAGATGCCCAAAATTCATATATTTTGTAAAAATTGATATAAATTAAAATTACTTAAAATTTTCACCTATAAATTATAATAGCTTATGTTCATTTCTCGCTTCAGAGTTAAAATCCATGAATGGTGATCGAATTAGCACTTTCAACAATTACATATAATAATTTCTCTTCATAATTCATGAGAAATGTGTTTAATTGATTCCAATAATTATCAGACATTCAAATAACATAATTAGGTTGGTTTTATTCGGTGTTGAATTTCTACTTAATTGGAAAGACCCAGTAAATTTCTACATAGTTTTTTTTTTTTTTTTTTAAGAAAGATATAATTTCAGGGGACATCACTTACTATTTATTGAGCAATTTCAATGCGAATTTATTATGTAATTACCAATTAAATACTAGATCTTTTTCTTAAGCTCAGTAAATGATTCAAAAACTAATTTGAGTGAAAACTATTGTTTTTATTACAACAGATGCTTATAAGCTTTAAAATTTAATTGCTATCTAAATAATAAATACAATTTAGAATAAAATTTTTATAAAGTTTAAAAAATAAAATTTTAAGCAGGCATTCTTATTCAATGCGTAAATAAAAAAAAACATTAAAAACAGACAAATATTTATAAAACACAATATGAACGAATTCTTTACTATTAAATAGAATGTGCATTCTTTTGTTCGGGTTTTTTTTTCATGCTTTAGATAGAAATTTATTGCTATCAATCAATCACTAAAGAATTTATTCTCCTTATCGTGAAATTCAACAGTTAAAATGAAATCATTTTGAAAAATCTGCCACGGTTTGTGTAAGGACAATTCCAATATGGTTTAAAAACGCTGGTAAATTGATGGTGTTATGATAAATAACAGACAAAATTGCATTACACAAACTTAAAATGATGATGATTCAACAAATACCATCAAGTGTGTCCTTTCACTCCAAAAACCCATTTAACAATTGGCAACAAAAAGGAGTGATTCATTCGGCAAATCGGAATCGCTGTCCTTCTTTGATGATGTCCAATGAATAGCCACTGCAGAATTTTTCTCCTTTTTCAAAAGTTCCCGCACTTGTTCTTTTCGTTTGACCATAATATTTCCCCTAACAACAACAAAGGGGAGTTATTCGTTATAGTTTAAAATCAATCTGAATGGAACTGGTTCTCGAGATCTGAAACGCCCGTCACGTGCTTACACACTGATGGTCACAAGACTACGGACTTTCTTTTCTCTCTTCGGATGAGACGGACGGGCCCACCACGGGTCACCAGGAAGGGTCAAGAAGAAACTGGCGAGAGAGGTCGTGCCACAATGGCAACCTCACCCACGTTATCAACTTTCAGAAGAAATGTATCACGAAGGCAGAGAATGACGCAAGGTACTCTTATTCGAACAATTGATGCCAATAGTGGGCTTGCGGTTATGCAACACCAATTGGTTAATTTATGCTATAAATTGAAGTCTGTTTGCATTTGTTTGGTAATTAAGGGCATCGGTTATTTCTTCATTCTTATGAAGCAAAAGTGTTTTCATTTCTTCACAGAAGGCAATAGTAGAGTAAAAGACAAAAAGTATAAAAATATTTTCAATATACAAGTATTTCTTCATGATAACGTTATTAACCTTGCACTTGCTTATTCCAGATTAATATTCAGGACAATAAATCTGAAATCCAAAAACATTCTTTGAATATAAGCATTTTATCAGAATTTTTTTAACATGATCATTATCTATGAAAAATAGTTTCTTTCAAAAAGAAAATTTTTCTCGCTCGCATTCGTAATTTCTCTGATGAATTTTAAATCTGTTTTCCAAACATTTGCAAAAACCTGCGTAAAAATGTCTGCCTTTATAGAATGACAGCAATGGACACTGGAAATCTCACTAATAAAACAAATTCGACGTAAGATATCATCATAAACTTCTTAAATCGAATCACTTACAGTTTAAACTAAAACATAAAAAATTAATAATAATATATCGATTGAAATGGCTCAGATTTCTATTTAAATAAAATCTATTAATAAATAGTACTACATTAAATAAAAGCAAAAATTTTGAAGGGCCTTAAATACCACAGATTTAAAGAAAATGGAGTGCATTTCATTAATGATATCAACAAAAGAAAAAGCTATATATATATATATAGATAGATAGATATAGATACATATATATATAATATGTATATTATTAGTATATATATATATATATATATATATATATATATATATAACATTTTTTGAAGATGAGAGGGGACAAGCTTTGTTCTTTTTTTTTTTTTTTTTTTTTCATTTTAATATTTCCCCAGTGTTGTTCTATTTGTAATTTAAATCATTACATCAACTACTCATTTACTGTTTTACTTTACTGCTTTACATTTATCTCACGGTTAAATAATTTTTAAAAAATATATATTAATATTCTTTTTGTTTATTTGGTTTTAAGTTATTGCTTATTTTTTAAACATTTTCAAAATTGTTAACATTTAAAATTAAAGGAGCAATATTCTGTTCGAAGTAATGTTTAGTTTTTATTAAACAATTAATAGAATATATTTATTTCTTGTATAAAAAATTATACGGCATGCTTATTTATTTAAATTGCATAATTTAGCCGAAGAAAATTGAATGCTTTTTGGATTTATTTCATGAAAATACAATGGAACTAATCACAAAAATTTTCTGAAGATCTTTTAAAGTATAGCTTTTGAATTTATGCTCATTAATATATTATTAACGTAAATGAACATTAAGAAGAATATTAAAGTTTTAAGAACATAATAATTAGAAAAAGAAATTAAAAATAGATTAAAAAATTATAATAAGAAAATAAAAATTGAAATTATATTTATTTATATCTTTTTACTTTCCAATCGTAATTTCCAGTAATCGAATTTTTTGATTAGAATTCGAAAAATTCTTAAAAAGGAAAAGGAGTCCACTATTTGTGAGATTCAGTTTTATGCTTTATACTATAACTTCGTTTATTTTTTTTTTTTTTTTTTTTTTTTTTTTTTTTTTTTTGTTGATACGTGATATGATTATTTGTACAAGAATATGATTACAAGATATGTTTTTTTAAGATTATACAAGATATCTTAAGATTGTAGAAGAGAATATTAATACGCGCGAATAGAACTATTAATAGATGGCACGAATACCTACCATTATGTAACATTATGTTCAATTACGAACGATTATATAGAATTATGCACGATTACATACCATTGTGTACAGTTATTAACATACTTAATTTAACAATTCATACTGAAAATTATTTTTCTCTGCCATTTTTCAGAATTTTACTTTTTATATTCTTAAAACAACGAAAACCTTTATTTTTATTCATTGTATTTTTAAATGCCTGTTCTAAGTAAAATTTATGACAGGAAAGAAGTTTCGTTATAGCACTTTAGCACTTATATATATATATATATATATATATATATATATATATATATATATATATATATATATATATATATATATATATATATATATATATATATATATATATATATATATATATATATATATATATATATATATATATATATATAGCTTTCATTTTAGTATAATTGAAATACAAGATTTATGTTTCAAATTTTTAAAAATGAAATTTAACGTTATTTTAAAAACATTGATACTTATAAATCAAAATATTTGAGTATGAATAAACATTTTATGATTATATATTTGAAGATAAATCATTATATTATTTTAACAATATAAAAACTAATTTGCATGAAATTTTAAAAAAATTAAAATTTTAGAAGAAATTTCATAAATGTAATGCAATCTAACATTACATAAGAAAAAGTAAAATTCAGAAGAAAAGCCACATTTTTATATTTTTTATTCTTTATATAAAATAGAATGAAATTTTAAGTCTATGTACTTTTATGTAAGACTTTAATACTTAACAAATAATTAAGTATATTCGTGAGTCACCTTTCTTGAATTATTACCGTACATTTTTTAAATTTAATTTATTATTTCAATTTCAGAATTTAGAAACATTTAACTTCGTTTAAAAAAGCTATTTTATTTACCAGAGTCCTTCTCTTACATACGTTATTAAACTAATGGTTTGAAAAAAGAATTCCCTTGAATGTGACAAATTCCTAAATTGGACACAATCCTATTCTTATAGTAATTTGGAATCCCCTTTAAGCTAAAATTTCTGGTCCAAATAGCACTCATATATAAATAAAAACTGTGTGAAGTGATAAATAAACAAAATATTTAAGTATTTCGATTCTTCGTAATCATCCAAATGTTTTTTAAGGGAATTTTTCATATATTGCATTCTATAAATGAAAATTTTTACATTTGTTTTTCTTTACGATTTCTATTAGCCCAAAAGAGAAAAATATTCATATGATCTTGAAAGACATTGATTGCCTTATATATATACTGCAAAGAATAAAAGCCACATCTTTCAAATTTATTGCATTATATTTTGTATGATCAAAATCTTGTTTGTTGATAAATAAATGTGCAGCATTCATTTTTAAGTTTCTCTACATGGAAAGTCCATAAAAAAGTAATATCGTCAACGATTTCCAATATTCATAAAAACTATATATTTTTCTCAATTATTATATTCATTACTTTATCAAGTGAATGCTTTATATTATTCAAAGATTTTTAATACAATGACCATATTAAAATTGTGTGTATCAACATATTAATGTTGCAAATGATAATATTATCCATAATGTAAAAAAAAATTAAACAATCTAAAAATATTATATAAAATGTAAAAAAAAATTAAATAATCTTGTTTTTGACGCTATATTTTGCCTGATAGTTATGTTTGTTTTCATTACTGTCTGACAAAACAAATGACAGCATAAAAGTAAAGAAAACTCAAATAAAAGATTAATTAAAATGAAAGTTATTAATTTTGAAATTAAAATGAAATAAATCTTTCTGTAATCCAAATAGCAATTGCTATTATTTCTATCCTGGACAGTCACAAAAATGTCTATTTTGTTCTCATTTATCTAAGTGACTTTTAATTAGTTAATAAAAAGCATTACTATTTTAACGTAAGTATCATTAATATCAAGTTGAACCGGAATACAAAATCAGGCTGAATTGAAACTAATTGATTAACTCATTCCACCATAACAAAGTGACTGAAAAATCGTGAAAAGATTATGAAAGGACTTAATTTTTTTATGCAAAATGAGTGTCAAATATCGATTTTTTCCTTCATGTATCGTCATTTTATTTCTTTTGCTAATTATCCCACATAGATGTTTACTTTGACAGATACCACGTTCAAAGTTGAACTGCAAGTCGTGAAAGAAGACCGTAAAAAATTCAATTTAAATTTGAACCTTAAGAAACTGCGACCTTTAAATAATTAATTAGTCTGATACCTCTAGTGTCAAGTGAAGCTGGTTTTAATTAATGATGAAGTTTCGAAAAAAGTTGAGACTGATCATTCGGGAGAAAGAACAGCTTGTGCAATACTCATGAGAAATCACGTTTCGTCATCTGTCAATTAAATTAACAAGAAATCAAGAGCCATAACCAAAAGAAATTAGGGCAACCTCGACTCGTCAATTCAAAATGACTTCTTAAACTTAAAAGGCATCGATATTGGTGTGATCGAGAAACAAATCAACTCCAAAAAAGAACAAAAATAAGATGTTCGAAATGAGAACATCAAGAATGTGCCAACCCGTTCTTGTTCTTTCTCGAGTCAACTGACGAACAGGTTGGGCGAAGTTCATGCATTTAGAACAATCGTTTCATTGGGATTAGAGGAGAATATTTCAATAAAGATTTATTGATCCCCGTCAGAAACAATGTCTGTGTCAAAGGCGAAGACATGCAACCAGTTCAAAAGCATGTTTAGATACCGATTTACACAATGGCCATTAACTTGGTGCTTCGATTGAGCAGTTAATATAAATGGTTTTATTTCCCAAAGCGAATAGATCTGTAATAAAAAAACATTTGTATGCTTCTAATGGCATCCATTAAATCGGTTAAGGAATGTGCATTACAAGCTCTTAATTTTTACTGCTTGATTGATGATGCCCTGTTGCTTTTCGTGACAAGTTGATTCCATCTTTGCAGAAATAAACTTCGACTATTTGATAAATTCTTCTATAATTTGTCACATTTTCTGCTTTATGACGGAAAGTTCCATTGTACAGAGCAGTAATAAAATTTTTCTTTGTATTTTTCCTTAATTCAATATATATGATAGTTTTATAATATATAATAGGAATTTCCCCATTATGATGAACAGTTTCATGATTTCATAGCAAGAATTTAGTTTTAATTTATTTTTTTCTTTATTAGTATAATCTAGAGTAGCTTAAAACAATATTCTATACATAATATTATATTAAGCCTTTAATTTTACTTATATATGTAGAAAACGATATAACTCGAGAAATAATTAAATAAATTTTTATTTCATATTAAAAGCTAATATTGAATTACAAATTCCCAATACTGATAGTAATTCGTATTTTCAATATTTAATTGTTTATCATATTTAAAAAGCTTATTTTAGAGTACAGTAAAATATTAAATTGAATATGTTATTAAGCTTTTAGAAATACACCTTTCTTTCAAAAATTCTTGCTATTGGAATTACAGAGGGAATTATCTAATTTCATAAACATGTGGAAGAAAAAATGTTCTTAAAACATGGACAAAATACTTACTAAAGAACCACTACAAAATTTAAATTCGTATATATAGTTGAAAGAGAATTTACCAAGATGTCTTTCATCATTATCATTATGGATAATCTATTATATTGATGAATAACGAAAAAAATTTATTATATAGATAAATAAATAAATTACAGCCCAAGATTTATAAAATAATTAATTTTATTATGCAATTTTGGTGGTTTGGCAAATTGGAAATTTTACGAAAAGTAAAAATTATATTTAGCAGCGTATAACAATGGCTTAGATCAATCCAGTAAAGTTTATTTTTTAAATTTGCTAAAAAAAATAATGGATACAGGTATAAAATGTCATAGACTAGACACACAAGTTGGCCAATATTCGAGTGAATTTGATACCATATTATTTTATATATTTGTTCTAATGCTAATTTAAAGAGAATTAAAATAAGGTGTTTAATTTTTATAAAATCGATTGAAGCCTATAATTTTACGTATTTTAGAATATACTATTAAAAAATTTTGGCAATGTATATTTGCAAAAATAACTGAAATAAAGATACATCAAACTAATTACTTTAAAAACCAAAAAAGAAATTATTCAGATGATAAACTTAAAAACATTTTGTTATTTGCGGTGTAAAGAAAAAGAAGAATTATTACAACTGAACACTTGATTAAAAAACAAATGATTTATCAAAGTAAAAGCTATGTAATCGGATATATTGTAGTTTTTTACTGTTAATGAAAACGACTGTTGTCAGGCACCGTTTTTTTATTTATTTATTTATTTATTTTTATTTCCGCTTTAGGAAATTTTAAACATATATCAATTTATTTTACAAGGAATCTACATATTTCTTATTTATCTGATTTTTAGAAATCAAATAATAATAGCTAAAAGCATTGTAATATATCAATACTCGCACAAAAAAAAAAATCGGTCTCATTAATGTTCCAAAAAATTCCAAATTATGAAATGTAATTTTACAATGACAATTTAAAGTTTAAATTATTTTTATTAATAGAAGCAATAATTCCTAAAATATTCAAAACACAAAAGAATAACATGAAATAAAAAAAAAAAAACAGTACTTAGAACTTAGGAATTTGTTACGAAATTCTATGTGTTTCATATCAGACTCGAAATAAAACATATTTGCATATCACAAAGAAAATATTTATTTACAGCAACGTAAACATTAAACTTAAAAATTTCAATTTTAATCTCAAATGCAACTCAAATATTCAAAAACTACTATCACAAAATAAAACGTGACACTTATCTAAATATCAAAAAAGAAAATTTGCATATTCTAAGAAGAACACAAATACAGAATCGATTTTCGTGTTATAAGATCTAAGATATTCTTATAGAAACTACAGCTATTTCATGATATTAAATATATTGTTCGTATCGATGCGGTAAAATTTAATAACATAAAAGGCAGTACTATCATCCGTATAATAGTACAGTTAAATAAAAAAAAGTTTACATAAAAGCGCGTAAATCTGACTGCCTTTTCGTGGTGCACCGTGGGTAATTCTAAATATGCTACAGTTTTGCCAAAAAGAGGTTCATAAATTTGACGGCCTTCTCGTGGTGCACCCTGGGTAATTCTAAAATGTACAATTTGCCAAAAAGAGGTTCATAAATTTGACAGCCTTCTCGAGGTGCACCCTGGGTACTTCTAAATTTGCAACAGCTTTGCCAAAAAAAGGTTCGTAAATTTGACGACCTTCTCGTGGTACACCCTAGGTACTTCTAAATCTGCTACAGCATTTCCAAAAAAAGATTCGTAAATTTGAAGGCCTTCTCGAGGTGCACACAGGGTAATTCTAAATCTACTATAGCTTTGTCTTTTTCCTTATGTTTCTGGATTATTTTCAGAAATTGAGATTTTTATTCCTGGAAAGATGTGTAAGTTATTAAGAGTGCTTCAGTGAAATACATGATCGAATTTTTGACGCTAACCATCTTAATTCATGCCCACTTGTATTTTTAATTTGTACTGTGTTCAGAAGTTTTGAGAGGCCATATGGAACTAATGACGTCATGGTGAATTTTCTAGGTATGAGTAATAAATAATAAATAAAATAAATTAATGAATTTATGTAACAGAAAAATGTAAATGCATTTGTTTACAGCATGTCTCTATACGAAAAATGTTTATTTTCATTGACAATATGAAAAATACTCAGTTTATACAGTTCTAATTTTTGATTGCTCGTTTTGTACACCTTTAAGAAAATAATATACACATTAACATAAGCAATACTTTTTAAGTGAGAAAAATAAAAGCACAATATATTAATTAATAGTGCCTGCAACATGGATAGGTAGTCTTCTGGCTAGCGGGAAGTCTCATTAAAATTTTACTGACGCAATATTACAATAGCTTTAGAAGAAAAAAATGTCCTTTCTTACTTTTTATTTTTTATGATAATAAATACTTTATTTCATATTAACACTAGCCTCATTGAAAATTGCCATATAAAGAGTCAATCAAAGTTAGTGTTGATTCTTTGACGAACTGAACTTTATGACTAATTCATGATTTCTAATATGCATAAGCTTTTTTCAAGAAGAAGAAAGTCCACTTTCTTATCTCAATGGACGCAGTTATTATTTTTTAAATTTAATTCATATTTTTTACTCTCTGTTATGAATTATGCTTTTTCTTGCACTTTTAATGCAAAGAACCCTTGGAAGACAGTCTATTTATTACTTTGAATTCTTTGTTTATGATTTAATTTGGAGTGAAATGAAACAGTATTAGTTTTTCTTCGGATAATATTTTGGTTTTTATTTGTTGCGATGAAAAATTAAAGAAAAGAAAGCTCGTTTTCAACGATCAAAGTTCAGATAGAAAATTTAAATCGTCCTTGCTGACTTAAACTAACCATAAAGTGGATGTTTTTTTTTTCTGTTCTAATTGTCAACGTGTTAATGGCTTGAATCAATGGAAAACGATTTCTTTATCCGATGTTTTGGTCTTTATATAAAAAATATTATTTTATTTACGTAATGAGCTTCTACAATATTTTTATTTTGATTCGAATGAATAGAAGCTATAGATTCGTTACTCGATATTAGTGTCATATCCACAACTATTCGAATATTGTCAACGGAATTTGGCTCAAAACGATTTGAAACGACTTCTGGAATAATAATTTTGGTTTGTCATGTTTCGTTACAACCACAAAATGTTCCTCAAATAAAAAAAGTATTAGAGAAACTTTAACAGATTTCAAGAGAACGTGAAATCACACAAAATAAAGCTGGACACAAGTAAAATTGGTGAGCCGGAAAGCCCGGCAAGAAAACTTGAATTGGTCAAAGATACACATTAGGAAAGGTAAAAATTTCAGGAAATTTTGGAAGCAATATCTCTAAAGAATTGAAAATTTGAAAACTAATTATTTAGAACAACAGATAATTTTCATGATTTCAAAAACGGAAAAAAATATATAATTAAAAAATACTTCATTATTAGTGATAAAAGCAACGCTGAAAAAAGCTCAAGTTTCTGCACAAATTCCTAATTTCTTCTATCCGAATACAGATTTTTCTGGGCCTTCTTCAAATCGCTAGGAATTTTTCTAATTTCTTTGCTTTTATCTTATTAATAAAATCTCAAATGGCTATAAATAATAAGTATTTGCGTTTAAATATTTAATCTTTGTTAATAAATTCCTTTGTCATGTGAAGAAGATATCATTTCATAATTATTTCAATTTATGTAAATAAAAAGAAAATATATATCTAATAAAATGAATTGTTTCAAAATTATACACCAATAGCTTAAATAACTATCATTATTTTGCTTAAAAATTTTGAATTTTTCAAAAATTATTTGATAATTTTAGCACTTATGCTTCAATTCATAATGTGGCATTAGCTTAATTATCATGTCAGCGATTTCCTATTTGTGAAAGAGGAAAACAGAGCATTATTTGCATTCATTCCTTTCAGTAATTATAAAATAATTACATAATGTATATTATTTGCATTCATTCATTTCAGTAATTATAAAATAATTACATAATGTTACATAATGTATTATGTAATTTTATTATTAATTTTATTATTATTAACTAATTTATTTATTAATTTTATTTATTAATCTTTACTTTAGTCAAATAAAATCACATAAAATTGTAATGTAATGCATTTAAATTTATTAGTTTCAAAGCAAGATTTGGATTTCATTCACCAGCAAGAAAATTATGAATGAATAATTTATATATTTTTTAATAGAAATAGTATTCATATTTTTAATAGAAATCGTATTCATAACGTAAAATTTGAGTATTCGCTTTGTCTAATTAAGAGAATCTGTGAAAATAATATTTTTTCCTTTAATTGTAATATACATATAAATATGACTTCTCTCAATTTATATATAAAGTTTTGAATCTTGGATCCTAATTTATTGTAATAAAATATGAATTATAGAATTTTTCAAATAAAAAACAGCCATATATTGGTTAAAAAATATTTTCTTTGTTTTCTGCAAATAGCATTTTCTCGTTTACAGAAGTCTGCGTGAAAACTATTTCGCAGGTATATAAAAATATACATATTTTTACGTAAGATATCAAAAATTATAAGCAGATATTTTATTAGTTATAATTATAAATTATTTAAATATAATAATAGTCATTAAAAGCTGCTGTATTTAAGGAATGGGTGATTTTTAAAATATCAAAATTACGTGAAAGTAAGAAAGCGTTGGAATATGTTAATGATTCTTTTAAACGCGTATGCAATGTGTTTGGACGAAGGACAAGTGAAGCACTGTATAAATGAAAAGTTCTGCAGTGGGTTTCTGGTTCAGAAATTAGTTTGCAGAGTTGGATTTAGAATATCGTGTTATGCAACAAATAAGAAGATATGTATATCAGCAAGTATTGGGATATGATACAGGCAGATTGTTCTCCATCGAGAGTGGATTATCATAATCGAAATACCGTCTAGTATCGCGCGAATATGAAATCGATAATATTTTACTGATAGGATTATATCAAAGAGGACAGACATGCATATCATGGGATTGAGCTTACTAAACTGTAAACCTTATTTCGAAACTGTTAATCAGAAAATTGGCTTATTTACACCACGTTGAGAACCCACTCATACATTTGCCACGATGTTTGAATTGTCAGCATAGTGATCATCACTTCAGTTTCACTTGACAATGCAGCATAGAGACAGAAGGTGACTCTGATGCAACCAGCGACAAAGCAGCTTTTTCTAGAATTCTGATGGTTATAAACGAATCAGAAGAATTCAAAGAAAATACTCGTCGCCTGTTGCATCCGATATTGACAAATGAAACATTGCATCCGGTGCGATCGCATGGCACAAATCTGCCCCATGATACATATATCATTATTTTGGATCGAGGGTACATTTCTAGATCCTTGAAGCCAGTGGTTGTGCCTTTTATCCCAGGCTTACGAAACGTCATTTTTAGCAAGATAATGTAAGAGCAATTGTTGCATGTCATGTTCTGATGTTCCTAGATACAGACTGTGATCTTCTCACCGATTGAAAACACCTGATCATGATCTTGAAAACTGGTCCACCAATTTTCGTCAGACTCTATAGTTGATGAAGTATGGTATAGACATTAAATTATCATATATATGCAAGCATGGAATGAATTGTCAATTTCAGTCTTTTAAACCCAATTCAACTGCAAACAAAAACAGGGTTAAAACCCGTTTTAGCCATCAAGTGAGAAGCTGGATCTACTAGTTCTATTTATGGTTCTACTAGTTTCACATTCCTGAGAATTAAAAAAATACTTGAATATTTTATCATTTTATCTCCATACCATACTGTGCATGCATGTTTTGTTTACTTTCCTTCAAAGTGATGAAACTTTAACGTCCAACATGGTATTAATATCATTAAAATCATAAATTGTTCTTCGCAGAATTTCATACTTTTTATGTAAAAGAGAATGTAAATTATAATCCTATTTCAACAAATATTTTGTAATTCTCGTTAAAAAATAATCACGGAATCTCGATTTCATTTACAAAACACTTAGCATTATTTTACTATTTATAGCAACACTTGTAATATATTTCTCAAGTGTAGAAGAATATCATCACCTTTGAAATTAAAGTCTTTTTTTTATGAAACATTTTTAATCGAAATTCACAATTACAATAATACAAACTATATTTTATCTTATCATAGAACATATTATAGATATATTAAATAGAATGGTAAAATTCAAATACAGAAGTTAATCCGTCAATTAATTTAAAAATTCATAATTAAATATTCATATACAAACTGATGAATGGAAATTATTGCCTAAAACCTTACCTTTTTAAAAAGTATAGCGCATCAAATCTAAGTAAATTTTTATTAATTTCTAGGACTGAGATACTTTTGCAGGTAACCTGATAAAAAAAGTGCCTTACATTGTTCAGGTTACCTGCAAATAGTTGAAATTGTTCCCAGTCGTTAGTGTGATTGAACTGGAACAGGCGACAGTTTCACATATTGGAAAAATCATCTCCTCTACCAGAAAATAATCGTTCCTAAACTTAACATAAAAATCCGAAACCTATTATGAAAAAATCAAACGAAATGATAATATTAATTTAAAAAATGGCTAAAATCCCGGTTTATTCATGGATGTACTTACTCTCTCTCTCTATCCTGTCCTTGTGTGAATGAGGTGTGAATGGTTGCCTACCCTATAAACGGGTATCTATGGCATGTGTGTATAGAAGAAGTAGTACTCAACACCAAAATATGGTTCAGTTGGAAAAGTGGAGCAACGGACTCTATGTTGTCAGCCAAGCTGGCACACGACAACAACAGCAAAAATTAAAAAAAATTAAAAATAAACCTTTGATTACAACAAATAATATGTGAAATGTTTAAAAAGAAGTATACAGTTCGCCCAGAAATCCTCTGCAAGAAGATTTAGCCAACTATTAATGCAATGCTTGTTCAACTGTTAAGAAAACTTTATTACCAAATAAATAAACATTCTTTCAACATTCAAACTATAGATTAGTCAGAGAATAAGATCTTTGCTGTTCAACAATCGCTGTTGAACAGATTAAGGAAATCAACAATTATGATTTCTTTAAAGCTAAGGTAAAAGAGAATTTGACAAAATGTTCATCAACATGCAACATAAGCATTTTCCATCAACATGCAACATAAGCATTTTCCATCAACATGCAACATAAGCATTTTCCATCAACATGCAACATAAGCATTTTCCATCAACATGCAACATAAGCATTTTCCATCAACATGCAACATAACACACCCATGTCATTCTAATAAGTATGATTGTAGTGTTTGTACAAAAGAAACAATAAAATAATTTGTACAGAAACTGAATGAGTCCCATCGAAAACGACTTAGTACGAGTTGAAGGCTCTGCAGGATTTTTCAAGTGTGATTAACCTAGCATCATTGGAGAAATTATCATTGATATCTAATACGTCATTACCAAGACCTGCAACATCATGAATACAACTTATAAGAATCGAACGTATCATCACAATATTTCGACGTTACTGTTCATGATTGCCAAAATGGATTTATTCTTAATTTTTCGTAGTCCCCATGACTTTATAGTCACTGCTTACACTTAAACACCTTTATTTGAGATTTTATCAAATCTGTGATATCCCATGAAGAATTTGGAATCATTAAATAATTCTATTGACAATTTGTAGCTCCAATTACTGAAATTTAGTCAACAAGCAACATTTCTAAGAGTATTTTAAATGCAATGGCAACTAGAGCTTCTATATTGAATTATTAAAGTTCTCGTTGTTAAGTTACATGAGATGTAATAAACATATTCCTGAAGAAAGCTTGTTAAGCCCAAAATTTCAAATTTGCAACACCAAACAAATTACACACTTTGTTTTTGTTTATTCTTGCTATGAACTTTATCACTTAAAAACATTTTATAAGTGTAAAATATTTTACAAGTATATGAACTAGGAAAAACTCTGTAATGGAATCTGAGGCTAAGTGGTATGTATCTTAAATAGCTCTCATCATAGTGAAAAATAATTATTCATATCTGAAATTTTATTACATGTAAGTAAATCAATTCTGAATATAAGCCCCTTGTAAATTTCTAAAATTATCAATTTTCATATTTTTCAAAATTAAGAGAAATTTTAATGGAATTTCAAATCAAAATTAATCGAAAAAAATGTATGCAAAATTAATAAAAAAAGACAAAATTTTACTTATTTCAAAATTTTTCTTATTTAATAGTCATATTAAAATTAATGAAAAGTTTTAAAATTACATAAAATGAAAAATCATTACTAAATTAGAGTTATAAATATTTGAAAACTTGAAACTGTTTAAGATACAAATAAAATTTAATAATAACTTCATTACAATTAAAAATCATTCACTCTATTGTGTAGTTTGCTTTTAAAAGTAAAATTTGATAACTGTATATCAGATGTGTATTTGGTATTATATATATAGCTCTCACAGTGTTTTTAATGTGTGTGTGTTTCAAAACAACATTGTGTACACTCAGTTTAATTTTAAATGACTACAGAATTCTAATCTACAATATTCTAAATGACTGTAGAAAATCGTGTATTTCTATATTTTTATTGTTATTTTTCACTTTTGAATACTTTTGCAAGAAAGTTCAAAACTTTATGTAAAATATCCCAAACATCTGCATCGACTGAGTGATATAATTTGTCTTTCATTTTATTGCAATTTGTCTTTTATGTATACATGTAAAATTCTGTTTTACATAGAAAAATGAACTTACTTCGCTTATGCATAAGCATTTCATTAATTTTAAGGGAATAGGATTGCATTTTTTGATATCAATATGATCTTTTACATATGAAATATACATTTGTAATACTTATAAATTCGTTGGGTTTCTTAACATTTGATTCAAGTTCTACCTTGGTATCGCCGCAAGTGTCCTTGTGAAGCCTTTGGCATGCAAGGGTCTCGTGCTGAACAGACCGCTACCTGTAGATTTGCCAGTGGTCATACTAGGGGTCTCACTTTCAGGGTGCAAATTAAACTCTTCCCAACCTGTAAGAAGTACAATTCCAGCGAGGCTAGTCTTCAGAACCTATTTGATTGCCTGGATTTCACTATGGAAGAGTTTCTTGAGAGACCTCTCCTTTTCCTCGATTTTTCGGAGGCTTACGGCCTTATGGGTGTGATAAAGCGGAGTTATATCAGATGAGATTAGTAACAAAAACAACAGTTCTACCTTGATTATAAACTATAATGTAAAAATCTTTCTACAAAAATTAAAATCAAGTACTATATCTAGACATTTAAAAACTGTTTTGAAAGATAATTTCAGCATAGAAGGAAGGGAGCCTGGAATTCACTCAACCGATACGATATGTAAATAGCAATCAAAACCAAAAATTGAGATTGGCTTAATTTCAGCATAAATAAATGATTTTGATCGATAACGTAAATGATAAATGTGAATGAGATACCATTATATATGGACATATCAGTGATATTTTAAAATACTAAATTCGTCTCTTACAACCATGCTATTCATGGTTTAAATCTGATTACCTAGAAAAAAAGGATAGTGTAGTGTTGTGCATTATAGAAATTCCTTTTATATAGAATTATTTAAAATGCTTCATCTTATAAAAAGGATAAAGAAAATTTTCCTGTTGTCTGATTTTAATCAACAGGAAAAAAGATTATATCACATAATATTTTTAAAATAAATTTTATTCCAATAATTAGAATACACAACAATTTTGTTCTATTTATTCATGTCTTCAAGCTGCCTAGATACTTCAAGCCGTCTAGATTAGAATACACAACAATTTTGTTCTATTTATTCATGTCTTCAAGCCGTCTAGATACTACTTCATAATTATCAACATGTCATCCTTAAAGTTAAAGTAGAGTTAACACACACACATATATGTATATAAAGAAAATACATACATAAAAAATGTACAATTCATTATTTTTGTGTGACTGATTCACAGGTTAAGGAAATCTCGCTTATTAAATTATCCTTCCATATAAAGAAAAGCGAGTACAAGTTCATTGTTAAAGCCTACATGACCAAATCAAGTTACTCTAGCTAGACATCAAAGTGCACTTGTTTTCTGCTTCATTTAAGAAAACATGTTCAATACAATATCAATTTTATTTTTTAGATCTCTGTAACAAGTTGGCGTCATATATTTATTTTATTAACGTATGTCTATTTTTCTACCCAGCAAACTGAGAAAAAGAAAGCTAATAAGACATGTTTTTTTTTTGTTCTTTAATTCACACAATTATCTAACATTCGCTTTACTAATATCTACCTTGTTGTGATTCACGAGTAGGATGGTGGGTGTTCAGCTCATGTGTTGTATTGGGAGTGATGCCTACAAATCTTTCTTGGCACTAGTGACTTATAATCCATCATTCCAAATTCTGAATTTTTTGGCGATGAAGAAATGTTGCCAAGATGACGTATCACGATGACGTTAATATTAGGGTTGCAAAAATAGAATTTTCTGCATAATTCTTATACGTCTCCATGATGACGTAATAAAAACGAGGTTGCCAAATAAATAAGAAAATCCGCCAAAAAATCGCCAATCTCAGAATTTGGCATCCTGGATTATATTGCACCTGTGCCTCTTTCTTTAGCTTGTTAATGCAATTTACATATTTATTTCGGATTTCAAATAAACGTATACATTTCTAGAAAATAATTTTTAATATGATATATTTATATATAAAATAATTTACAATAACATTAAAGAGTTCGTCAAAGTTAAAGTAATACATCCAAGTATAATGATCTTTATGTTGACAAAATCAGAAATATTTTAAACAATCAAGTCTATGTAGATAAAAATTTGCGTCCCAAAAAGTGTTTCTTGAAACTTTTCTTGGAATAAAATTTAGTTGGTTTTGAGAAAATTTTTGAGTTGCATTTGTCATATTTAAAGATCTTACTTTTGGTGGTGATTTCAATATTATATCTGGATAAGCATTTAATTTTAAGTAACTATAATATTCTTTGGTTATAAATCATTGACTGTCGTAATGTGGAAACTAAACTTTTCATTTGCTTTGCCAACTATCAATTTTGAGCCTAAGTAACTTGATAGAAAATAGCATTATATTTCCTCGAATGTAGCGGAACTACCTCTAGCTTATATCTGACTTTTTCATAATAGAATGATAAATGCTTTTACCTGTCATTCATTAAATAATTAATTAGCCATCATTAATTTTCACAGCCGCACTATCATTTGCCACAGATTTATTGTCAATTTGCTCGAACTTAACACTAGTTGTCACTGGTATAAGGCTGATTTTCGCGACCATATCATCCGTTATCATGCATACAATATTGATAGTTAAGAACATATTAGTTGTCACAGGCTTTAAACGGTAATTCAGATTTCTAAGGCTGCAAAGTTTCTCTTTTCCAAGAAACTGATAACATTGGTTGGCTTTGATTGCAGTGAATATCCACATGACCAGTGTACTGGTTATATTATATACCACTTGAATTCATTACATCAGAAACAGTCATCGCTGATGGAAAAGAAAGGGTTTGACTCAAAGAATGCAAGGAAAAAATGATTCTTAACATTAATGCAGACAAAACCAAGTATATGCCGGTGGCGAAAGCATTTGTGAGCCCTGGGAAATCTTAAAGTTGAACTGGTTTACAATTTTACATATCTAGGTTATAAAGGTTGATTCTCATAATGACATAAGTTCTGAAGTAAAGAGAAGAGTTCTTGCTGCTAATCGCTGAATCGCAATTTGGATAGGGAATTTTCTTAAAATTGAAACCGATCAAATGATCTACAAAAACCACGCTATACAAAACCATCATAAGACCTGTTCTCACTTATGGATGCGAAATTTGGATTCTGACAAAGACTCAGTCAAATCAAATTGTAATATTTAAACGAAAAATCATAAGAAAGATTTTTGGTACTGTAAAGGACAATGGTGTTTGGAAGTACAGATATAATTTCGAGCTCTACAGACTTTTTAAAGAAGCTGACATCGTCAATTATATTAAAATATGTCACTTGAGATTTGTATGCCAAATCTGTCGAATGGAATCCTAGTTTTTGACTTCAAGAATTTTTAATCATAGCCCCATTGCAAACAGATCTAGGGGTCGGCCAAATTTAGATGGACTGATTGTGTAGAAGAGGAATTTAAGGTGCTGAAAGTGGCAAATTGGAGACCTGTTTCCTCCCGGGGAACACAATGGAGGAGTGTTCTGAGGAAAGCCTTGGCCCACCCCAGGCTGGCGTGCTGAAAAAGAAATCCCATAATAATTCCATCAATCTATAAAGCTATTAATGTACAAAAGAGCCATTTTTGTTTCTGAAAACCGAATTTCTTAACATTCTACTTGATTTCCAAGTCTCTTCTTATATGTGCTATATATATTTGTCGATGCATTGTCTTTTTTAAATATAATACAGAGACAATTCCTCTATACTAAATTTAATTTTCAATATTTCTTGATATTTTATTTCACTTGATTTTAAAATGAACTTTTAATATCACCTTTTCTCACATTTTTTTACAATTTCTTCAATGAAAACATAAAATTTCAGCAATTCGTCCACTGATTTCGGTCACACATTCCTTTATAAATCAAAAATATAGACAAAGTTTTATTAAACTTGAGAATCTGTTAATCAATGCGAATCTTATGTTAAATTTCGTATACTGAAAAAAAAATTTATTTTGGAACTAGAGATCTCTATTAACAAAATGCATGTATCTAAGCTGAAATATTAATACAATTGAAAATATATTTAGTGTAACAAATGTTAAAATAAAGATGATTTCAATCTTTTTATAGATATTGTAAATATTTTCTATAAAACTTAATAATTTTATATATATTTATAATTCCAATAATTTTTTACAATTTAGGGTTGTACTAATTTGTTTAAAATTTTCATTATAAATTTAAGAATTTACAAATATTTTCTTTATTTCTCAAAAAATTTGATGCTATTGCAAATTATCTGATTAGTTTAAAAAAAAAAAACTTTTTAAAAAATGGTAAAGAAATCAGCATAACAAAACCAGAAACATCATTCATCAGTAACTGATGACAAACTCTTGATTAATATTGACTCGAAAATTATATTCATAAATATATTTATAGTTTATCAAGATGGTATCTTTTTTGTATACATTGATATAAGAATTCGTTTTCCTTAAATTCATACTAAACTATCAATTACTCTAGATTTTGGATTATCGAAACTTAAAGCTCTGAAATCTGCATAAAATGACAACTCTGTGCCAGATTTTTCAATACCGAATGAAATATTTTTTATAAAGTAAGCATTTCCAATTGATTTAAGTTATTGAATTTGTACCACATGTCATCTACAGATTGGAACTCACACTAAATGCATTTTATGACCATATTCAGTAAATAAAAATTTAGATAATATTTTTTTAAAATAGGAACCAAAATTTTGTGTAGTCTACACTGCGTAAAAAAGTAGAATTACAGTGTTTTTTTGCCAATTAATATCTCTTATTTTCTGCCAAATACCAGATATTTATGTAGATTTAGTTTAATGACCCTTTTTTTCATTTTAGGCAAAAATTAAACATCTACAACAACTAATAATAATAAAATTAGTATATATAATTTCAGATGCGTAAAAAAAGTAGAAGGACACTTGTTAATATATTTAATTTAGTGAGTTGTTCTTTAGTTAAATAAGGGTTTTGTAGTTTGTTTTATCCTTTTCTGTCAAAAAAATTTAATTTATTTAAAAGTTGCGCTGTTTTTCCGTTCTCAGAAATGCCTAAAGGAATACTTTTAAACGATTTTCAAACAGGCTAAATTTCCGCATATCAAAATGATGGTAAAGATATCAGAGAGAGTGCTCAATTGTTGCAGGTGAGCCCCAATACAGTTTCAGATTTTACCAGAAATCCTTATAAAAATGCAAAGAAAAAGAAGACTAGTAGGCCGAAAAGGTTAACACCACGTGAAGAAAGAAAACTTGCTCATATGCTTAAGAAGAACAAAGGAAGTGTTTCAAAGGCAAGAAATCAAGCAGGACATAATCATGTAACGAAAGAAACAGTTTACAATTATATTAAAAGATCTCAAAAATTCATTTTCAAAAAACGGAAATATCATCCTAAGTGGACACAAGCTCACATTGATAACCGTTTAGCGTGGGCGAAGGAGAACTGTCCTGGATACAGAATGAACTTCTATGATGTTTTCCGATGAAAAGAAATTTAACTTAGACGGTCCAGATGGATATCATCACTATTGACATTGTCTGGGGAATGAAGACGAATACTATTCAAAACGACAAATGGTAGGAGGGAGTTTAATGGTTTGTTTAGCTGTGGGATATAGAGGAAGGACAAGTCTGGTTTTTTTAAATGGTAGGCAGAAACATACGGACTACATTCAAGTGCTAAATTCTGAGTTTCTTCCTTATGGGTCTGATTTGGGGGTTGAAAAGTGGAAGTTTCAGCAAGACTGTGCTTCCATTCACACCGCGACTGGAGTCAAACATTGGTTCCTAATAAAATAATATGGATGTTTTACCATGGCCAGCCAAAAGTCCTGACCTCAATATAGAAGAAAATATCTGGGCAATGCTAGTTCATCGAATTTATGCTGATGGAAGGCAATTTGATTCGCTAACTCATCTTCGAGAAGCATTGAATGACTCGTAGGACAATTTTTGTTAAAAAAAAGTTCAATCTCTATACAATTCACTTCGAAACAAAATATTTGAAGTTATAAAGGCCAATGGAAAGAACATTCCGTATTAAAATAACTATTTTTTCATTCAGTATAATGCTGTCCTTGTACTTTTTTTAAAAAGTTTCAAAAAAGAGAAACTATTTTTGTTGCCATTAATATTTTATGTTTGAATATCATAATTCTGATGTTAAAATTGTATTTTTTTTAAAAATATTTACAAAATGTTTCTAATAAAAATTTTAGAAAAAATAAAATATTTTTCGGATATTGTTACAAAATCAAGTGTCCTTCTACTTTTTTTACGTAGTGTATGTGTTAAGGCTTACGCAGTTTACTAAATCGAAAAATGTAACGCAATATATACTATGAACAAAAATGTTGTTGCTTACATTATAAATTAGCTTTCATTAAATTAAGCAAAAGTAAAGGATTGTTCCTTGTATCTGTGAAACATACAACAACCGTTAGCAACATAATGAAAAGTCAAAATAGTATCGATAAGTCTTCTATTCATTCATTATATTTCAAATGATATTCAAATATCATAGAATAGAAATAAAATATAAGCAGACCGATAATAAAAATTAAGGAGATACTTATACTGCCATCTGGTTCTGAAATTTGCATGCAAAAATCTTTTCATGCATTATTGTGTAGAAGACAAATTAATTTCAACACTCCAAGATAGAAGTTGACAAATTAATAGCCTCAAAACTTTTGTTTTTGAGATAAGGAAACACTCTATTATCTTGAACAGGGATGGCGAACTAATGGCACGCGTGCCACAAGTAACGCGTTTGAAAATTTTGAGGGCACGCACAAAAACAAATTATTTTTATTAGTTATCTTTTATGATGAAGCTGAATTAAAAATTATTAATTCACACTTAATTTATAATTTATGATTTAAGTTTGTGTAGTACTGAAAACAATTGTTCTGAAAGTGAATTTAATTTCTAGCATATTGCTTTTAGTAAAACATTGATTAATAAAAAAATTGTTTAAAGAAGAATTGCTTTTATTTGTATATATAACTATACTTACGTATAGTTTCTCCACGCTAACATTTCGAATGAAATTTTATTGTGGCATGTTATCTATTTAAAAAAAGATTTTATGACTTTTTGGCACGGAGATAAAAAAGGTTCGCCATCCTTGATCTAGAATAAGATTACTTAAAAAAGTCTTCGAATTTTAAAAAATGAATTTGATTTAAATTTTTTTTTCTTTTTTAGGCGAATAACAGTTAACAACAAAACTAAAGAGCATAATCTTTTCTCTAAATAGAGGAAGAAATATAATTTTTAAGTGGATAGTAGAATTTAAAAAAACAAGTTGAATTGAATGTGTGTGTGTTTGTTTGTACGAATGTATGCTTTATACATGAGGATATATGCGAAAGTGTATGTTCTAAAATAATATTAGAACATCTAGATTAATATCGAGACACTAAAAATGAGGGGTGTATACCTAAAAATTGTTATAAGCCCTTTGAAAATGTTTCGTATAATCCTGAGTTAAAAGAAAACTGATGAAATAATTATGAGTCATCGAATTAATGGTATCTATAAAGAGTTTTTAAGATTTCAAACATTTTTACACATAGATTTAAAACATTAACAGATTTTTCTCATTCAAAAATTTAAATTCTGTTCTAAAAAATCCATATAGTTCTTTTATACTCATCATAGAATATTTGCTTCATAAACGACAGTTAAACGTAACAGTTTAAAATTGTTGTAACTGTCTTACAACTTGTATATTTGAACTTTTATTAGGGTTCATGGTCGATGGGATTTTGTATTCACATCTCGCAAACGAAGACTAGAAAATTACCAAAACTCTATTCTGACAAATGAGCACGCAGAAAGCGGTAATATAAATTTCCCTATATTCAATAAGGGCTAGTTTCTAATTTAACTTAAAAAAAAAAACGAGATCGTATCACAAGGCGATAGCGAGTCTATATAGAATGATGTTGATTAAATTTGGTTCTCAAAGTACAATTAATATCAAATTCTTAATATATGAAGTTGCTGAAATTAAAAACACTCCATAACTTGTGCTTTTATCTAATATATGTTTCCAACTAAATAAAGAATAGAAAAGGCTAAAAAAATGTATTTTAAATTATCGAGCTTAAAATATACCCATAGTTTTTGGGGCAGCTATATTGATCAGTGACATATAGTGGTGGGATTTTTAAGTTCAAGTGAATCTTTAAATATATTATGGAGATTGGGGCTAATTTCTTATCAAAGTGATCTTAGGAATGAAAATACCTTACTAAACTTATTCAGACAAATTATTGTAGTATGAAAATTAAGTTTTTTTAATCATGGAGATATGTAACTGAAATCTTATTTTCAAATGAAATTTATATCTGTTATGGAACTAGTAATAATAAAGATGAAGGACAGAAGTGCTCAAAATTTAAAATTAGTGACGAATATAACATACTCGAGCGTTTCTATGCTTGATTCATTCTCTTGGTTTTCACTCTACTATCATTTTTATCACTAGGGGGTTAATAACCCAGACACTTTTAGGATAATTGAATAGAGTTCCGACAACGTTCAAATCAAAATTTGTTTTCCAGAAATTCAAATACAAAGGTTGTATTAGAATAATGCTTGATAATATATTCAAAGCAAATACCTTGACAGATAAGAGAAATGGGTAGTTTTTAAATCACATACGCATTTTAACAAATGTCTGTTTCAGATTGGAGGTACGTGGTTATTATTTTTTTTTTCTTGGGAAACCAAATCATTTTAAGAAATTAATATAAGCTTCATGAAAATAATAAATAATTTATGTTAAATATATTTTATTAATATAAACTCTTGTTTTATTCTTTAATCGTGTGTGAGATGTCTTCAATTATTTATGTTAAACGATGCGTTATTCTATTTTTAAACTATCATATAAAAAGCGCTACCTGTGAGACTAAACTTTATTATTTTGTTGGGTTTCGATTCCATTTACTTACTCGTTATTTGAGACCATGGTTACCTAGTAGTTAGGGCATCGGCCTTCCGTCCGGTAGCGTGGGGATTCTCAATGCCACCAAAGACCAACCGTGTATCTGTGATATACGTGCTCGCTATATCTGTGGAATCGAAAATCCTATGGTCTGTCATTGAGCTGTTATCATGGATTTAATGGCCTCTAGAAAATTTTCTCCCCTCCACATGTATGTCAAAATTAAGGAATTGGATCCTATAGTGGTGCCATCTAACAGAGGAGTCTTTGAGCAAAATCGTACTTTCGCATTGGTGGTGCTCTGATTAAACAAAAGACGCACATTACTGACTTAAATTCGCATAGCCGTCGGCAGAGCGAGCTCTGCTTGTCTCAGTATCATAACTAACAACAACACTCATTCTTTACGTTTTCATAATACTCATTATAATAGCTATCAAGAAAAATTTGGATATTAATTGCTCTGTTACGAATTTAAGGCACATTAAAAAAACTTTATAAGAACGATGTAAAAACTTAGATTTCCTGGTAACATCAGAATAAAAAAATTATAAATGTTTCAGATTAAATAAGTAATTTTTTGTTGTAGAAATCAGAAATGAAATTGTGGTTTGAGAACTTAGCTACTAAATCATATTCTATCATATGCAACAATGAAGACAGATAGTGTATATTAAAATCTTGAGATTTTCTGATATGATAAAAGCAAGGCAAATAAGAAAGTATATCGATTGAACTAGTAAAATGTCAATTTCTTGTTGTTATTGTTATTACTTCCGGATTCATTTACGGTTATCAGGTCCATGACTATAATTCAAATATACATCTTTCCAAAATCAAATTCGTCTTGAGAATTTCCGCAATAGTTGAAATTTTTTCTCAATCTCCAAACCATGAAAAGATCCCAGCATATAATTAATATTACTCAGATATCCATTTTGGATTATAAAATCGATTAATCTGTGGTTTAGGTATTCCTTTCTCGCCAAATGGGCAATAGATGCGCCAAACGTTGTAACCCTGGCTATATCATCCTAAATGCACTCCTTGTGTCAAAAAATACACTAGAATATGGAAAAAAATATGATAATTTTTCTCCAAATTCTAATGTATTTTTTGTTATACAGTTCGTAAAAAAAACCATTGTTTTTGTTTCAGTTGCAAGGGTGAAATTCGTTAAAAACACGAATTTCGGTTTCATCGCCATAAAAACGCCATTTTTGCGTAGTGTCTCTCGAAGCATTCAACTCCGCGAGACAAAACGCAAAAACGCTCCAGTTGGCGACTTTTTGAAAATGCGCCAAGCAGGGGACCCAAAGCACATTTTCACCGTAAAATCTTGTTGGAAAATGGTTTCTAAATTCAGAGTAAGAGAGACAGATGAGTGACAAGATTTTATACTTTTCATATGTCTGAGCATTACTGATTGCAGTCACAGAAAATCAAAGCAAATGCTGCAGCAAACCCATTTTTTTTAAATAAAAGAGGGTACTTGTGTGACTAACCCTTCGCCACAATATGGCCGGAACTCATTTGTCGTTACCCAGCGGACACATGGGAACCAAGTCACAGAGGCGAGTAGCCATTTAAAGACCATACAACCTGCCCTTCTAATACTGCTTTTTATATGGCGTAATGCACTGATCATTTGATATAGTATTTGGGCGGAGGAAAATTTCATCCGAATTTTAATCACTGCTAAAAGTTATTCAATGGAAACAGCTTCTACCTGAGCCATATCACCTGAGCCATACCATCACAAACCCGTTAATAGGGTGAGCTATATATGAATGTGAAGATTATCAAAGAAGAAAGGACAGAGAAACACAGAATGAAAGTAACATCCTGGCCCGAAACAGGATTCGATCTTGGGACCCGCAGCTCAGGAGTCAGAAACACTAACCATTCATCCATCGATTGGCTGCTGCAAACCCATGTCCTAACGTATGAAATATGCATCATACTACATGAAGTGTAAGACTGAAAAATCGATCATGATTGTGATCACGTCTAGCGATGAATTGATTCTGGTATCCAAAACCCCAAACATGATCATCGTAGAAGTCTTAAATAACAGTTGGTCGCAATACAGCCTAAATCAATAACATCAAATTTATTTCAACTTTAATGATAACTATGTTTCTGTTTAAAGACCATACAACCTGCCCTTCTAATACTGCTTTTTATATGACGTAATGCACTGATCATTTGATATAGTATTTGGTCAGAGGAAAATTTCATCCGAATTTTAATCACTGCTAAAAGTTATTCAATGGAAACAGCTTCTACCTGAGCCATACCATCACAAACCCGTTTATAAGGTGAGCTATATATGAATGTGAAGATTATCAAAGAAGAAAGGACAGAGAAACACAGAATGAAAGTAATGTGGTGAAACACTTCTGCTCGGAAGTTGGCATCAGCAGCTAGAAAACTTTTCTACCTGAACATTGGCAACATCAACCTCCATAGAATAGCGCACGAGGAACAAAAAACGTGAATTCTCCTTTCCTGTTCCTCGTGCGCTATTCTGTTCAGGTAGAAAAGTTTTCTAGCTGCTGATGCCAACTTCCGAGCAGAAGTGTTTCACCACAGTAACATCCTGGCCCGAAACAGGATTCGATCCTGGGACCCGCAGCTCAGGAATCAGAAACACTAACCATTCATCCATCGATTGGCTGCTGCAAACCCATGTCCTAACGTATGAAATATGCATCATACTACATGAAGTGTAAAACTGAAAAATCGATCATGATTGTGATCACGTCTAGCGATGAATTGATTCTGGTATCCAAAACCCCAAACATGATCATCGTAGAAGTCTTAAATAACAGTTGGTCGCAATACAGCCTAAATCAATAACATCAACTTTATTTCAACTTTAATGATAACTATGTTTCTGTTTAAAGACCATACAACCTGCCCTTCTAATACTGCTTTTTATATGACGTAATGCACTGATCATTTGATATAGTATTTGGGCAGAAGAAAATTTCATCCGAATTTTAATCACTGCTAAAAGTTATTCAATGGAAACAGCTTCTCAGAGATACGATAAGAACTACATTTCATCGCACTTGTGTCCCCTTATATGGCACGGATATCTAAGCTACTTACTAACAAAATAATAGTCAATCACCCTAAAGGAAATGCACCACAAAGATGCCTAAAACAAGTTGAAATTATACCATAAACAATATATTATTTCAGTTTTGGCTTTATTAACGTATTTAAAGTGTTATCTAAGAAACTAAGTTGTTATTTTTTTTATTCTTGAACCATTTAATGGTTAAATTAACACTATTTATAGTCATAAATGTCTGATGTTTTCAACTAACAATACTATAGTTATAATATATATTGGGCTTTTCAATGCTTATGTGTTACGTCTTCTCTTGAAATTTTAGGACTATCGTTTTATTTGTTCATTTTTTGAACCAAAACTGTTATTTTAATTAATTGCTTATGTCGATAATATCAACACACGTATATTAGTTTCCGCTAAAGAGCACAAAAGGTAATTATCAGCCATACCCAGAAAAGATGTCACAAAACTACTTGCAACAAATTTAGATCCCTCTGAGGTCCTCACGATCTCTCGATTTCGCAAAAATCAAATATTTAGAAACGCCATAATTATTAAAACTGTTTACCAAGACAAAACAATTATATAACGTAAATTTATTAACTATATAGGGTAAAAAGTTTTATTTTTGAATATTTTGTAATAAAATCTTTAGTTAAATTAAACGTATTGTATAAACATTTAATTAAAGCACTTCGTGAATTTCTGAATTGTATGCAATCAATATTAAAGAGAATAGCGAGTTCATATCAACTTTATTTATTTTATTATAGGCTTTTTTCTTAATATATATATATATTTCAAAACATTTTCAATTTATTTTGTAAACAACAAGAAAAATTCAAATTTCAAGTCAATTCGTCATCACTAAAAAAGCCGGCTTGTCTGTATGGTGATTATGACCCTCGGCTGATACCGAGAGGGCTCGGGTTCGAATTCCGAATAAGACTTTGATGTAAAACTCGAGAACACTTTGGATTTTCTGACTATAACGGATTTCCGTTTCGAAAAAGAAGGCAGCGCATCCTCCTTATACCTGCCTGGAATGATCGTCCTCGTCAACAAGTGTTCTCTATTTCTGCTTGTTTGTCCTTTCTCATGCATCAAAGGGACACGCGACGAAAAAATTAATAAAAAAATATATTTAATTCAAATCATGTTCATTTACCTATAAATTGTATTTTTAAAAAGCACAAAATTCAGAAATATTGATTTTTGAATTCACAAGTGAATGCTTATGAAATAGTTTAGAAAGTAAATGAATGATAAATTTTACTTCACTCCAATTTCCTATAATTTATAAAAATAAGAAATATTTAGACTGTAAAATGATACATAACCTTCTGCAAATGCCTTACTTAGTTGTTTAAATTATTTCTCACAAAACAGAAAAAAAAGGTTAAGCACATTATATAATATAAGCATATAAAACAGTTATAATATTTTTAATCCTTCACTATAGATAATAACATTATATATAAATATTCATATAAATTGTTAAATTAATATAGTTAAAACTCACTGTCAATGATACTTTAATTACCAAAAAAGATTGGAAGAAATTATTAAAATACCTAATGATAGTTTGTTTTCAAAGATTACACACTGATCAAGAATGTTTCTATAACTAAGTTATAAATTTTGTTTTTCATAGAAACAGCCCACTCAGGAAACAATTCAAACTATTATAGACATAAAAATACATTCAAACATACATTTTTGTACATTTTAAATTTAAGCGTAAAATCTATTAAATAATATCATTTAATTCTAATAATTCTTTTGAAATTATCGTATCGCATCACGTTTAAATCTGTGATTTCAGAAATAAAATAATTTATAAAATTTACAATAATTCATAAAAATTACAATTGAAACTTAAAAATTTAGAAAACACTAGTTTTCCTTTTACTTAATCAATTTCAATCGTTATACCTGTATCCAAAATGTTCAAATATACATTGTATTTGAAAATTAATGCGCATGAAGAAAATTTTCACCGATAGGAGTTATTTAACGGAAAAATACTTTTTGACGTAGAACTCTTTCCAAAATAACTTAATATCATAAAAAGAAATTTTAACGAAAAAATTAAAAACATACAATTTAATATTTAGAAAATATCTTAACTTTCCGTATATTTTTTATAATATAAAACACCCATGAGAGAGAGAGAGAGAAGATAATAATTAAATTATACTAGAATGTAAAAAATAATAATAATAATAATAGGCACAAATTTTTAAAAATATGCTACTCCTTTTTATGAATTTCTTTTAAGTATAAAAGGTACTTCATTAATCTGTAACTATTTTTAAATCACAAAGAAACGATAGAAAATAATTCATTTGCAACGTCAAATGTATTATTTCTCAAGTTTTGTGTTGAAGATATATATAAAAAATTATTAAAAAAAGATAAGATCTCTTTTTAAACATACTTTTTAATGCTTTTACTATTGAGTTCTGTTCCGAAGATAGAAATGAAGGCATTTGTTATGTTTCAAATGAAATTTTACATTTTGAACTATCAGTTTACAAGTGAAAATCAATATGAAAGCGAAATAACAATTTAATGTTACGTTTTTAACTGACTACAATTTTTAACGTTGAAAAATACACTTTAATTGCCTATAATCATTAAAGTTTTCCTTACTATGTTAATTTAATAGTAATAACTAGTTTTGGAGTATTATTTAATTATTATACTAATGCTAAATAAGATTTATTTTCAAATTTAATTAATACAATTTTATCTCGTATTCACTCACTAATTATGCATTCAGAGAACTCATCTTATGGTTTTTTAATACGTTTTGTCAACTTCAAAAATATGAAGATGGTATTTTTTCGCTTTCTACTTGTCTTTGAGTGGATGGAATTTTATTCCTTTGACTCAATATCACTCACTCTATTTCTGATTTCAGTGTAAATTATTTACTGGTATCATTATTTTTGGCATGCTTATTAATTTTCACTTATTTAACAATAGTAATGAAAAACGTATTTGAAAATTCAGTTGTATAATATGATTTAAAAATTTAAAAAAACAAAGATGGAATTTTGTTGTTAATTAGTTTTTGTTTTCTATTTATTGTTTATTAGTAGTTGGTATTGTATTGCTTGGAGGCAATATTTAATACCTCATTTCAAACTTTAATTAAAGTTTACTGTTAGCAACATAATACATTTCTAACTAGCTCCCGATTATCATTATCTTATAATTAATTTTAGCGAAGAGAATAATATTTATTTAAAAAAATAATTAAAAAAATTTCAATCTTTCTTTATTTAAAACAACATTCTTCTGTAATGAAATTTCCCTTTGCAATTAAAATGAAAAGAAAAAAAATGTGCTAAACGTTTTTAATTTAAAAATTTAAATTCCACTCATTCAAGTCAATTTAAAAGAGTTCAAAATCTCAATGAAAAGCATCAATTACGCAGGAATTTGCGTAAATTATTTATCATAACTCAGAAGCGAAACAAGAAAGAAAAAAAAGCTAGACAAGCACTCTTCATTCCACATTCCAATGTAATCTCTCTCTCTCATCAGCTTCATTCATCTTCCTTCTCCCGTTGCCATGGAGATCACTATCTGGCGTAAAAATTAAAATCATCTCCTTGTCTATTAGAGAAGTTCACCTACTTTATCCCCCCCCTCTCTCACCCAACGAAGAACCACTTTCGCTTTTCTTTCCCACCTGTATTATCTTCTCCAGGTGCGACGCCTACAAACTCATAAAGCCGACCCCAACAAAAGAAAAGGCGCTTCACAAAAAAAGTAATAATAATAAAGAAACAAAATGAGAATATGCGTACATCTCAAATTAACCGTTTCAAGGAAAGGGAGTTTAAGAAAGAAAAAGAAGAGGAGTTATACATTGTGACGATAGACTACCGGCCTTCCATGACGTCACGATTTTGAAAGTTGTAGTATAATATAAAAGGAGGATGAGTTGTGGACGATGGTCAGAACATCATCTTCTCTCGATCCTTCCTTCATCACTTCCAAAGAGTTGGTTCTCTTAAGTCTCGAGAAAACCTCTAGGAGATTTTAAAAATGCATTTCACTCAGGTAAGTTCTTCGAAAATATTGCATTCAATCTCCTTATACAGTAAAATATATGCAATCTATGCAACTAAAGTATTTTGATGTAAGTTCTATGTATCAGTAAACTGTACAATCGATATTGGCAAACATTCAGTTTATGTTTATAATTCATCGATTATTTTAACCATACGAGACATATAATATAGCCAAGAAATACACTGAAATCTAATTGTTAGTCCTATAATTCCGAAAGTATTTCTAGAAATTTTCAAAAAAATTCAAAAGTATTCTAACGCATCGCAAATTACTGGGCTCAGCGTTTTTCTTTGATAATAAGATTAATGTGCCCAACATTCAATTCTAGAAATAGTTGAATAGTGAAAGGTAATATTAGCTATCTGATTTCTGTGTATTCATTTCTTGGATTAGGCGATTCGAAGTTTTCCAGGTTTTCTCCCTTGAGACACATGAATAAGGCCATCTATATGAAAGTACTAAAATTGAACCAAAACTTAGTATAAGTTGGAGCCTCTCAATTGCTTTTTACTATTAATCTATTCATATGTGTGAGTGTGATATTTAAGTTAAATATACTTAAAATAAGTTTGCTTCTTAAAAAAATTTATTGTTTTATCTAAATTAAGTTACATCATTAAAACTTTCTGCTTCATACCTGAATTTTTTTACAAATTAATGTTTTATAATTAAATTTTAAAAATTCAATGAATTTCCCAAAATAATTTTCTATTTTTAAACCATATTTTATCTGTTCAAATTCAATTTTATATTTCGAATTAAGTAATAAAATTCCACCAAATAATTAAAAAATCGATTGATAAATAACTTTATGATATTAAATTAATTAATTAAGTTTACATAGTTGCACTCTTAATATGAAAAATTGACTTTATAGCATTTTCAGAGCTATAAATTCTTACTTTTTTATATTTTAATATCAAACTTATATCATTGAAAAATTTTTAAATTTTTTTTCCGAAAAACACCTAAAAATGGTTATTTTTGCATTTTTAAATCTCCTGTAACTTTCAAAACTTTATAATTCACAGTCTTTGGTGGTAATACTATATGAAATATTTTTGCCTGTTACAGTATTTTTTGTACTTAAGTTTAGATTTCTGTCACAACTGTATGTTTTAAAAGTGCGATTTTGAGTAATGTGAATGAAATAAATATAAGTTATCCTTTACACTTTGCAATGGAAAAATTACTTTTATTTCATTGCACCACATTATAGGACAATAAAGAATTTCTTGTTTTCAGAAACAAATAATCTGGGTTCAATTCCTAACACAATATATTGGTATTATGTATTTTTTTATTCATAAAAATGAATTTCATTTACATAATTTGGAAATATTTCAATATACTAGCAGATTCTAAATATACAAAATTATAGTTAATTTACATAACTATTTATTATAAATTCATTATTAAATTTCTGTTTATAATCTCGCATCTTGTAGATATAGACTAAATATATTTCTTTTTCTTATAAAAGCCTTTTCTTTTAATTATTTTCATTCATTTCTCTTTTTATGTAAGAGTTCATATAGCTCAGTAAAATTTAAAATATTTCATCCTCTAACATTTATAATTATATTTGTACATTTATCCTAATTATGATAATTAACATTTTATAATTATGATAATTTTCTACTCCTGTAAAATTTCCAGCATGAATTTATATTCATGTAAATATTTAATAATATTATTTCAGGTAAATTCTAGGAATAAAACTGAAATTCTAAACTATATCTAACCCATTATTTAGCTTTTCTATTTGTTCAGTTAAAAATAAAATTTTAACATTTTTATGTATATATAAATTTTGTATAAAATAATTAATAATTTTATAACTAAATTAATAATAGTTCATATTCTGTATAACCATTAAGAAATTGAAATTAATATAGAATAATTAATAGCCTAAGTTATGTGTAGTGATTCAAGTAGAGGATTTATATTTTATATTTTATTTATAAAAACAGGTTTAATATTTTCCCTACAATTGAGTTGAATCTCTTCAAAACCATTCAGTTCAGATTCATATTTTAAAACAACATTAAATTCGAATTAAAAGTGTCTCAGACTTTTTAATTTCTTTAAAAAGCATCAATAAACAAAATACCTCCAAGATTAAAAAAATGATTCCAAAATTAGTTCTATTATAAACTAGCTTAAAAATACATTCGTACGAAAAGTAAGCAAACAAAAAATTTTCTAAAATTTCCCCGCAAAAATTACGTATAAGCTAGTAATAAAACTTATGATTAAGTCAAATGATTCCAGTACTTTTCATTGGGAACAATAGGCAATATTACGTTCTTTTTTAGCTACTGCTCTTTTACAAAATAAACTCTCACTTTTCAACTTTTAAAAAAATGAAAAGAACAATCAACCTTCAAAAGAGAGAACATACTTCATGGTTGGGATATTCTTTCTTTAGATGATGAGTTCAGATAAGATGGTCATTAAAGAGTAAAATTTCAAAAGACGAATCAAGTAAGAAAAAGGAACTTTTTCCTCCTTCAGAGAGGATTAGGAAAATCGTGATGCTGCTTTCTTGATCCTTTTACTAATGCGAAGGAAAAACCCAGATCGTTTGATTTTTATGACAGATCAAGCGATTACGATTATGCATTATCGAAATAATAGAAAAATTTAATATTTTAAATTTTTTTTAAAGGAAAGAATGATCGAGACATTTTGAATGTTTAAACGAGTATTCGTTAAAATTATAATGTTTAATAAATGAAATAATTTCAACAGAATTTCGGTAAATTTCATTTTTTTCTGAGGAAGAAAATATTAAGTAAAATAATTTCTGAGCAATAGAGAATGCACAAATACTTTTTTATTCAATATTAGTTATTTTTGCAATAATATGGAAAAATATATAGTAATAATATTAATGTAAACTTTTATTTTACAATGGTTTTATAAATTAAAAGAATATTTTTTTAAATTAAAGTTAAAAATCTGTATATGTTCTACTATTTTTCTCTAGCTATTTTTTATAATTAGCCTGATTTTACAACATACAAAACATTTTTGTATATTAAACATTTATTACTTTCAAAAGCTTAAAATTTTTTGTGAAAAACAATTGTGAATTCACTTATTTAAAATATATTCTTAAGTAATCACTAAATATTTCGATAGTGTCTTTATCCTTAAGATTTTTTTTTTCATAAATCATGTTCGTAGAATATTTCGAAACATGAAAACTACTTTTTTCCCAGTTGTATTACATTACCGCTTTGTTAAATCCTTAAAACTTAAAAAGGACAATTTAATACAGGAAGTTGAGTTTATTGTAAAACCTTCGAAGGATACAAAATGGCAGATACAAGCTTTAATGTAACCTTTCCTGTGTTAACAATGGAAGAATGTTACAACATGTTTTTATTCAAACAATGCATTACATATCTCCGAACTATCGAACAAAATGTACGTGAAATTACATCGATTGTTATCTTAGCTACTAAAAAAGAAACCTTGTGAAAGGGTTGTTAATTGCTAAACCCTCAACTCTCTTTGCTTTTATTATATTTTGATGTCATTGATTTTATTATTTGCTACGTTCGGAAAAAAAATCTACGAAAGAAATCACTTCACGATAAAGTTTAGCATTTCTCTTTATCAATAATATCTAATTAGTGATATAAAAAAATATAAAATGTCGTTAGCTTTGAAAAAAATGAAATGAGACAAGATTTGGTAAAGTTAGTTTTATAACTTAAATTACAGAAATTATTCCAGTACTTTTTTATACAATTTTAAATTAGATAAAAAGAACAGATGTAATTTATTTTTATTATTATCTATAAGAAAGGTAATAAATTTTTGAATTTTTATTCAAGCATAGCAAATGATTTTTTTTTTTTTATATGTTTAATTTTCTCTTCCCACTTCAGGTTTCTGTTGTCGTAGTAGCTTTGATCAGCTACGCATGCGCAACTGGTTACGGAGGAGGAGCTGGTGGATACGGTGGTGGAGGATTTGGAGGAAATAGAGGAATTGGTGGAGGTTATGGTGGAGCAGGAGGTGGAGGCTATGGAGGTGGAGCCGGTAGTGGCGGTTACGGTGGTGGAGCTGGTGGAAACGTAAGTTTATATATTTCATTAGCTTTTGTTACAGTTAATTTATATAACCAGCATATCATAGTCTCTATTATCACACACCTAATAAGGAAAATGTTAAAATTAAAATTCAAAATATTTATACTTTGTATGTATTTTTGTACTATAGTACCCTCCCAAACCATACAATTTCGACTACCAAGCCAGAGATGAGCAGGGCAATGTACATTACCGAAACGAACAAGGAGACCAGTCTGGAGCTGTCAGAGGATCTTACGGTTACACCGACAACCAAGGGCTTTACAGGGTAGTCGACTACGTCGCTGACGCTGGTGGATTCAGAGCCAACATCAGAACTAACGAACCAGGTACCGACGGCAAAGAAAGCCCTGCTGATGTCCAATTGACTGCTGAACAACCCCCTGCAGGTATCCAAGACAGATACACTAGAATTGGAGGAGGTGGATATGGTGGTTCTGGTAAGTAATTGGTCCTTTAAGTCTCGTATACTTAAAAGTCTGGTTCCGTACTGGAAATTGCAATGATTTATTAGTCTATATAAGATCATAGCACAGGTTCCGTATAAACCAAAATTCCAAATGATGAATTTCTTTGATGATGAAGAAATGTTACCAAGGTGACGTATCGTGACGTGAATACTAGGGTTACCAAAATAGAATTTTCTGCATAATTCTTACAGGCCTCCATATATATATGTCGTAATAAAAACTAGTTTGCCAGATACATAAGAAAGTCCGCCAAAAGAATTGCCAAACTCAGAATTTGACATCCTGGATTATACGGCACCTATGACAAGATCATTACCATTTTATATGTATAGATGAATAACTTATAAATATTCCATTTATTTATACTAAGTTGGCAACAGTAAAACCATATTATTCAAATATAAAATCTAATTCCTTTTATTGATAAAACATTTGTTTAACTTTTAGGAGGATATGGTGGTGGTGCTGGTGCAGGATATGGTGGTGGTGCTGGTGCAGGATATGGTGGTGGAGCTGGTGGTTTTGGTGGCTCAAGAGGAGGAGCAAGTGGATTCAGAGGTGGCCACGGTGGTTTCGGTGGAGCAGGAGGATTCGGTGGAGCTGGAATTAGAAGCGGAAAAAGTGGTTACTAGAAACCTTCTGCAACTAAATGCCAACAATGTCTGTTTAGCCGTTTTTCTATTTATTGTTCCAAGTGCATCAAGAAACATGAAACTGTTTGGAAATTGGTGACTTTGAATGCAGTATGAGTACTCGTGGAGAATGTCTTCATTACGGTTCTAAGGGAAATGCTTCAGAAGTACTTGGTTAGGCTTTTAATTTAGTTCAGGGCAATGGAAATTCTTGTCCAGGCAAAATGACGACGAAATGTTCTTAGTTCTTAACATTGAGTGATTTTTGTCCTGCTCAATCTCTTAAGTCTCAATTAATTGCATCAAGGTTTTTCAACAATCAATCAATCTAAAAACAAAACATTATGCATTTAAAATGTAACTTATATTACTTATTAATAAAAAAATTAATAAAAAATGACAACCATAATATTATTGAATTTTTATAATAAAAGTTGTATTTAATATTTTTACGTTGTTTTGTTTTCAAAAATATTGTTTTTAAAATTTGATTACATTTAAATTGGCCACATAATAGTTTCTTTCAATGATTGAATTAATTAATTATCTAATCGAGTATTGATTGATTGATGTTGCACAGCTTTCTTGCATAAAAAAGGTTTTACATCAGTTTTTTTTTATTTTTTATAGGGCATTATGTTTCCATATTCTGAACATTGTGATCACTGTGTATTTTTAATGTAAGCTTCTAACTCTCTGTATTTCATTCTAATTTCACACTTACCCATTGTGTATATTGTTAAGGTATAAAGCTTTCTCCATAACTTAAATATTATGTACATTTGGGTGTTTTTTCATAAATAAAATGCATTTTTAGAAAAAAAAACTTTTCTTTTTCATGACTTAACATTACAGCACATTAAATTCTTTAAATTAAAAATACATTTTCATCAATTCCACATAAAATACATCAATTCCAGTTTTCAAAATATTAATTGAAACACTCACTTGTTAAATAAATTTAAATTATAAAAAATGTCAGTAATTAAAAAGTTTCAATACTTTTAAAAAATTTAAACCAATTAATATTAATATTTCTAAGAAAATAAGATAAGTGGTGAATCAAATTTATAATTGCTTATCACATAAGTAATTCCATGTGACATAAATAAAAAATTACGATTATTTCCAACAAAAAATTACAATTAATTACATAATTTTTACATTAATTAAATGAAGTCTACTTAATATTAAGTAATAATAGTTAAATTACCTAAATTATTGAATGGTAAAAAAGACATTTTATATGCTTGCAAATAATTATATTTTAATTTAGACATATTATATTTTACAAAATTAACGTTTTAAATTTAAATAACTTCATTAAAATATTGTCGACTTTCAAGTTATTTCAAATATTCCCAAAAGTTATGAATTTCAACAATTAGTTTGAGAAGTAATTAAATCTTTTCTAAGCAAACTCTTAAAAATTGTAAAATTAGTAAACGCATTTTTTAATGTTATGTTATCTCTCACATAAAACAGAAGTCAATCTATAAATCAATTTGTTCGGTAACACTATGCCTTCAAATATGTAAAATTTTAAACCATCAGAAGTTATAAAATCATATTATGAATACAATAATATTTCTATAATAACTTCACTTTATGATTTGTTTTTACAGAGATATTAAATCACGAAGCATTGTGCAAATCACTAAAAATTCATAAAGTTTTAAATAAGATATAAAAAATATTTAGTATCTTTTCTTTTCATTGTTCTCTATACATCATAGAATTATAAGAATTAAAAAAGAAAATGAAGACATTAGAAATATTGTTGTACATTTATATTATACTAATTATAATGCTCCAGCTATCATACGATAAGTTTAATTGGATATTTTTTTACCATTAAAAATAATTAGCAAATTCTATAACAATATAACAACACTCATCACAAAAAATATTATTAACAATTAAACAAGAATATAACTTATCTCAATTTACAACTTTTTAATTTAAATGAATTTAATGTTGTTATTTACGGATTACATTTATTTGCTCGCCATATTTGCCCGAGATCATTTTGTAGAAAACATTCTCATTTAAAAATTATCATTTTAAACATTTGCTGAAATTTTACAATGAAATCTGTAATTATTTTACTATTCAATAAAAGTTACTCTTATGTTTAAATAAAGTGATCTTTTATGTATGGAACAAGGATAAATAATTCGTCGCAACTGAATTTAAAATAAATGTTTAACCCAGCAATATAAAAGCCTATCTAAATATAATAAGAATAGACTTTGCGTAAAGAATTTTATAAAACAGAGCCAAATATATCATATTATTTTTCATGACAATTTTCATTTAAAGGTGCATCTTAAGCAAATTTTATATTGTTTACTCTGTGGTATGGGTTTCCTGCTTATTTTTTATACAATAAAACTAGAAGTAAATCACAGTTCAGTAAACAACTTATGTCGAAAACACCAGTATTTTTTACCTTTGACAACTTATTTATTTCTTCAGCAAAATGTGATGTCAAGGAAGAAATAAAATAACTTTTAAAAGCTAATTTACCTCATATTTTAATGTGAAAATGTAAACAAAATGCAAAGATTTTTGAAAATGTGCAGAATAGACAGAATTAGACGACTATTTTCTTAAAACCCTGTTAATCTATTCAATGTTTTGAACGGACATTTTTTTAAATAAAATCTAAATGAATGCAGAAAAATATAGAAAATTTAGATCTTCAAATAAGAAACAGAAAAGGTCTGAAAGTAATTAATAGTAATATTTAATATAGACATATTTACGAAATTTTACTCATTAATCAAAATTTAGATTTCAAAAGGAATTGATTAGGAATGTGCAAAATAATAGAGTAATGTAACTAATCATAAAATTTCTATACTTTTTTTAGCAAACACGAAAAAAGGGGAAAAAAACTAAATATTGATTAATTTAAATATGACTAAAATTATAATGTTATTAATAGAACTGAAAAACACGTCTTTCTAAAATTGTGTGTTTTTGAGACTCAAAGTTAAAATGCGACCTTGGAAACATATGATTTAAACACTTGAAACTTTGATGAGTGTTTCTCCAAATTAAAATAAACATTTTGAAGTAATTAAAAAAAAACTATACAAGTGTAGCAGTACTGAATTAAATCATGCCTAGTGATCATTTTCCATTTAAATCTTAATGTGTATGTATGACACGTCACGATTACAAAATAAATTGCTAAGCGTTTAATCAATTGATGAGTTGAATTTCTGTGCATACGAATTTATCTATCCTAAGCTTCGTTACTTGATATTGTTAAACTAAGATATATTTCAAAGTCTATTCAATAGTTGGTGTAAAATTAACTATGTGTTATATTTGAAACAAAATTTGAAGATAATCAATATTTTTCCCTAACTTCTTCATAGTGTTAAGCAGCAGGATAATTGATTTGGAGTGGCTTTCAAGTATTGAAAGCGATAATACTTAAACATGACTTTATTGCTTCAAATATTAAATGTATATTCTTGATAAAAACGAGTGAACCAATTTTATAGTATTCATTTATTTTTCCTCTCTTGCTGTTATAAGTAAAAATCTGATTTTCCTAATAATTACATAAGATTTCTAATTTCCTCTCTAATTAAAATCAAAATTAATGAACTAAAACATTTGTCACTATTAACCAGTTCGGAACATAAACTAATTTCTACAGAATAAACAACTGAAAATTATGTGTAAAGAATAAAAATCCAGATTAATATTCAGTGTAGAAAAGAAATGAATTTTGTTAACAATATGAATTTTAAAAAATAACGAAAATTGACATCCAGAGAAAAAAAAAATCTTGGAGGAAAGATTTTTTCAGAACCATGTGGATTTGATTTTAAAATGAAAATGGTTAGAGAACGATTTTAGTTGGAGAACTTTGAATTGCCTCTGCTTGAGTCTGATGTAGATATATGGATGTTAATTTAAGGGAAATATGATCCATCAAAGTAACCCAAGCTAAAAAAGAAAAGCTTAACCAATTTAAATTTTAAAAATAAGTAAATGCATTTTAAAAGTTAACATATTACTTAAAAATATTTGAAAACACATATTAAAAATTGTACATAAAATATGAAGGTCTAAAGACATATTTTGCTTGTGCTCAATCTGTATTCAGAACGTACATACTAAAGCATTGCACACATTTTGTTTTATTAACATCAAGTTTAAGAGTACTTGCAGAAAAACTGGTTAAGTAGATTCCCAAGATGATTTTTTTTTAATTTGGATAGTTGATTCTGAAATTATTCATGAATTCATAAATGAAGAAGTATGATGGCTCACTTAAATTGCTGAAATTCAATGTATGTGCGTGTTTGATGCACATATATTGCATTTCAGCGTAATCCTTGATGACGTGTTCATGATTATTATGACGTCATGGCTTTGTTTAATGTAGGTATATTTAAAACGTATATTCAAAATCATACATAGGACGAATGCATCGAAATATACCACTCAACCAAATGTCTTACATGTAGTTTTCCAAAAATTTTGAAAGTGAAATTCGATGGATTTTGCACTTCTGAGTTACTTCTAGAACATGCTATAGTGTGGTACACAAGTAAATTATGATTTTTATAAACATGCCCATTTTCTGTATTTGGAACACTTCACTCTCTCTCTCTCTCTCTCTTCCTTTCCGAAAGCTCCCCTAGCGGGGAGAAGGAAAGACAGGCTTTTGATTTCGAACTCTTCGGATATGTTTTTATCATTTTAATTTAGTGTTTCTGTTTGTTATTGCATGTAACTTAACTTTGAACAATTAAATTATATTTACACTAAAGGTTGTTTTGATTAAAACCACATCCACTGAACACATATTCACATTAAGTTTCATGATTGCTGCTTTTTATATCATTGCCATAATCACAAATGAAACTAATGAAAAACAATTTCGATATTGATTGCAGAAAAGAATTTTTTTGTCAATAGTAACAAGATACTTAGCATTACTTTCATGTTATTTAACACAATTATTAGATCTGAAATTTCTTTCGACTATGTAAGGCATATGAGTCTGAACTATGACCATTTGAGGTCCGCATTACAAATAAAAAGTATGTGATGCGCCGTACATGCAAGATGCTTTGAACAAATTGAAATAAAAATTAACGTTATGTAGTTTTAATAAAATAAATTAACTTCTTCTTACGATTAACCTTTTCATTAAAATTTGATATGTATAAATACATATTTATTTTAAATGCTTAAAAAATGTTTCATTTAGTTTGGATTTCATAAAGATGGAAAAAATTCAATTCAAATTAATGAATTTGCTTTCATTGAGAGAACAAGCAAAATCGATACCGGGCTCAATAAACTAGGTTTTTATATATCTTAATGCAGTTTCAAAATAATTTGTGATTTTATTTTTTTATTTTTTTTTTCTTTTGCATGCCATTTTTGAAAATAATTGTTCAAAAATATGGGTACTGAAAATATCAAAATCTGAAGACATTAATAATGCATGATTGGGAAAATTAGGAAACTTATCACAGGGTAGGCAATCTTCATAGAATTTCACTAAAGAAACATTTCCGAATTTTTCTTTCATTTGAATGTCACTTAGAAATTCAATGCATTCCATTTGAACACATGAAGGTAATTTATTTATTTCCAAAGAAAATAGGATAGAAAATATGTTGAAATACTCTTCCTTTTTTCAAAAATCTTGAAATGTATTTTTGAACTCTTGAATTACATGAAAAATTAATGCAGCTTATTTTAATATTTTGTGCTACTCACGGGTTTATGTGCAAACAAAACTTAATTTTTTCAAATTTTTTACTTTTATTTGATATTGCCAAAATTTTTACTTTCTTTCAAACGCTGATATTGCTTAGAACGTATTATTATCAACTGATTTTTTCCTAGAAGTATCAAATTTAAATCATTCAAGTGTTCTGATTCAAATGTTCTGCTACTAAAAAGCTAAATCTAAAGCACGATTTCTGTCTTCAAATTCATTTACAAGTTTCCTTTTGTTTTTCATAAGCATTTTCATCTTACTTCTTAAATCGTAAAATCTTGTGAGATTTTCCTTTTACTTCTGTGTAATAAATAATATCAACAAATTCAGTGCCCTTACGTTAAGAAAATCTTATTCGATTCGTACCAATTACTTAAATAAATACAGTGAATTGAATTATTCTCAAAACGTTAAGATTTCAAAGAGTTTACTTATTTTTATATCCACACATATATATATATGTAAAATAGTAGGCAACATATAAGCTAACAGAAACTAGAATAGAGGATAAACTAAGTTTTCTTACAAGAACGAATTGTTCCGATGCAAAGAATGATAAGATGGCGCCATTATTGGTTATACATTTTTAATTTCTTTATTTTTGGTTTTCAAAACAGCAAGAAGCATCTGGTTAAAATGAATACTTTCTAAAAAAATGTTTTTATTTAAATTTTTATTTCAAAATAAATGTCAACGAATCAATTATATATTAATCACATTGAAAACATTTAATTTTTTTCATAAAAATGTGAAAATTTAAATGTTTTCATAATTTACATTTAAGCAGCACTTTAGCCAAAGTAAGTAAGTGTAAAGATTTATTGAAGCATGCAAAAATATATGCCTCGATTTTATTTCTTAGGATAAATTTATAAAGAAAAACATCGCTAACAAAATCGTTGTGAAAATATTAAGTTTCATGTCTAATCCAATGAAAAATTAGCCTTGTAAGAGAGTCTATACATGTTAAAGGTTCCAAGAAGTTCAGTATGCTATCATTAGTGTGTTGTGAAGTGCCATGAAAAGGAGGATGTCACTTCAGATGTTGATTATTTCAACATTACGAAGTGGCCTAATGCATTTATCAATTTAATCAATGAAACAGAAATTAGAATAAGCAATCGGAAGTATACAACCTAGTAATCTGAACATATAGATCATTTCAATAACAATGTCATGTCTTAAGATTTCGTCTTTTTTAGAAAAGAATATCTGTGCTAGGGCTTTTATTTCTAAGCTTTTTGGTTTATTTCTAAGCTTAGGTCCCTTTGATCATATACCTGTCAACGAATGGAGAAAAAAACTCTTTTGTGTCACGTGATTCAAATATAAATTTTTTTCAAAAAAAAAAAAAAAAAAAAAATCAACGAACATGCAACATTTGGAAATGCAAACCTACAAAACATCAATATACATCTCTAAATTTTGCAAAATACTTCCTTTTAGGTGATTTCACTGCCAAAATATTCGATATAAGCAAATCACTGAAAAAAAAATTAAGAAGCGTCATTTAAATTAATAAAATTATAACGTTAAATTTATAGATTAAATACTGAGGAAAAATGTTGGAAGTCGGTGAAAATTGTGAATTAGGCAATTTGATGACTAAAAAAGATTTTATGTAAATAAAATAATCTTTTAGGGAGAAGCATTCATGAAAAATCGTTTATTGAAATGTGAAAGTCACGTAAGTGACTTTCACATTTCTTTTATACATTGCTTTTATACATTTTCTTTTCACATTTCTTTTGTATTCTATAAAATGGTAGTTCTTCCAGAAAATTCCAATGAAAGACTCTGTGTCGCATTGTGAGACTGAATTTTGCATGATTTAGACCAGACATATCTAAAGATATCCTGACCATCTTCCGCGAAAGCAATCAAACCTTCCAATTTAATAGGGACTTACCATATTGTGGAACCATAAATGTATAATTCGGCTTCTAAATGCTTTTTCAAATAACCTCCTGTTTGTAAGATATGTAACACTATGAAATATAGACATGATTGTGCTGAAATTTTCAACAAGTGCAGATGTTGCAAATCTATGCAAATGATATAAGTTTCAAAATCACAAAGTATTCGTGGGTTGAGCAGGTATAATACCTTTGAATACTGATACATTCATATAAACATGGGGCTGTAAATAGGATTTTGAAAAATAGCTTACAATTATCTTTTTATGGTAAACATACATTGAGATTCAAATATTCCTGTTAGACAAAAAAGACATTTTAAAATTATACAAAGACTGAATCAGTAAAAATTATCGGTCTCCTTGAAATAGGATTTTACGATCGTTAACAGTGTAACAGCATCACAATGATGAAAGTCTGGTGCCTGCAAGCGGATAAGAAGCAGACAAACTCGAAAATTCTAGAAGTTTCGAGAAAATGTCATTGCGCGATGATGGACACTAGTATACATAGATCTGAAGGACTTCACAATTTCATCTAGACAATTTCGGGCTTCATGCTTGCTGATAAAAGAGCATCAAACTTCCATGGCTTTGAAAAATAACTTCTAGACTTGTTGAATACTTTATTATATTTTATCATTTATCAACTTTGAAATTAGAGAATCGTTTGGGGGGCATGAATTTTTTGTGTTTTCTCTTTGGGTCACAAACAAAGATAAGAAAAATTCTGATGCGTCATTCATAGATATTCAGAAATTCTGCCCTAACTCGAATTTTTTTTCACATGTGTGAAAAAAAAATTGAGTTAGAATTTATACAACTTATAATTTCAGGACTATTATAATCCTTTCGTTATTTCATGGGTCATAAATAAGCATAACTGTGAGTCCCACATCTCTTTTGCCAGCTAAAATATACAAATTGTAAATTCCTTTTTCCTTATATTATTTTATCTCTCTGCATATAACTTTCTGCTTACGAGTTCTAATACAACTAGTGCTACAGTTAAAAGTGGAATCCGAATTACTACAAATAACCCGAGTGAAGAATCGAAGCCATGAATTGTTGAACTAAAGACAGAGAGCTATAATGGTTACATTTTACGATATTTATATATTATTTGAACGTCCCCTTACTGGTGTGTAAGTTTAGGATATAATAAAACTTATCACAGATTACATTAAATACTTACAAAATGAAAGAAATTTATATTTATATATCAATGTTATTGCATCTGTTTCTGGATAGACTTTTATTATCCATGATGCTTAACGCAGCAAAATAATCATCATATTACACACTGTTTATTCACTACAGCAGATATTTGAAATTATGGTACTAAAAAGTGACAATCATTTTAATAAACACTTCATTAAATAACTTAAGTTTCCTTCTACTTTAAATAAAATATCAAAAACTAACTCTATGAACAAATATAAAAAAATCACTGATATGTTTATGAAAATTAGAATGATAAATCTGTATTCGCAATGGCTTTTGCTATTGGATGACCCATTAAATCTTTACCTTCTTGAGCAGCATTTGCTTTTCAGTAAGACAACAAAACATAAAATCTCAGTATTCCACATCAAAACACTGCTAGTTTTTTTTTACTTTTTATAACTAAACATAAAAAAAAACTCAGTTGATTACAAATAAGCAAGAAAGAAAATTTTCTCATGTCCCTGTCAGTTTCTTAATTGAAACGTCAAACGACAAAAAATGCAATCACATTTGGTATGTTGAAGACAATAAAATTGGAAACACAGAAGAGTATGGTTCTGTTGTGAGTTATTAGGCTCATGCCTCGTAGCTGTGATTGAATGATCACATGAGCTTGTTTTCTTTATTCATACCAAATATAATTGGAAATGAAAGTAAATTCCTTTGCAATTGAGTTCTACAGCATATAACATTGTTTTGGAATGGATGAGTTTGCTTAAGAAGATGAATGTGAAAAATATTCATCAAGTAAAAAAGTAATTGAAATGTAAGGAAACTCAAACAACATAGTTAAAATGAATTTCTAAACTGGCTCTTTTTGGATTTATTTGAGTTATTTATTTTCATAACTTCATCTCTTTTTGTGTAATGTATTCAACACTTTATCATTCACAAAAAGTTTTGTGATTAATAATTTCCTTTTAAAAAGGACGGTTAAAAAGAAAGAGTTCCCGTTTTAAAAATATTGGCTTAAATAAAATGAAGATCAGTGCTTTGTTTTATGATATTTTTAGAAATATCATAAAAATATTCTGAAATTTAAAAGCAACAATTTTACAGCTGATGCGTTAATTAAAACTGTTTTTTTAATAAATTCAGATTTTATAATTTAATTAAAAATTTCAATATTTTTATCGTCTTTATTAATAAATAAATTTAACAGCTATCGAAACTTTCTTAGTTCATTTGTATTGGTCCTTCTGAATGTTTTTTTTTAAATATAAAATGTATTTCATAATAAATTTTGTAAAAAACATTTTTTTTACTATTGATAATGGTTTCTTGCTTCGATAAATGATAAGCAAATTCTTTGCATAAATAAAGACTCATATAACTTTAGAAGAAGACATAGCATATTCAATATATTATATCATTCAGAACAAATTGTGGTTTCTAATCAACATCAACTTCAATGCCATTATTCGGATTAAAAATGTTCATATAGTTTATGTTTAATTCATCCTTAAATTTTTGTTACAAAGGGTTAATATTTTATATCTAAAAAAAATCAATGCATTATTTAATTCAAAATTTGCCGATATAACAAAGTGCGTAATTATTGATTACAAAGGTGACGTAAGACCGAAAATGGATTTGTTTCACTTTCAAAATAAGCAGTCTTTTATTACATAGTATGATTACATTTTGCGCAAGACTTAAAATGTTTATTTAGATTATAAATAAAATAATCATAATTAAAGTTTTAGAAACATCTTTTTTAAATTAAAATTTATTTAAATGAAGGAACATTAGACATTCAATACTTAATTTCTCTGCATAAAATATGCTTCTTAACCAATGCTGATTTGAATCCAAAATTCAGGTCAAAGAAAGTTTAATAATTTATTATCTACATTTTTCTTCCGCATGGTTGCAACGCGTTGGTCAAACATGTCCATATGTTAAATGATCAAATTTTAGAAATATATTATAATATGATTGAACTTTGAACACGATTTATAAAAAAAGTTCATATAGAAATAAAAATATAATTAAAATCTTTGGTAAGAACTAAACTTGAGAACGTAACTTAACGGAACAATCTCGATTTTCAGACAAAATTGCGGTGTCCCGGCTGATTAACTTCACGTTCGGTAAAATAATAATAATAATAATAATAATAATAATGAAGCTTATAGATGACCCTAAAATCTTAAAATAATTAACAGTGAAGGATTATTTAAGATAAAATTACTTGGTCATTTATTTCTGTGCTGTATGAAAACTGTAGAAGAGCAAAGACATCTACAGAAAGCTAGATAAGCAAGTTCGTAACCGTGTGAAAGAATTCAATGGTTTTTATGACTGATACATTGCATACTTAGGTCTCTGACTTTGGATATGATGAACAGTTTACATGGGTCAATCGGACCAGAATAAATGCTGCGATTGGGAAAATACCAAAACTTCTGAAATTATTAATATCTATCTGTCTTCTTGATGTACCTGATATGAAAACAATAATCAGCCATTCAATGTATTTGTGCTTGCTAAGGTGTATTTGCATTCAAATTAAATGCCTCAGTTGAACATTTCAGAATTTGGCAAACTTAATCTTGGAGAACAATGTAGACAAATGATCACAATTTGCTTTTGCCTTTATGTTTATTAAGGCCACAAGAATAAATTACACAATCTTTAAGGGTCATTATTGACTAAGGTGTTCGTTAAAAGTTATTTTATTTTTATTTGCATTTCCTCGTAAAAAAGTAGATTTTATCATACAATTTGTATCAAATTTGTCACTTTCAACAGTAAATCCAAAAAATATAGACTTCAATGATTTAATATGAGTATAACTACCAAGTTTTCTTGATATCATTATAAAAAATATATTTAAGTTAACTTTATAAACTTTCGAGAAGATTCATATTAGTGGCTTTTATCAGGCCTACATGCCGCCAAAATTAGACCCGAAAGTAACAAATTAATGAGAATCAGACATTAAAAAAATTAACATTGCGATTTTTAAAAAATTATCATTTGTATCATGATGTAGTACGAAATATATCAATTTCCAATTGTAAAAGCTAAAAGTAAAAATGAGTTTCTAATCAAAATTATTGGACAATAAATAGTTTTTCTCCTTCGGTATACTAATAACAACAAAGAAAAACTTAAATAAAGCAATCTAATTTTATCACCCACCCACATATTCACTTTTAATCACTTATTGCACTAATAATCGAGTGAATTTCACTCAGGAGTGAAATTTCACTCTTTCATTGTCACAAAACTCAACCAATATTTAAGATAGAAATTCAATCTTTTGAAAGATGTAGGTAAACCACTCCTTATAAGGAGTAACAACATATTGTTTAAAGGGATATAGATATTAGGATCAACATATTAGAAGGGAAAAAGAGTGAATCTCAATCTTTTATAAAGTTTTGCTGATATTTTTCATATTGACACCTTAATGCAGAAATTAGGTTATGAATTTTCTATTTTAAGGATTTATTATTATTCTTTTTTGACAATTACAATATAAAGATATGATTTCTTTAGTCATGAATATAACAGTACAGTTAACTATGACTTTTTAATTGATTTGGATAATTAAAGTGGGTTTTTTTTAAATTGCATACAATATTAAGCAATTTGTTCAGCCATTTATTTCATTTATTATATACATTTAGTTTTACGTATGAGTGTAGTATTCTCAAGAAAAAATCATCACACTACTTATTTTTCAGTTTAGTTTACTATGGGTCCATAAGTATAAAATTAACTTTTACTAACATTATTAATACAACAAATAGCACACAATTTAAAAAATACATAAATATTTTATATAAGTAAATATAATTTAAATTCTTTTGAAAAAAATCCATTATTTAAAGTATAGCTTAAAATTTATTTTTGAATATTGACAATATGCTTTTTTGAAGTTACAGGAGGATAAAGACAAATATTTACAGATTATTCTGTTGAACAAAACTGACTTATGTTTTGGAAAATAAATCTTGTTTTATGATATATTTTCTAAATTTAAACTGAAAATAACTTCAATGAAACTAAGAATGAAATTAAAAATAAAATACAAGATTATACAAAAACATGTATTCAATTTTTAATACAGAAAAAATTAAATAGACACAACACAAAATATAAGAATACTATTAGAATAATAATAAAAATGATAATATGCATTTTAATGCATATATTTTGCAAAATTTAGATCTTGATCGATTATAGTAAGAATGTATTGTTTCAATTAAAGGCCCAAGTGGACCATTTTTTAATTTATAAATGCAGTAAGCTTATCATCGTACTTAACACAGGATGACATTCATATAAAATATTGAATGCTTTTTAATCTTGAATATCCGACATCAGTAAATTTTTATTCCGCTGATAAAAATATTTCATATTCAGGTCTTGCTTTTGACTACAGCAAAGCAAGAGTAGTTGATTACTTTTGTGTATGGTTCTTCTACAAATCTCTTCACCTAATTCAAAAAAAAAAAAAAAAAGAAAGAAAGAAAGAAAGAAAGACACATAATAACTAAAATTTCTATAATATTTGTATTCTCATTATAGTGTCAATTCAAACTTTAATACGAAAAAATTTCATAAGAATAATACTTCAAAAAAGATAAAGCCTTATTTATTAGAAAAAAATAAAGCTGCAAAAAATCGGATATCTATGTAATTATATTCTTTATTGGAATTATATTCAGCCTAAACAAATGTTATCATCCTGAATTCTCGCATATTTATTCCATATTACAGGACAAGTTTTTGAACATACGATAATATTCTAGGAACATAGAATGCAGGATATTTATTGAGAAAACATTATTCAAACATATTCTGGATATGAAATTCCAAGTCTATCTGTAATAAGGAGAATAATCATATATATTAAATTAATAAAACTTTTTATATATTGTAATTTAAAGCAATTGTAATTTGTTAAAAATGGTGTTATCATTAATTAATTAAAACGTAGTAACTGAAGTTAGTAAACTAATGATTATCAAGTAGTTTTTGAAAATTTTAATAAGAATGTGGCAAAAATGATAAATTATTGATATATAATGAAACAAATACAAAATAATTTTAGACTTTTTCTTTGTTATGAAATAGATATAGACCCTAATTTACAAAATGGATTGTTAAACATTAAATAAAAATATATATATGCATACTTACATTTATTTCTAATAAAGCATTTTTGAATCAACTGTAACTGAAAAACAATTGAAACTAAATGGATAATTTTTTTACAAATTACAAAAAAAAATTTTTTAACCATGTTTTTGTGTCACATATATTAATATTCAAATACATTGCAAGTAAAACGATTTTTAAAAATACAAGATAGAAAACTACAATATAATGAAAGATATATGCAATACTGCATATTTTGTAAAATATAGATTTTAATTGCTTTCTTTTGGATCATGCAATCATGAAACAAATATCAAAATAACAATGAGATTTTTCTTCCATTTTTGTATAAAAAAATTTTCTCTGCAAAACTTTAACTAAATATTTTTGGCATTAAAATAATTTAAAATATCTTATTCACATGCAATAAAAAAAACTTGGCAATGTATGAACTACCATTTCCAAGCATGTTTCATGTTCTACCATTAAAAATGCATTTAGCATGTTTCATGTTCTACCATTAAAAATGCATTTAGCATGTTTCATGTTCTACCATTAAAAATGCATTTAGCATGTTTCATGTTCTACCATTAAAAATGCATTTAGCATGTTTCATGTTCTACCATTAAAAATGCAGGCTTTCAAATTATGTAAGGGATTGTAAATTATGGTGTGCTTAATTGTGGTATTGTTAGAAAATAATGTTGATATAAAAATTTAGTACTTTCATGAATATTTTAAAATTTGTCCTTAAATATGTATTTTTACATATTTAAGGACAAATTTTAAAATTTGCCTCTTTTGGATACTTAGAGACATAAATTCTGTTGTAGAATAGAACAATAGATGGTCTATTTTTCATCACAAAATGGTATTTAATTTTAGGCATTTTCTCCATAAGTTCAAATATTTTTTCTCAATGAATTTCACTAGGCATTTCAAATCGAAATCATTTTATCTGAAAGGAAAAATACATACATAAACACATATGTGTTTACTCAATAATATCATACATGTAAAAACTATTTATGGTCAAGTGAATAAATACTGGATGTTTATTTTTTAAACTATTAAATTCAAATTAAAATACTATAAAGTTAATAATAATTTAGCTTTAGCAATAAAAAAAATTACTTCAAAATTGTTTTAAAAACATTCTTAAAATTTCTTAAGCTTATTAACAAATAATATTAATTTAATGTATAGTTTAATGAATAATTACCTTTCATTATTTTAAAAATAACTTTAAAACCAAAAAATTATAATATGAGATTTTAATTGAAATTACTGATTGGAATTTTCATGTTATTTACTCAATAGCATCATACATGTAAAAACTATGTTTAAATGAATTATAAATACTGGATATTTATTTTTTGAAACTATTATATTCAAATTGAAAGTTTAGAAAATTTTACTTCAAAATAGATTTAAAAATATTATTAAGTTACCACTTTCTTGCATAAACATAGAATATTACTTCAAACTTTTAAATAAATTTTACAAGCACAATGAAATCAATATAGTTATAGTAATGAGAATAATTAACATTTTCTCAGTCTTCATAAAACTTATTCTGATTACATATTATACAGAACATACCTGATCAATCATTTGTTCCTTAGATTGCATTTTCATCATCTTCAAAATAAATCCTTGTTTCAGATTTGCTTTTGCTAATTTTGTTTTTTAATTTTTTCTTCGATGATAACAATGACAACCATAAAATACGAATATAAATTATATTTCCATAGACAAAATGTTTAGCTATAAATTCTAAAATATACAAATTAATAGATTTCCATGCATACAATTCCTTTTCGTTTTATCTACGAATGCTTGTACTTAGTAACAATCAAATCAAAAATTGTCAGTGAAATTTTAATGAACAAACGACATATTGTCAGTCAAATTTTAATAAATAAAATACATACTGTCAAGTAATATTCTGCAGATTAATATTTGCATTAAAATTAAAATGAATTAACAATTAAATTGTATTAACATTAAAATTAAATAGCTTCTAATTTTATTTATGAAAAAATTAATTCTTATTCATTGGTAAAATGTTGCATTTGATATTAATCGCTCTTTCAAGTCGGTACAATACTCTATATTAAGTATAATATTTCTATAATATACATTGTGTGTGTGGATATTTAAATCAACGAGAAAATTAATAGTCATATTCACGCTGTTTCGAAAATAAAAGAATTTAAAAATGTATTCAATATAATTTACTATTAATTTATAATGAATTAAATTTTGTCAGAAAATAGTATTTGAAATAAAAAATAAAATTTCCAAACACATTGTTACATTATTGAATATTATCAATTAATCAGAAATTTCAAATATTATAAATATTACATGAATAAGAATTCAATAGAATTCATTCATTCACACTTTCGAATACCAAAGTTTATATAATGGTGAAAAATCACAAATATGAAGATTTTATTCAGTCATTCAATTAAGTATAAGAAACAGACTTACCGTAATGTTTCTGCATTCCTTTTTGTCCAATTATATATTTTAAATATTCTAATAGATAGCTTTTAGAAAATGGAGCATTTAATTCTTCCACTTTTAGCGATAATAAATAAAAAGCATAGAGCCACGTGATGATTTAAACTAATCAGAGCACATCGCATTTGCTTTGTGCCATAAACACGTCGAAAAAAAGAGTGAAAATTGCTTTGAATCGAAAATAGAGTGTTTGAAAGAGAACTTCTTGATCCAATTAGGTAGAAAAGGATTCATTTTGTATCTTTCTGGAGTACAAAATATCAATCGCATCAAGTTCATTTTAAATGGTTTTTGTGTAATCCTTTCTTCCGATTGCCATTCATGTTTAAGATTTTAGAACGGATTACTAGACCCGAACAAACCAAAAATGAATACATTTTCAGCTCTTAAATTCCCTAAAATTCCTGTTTTCCCCTAATTCTTAATATAAAACAATCAAAACTATTTAATAAATAATTCACTTTCTAGTTTATTTTTACAATCTCTGAGTCAACCGAATTCTCTTTATCCCATTTTTAAATTGCTGTTTATATGATCTGATTTGTTTGAATTCTTGAAACCAACAGACATGAAAAAATTACTTTTAGTTCTTGGTTACTTATATTGAAGTTCATGCTATGAAAAAAATGGGAATATAAACCATGCTATGAAAAAAATGGGAATATAAACCGTGCTATGAAAAAAATGGGAATATAAAAACAATAATTCCATTTCATAATTTTTGTTCAGTTAAACTAATTTTCATTCTTCCGATTGTTGTTATTTTTTCTGTCTCTTGTGAGTTCTTAGAGACAATCTTTGAAATTGAAAGAAACAAGAATTGTAAAAATCAGTTTCTTTTTAGTTCTTTATTCCTAATATCTTCTTTAATGGTAATCCAAATGATACTATAAACAATGAAAATAAGACATTTTTCTATTTCTTAATCTCTTTTCACGTTAGTTAATTCTTGTCGTTTCAAATCAATTATTTAAATATGTATTTTTAAAACCATTCACAAATAAAAAAGATCTTTTCAGTACATAAACATATTTGCCACAAATTCTGGAACACATCAGTATGTATCCTGATAAATATTCAAATCCTAATTTAGGTAGGGGCAGATGTCCCACGCCCCACAACAGTGGTGGAGGGTCAAATCGAATTTGTTCTTGTAAAGCAACGGAGACTTTCAAGGAAATTTTTTCCCTGGGCTCCAATTAGGCTAAATCGGGTCCCTATTCTTATTTAACTTATATTATAGAAATCTTTCAGCAATTATCTTTTTAATTTCAGATTCATATTATTCTAAACACAATTGAAATCAGTTTGATTAATACAATACATAATTAAACAACATAGTGTGTTATTAAATGGAAGAATGACTTTCTCCCATTTCCTTTTTACTATTTTACTTATTGTAATAAGAACTATATATATATATATATATATATATATATATATGTGTGTGTGTGTGTGTGTGTGTGTGTGTGTGTGTGTGTGTAGATAAATTCATGTAATTTAAATTCATTACAACTCCTACCTGTTCATGTAATTTTATTAGAATATTTTGCATTTTTGCCTTAAGATAAACAATATAATATTTTGATGATTAATATTTAATAAAATAATGAAGTTATAAGCAAATGTATTACATTTAAATATCGAAAATGTACTTGTCCATTTACAGTATGAATCTTTCCATGAATAATTTTCTTTATCCATTGGGGTATTTTTTTGTAAATTACATGTCTCTGTGTTAATAACTGTAGATGACTTCCGTTAGTCGTTTAAATACCTTTTGTTTTTTTTATTGGCATTTAAAATATCCCTTTAGACTTAATTTCAATGTAAAAGTTTAGTATTTCATTCGATATGACGTCTTATTCAATTGGTTTTTGAGGAGAAGGAGATATCAACTCTTTAGAATAGCATCTTTCGTAATTGTTTGAATGACATATCACATGAAGCTGGATTAAGTAAGGTAGTCCATTTTCAAGATTCGTTTGATCACCTGATGTAAAGACTGGATATTTTGCTTTGAGGATTTGTAAAGGACATCCTTCCTTAGAGGAAAATCTCTAACATTGGTTTTCTAAAGGCCGAGGTTAAAATCATAATAGTCACTGTGCATGTCGACATGAAATTAAGTCTGTGTCATTCTCAAGAAGAATGCATACGTTTGCTCTATTTCTTCTCTTTCTTCTTCTTTGAGTTGGGTTTGTATGTCATTGGGCACCTCTGCTTTTATCAATATTTTGTACTGTTAACTCCAAACCTAATGTTTCCTAGCTCCAGTTGCTCGGGTCACCCACTTTATTAATAAAAGTCGATAACCCTTTAATGGAGTCTAGGTGTAACTCTCTAGTATGGATGATGCCTAAAGAAGTTAATCTAGGGAGGCCAAGGGCTTCGCATTCGTAAATGATATGCTTGGCCGTTTCCTCTTGCATTTGACATTTCCTGCAGATAGGGTGTTGCTGAAACAATCCCATTTTATGGAGGTGTTTTCTGAAATAGTAGTGCCCAGTTATGAAGCCTACGATTAAACGTATCTTCTGTCTAGAGCATCTTAGAATTTCAGAGGCAATCCTCACTGATGATCTACAGATCATACTTTTAGCGTGGGTTTGACCAGGAGTGTTGAGTCAAGCTTCATAAATCATCTGTTTTTTCCATCTAAGAACATTGGTTTTTGCGGTCTTCAAATTGATCCCACAAAAAGGTTCCTCGCCGATGGGAACAAAAGACGATCCTTGTTTAGCAAGTTCATCAGCCCTTTCATTACCTTCGATACCTTTGTACCCTGGCACCCATATAAGGATCACCTTGTTTCTAGTTGCCAATTCTGTAAGAAGGTTTCTGCATTCCAAAATCATTTTAGATTTAGTTTCTAAAGAATTGAGTGTTTTTAAAGCGGCTTGACTGTCACTAAAAATGAGAATCCGCTTACCGTGGTAGCCCTTCCTCATATTTTATCGCAGACAGTGGATAATGGCCAAAACTTTTGCCAAGAATACCGTAGCGTATTTCCCAAGGCCTACAGACAGGCTGGTTCATGGTGACACAAAACATACTCCCAGTCCTGAGAGGCTGTTTTTCAATGATCCATCTGTGTACCAGATTATACGTTTCCTTCTACAAGAATTATAAAAAAAATTTCAATCAATCAAACAATTAGTGATATTGACTTATGTGCGTATGAGTATACATATATCTCATCCTGATTCATATCGTTTATGTACACACATATTTCTGAAAATTAAAATATGAATAAATTGTAAAAACCACACCAAATTTATACAGGAAATGTAAAATTAGGTAAGACATGCTTTACAAATAATTAGAATTACAAAACTATATCGAGCATGGATAGAACAAAGAACTAGCTTCATATCGGCTGCTTGTTCTATTTATATAAAGGATTGTTGAAACCTATATATTATCCTCGGTTTGCGACAAACGTTTGATTAGAAGACAATATAAATCCTTAAACTCGGAGAGTGTCATCTAACAACTTTCGGAATTCGTACAAAGTCGCATAACCACTATGCGAGAGCTGTAGTTTATCTATCAAGAAACCACACAACCCGCACGTAATATGATGCCACAACAGTGAGTCATATTTGGAAGAAATGGACAGTTTTCTCGCGTTAGCACAGCTACTGGTGATTTGTCACCTAGCTTGATGGTTCATCCCCAGTGTAGCATACCGATGTGCCAAGGCAAGTGATAACAATTTCAATTTAATTTATTGATGAGGATAAAATTTAAATATTTTTTACTATTTACACAATTTTTAAAATAACTTTCAACCACATGACAAGCACACCTCTCTGAGAACTCTATCAACAGAAAAAAGTAAACAATAATAACATAAACGGAAGGGAGGAGGGTGGCAGAATCTATCGCGCATGTGCTATGCTGAACCTCGCCTTATAGCTCTTTATACTATCTTCTGCAACATCAACTACTTGAAAGGGCTCCTTTACGCAAGACTCCCTTGTCTCTGAATCACCTGTACCTCCGACTTCAAAGGGATAAGGAAAATATTGCATAGCAAGCCGAGTGGTAGGAAGTTGTTTTCTTCAATGGATCTCTGGACAGTTTGGAATACAATGATGGAACAGTAAGTGTCAGATGTTACATAGGGGATCGCTTGTTCTCTGAGAGTATTATCCTATGTCATTTCGCAACAAACATCTGAATCAAAAATTATGCTCAATAGCTCCCCGTAAATAGGCATGTTTTTTTAGCCCATTTAGTGCAAACTAAGAACAACAATGATGGAAATGTGTGGGAAATTCGGGAGCTAGAGTTGTCCCCATTATTCGATTCATTCGCCATCCCCATTATTCAAATTGCATAAGCTTTTTTCAGTGCACAATATGCTCTGTTTCTTTCATGGCCTGCTTATTCACTGAATATGTCACCCATTGAACAAGTCTGGGATTTCATCAATTAGTGACTCAATCATAGAGCTATTGGAAGCCAACAGTAAGACTAAACTTTGGCGTACAGTCAAACACTCCCGGAATGTTATTCCTTAGGATTACATTCAAACTTCTATGATTCAATGCCACGAGTGCGTTGGCTCTCATCACTCAAGAATTGATAGCACACTAAGTGTTCTTTTTGTTTTCTATCTTATAAATTTCAAAGTTTATTTGTATACCTATCAGTAATGTATGGAATATATTTCATTAATTACAATTCTTTCATGTTGCATTTTTCCCAACATACACAAATTATGATCATGTATAATTATCTAATTATTTAATGTATGCAAAGTCGTCATTCTAGAAGGCAAAATTAAAGGGGTCATTGCCTAATCCTGTCAAATATTGTCGTGCAGAAAATGTTTATCTATGTAGCTCTTTCGCATGATATAAAATCTCTCTGCTGCTGAGATGTGTAAGTTTGAAGAGAAGGGTGCCAGCTCAAATATCGTCCTCGTCAATTGACCATGATTCAAAATTACGAGATGATTTTGACTATCCTTAGTATCTTCCATAGACTTAAGCAGTCAACCATTATTGTAATGCAATAAAAATGATAAATGATAATAAAAATCTTCTAATGGTCAATACATTCCTTAGATTAATTTAACTTGATATTTTTTAATTTATAGTTAGTATTAAATCCAGTTCATATTAATGGATTTTTTAGCTCAAGTGTATATTAATTTATACAATATGATATAACACATAGTCTATTAAAGAAATATTTTAATATTAGAATAACATTTAATATGTAAAAACTTTATTGCATAAAAAATTATATTCATGATTAATTGAAATTCATATTTTTATACACTACTAACTTTTATAAAAATTAAATAAATCGTATCTTACACGTTGCAGTTTTTAACCATTCAATTACTGGATAAAAAAAATAGCAAACTGAATAACTTCAAAAAAATTTATTAAAGTCTGAAAAAAATGCGATTAAATTTGTCAATTTCAAATATATTTTTTCTTATAGCAATATTTCTCTTTAAGACTCTTTCAATTTCTTTTATTATTTAAGTTTGATTACATTTAAATCTATGAAACTCAAAGCATATTTTTTATTCAAAAGATGTTAATAAATTTTACGGATTGGCAATTGTGGATCCAGAGTATACGCTCCAATAACATTATTTCACATTCTTCACAGCAATATTATACATACGATTTAAATAATTCACTTGAATTAATTCAAGTGAATTATTTAAATAGATTAGGTCAGCAAATGTGTTTAAGACACGTTTTCATTTTCACATAACTTTCAATTAAGAACTTATCAGAAAACGATGAACTAAGAAAACGTAATTTACTTAAACGACACATTACAGTAATTAAATAAATAATAAAATGCAAGAACATAAGGATATGATAAATGAATTATAATTTCTACGTTTTTGTAGCCTATCTCCGTTGTTTAGTAACGCTAAATCACATCTATGAAATTTGACATTCTAAGAAAATCTAAAACAAAAATTGGGTTTGTAAAACAAACAATTCTGGAAAAGACATACAATTTAGAACATGAAAATTACGTATATCATTTATGTAGTAAGAAGATAAGAAACAAAGAAGATTTGTTTATCTAATTTAAAATAAATTTTACATGAAACTATCACACATTTCGTTTTTAATATTAAATTGAGAATTAACAAACCATGAGGCTTATCTTGCAGCAAATGTTATTTTACAGATAAAAATTTTTAATCTAAAAATCGTTCTTTTTTCACATTCTTTTACCTAACTATTTATTTTATGAATCTGGCAACAGATAGATTTAGAATGAATCTGGCAGCAGATAGATTTTGCATTTAAATTATCATTTTTACAAATTATATCTGACATCGCACATCGTATGAATGATATTTCAGTTACTGAAAAAATATGAATTTACATCTTGAATTTTTATTTTTAAACTATATGTCAAGAGAAATTATAGTTATTTTTCCACTTCACGCGAACAAGCACAGTTTGATATCTTGAAATTTGACATACAATTCTTTTACTGTCATTGCGATAACAATCCCAATTTTGAAAGGGTTTAAGCACAGACAGTTTTCTTTTTTAGTTTCATTCCTAATAACAAGATCTTAGACAATCATTATAGTTTTTGTGGGTTGTACATTATTTGAATAACATAATTACAGATAGGTTATATATTTTAGATCAGATACAAGATTGATTAAGAAGTATTGTTATTGTAGATAGTATTGTACTTCTTTGAAGTATTATAAGCCGACTATTTTGTAGGCGTTAATTTATGACGATGTTATCGTCAAATCTTTATTGTAAATAGAAATAGTTTTAAATGTGTGCTACTTATAATATTTGAACTTACTTTAAAATATATCCAGTAACATAGAGAATCATTTTAATTTTTGAACTATTATTTAAATATATATATTTCCATTTGCAAAAATGTTTTGATATTAATTTTGCTTCGAATTGATTTTAATTTAACAAAATACTCTTTTAAGAAATATTTTTTTTATATCGCTAATGGGATACACTAATGACTTTTACTTAAATTTTCATTTTGACATTTAGTATTAAAATAATTTTGGATACATGTATCATTTAACTTAATCACGTGGCTTAAGTTTTTCATAAAATTTATAAAATTCTTTTATTTTAAAAGATATGCACTCTTTTGAAGATTATATTTTTATCTTGATTTGAAATGAAATTTATTACATAATAGAATTTGGTAAAAATATATTTAAGGGTGCACCTTGTGAAATTGGCAATTTTTGTTTGGCACCAATCCTGTTCACGCGGAACGCGGTGCAAACAGTATTGGCAGCCAAAACACAATGAAATTTCAAAAATAATGCAGCAAGCACATAAAAAAAAAATGCACTCACTTTATTTTGCTGGAATATCCTCACTTTGAGGTACACAGAATTCTCTAATAGCACATACAGATATTGCTTAAATTTTTCCTAAGAAGAAAACCAATGAGAACCGTGAATGGATTTTAGAATAACGTTTAGGGTTACCATAAACAGAACAACATCGCCCAGCTTGGCGATAAACTTGGCGAGAATTCAAGGGGCACCCTCAAGTATGGTCTAACCTAAAATTTCAGCGGATATATTCATTATATCATATTTCTTTTGTCATAATTTATTTATTTCAAAATAAATGATTTAAATTATTCATTCTAAAACGAATAATATCATTTATTTTACTTTATACACTTTAATATTGGAATTTTAACAATGAATTAGATGTCATTAGTAATCCTAGAATGAAATTCTAAAATATTGTAAGATTTATAAATTGAGAATAAATTGAAAAATATGTTATTTTATATAAAAATTATACTTCTTTCATACCAAATTTCTGTAAAAATGTTACTGATTTATTCCCTTAAGGTTTTTATTTTTTATTTTATTTGTTTATTTATTTATTTTTGTTCATGAGTATTAATTTAATCGGTACCTAGTATTTAAAATGAGTATCGAAACACTAATAGAAAGTGAAGTAAGAATCGAACTGTTTAACAAGTGAACTGAAGACCAATGTAAACCAGCTTTATAGTCAAAATAATGAAACAACGTATGATCCAAATGAATAAGAATACATAAAATAAACTTAATTAGAGGATCACCTACAGTGAGTGTAAAAAGTATTCGTACAGTACAACAATTGATTTAAAAGAGATCCGTTCAGAAAAATTATAAACATAAATTCCATTTTAATTAATTATAAATATATAATAGAACACATTTTCACTAGTTTCATGTGAAATTTACAAAAAATAATTTTATACATGAATAAATATTTACAAAACTGAAACAATCCAACATCTTGTGGTGTAAAAAGTATTCTTACATCAGGTATATATTAGCCAAAACAATCATAATATAACACCTAAAACCTTGTAGGATATCCTTTAGCTCGAATAACTGCCTTGAATCTCTTTGACATCGATTCCACCAGTTTTACTGTTATTGAGTTAGATATGGCGTCCCATTCTTGATTAAGAGCTGATTCTAAATCATTTTTATTAGAAATATGTCTGGATCTAATATTTTTATCAAGAAGGTCCCATAAATTCTCAATGGGGTTGAGGTCCGGAGTTTGAGGAGGAAATTTTATGAACTTTGGGATATTATATAGTATCCAGAGTCTTGTATTGTGTGTTTGGGGTCGTTATCATGCTTGAAAACGTAATCACCATTCAAGACCATTTTTGTTGCACTAGGTCCTAAATTATTGTTTAAAATGTCAATATAAAGTTGATGATTCATAATGTCTTTAATAAAAACTAATTTTCTCACCCCAGAAAGCCACTCACACACCCCAAAACAAGCAGACTTCCACTCCCATGTTGCATTGTTAGCACTAAATTCTTAGGATGCATTTCTGTATTGCGCTTTCTCCACACCATTCGGCTTTCGTCCGATCCAAATATATTGTGTTTACTTTAGTCTATAAAGATAATCTTTTTCCAGAAATCTGAACTTTCATTAACGTATTGCTTGGCGAAAGACAATCACAGCTCCCGATTCTTCTCATTAATAAAGAATTATCGTCTCGCAACACGGCCATGGAAATCTTCATTTCTGCATGCATTTCGAACAGTACTTACGGAGACTGCTGTTTCCATGTTCTTTAGTTCTGATGTTAATGTATTAGTACTTATTTTGGGATCCTTCTTTAATAAACATACCAGAAACCGTCTGTCAGATAATGTCAATAAACATGGTTGCCCAGTACGAGAACAGTTTTGAACCGTTAGAGTGGCAACAAACTTTTTTATGATTGACTGCACAGTTGAACAGGGTCTACCAGCCAGATCAGAAATCTTGTTGTATGATTTACCATTTTTACGGAGTTTTAAAATCAGTTCTCGTTCGGAAACACTTGTCTCTTTACTTTTACTACCCATTACAGAATTTCTAGTTTCTCACTACATTAAAATTCCCACTGGAAAACCTTTTAACTTACAAGATGACATCAACTAACTACATCTTAATGGCAAAACCAATCACAAAATATAACTAGAAAAATATTTGCATTTCTTTTAGTATAAGAATATTTTTTACACTATACAAGATGTTGGATTGTTTCAATTTTGTAAATATTTATTCATGCATAAAATTATTTTTGTGTAAATTTTATATGAATCTAGTGAAAATATGTTCTATTATGTATTTATTATTAATTGAAATGGAATTTATGTTTATAATTTTTATGAACGGATCTCTTTTAAATCAATTGTCATACTGTACGAATACTTTTTACACTCACTGTAATCGCTTTTATTTGAAATTTTTTATAGAATTTAGGTAAACCTAAATTGGAATAATTCAAGTTTTATAAACACAGTTTTATAAAGTTTATATTATTAGATACTCATTTAAATAAGTATAAGTTAACAATCTTCAAAGAATAATGTAATGAAACACATTAATGAATTGTAAAACAAAAGGAAGTAAAAGAAAACGTGAATCGACCAGTAATAAGTTTTACCATATACAGTCCCATTAGGAATAGAATAGAAGCCTCTTAGCAAATTTAGAACTGTGATTTAAAATCACAAAATTTTAAGTTTCGTATATTTTCTACTTATTTTACGATTTCTGTCATAAATTTTTTAAGCATTATATGTATTTTTACGCTAAAATATTTTAACCATATATAACTTTAGAAACAAAATAAGAAATTAGATTTTGAATTTCTCTTAACTACTTCCATAAATATATTAACATTTTTCATAATTACAAAATCGGTAATAAGTAAAAATTTATTTAAATTGAAATATTTTTAAATTTTAAAAAATAATATGCGTCGATAAAAAACGCATGCAAATATAAATGATATAAATGGTTCAATATTTTTAAGCATTCTGTTTGCTAACTGATATATATAGTTAAACTATGCACGATATTTAGAAAAAGGTTTACTGGTAACTGTTGAAGTCGGGCAAATAAAAAGTGATTGTCATTTATTTAATAATAATATTTGTCTTTGGATTAAATATCGATATCCAAAGACAAATATTATTTTTTGGAAATTTCTGTTTTTCAAAATTTTTCTCTTCGTATTTTTTTACGTTAATATAATTTATATTACTTTAATCCTTAAGAAATGTTAATATTTAATGTAATTTTGGAGAAATGTATAAAAGGGATTTAATCTGGAAAATTTAACTTTACAATTCTAAGAGTTTCATTTTTATCGTAATTTCTATTGACTCAAGCTCAGTTCTATTGATGCAAGATGCCTGAAACAACCTTTCTCTCTGCTAAATTTGCTTCTTCCAAAGACATGATTAGATGAAAGGTATCCAGCCAGTCTGAAATTGACTATAATAATATTAAAGTCTATAGTTAAATAATTTGATCCGTCGAAAAGGAAAGTTTAATTGGATTCCTGAAATATATCAATAATTGTAGGAAAACGGAATCCTTTTCAGTTATTGGCCCAGCTTGATTACAGGACTTGGTTGGTACCATATAGAAAAAGCGGTAAAACTTTACAATCAGGTACCCCTTGACTCTTTGGAGAATTTTTGACGCCAAGATTTGATCTACAAGATGGCAGCTAAACAAAAGCTATCCAAAGATAAGATTACCACGTTCACCAGAAATTAAATTTTATCGCCAACATGTATCGCCAAACCAAGGTGATTCTACACCTAACCACAGTACAAGCCCAACTAATAGTATAAGCTATTGTGTGGCTCATTAGCTGACGATAATTTATAACCATGACCATATTTGGTTTTCATCGCACATGCGCAAGCTACCACCAGCTCTAAAAAACTAAAACAATAACTAAGTTGATTGTAACTAATGTGTTTCAAAAATCCCGACACACTCACGAAACTGGCAGAAGTTCTGAAACTAAAATCATTTTGTTAGTAAAAGCACTCGAGTATGTTTTCTACTGATATATCCTTTGAACGTTAAATTTTCCGGTAAAATCCTAGAAGAGCCTACATTCTTGACGACAAATTGAAAAAAAGCGCCAAACCAGAACGAAGTTCCAGAAATAGTTAGGTTTATCAAATCTAGTGTATTGAAATACTTGTTACCAAGATTGGTGGAAACCACAATTATCTCCTACCAAAATCATTCGTGCGAAAGGTGTGGGTTCTGCTAGGATCCAACAAACAAGAAATAAGCATCTTTTTCACACTGATGACACTATGAACAAATAAAATACTGAATTCTTAATTAATTAATGAAATAGAATACTTTATTCATCTGGTTCTGGTAAATGAAATGTTTTGATTTCAATGTTTACTAATAATCAAAAAATTTAAGCTCATTCTAATACAATTCATTCGTGTATCTTACGACGTATATTTCGGAGTATTTATTGCTATTGAATGAATCTGTTAAACACAGCAACCACTTCATAATTATGATCCACGTTCAAGTGATTAGGTCAAAACCTTAGCAAGCACCTTCTTTTTCAAATTTATTTTACTCATCAATGGAAATATTTTACGAAAATCTAGAGTGCTTAGTCTTCTCAGTAAAATTAAGTATAAAACTCTTTTAATTTCTGGATCAAAAAATTATGCATGTAAATCTTTGAGAATTACAGATTTGTTATTTTCTTGAATTTTTTTTTGTGCTTTTCATTAATCCGAAAATGAAAACTCGAACTATCTGAAACTTATATCTCAACAAATGAAAAAAATCTTGCATATTTTAACTTTGTGTCAATCTGCATCATGATAACATCATCTTACATTTGTCACTTATTGAAGAACATTTCTCTTACTGTTTCTAAGTGATCTCATATTGTAATGTTATGCTGTTTGTCGAGTATCAAAAATGAGTCCAGCGACTTTGTATAGAACAAAGCCACGAACAATGCCATCATTTTTATATCAATTAACCATTTGTTTGTATTCATATTTTCAATGAGAACTATAAACATATTTAGTACAGAGCTCCAAAACAGTTGCCCATAACCTAACCTAACCTCAAGCCATAGCACTGTCATGACCCACAAATATCAACAATGTACTTTCGATTATATTTTTTAACGTAATTAGGAAATATCTTTTTTAAAAATTATCATTATAATCGAATATTAAGTGCATTTTTAAAAGTTAATCATAAAAGAAAACGAACATAAGCAAGTAAAAAATCTACTAAATAGCGCAAAAACAAACTCTTGCATTCTACATCAACATCAGCCATTCGTTGATGAGTTAAGTTCTAAAATCAAATGGAAAATTCACAGCTAAAAATAAACATCCATCACCAAACAAAAAAAAAAAAACACCTGCAATCTAATTACGAATTCTGATTCTAATTCTTTTTTATAAATATTGAGTGTGTTTCATTATTTCTCTCATCACCAAATAAAAATATTACATAAAGTAAGGACAAATTAATATTTTATGAATGATCAATTCCAAGTTTTTATTTGCATTCGATACACTTGCTCCATCACTTGAAAATTGATATCTGCATTAAGAAATTTCATCAAATGTATGCGAAAAACCCTTCGAACTGGGTGAACTATAACGGTAAAAAATTCATCGGCATAATATTTAAATTTATCAGTGATCAAGCACAGCATAGTAATTCTGATAGACATCTTTTATGATCAATTAAATGGGTCGGTCATTTCTGAAAACACGAAAATGTTTCCTAGCGCTCCATAATGCGGACTGGTTATGTTAATGCTAATAATTTAATTGCCTTAAGCACTGACGACGTTATCAAACAAATTTTCTGCTATAAAATAATAAATATTCTTGTTATAGTAATTAGTTCTCAATCTACAATTACTCTTCTTTCTATTTAAATTTCTTCGAGTCCAACTATCTTAAAGTGAGCTTTAATCATAGAGCTATTATATACTATAAGCGTGAGATGTGTGATAAGTTTTATTATTTTGAAGGAAATATCTCATCCCTGCACGTTCATATAAAAAGGAAGTTATACATTTATTTATATTTTATATATAATGAAAGGTTAAAATAGTTTTATTGGTTAACGAAATATTTCCGCGTGCATATTACATGTTTGCAATGCATTAAGTACTTACTGTTTTAAATTTTTTTTTGTGGTAATTAAAGATAGATTTTAATTAGGATCATTAATCGCTATGTAGATTTTTAAAACTTTTATGACTTTTGTTAATGAGCTTCCTCATTTGTGATTCGTCACGAGATGAATATGAAAACGATAATGAATTTCACGTGAGATATGGGAAAATGTTTAATAATGTCGGCTATTTTTTGGTGTAACCCTAGCCTTCTAGTGGCAACACTTTAGTCACTATCGTTCGACACAATTTCTTTCTAAAAACATAATATCCTTACCAAATCTCCAAAGGAAAAATCTTTGGAATCATATTAGGCAGATCTTGGTGTCCAAGAAATAAAGCTTGTTCCACCTTTTTTGTGAAATAATCTACCCATAATGTATAGAAAAGATATTTAATCTGTAAAAATAAATTGTCCACAACCAATGTCAGACGACGAAATTTATGAAAAAAATATACAAATGGGGAAAAAATTATCAATAGTTATTACAGGTTTAAATGTAAATATATGTGCATTTTACTTAAAACAAAAATTCAATAAAAACTAATTTAACTAAAAAGTGTAAATTTTTTGGAACTTCAATAAACTTGAAATACACAAAGCATAAAATATTTTTCATAAATTTGAAAATCGTTTCTGATAAGAACAATGAAAGTAATAAAACCAAGGAAAATATTTAGAATAAAAATGGAAGTAAAAAACAGGAGTAATGTAAAAAAGAGAACAAAAAAATAGAAATGACAGAAATAGAACTTGTTCTTTCTCATAAGAGGAGAATAGAGACAAGACTAACACATTTCGAATTGCGTAATGTGTGTGTGTGTGTGATTCTAAAGAATAAACAAATCACAAATAAACTCTTCCCAATGCCTATGATAGAAGAAATTAAAATCGATCATAGTTTTAAAGTAAAATTTAAAAGCGACACTGTACATGGTGGTGTAAAATATTTAAAAAATTAAATTTTGTAGCCAGTTTATTAATGAATAAAAATTCAAAAAATGGATTGAGTATAAATATGAGTAATTAAAAATAGGGAGAATAAATGAAAAATTTAAAACTAACTTACCAGGAAATGTTGATATGGCAAACAAAGTTTGTTAAAAGCAGCAAACAAAATAAAGATACAAACTAAATGACTGTGATCAAAAGATTGACGTATAAATTTTTTATAGAGTTATGAGACTGTGAAGTATATTGACGAAGTATTAAAAAGTAAAATGAAAATTTTTAACAATTACAATGAACTTTGTATAACAATTACAATTTTTGTTGGAATTCATTGACATCAAAATGAAAATGAAAATAACTTTTATATACGATTAAGTTTTGATTTTTTTTTTTCATAATTCTCCAAATTTTGTGTGATGTAAAATTTATGCATGTAAAGTATTCATTAACAATATAATCATTTACGAGGGTTGCTATTTATATTTCTGGCCTTGGCAACAGTAAGTGTTGCTAGGCGACCGAAGACGATTTTAATCGAAAGTTTGATATTTTTAAACATAAATTCAGAAGATGATTTACCATTATAGCTTTATTTGTGTTGTTGACAGTAAATTGAAAAGTTCTTCTCTGTCAAAAAATGGAATTGAATCGTGAACATTTTCGTGCCATTATTTTTCATAACTTTCGACGTGGATTGTCAAGACAAGAGTGCTTCGATGAACTTAATTCTTTATACAGCGATAAAGCGCCATCCTACAGCACTGTAAAAAATTGGTATAACAAATTTAATCGTGGTCGATGTTCGATCCAGGACGAATCCCGTGCAGGTCGTCCAAAATCCGTTGTTGTGCCAGAAAAGATCAATGCTGTGCGTGAACTGATAAATCAAGATCGTCATGTGACATACCGTGAGATAGAGGCGTCTTTGGACATTAGTATGACTAGCATCAATAAAATATTGCATGAACATTTGAGCGTAAAAAAAATTTGTTCGCGTTAGATCCCGCATAATCTGACAAACGCTCAAAAATGGCTCGTGTCGATTGGTGCAAGGAAATGTTGGAAAAATACATTCAAGGTACATCAAAGGCTGTGTATAACATCTACACAGGTGACGAATCATGGATCTATGCATATGAGCCGGAAACAAAACAGCAATCAACTGTATGGGTCTTCCAAGACGAGGCAAAACCAACAAAGTTGTTCGAGGAAGAAGCACATCGAAACAAATGATTGCCTGTTTCTTCGGCATTAACGGTCATGTGGCAACAGTGGCGTTAGAGCAACGCAGGACGGTCAATTCTGAATGGTACACGACCATTTGTTTGCCAGAAGTCATCGGAGAAATTCGAAAAAAGCAGAAGAACAGGCGAATCATTCTTCATCATGACAATGCGAGCTTTCACACATCGACTCAAACAAAGGCATTTCTGACGGAGCGGAAGATCGAACTGATGGGTCATCCGCCGTACAGACCTGATTTGGCACCCAATGACTTCTTCTTATTCCCACACATCAAAAATAAATTACGTGGACAACGATTTTCGACCCCCGAAGAAGCGGTTGATGCATTCAAAACGCATGTTTTGGAGTTACCTCAATCGGACTGGAAAAAGTGCTTGGAAAATTGGTTCATACGCATGCAAAAGTGTATTGATCATCATGGAGAATATTTTGAAAAACAATAAAACCGATTTCGATCCTACATATTTGTTTTTTCATTATTAGGCCAGAAATATAAATAGCAACCCTCGTATGTTAAATTATTTTTAATGACGCACATGATAGTAAACGAAAGTATGAAGAAAAACAATTTTCACACACAAAGTGGCTTAAAAGTATTCATATAGAGTCTTTACGATTTTTTTTATTAAATATCATTAAAATAAAAAATTTTATATTAATAATTTCTACAACATATACATATATATAAAATCCATACTTTGTAAAAAAAAATTCTGAACTAATTTTAATAAAAACTAATTTTATGTTCATTATAAAAAGACTATGTATGACTAACTTGTATTAAATGTTTGAAATATTCGCTCTTTTCTTGAAGCCAAATCTAAACTTTTTTAAATAATTTGAGAAATACTATTCAAGACACTGGTAATAATTTCTTACATCCCCTAAATATTTAATATCTGAAAAAACAACCTGTATAACAAAATTACTTTAAAAAAAAAAAGAATTATACATATGCTTTGACCCTTAAATGCTTTTGTGAATGTGATGATTTCGCGAAAAACAAAACGATATTCACATCGTAGCCTAAGGATTCAAACATTCGATGTCCTGATATAATAAGTAAATAAAACTTCAGTACCAAGTAAATAAAACTTCAGTTTATCAGAAAAACATTTTTTTTTTTTTTTTTTGCTTCTACATTTCTGCGAATTCAATTCCAAGAACAATCGGTAATTGTTTTACGGATTGTATTATTATGATTTAGTGATTGGATCTAATTTTTTGTAATATTAATAGATCCTGATATTAATTACAAAAGGCTCCAGGTAAATTACTTATTTAAATGCTTTTTAAACAAGAGTTTTTTTTCTTAAAATTCTTTAATTTTTATAAAGTATTACTAATTGTAAGAATATAAAAATAAAACGTCAAAATGTATGTGGATATTCTATTTTTGGATGCTCATATTTACTGTCTTATGAGCCCGCACATGGGTAAACAATTAACTCCTGAAACAGAGTAAAATATTAAGTTTCCCTCTTGTAATTTCAAAATTTTATTATCTGAATTCTTCCGCATTACTAATTCTTGTAAATAAACGAGAATTTTACTGACACTTTTTGTTGTTAAAACCTCTTTTAATGTTAGACTGCTGGGCTGAACACGTTAGCTTATATCAATGTCTGTTATTGCGTATGTATGGTAACCGAACAATAAACAAGAGATACATAATTCAAAATTGGTAATTTGCTGAAAAATGTCGTTATATTATACATACTGTCAAAAAGTATTAGAGCGCTCGTGAACTAATGGTTTAAATTGGCATTTGCAAAATAAATAAATATTTTGCATACAAATAATATCATTATATTTTTTATATTGACAATAATATAACAATGTCGTTATTATTATTGTCAATATATATATATATATATATATATATATATATATATATATACAAATAATATCATTGTACTTGAATCGTATTAAGTAAAAATGATTGAATTTGTAGTTAATTGATGAATTTGATGGTGAATGTTGTAAAAAATTATAGATAAGGGAAATCGCGAAAGATATCCTAAATTGCTCAAAAATATGATGATAATTTATTTTTCACTCATTTATTAAAATGATGGAAAATATTTGTTAAATGATAAAAAGTAATGCAAAGTTGTAAAAATGGTAGACGCTTAGCCTTTCACGTAAATTAACAGAAAATGATGAATTACAGAAAAAGGATGACATTTTTATAGTTGACTTATAAGACAAAATTGATTGATAAGTTAATAAATGATTGAATAGAGAAAATTGGGTAAATGGCAAAAACATCGATAAATTTTTGAAAAAATGATACTTTTAAAATTTTTTCAAATGATAAAAAAACAGGAAATTGTTTTCAAATGATGAAAATAATGGAACAATTTTACATTATTACAAATTATTCCATTAAGAAAATAATGGAATAGTTTCATATTTCCATTATTTTTTATTCATAATTGATAAAAATGAAGGATACCATAAAAAATTGATGGAAAAGATATGTCACTTAAGTACAGATAAATTATAGGAAAAATTTATGGCATTTTGACTTGTTAGTTAAGATTACATAAATAGCTTTTTAAACACGATCGATTGAATTATTATTATTGGGATGTTTTTTTAAGCTTCCAGAGTTTTATTCAAAATTAAATTAGTATTGAGAAACCTTATTTGATAACTTAGAGAAACAAAATATTATCAGGGATTTATTAGATAGAAATGATAAAATTTGTTGTTTAAAACAATTGATTTTACTTATAATTAAAGTTATAGATTTTACTCATGATTAAAGCTTAGAGAAAAAAATTATTATTTTCAACGAAGATTATTAGATAGAAATTATTATTTATAATTATTATAATAATGATAAAATTTGTTGATAATAAATGATAAAATTTGTTATTATAAATGATAAAATTTGTTGTTTAAAACAATTGATTTTACTTATGATTAATGTTATAGATTTTACTTATGATTAAAGCCTAGAGAAAAAAGTTATTATTTTCAGGGATTTATTAGATAGAATTGATAAAATTTGTTGTTTAAAACAATTGATTTTACTTGTAATTAAAGTTTTAGGATAACTTTAAATCTTAGGTATTCATTTCTGAAATTTAAATTATCTCAAAATATTTATTGGTATTTTAAAACAAATTTAAAAAAAAAACTTGTAAAGGAATAAATATTTCGCGTTAATTAATGAGATCTTAACAGGGTTTTAAAACTATTACAAATATAGTCTTGTGATAATTGCATTGTTTAGTAATTTTTAAGCATGAAATCACAAAGAAATAAAGCAAAAGTTCAATTATTTCTGTCAATTATTTTTCTGCACATATAAAGACAAAATTAAAAAAAAAGGAGACAATGTTGCACAAGAACTGATTTTAGAAAATTAAGTGGCGCAGAAAAATTGGCAGTTACATGGACACTGTGTCCAAAAGGCTTGTTTAATATCTTGGACGTTAAATAATAATGAAGCTTTATTATCAAATAATAAAAAATAAACAACCAATAAAAATTCTTTAAATGCATTGATTGAGAATGAAAACACAAAATCAACTATCAAATTACTATAAAAACTTCCAAATGTAGTAGGCGGGCTATTATTGAACAGGAAGAAAACACTTAACTCAAAAAAAAGAAGAAAAATACAGCCCCCACTCTTCCGTGAAGATAATCAGACATTGATTTAAGAAATCATAAATAACATATTACATTCGCCTTCAGCATGCTTCCCATGCAAATTTAATCAAAATTTCATCCACATTTTTTTTTCTTTCACGAAGAGAAATCGAAAGCGGAGACGAAATTAAGATCATCTTCCCCCTCGAGCGAAACGTTTACCTACTTTTCTGAATCGTCACTCCCCCCCCCCTCTTTCCACTGTAACAGCCACTTTTGTCTTCACCTATCTGTCCACATCCGCCGGTCAAAACAAAACCCGCAAAAAAAAAAAGAGCAAAAAAATCGAGCAGACAGGCTTTTATGGGTTTGAGAACTGAAAATTAATGAGCAGGAAAAGTTGGGGTCAACTGAAGAACTCTGATCCTTTTCCCCCTCCCCTTTATTACTTTACACTCGTGACACTTCTAAAAGTGTGTTCTCGGTTTTTGTATATAAAGGGACGATTCTTTGAAGATGGATCAATACGAACTCATCCTCATCTCTTGAGAAGTTCCAACTCAACAAGCTCTTCTTCAAGATGCATTTCCTACAGGTGACTGAAAAATATTTTCACAGTTTTTCTCTATGGATAATATTTTTCTTAAAGTTATCTTAAATGTGATTTCTTTTCTCTCTTTAAGTATTATAATTTTACTGTCGAAATATGCTCCCCTGAGAACAATATTAATTATTCTTAAATTATATATATTACTTCTTTTCAGTTTTAAATTATTTTAGTTAATAACTTTTTTGCGTTGCCACCAAAATCTTGAAAAAATTATGCACAAATATTTGAAACACATTTTACATGTAAAGTATTAAAATATGTAATAAAAATTTCAATTTCTACGGAAAAATTATTCAACAATAATTAGTCATTATTTTTAGAAAAAGCCTAGTCAGAAGTACATTTCATTTTCTTAAAATATTTATTCAACTTACAAATTTAAAAAAATTTTCCTTATCTTCATAAATTAAGAATTTCCAAAAAACATCTAATATATTTTGCGAAAAAAATATTCGTAGCTCTGCATTTCAATCCTCATTAACTAAAATACATAAAATTTGAAAATTATTTTAAATTAACAAGTAAAAAAAATTTGAGTTGTAATGAATTTATGTAAGATTTTTATATTATGTTTTTACAACACATGCAGTTTTAATACACAGGTAATTACAAATTTAGCAATTCGTAAAAAATCACGCTAAATCAGACATGAAACGTGAAAAATTCTTTTTTCATTATTCTTTTGCTTTTGTTTTAAAATGAATGGAAATCTCCAAATATTGAAAGATTTTAATATGTATGACAAGTGTTTTAGTATACTACAGATAAGAAAATTTAAAGAGAATTAAAATACATTACATTCACACAAGAAAATTTACTTACTTAATATAATTATATTTTAATAGTTTCTTAAAAATCATTAGCTTTTAGAATAAAAGCGCAACTATTTTGCATTTTGGCTAATTTCATTTAAAAACTCCTAAATATTTCGTAAAAAATATAATATTTATTCCTTTTACAAAAAAAAAAAAAAATAAAAAATCACTTGTAATTTTAAAAATATGAATTTAACAGTATGCAAATTTCACTTACAAGGAGAGCGCGTATATGTTGTAATTTTACCTTAATTTAACATTTAAGTTTTATCCACTCATTATTTTAAAAATAAATATAAAATTAATACAAGCTACATTGTTATTAGATATAATAAAAAGACAGCTCTTTACAACTTGATCATAATTTCAATTTTCAATTTATACAAAATTTTTATCAATACTAGCAATGATTTTAGAAATATCTATTTGAGAGAGAGAAAAAAAATATTCCCTATATAAAAATTAAAAGAACATATCCTATATTAGAATAAAATTATAAAATTTAGAATAAACTTATTAATTTGCTTAAAAAACTCATTTAATTTCAAAAGTTTTAGTAACAATATCAAATTATTTGCCCGACAGATCGCTTTAATGACCGTGGCTGTTGCCACTTATACTAAAGCAGCTGGTTATGGTGGAGCCGCTGGTGGTGGAGCAGGCAATTATGGCGGAGGTGCAGGAGCTGGTAGCGGAAATTACGGTGGTGGAGCTGGAGCAGGAAGTGGTGGCTTTGGTGCCGGAGGTGCTAGTGGGGGGTTTGGCGGTGCTGGAAGTTACGGTAGTGGAGGAGCTGGAGGATTTGGTGCAGGTTCTGGTGGTGCTGGTTCTTATGGTGGAAGTGGATCAGGATTTGGTGGAGCCTCAAGATATGGAGGTGGATCTGGATTTGACCAAGGTGTAAGTACGATATTTTGGTGTGATTCCATTTCCATATTTAACTTGACAATCTGCTCTGGAGTTAAATGAATCGAAATTAATTGACATAATGAATAATTTATATACTTCAGGGTGCACCAGAACCTTACAATTTCGACTATCAAGCAAGAGATGAAGAAGGCAACGTACATTATCGTACTGAAGAAGGAGACGCTAACGGAGCAGTTAAGGGAACCTATGGATACACCGATGCTCAGGGCTTGTACAGGGTGGTCGAATACGTTGCTGATGAAAATGGATTCCGAGCCAACATTAGAACCAACGAGCCCGGCACTGATGGCAAGGAAAGTCCTGCTGATATCCAGATGACTGTCGAAGAACCACCTGCAGGTCTTCAAGACAGATACACCAGTGCTGGAGGATCCCGAGGTGGATACTCTGGTGGAGCTGGTATGTATTCTAATTCATTCTATGTATATTTTAATAACGTTTACGCAAAGAATGTATGATTATTTTTCAAAATTTAATTCGCAAACCCATAAGTGGGAATATTTGCTATGAAAAGTTATGAGAATAATATTCGCATTTATGAATTTTACTTCATTTCTAAGAAGTTTCGAAGTTTTAACGAAGTACATCTATAGAATAATTTTTCAACGATTTGTACCAAGGCAAATGAAAGCTCCATTTAATAGAAAATTGTACAATCTATTTGTGGTTTAGAAATAATATTAAATAAAAACGTAAGAGAACTTGAATTCTGAGAATTTAATGTTTCATATTGTTTTAAACATAATATTTTTAATAAATGATGAGTAAATCTATGGTTGTAAAATAATCATTTTATATGTGTTTAAGAAAAATAAATTTAGCACCAATAAAAGAATTTATTTTATAATCAGTTTACTACTTATTACGATTAATAAAGTAAACAAGTAATTGTTTTTAATATTTTTGAATGATATGATTTTGAAATCGTTGCTACTTTTTCCAATTTTCATTACTTTAATTTTTTATTTTTTGCAAAAATTAAATATTTATTAAGAGAAACATTTAAAATAGGGGCTGCCAACTATGGAGGTAATGCCGGAAGAGGAGCTGGAGCTGGAGCTGGGGTTGGTGGATATGGTGCTGGTGCTGGAGGATATGGTACTGGAGCTGGAGTAGGCGCTGGCAGCTATGGTGCTGGTGCTGGAGCAGGCGCTGGCGGCTATGGTGCTGGAGCTGGAGCAGGAAGTGGAGCTGCTGCTGGTGGATTTGGGGGTGCATCACAAGGAGGGTTTTCCGGTAGAGGAAGCGGAGGAGCTAGTGGCTATGCCACTTCTGGATCTCGTGGAGGTGCTGGAGTAAGGTCTGGCAAAAGTGGATACTAAAAACCCAATTCAGCCTCTTTTCACGTCAAAAAAAAATCCTGAATATGGGTGCCAAATGATGTAAAGCAAGAAATGTTGACGAACTGGATAATGAAATTAAGAAATTCATCTGGACAAAATGCTGTTCTAACTGCATGATGTGACGGTAACCAGAACCACTGATTTGCAAATTAGTGCGATGTTCAGTAATCAAAAGAATCATGTATAATGAACAGCTTTTTCGACAGAAATGTATTTTCAAGCTTAACTTAAGTTGCTTTATGCCATGGTTTGGTCTTCTTTGTCTACTTTTATCAAAGCAAATCTGATTTTCATGAAGAATCAAATATTCGTTTGTCAATATTTGATTGACCTTATGAATTTCAGATAGCTTAGAAAGTTTATGTAGGACAGCGATTGAATTTTTCTTTGTGATAAAAATGTACATACATTTTCTTTCACTGCATTTGTCATAAGTAAGTCTGTGCCTTTTAGCTTTAAGAAATGCTATTTATTTCATATCAATTGTATGTGTGAACTCTGAAAGTGCGATGCATTCTTTAAATTTATTCTCTTGACAGAATAACCATATGTGTGTATGCTGTCATAATCTATCAATACATGTTTCTTGTAACTAACATATTTCTGAACTCATTCTGTATGAATAACTTAGTTCAATAAATTTTATTTTTGATGAAAATTATATCGAGTTATGATTGAATTTATTCAACAGAAAATGTATTAAAATTTAAAACACATTTCCACACAATATAATTAATTTTTAAATGTTGCATTACATGAAATTTACTAATTATAAACAAATGTTTCTGACATATTTAAAAGATGTTAGCATTTCATATCTTAGCACAATTAAAATTTGTTCTTAGCACAATTAAAATTTGTATTTTAAATTTGATGTAATTGTTGTAATAATATTCAGAGACTAATCTGAGATCCCTTCCTCTAATATTTATAATTTCATATTTAATAAATATACATTCAGTTAAAACATTTTATTGGATTGTTTAATATTGCTTTATAATGTCAACAAACTATTAAGAAAGTAATAAATTAAAACATACAATCATTTACAATAGATAGAATCATCATTTACAATAGATTTACAATAGATAGAATCATTTACAATAGTAAAAACGACACAAACACAACATCAATTTTTTATATATTAATGTAATTAAGCAATATAAAAACTGTCTTATTTGTAGAAAAACTGTCTTCATATATATATATATATATATATATATATATATATATATATATATATATATATATATATATATATATATATATATATATATATCATTCTACTTTCAAGCATAAAATTTGCAAATGATAACTTTTTAAGATAACAAGAATTATTTCTATCTTGCATGAACTTTTAATAAGATAAATAAATTTTTTATGCAGATAATCAATAAGATAACGCCAAATTCATACTTTCAACAAGAACAGTTTATCAGAAAACTAATTTCTCAAAATAAAAATGAGGCTTCTAAAGTGTCAATATTTTGCTATAAGCCTACACATAGATCCAATTAATTTAATAAAGTAACAAAAATTCACACACAAATTAAGTGTACACAGTAAATTAAAAAAAAAAAAATTAAAAAAAAAAAAAAAAAACATACACTCACATAAATAATGAATAATATTTTTCTTTTTTTAACTTTTTAAAAATTTTCTGAATGAATGTATCGATTTTTTAAAATATAAATTACCCATGATAATTTCCATTTTATTTTTATACAACTATGCTGTTTAGATTTTTAAGATTTACTGCTGAATTTTCTAATATTCATAAACAAATTCATTAAATTATTTCCTTCTAAATTTTGGAGGAATTATTGTTTTTAAGAATATTAAAAAAAAAAAAAATTATGACAAATTTCTGTTTTACATCAAAATCAGTAAGGAATTTTTAAAAATTTTTCTAATCATTAAGAAGTAACTCCTTTTGATTATATTTCTATGACAATAAATTCTAGGGTATTGATTGTATGAAAATTATTTTCCCTAATTCCTTTTCAAAATATATTATTTGAAGTAGAAGAGATCATACGATACAATAAGCTAGAACGGTGTAAATTAAAATACTATCTCTATGGGACCTATCCAACATTATGATATGGAAACTTCAGCTTATTATGTTAAAGTGAAAAAGTTATGAACAGGAAAAACATCATTGTGTTGTTTGGTACCATATTTAAAATAGACTGCAGTGTAACATATTTATTTTCACAAATCTCTAAAATTATTGTTACCTTGTCTAAATAAAAATGCACCTGTTAATAAATTTAGTTTTGCAATACATTATTTTAAGGTTATTTAGAAAGTATTTTGGGAAACAAAATGTATCTTGTTCTTGCCAAAAATTTACAAGAAATTTGATTTTAATTTTTGGCACTAAGCAATTAAATTCACAGATTGTATTTAAGTTCAGAATCGACTTTTTGATAAATTAGTGGGAATGATTCGATTTGCAATTTACTTTTAGTATAACAATGAACCATGTATACATCATACATATTTGGAGACAAAGAATATGAACTGAATTTGAGAGAAAAAATTCCTTTTTATTATATTTTTTTAACCATTATTGGGTAATGATTCATCTAAATTACTTTGCTTGAAACAGATAAGCATATTTACTTTATACAAAAAAAATTCTTCTGTTTACTTTAAGAATTTTACATTTTTATGAAGAATATAACCTTAAATTTATGTAGTTATGAACTTTGAACCATTTTCATAAATAGGAAAAAAGGTTATTACCTTTCAATCATGTAATAATGTTTTAAAAGTTTTTGAACTTATTTTTCGATAGAATATTAAATTTAAGAGTAAGATATACAAATAAAAATAGATGTAACAGACTTTCATTCATTAAGTAAGAAATTTATTATAATATTTATATATACATATATATGACTAGACAACAGAATTAACAAGAATCAATTCAAAATATTGTAAAACTATTCAAGGCATGAGGATTATTAATTGCTCTCTGTAAATTCCCTTTTTCCTTTAACTTCGCTTGCAGAAGAGTATGTGAGGCTACACCAATTCTCACATCCATCTGGCTCAGCTCAACTTTGAGCTTCGACAAAGCTTTTCTTATATTCACCAATGGCTCTGAAAACAAATATTTGATCAGCAAGACTTTTAACAGTTATAAAATATTATTTATGAAATTTCAAATATGATTACAAATGTCAAATATTCAGTTTAAATATAGTATGAAAAATAATAATACAAAACTTATAAAAAATAGGAAAAATTCAGAAATTCTTAAAATTAAATTTAACACCATGTAGTAAGCAGCCTAACATGTTAGTGTTGTTATAAGAACTTCAAGCATCTATCCCATATAATTGCCTTCAGAGGTGACTTTTCATGAATTCTGGGCTATATTCATATGTCACACAAATATGAAAATTCATAAAATTTCTTTTACCTAACCCTGCCACTTATAGAAAACAGAAACATCTACCTTTTTTGTGTTCAACAATGATTAGATCAAACTCATTGCAATTGTATTACTAGGACATAACAAACCAGCCAAAAAATTTAATTTAATTGAATCACAATTAATGTTTGAATGAAAGTAACATTCTTAAAGAATGTTTTTCAATTACATGCAATAAAAGAAAATAGCTTTCAGTAAATGTATTGTAATAGATGAAATAGTTACAAAAATTTATGTTTGAGTAAATATATAAATATTTGAAAACAATAAAGTATGCTTGAATTAAATAAATATTATGCAACTCTAAAAATAATTGTAACCGAATAATGATAACCAAACAAAACTGAAAATCTAAATAAAATAAAAGAATAATGAAATTTAAATTTAGTGGAAATCTTTAAATATATAAGGCTTATTCTTAAATTAAAATATTCTTTTTTTATTATGAGGAGTTTTTTTTAACATGAAGTTATAATCATTGTATTACAATATGAAGGACATACTCACATCTTTATAAAAAAGAAAAAATTATAAATTTAAGGCAAAAAACTTAATTCTAAAACCTTCTACTTATATAAACTATTCAAAGCATTATTCAAATTTGTTGTTTTACTTGAAAATTGAATTGATACGATTTAGACTTGATTTCTCTCATCATCATTGAATAGGGGATATTGCTTTTTTAGAAAAATAATGTTTCCACAGTTCAGCCTCCATCTGAAATGCAATTATCCTTAATTGCCCAAAACTTATGCATTTTTTGAGAATCTTGCATCAAAGGCTTTAGTTCACCTCATAGTCAACATCCCATGCTAGTAACCTAGAGAGGTATGGTTAAACAGAATATGGTACTTCTTTAATAAAATGGAATAGTATTTTCTTGAATCATTCCTTACAGTACAATGTACAATTGAAGAACCTTCCTAACAGAATAAGTTTAGCTTAAGTTTACATTAGTTACTTCTGTACCACGAGTAGCTTTTTATGATGATTGAATATCATCAGAAGAATGAGCAATAATATATTAAGTTCTTATAAATTATTGAAGAGAATCCTATCTCAATAAAGATATTTTCTTTTCTACAAAAATCTTATCATATATAATAACATAACACTTACTACGTACAAAATATTTCATATTCTTTAATTTTGAAATAAATGGATCTTTTGAGCATGTATTGCATCGTCATTAAATTTTTGGCAAATTACCCATTTTTTGAACTTTTACGCAAAATTACTTCAATTCATTTCATTGCAATATTCCTCACTGGCATAAAGCAGTTTTTCAAGCTTGTGTTCATCTCCCCTAATTCTCTCCCTACCTTTTTTTCTTTCCTTACCTTTTCTAAAGTGAATTAGCCATATTTAAACTTTCTGGCAATTTTACAATTATTAAAAAATTAGGATTATTTATTTTTCTGAAATAATCTTGAAGTGAAAGTTATATGAAGCATCACAGCAACTTTTCACTAGATAAAAAAGCTCCATTGCACATATTCGACAAGGAGAAATCTGATGAATGATTTACTAATTTTTAAATCATATTAGGGTGTCATAATTGTTGCAAATTTTATATGAATATGTTGAAAAGTTTACTATTAATGCATCACAGTATTTTTTCTTTCTATAATGTCACTTTCATGTGTGTTTTGTATTGGTTTCTAGGTATAGCGATTTTAATGGCTAGCCGAGTGCTTAATGTATGCCTTTTGTTAAACAAGCTTTCAAGCAAAACAACTTTGCAATTCAGAAAATAAATTTCAATCGAAAGAAGAAATGAATGGCATAGGAGCAAATGGTAAAAGCATACTTCCATCAGTCATATTAGATCCTCTTTCATCCATCTCTTGTTTGACTTGTTCAAGCTCTTCAGTAATCTATAACAAAAAATATTTATAAACATAATGACAATAATTAGTATTAAATAGAGAAAATTCAATGATAATTTCTCCCACACAAGAAATACACTAAATGTGAAAAGATAATGACATAAATTGATTGTATATATATATATATATATATATATATATATATATATATATATATATATATATATATTATAATGGATATATCTCTACTAAACTCAGCAGTATGATAGCCCATATGATAATTCAGAACTTCAAAAAGTTGAAATTTATGAAAAGTAAAATATTTTAAAAAATAACAAAACATGGGTGGTGAAAAACCATGTTAAAAAAAATCCAAAAAAAAAAAATCATTATTACAATGTTAATCACAAGAAATAAACCACATTTTAATACATATTTGAAACTTAATTTTGCATTCAACAAAATTTCATAAATTTCCTATTTCCATTTTTAAGTACATAAATAATTTTTTACATAAAGACATAAAACTAAACATTTTTCAAAACTTGCAAAATTCAAAAAATCTCACAATGAAACAAGTAAAGTTTCAATTAACAATCAACAATAAAATTCAACTACCCCCAATCCATACTATGTTATCATCATCAAAAAATTTGCCAATTAGGAAAAACCACAGAAGAGAAGCTTGTTAACTTGTATGAAAAACTATTTTGCATTGAGAGCCTTACTGGTCTAATTATATCACGGCAAAAGCAGAAATCTAAAGAGTCAATGTGGCTTCCTACAGAAAGTCCGCACAATTAAAGAAAATTGTGATTTAATCAATAAAATCCAAGAAATTTCCCTGACGTTAAACTAGCTTTCAGTGATCCCTATTGAGACATTTCAATCTAATTGATGAAATCATATCTATCGAGATACTGAAATGCCTTCCCCTGGAAGCAATTAACACTAAATACCAGATACCCAAGTAGACATTGCATAACCACCAGGGATCACATTGCGAAGATCTAAAGTCTGCAGACTAAGGAATTTATTCTAGACTTTTTTCATTTTATGCTTTTGCTGGGAAAATCGGACCACATTTGTTGCAGAGGAAGAAGCTCTTATAACTGAACTGGAACAGTTATTCACCATGCATTTAAAATTCAAATATAATGGGTTGTTATCAGACTTAAAAACTGCAATACAGGCCTTTGGGGCTTTACAAACCCCTGTCTTAGCAAAGTCTCTTCAGTACCAGGAATATATCTGATGTTTTAACAGCAGAAAAATAAGAAAATTGTAACACAATGAACTCCTGGTCATAGATATATTTGGAAACGAATGGAAACTTTCTCATGAAAAGGTGCAATGCTTGTACAAAATATTAAAAAATGGTATACATACAATGAACTAACAACATAATGATATATTAGACCAGTTGAAAATAATAAGTGAAATTCAGTTAAAGCAATGAAAAATCAACGACCTAGCTAGTTTACCAAATTATCCATGATGTGTTGCAGTAGTCTCTTTTAGATTACAAATTGGTCATGATTGCCTAAGCGATTCATCACATGGAATTTTTGTGTTCAATATTTGCCCACTCTGAAATTTTAGAGAAAATATAAACAGAGTTCATCTTCATTGCTGTAAGTCACCTTTTGGCTACGACTCCAAAATCTCCCAATATTGGCGTGCCAGAGACTGTCTAAGACAATGATTTTGGTGATATTTTGCTCCATTGTATTTAATCATTTTCTAGGATTTTGTAGCACAAATAATCTGTTTGCCTTGCCGTTAGAAATAAATTTTAAAAAAATCAACTGGACTTAAATAATTTTACAGAAAATTCAAAAATACATTTCTAAAAAATTATAATTAATAAATGATTACAAAAATTTTGGCAAACGTGCAACAATTATACAAGTTTTGTTAATAAGTTCATTATTAAGTTATAAGTTCTTTTAAATAAGTTTTCATGACTTTTATAAAATTAATTTTGAATGATACATTGATCTCTTTTTGAGTTTAATAATTGTTGCACACAAGCAAAATTTAAAATGACTTACCTGAGATAAAATACGTGATCTTTCAGTAACACCCCCACTAACAGATTTGTACTGTTCTCTAACTTGTGAAAGTTGATCTTGATTAGTTCGATATTCTAAAAGTAACTGTTCTAACTGATTATTTAAATATTTTTCTCGGCTGGCAATTTTTTCAAGAGAACGACTAATATCAGAATGTAATTTATCCAATTGAGTTCTGGTAACAGACAATGTTTCATCCAAGTTTTTTCGATGTTGACGTAATTGTTCAAGGTGGCTTCTCCAATCCTAATTTTTTAATAGTAATAAAAATTATAAGCAATAAATATAAAATATAAATAAATATTGAATGATATTCTAAACTATAAACATAAATTGATGATCATAAGTAAGAAAATTTTTTACGATTGAGAGAAACATTTCAATTAAAGCGTTGGAGTATGAATACAATGATATAAACTTCTTTAAAAAAATCCTTCCAGTTAGACAGATATTAATTTATTCAATAAAAAGAAATATTTTAGGAGATTTATCATTTTTATAAAATAATTGCAAATGTGCTTAAGGAATTGAATTCAATATTATTTTATTATTTCCATTATTAAAGATAAAAGAGAACCGATTCTTGATATTGTAAAACGATAATATTGTTACAGTAGATGCTCGTTTTTATGTTCTAATTTACGAACTCATTTTTTATTTCATGGTTAAGAAACTTAAATCCACATTTTTAGGGGTGAATTTTTAAGGGAACAACTAACTGCATTGCAAATGTTGAAGTTCTTAATTTTTTTGAAGAAATTAAGGCGGATTTTCTCTCGCCTCATCTAGTTCTAAAGCTTACAATGCAAATATCGTAAAATACTTTTGGAAGCAGTGATCATTATTTAAATCGCCAAATGAAAATAATATTCTAGGGCAATGTCAATTTTATATGTGGAATGATATAACACAAAAAATAAATATTTAGCTCATTTTGACATAAAGGCTTTAGTAAAAAAAAACTACTGTAACTGAAGAAAGCCATTTTACTTGACATCTTGATTGAAAACAATTTATTCTTTTCAACAATTTCAACAAAAAGAATCTTTGCTGCTCAAAATTACCTTTCAGGATTTTGTTAATTTTGGATTCGAATGTAATTCAAAATGAAAGAAGAATTCATTAATTAAATGGGCAAAATAATAATAATAAATGAGAGAGGAAAAAACTTTCAGATAGCGAATGAGAAAATGGCGCAGTGCAAATTAAGCTGATGAATGGCTTACTAGATTAAGGTACTTTTTTGTGAAAAACAGCAGAAAAGTCCTTTCTTACATATAAAAATGGAAAAAGGAGTTTTTAAAAATGTAGTTTTAGAAAAAAGAAATATTACTTATCAACCAAATGTTACTTGGCTGATTTGCCATCAATAAAATGAGAGCAAGAATTGTTTTTAAGTATAAATTTTATTTTACTTTTTTTTTTGTATAATGCATATTAAAAATTTTTTCAATAATACTTTATTTTTGAAAGAAAAAAAAAGTTTGAAAAAGAAATTTAGTTTTAAGATCCAATGCTTAGTTTTCTATTTTACCAACTTTCCATTTTAAGATCCACTTTACTGATTTCAGAAAAACGAAAGTCTACTGGATGCATTTTAAATAAAGAAATAAAATACGAGTTTATATTTTAGAGTCAATTTCAAACATACTTTTAATCATTCAAATGTTATTGGTTTTGAAATATTTTCTTACTAAATTAAGTTAGTTTTAGTCTAATTCTAAAAATTTCAAACACCAAATAATGAGAATTAAGGTTCAAATATATGAAACACCTTTTATTAAGAAAAATAAAACCAGAAAAAATTTAACATCTAAGTTCCATCAAGCCTTTTTAATATTTCATATATATATAAACTTAATTTTAATATTTCATTTAAAAATATTATATAACTGGTAAACTTCTTTTAAAAAAATATGTGTAAACCTTTTCTTAAAAACAGTAAATTTTTTTGTAATATATCATCGAAAATATAGTTCATTAAAGTATAAAGAAATTTTGTTTGAGAATAATGTGGTAGTTAGTATGTTTTCCTTCTTTAATGCATTTTCCAACATTACACATTTTTTTATATGCATACTTCCCGAATATTCAATTTTTATATGAAGCTTAAGCTTTAAAATAGCTTGTGATAGCTTGGGTAAGAAATTATAAGGGATGCCTACATGAAACTAGCGTTGCTGTGATTGAGCTATCGTTTTAAAAAACAAAAGATTATGCATATTCCCACAGGAAGCTCTGAATACTGGAAGTGCATCCATATCATCAAATTATGAGAGATACTCGAGTGATAGTGTAAGAAGAAATTTATCAGTATTGTTTTTATCGGAGACGTTTAAAATAATCGTAAAGTTGCAGGTATGCAATTTTAAAGGTCGGAAAAAGTAAATGCCTGAGAAATTTATTGTCGCAAGAAAAATTTGTGTGGTACAGAATTATGTCAAGCCGACAAGTATTTCGATAATACAGCAACTTTCATAAAGGATGAAACAGTTTGAATTCAGATTGAGCATATGTTGTTGTAATCCAACAAACAAATATAGTAGTGAACAATCTCAAAAGAAATAATTGGCGAGTCGCCACTCGTGAGATAACCAATGAAAAATCTACAGGCAAAAATGTTATCATACAATTTTGTATAAGCATTTGTAATATTTAAACAATGGTTCCGAAACACCAGAGCAAAAATGTTATTACATGAGTTTTGCATAAAACACTAATACACTACCGAGAAATGGTAACCTATTTACTTTCAGGTTACAGCCAGAATGCTGTCATACAGTTTTTCTCTAGTATGATGACGTTTGTATACATGAAGTGTTGTACACAAAATACTGTGAAAGTAATTTCACTGGGAGATTCAGGAATATCTCTAATACATTCTTGACTTCTCACCATAAAACAACTATGTATTTAGTCTGCTTTGAAAAATTTACAGGAGCAGCAATTAGCAAAAAATAATAAAATTCAAGCTATCATTGAAAACTTCCATGATAGCTTGAATTTCATTATTTTCTGCTTCAACTTGCAAAATTCCTGCACCCAGAATATCAATCATCTATCTTATATGAAGTATTGATGAAAGGATAATAGACTTGTTTCTACATCTAAGGCGAAACGTTTTATTTCTAGGATATATATACCATTACTTTTCATTTTGTATTCTAACTTAAGCAATGCCATTAAGCCATTTTTCACGCTAATCATAGTGCAAATTTCGTTCTTTATATATGTTCTCACTCTGATCATGCAATAAATTTTAATGCATATATCCTAACCTATCATGGAATAACAATGTTTGAATTATACAATTAATATAAGTAACTATAATCTGTGCACAAAGATTCAAAATTAAAAGTTCCCTGATTAGATGCTTGGTTGTTGTCGTGTCCACGGGGAGAACTATAGATGACCATGTGTGTGCAGAACAAAGTTCTCTGATTAGATATAACTAATTTAAAACTCCTGCTAAATGATTTCATTCTTTTAATCATTTATTTTAAAAGCACTATAATTTGGAAGTTTAAAAAATATACATACATACATAAAAAAAATTTTTTTTCATTTAAAATCTAAATTAGAAGAAAATTAATTCTATTTTATACGAAATATACAGTGCGCATTGATTCTTTCTTAAAAAAATTAATAATTTCAAAAATTTCATAAATCAACAGTTAAATATGAATGACAATTTTAAAAGGAGAGGAAAAACTTCTATGTGTTTGTTAAAGAAGTGAATAAAATTCCTGCAGAACATAAGGACTTTACAATGATTTCAGATAAGAATTAATTATAGTTAAAATCAAAAACTGAAATCAAACTTTTAAAACTAAATATAGCTTATATCTTAAATTAGCTATTGACCAATATACTGATATAAATTTTTTTTCTATTCAGGGCGAAGTGATTTTAAGCTCCACATCGAATAAAAATTCAGCTAATACACAGAATAAACGTTTTATGTATGTGGATAAAAAAACATTTATAATATATCAATTCAAAGTAATAATTACAAGGGTCACTCTGAAATTTTTGAGATACAACTAAGTTTTTAAAGTTATACTTACAAAATTTTAGGTGTGTTCAAAGTAGTCTCCTCCAGCATCAAATCCACTTTTGTAGATGAATTTTCCACAGATTAAATGCCTCAAGCCATTCATTTCTTGGAATACATGAAAAAAAAAATGCATTTAAAGCCACATCAATCTCTTCTGAATGAAAACGACGTCCACATAAGTTCTTTTTTAGGTTAAAGAATAACCAAAAGTCGCACATAGCTAGATCAGGTGAATACGGCGGATGTTCGATCACTTTAATTTGTTTTTGTATAAGAAACTCAACTGTTAATCCGGCTGTATGTGAAGATGCATTGCAATTGTGAAGCATTAGTCCTCTAACATTCAGTTCTTATAGAATTTCTGAAAGACATTTAGTGGTATACTAATTTCCTATTACTGTCTTTTGTCCTTCCAACTTGATGGCTTTGACCAACCCCGTACTTCTGAAGAAAACGGCATACATCACTTTTTTCAGTGCGCGTTGTTTTTTCACCATTGTCGGCGTGGGATCATCTTCAAAAACCTATACTTTGCTTTGTTTCTGTTTCATCACCTGTTACAATTTTAGAAATGATGCGGTGGCAACAATCATTTAGCATTTTAAGTGTTTATTGTTTCTTTACTGATTCTGACACGCTCCTCTTTTGGTGCTCAGTTAGATTATGGGGAACCCAACAACAAACTACATTTTTTATACTACATTTTTTATATTCTTCAAGAATGATTTTGTGTATGGCTGCGGATCCGATGTTAAGTTCCTTCTGTATCATTTGATAGGTACAGCGATTATCATCCATAACATTTTTCGTATTGCAGACACATTATCCGGGATTACTGCCGACGGCGGCCTTCCTGTGTGTTCTTCATCCTGAAGAAAATGGGGACCTCTTCTAAATTCTCTAAACCATCTGAATACAGTAGCACGAGCTGGAGATTCATCACCAAATGCTAATTGCAACCGTTGAACTCATTCTTCTTGATTTAATCTTGCTTTAAAATCGTAGAAAATCATATCGCGAAAATGTTCTCGCGTCAACTCCATTTTCTCTTTTGTTTAAAATTTATTTTACGCTAAAAAAATTGAAGTAAGTCAGTAAAAAATCGTCTTCTGTGTTAAAATACTTTGTTATTTTTAAATTAAACCGTTATTTTTATTTTGTAAATTCTCATCTGAGCGTATCTCAAAAATTTCAGAGTAACCCTGACATTTAACAGTTTTTTGTAATTAAACCAAATTTTCCCTTCTTGACAGAACAATTTATTTATTAGTTTGTCCAATTTGAAGCTACAGAAATAAATAATTTTAACATTATTTGTTTTTTGAGCTTTATATTTAAATATTTTATTGTTACATTAAAGTACTTTGAATGTCAGCATCTAACTTTGATTCTGCTAAATAAAGTTTTTGTGATAGTTAATATTTATTTAAAATTTATAACTTTTAACACTCATTTAAAATATGATTATATTTCTGTACTTTAAAGAAAAACAATAGCTGGAAGAATTAGTCCAAATAAAAATTCAAATGAAAATAAAATTTATACACCTAGAAAACAAAAAACTCATCTAAAGTATAATTTTAATACACATATTCTCAAGAAAAATTGAAGATTAAAATATTTATTTAAGTAAAAACATTAAGGAATTTTTTTGCAAATGAGTTTTATCAGATTTCAAATGATTTCATTAGAATCCTGATTATTAAAAAAAAAAAATACACTATAATTGCATCATTTATCATCAATTTAACCAATTTGTACTTTATTAAATTGAATGCTATATTTAATTCAGAGTGCTTTGTATAAAAATAAAATTTTTAGATGTAATTAATTTTTATAATATAATATAATATTTTGCAAAATTTTCTAATACCTCATGTTATTATTTTAAATAATTAAAAAAATTAGTAATTAGAAAATAAAAAATTAAATCTATTGCCTATAATAAAATACTACAATTTGTTAAGTTTTAAAAATATTGAAATATTTTTTAATATTTAAATAATTTAAATTAGAAATTAAGTTTTACAAAATTTTTGAAGTATAACAAAAGTAAGGATATTTTAATAGAAAATACACATTTAAAGAAGCATTTTATATATTGCACACCTTGATTATTATGGAAGTCTAAACTTATGAGTCTGTAAAAAATCAAGAGTTCCTTTATAAATAAAAGCTTATTTTATCAAATCAATAAATAACTACTTCTAATGTAAAACATTTGAGTTAAACTCCCAGCACCATAACTTTAAGAGAAACTAATGCAATCGCTAGATACAAACTGAAAGAAAAAACACATCAATTAATGTGTTATCAATGCAGACAGGATTATAACCAGGACTATTTCCAGACTTAGAACCCAACACTTGTGAGGAATGACTAAAAACAGATGGCACCAGATCTTACAAATCATGTAGGAACTGCCCTAAGAAGGTTTGGTTTGGTTTGTTTGTCACTCAACGGTCACTTTTTGCACATGAGGGCTAATTAGACCAGGACTTATGGTTTAAAGTGGATTCCGAACCATTAAAAACATCCATGCCCAAGGTGGGATTCGAACCCACGAACTGATGAACAGAAGGCAAGAGCGCTAACCATTCAGCTGCTAGTTTGGCTGCTACCTTGAGGAGGAGCTCGCCCCAGAAATATATTTTTAACTGTATGGTCATCATAAGAAATTTACAGGCAATTGACGAATTTTTTTTTTTCAGGAAAATTTCTCTAATCATAAAATTGTACACATTACCAAAGCTATGATTTTGGCACTTGGAGTAATTTGACTGGACTTTAAATGGACATGATACCAACCACCCAATATTTAAGCTATCTATAAAAAATCATTGTAATCTATAATCACATAAATTACATTTTGTTTCTTAATATGAAAAAAAAAAATAATTAAGCATAGTAAAATTTAAATACATAATCAATGTAATTTAATAAATTATTTTTTTCAAAAAAACAAACATCATGAAATAGAAAAATAACAAAGCAATATAAAAATTAAAGATCAGTAAATGAGTGTAATACTCAATTAAGCGAAAAGAAAATGGAGAATAAATAATTTCAAAAAAAGTTGGGATTAAAAACTTCATCTATTGATAATATACATTAATATTCAGGAAACAGATGGCAAAACATGAATAAATGAATAAAACTTTTAAATTGTAGGCATACTATTGTGAACAAAATCGATTACCCTGGCATCATTTCTCACTGTGACAACCAAATGGTGCATAACTCTTTCAACTTCCATTTTCCATTCTACAGCATCCATATTAGACTCCATGACATCATCTGGTTTACTTTTCTCTCCCTTATCCTTTCATAAAAAAATTCAAGAAAAAATTTATTACAAATAGAAATTTTATTTTTACACAACTATTTTAATTTTATTGAGAAAACGGATTTTCTATTGTAAAAGAAATAAAATTAATACTGAAACACTAATTTATTCTGACTTTAATATTTAAGCAAATTAATCAGCTTCAGCAGTTTTTTTCCTTTTTTTTTTTTATGAAATATCAATAAAAATATTTTAAAAACTAAATTATCTTCAATTATATATTAGGAATACAACAAATGTATAGCATAAATTTTTAAAAAAAAATCGAGAAAAGACTTCAATTAGTAAAATTTTTTTACAATCTACAAACATGCTACACCTACCTGTTTTAACACAGATAAATTTCTCAGAGCTTCTAAATCTAATATTTCTCCTTCTTCTTCAGAATCTTCTTCTTCATATGCTTCCTAAACATTTAAATATTTTAGAAACATGACACTTAAGATTTCTATGCATAAAATCAATCTTAATAAATGCATTATAAAAACTAAAAGTAATTTTATAAGTGTGGAAAATCAATTATATTTAGTAATTAAATCAATCATATAAACCTGACTTACCCTTAGACTACATCATACAAACCTACCTGACTTACCCTTACAACACTCAGGAAATGCAAGGTGAATGTTCACACTAGTGTATTTGCAGTTATTTTTAAAAATGCCTTTTATATTACTAGAGATATTTTTAAATAATTATTATTATCCTTATATAAGTATATTACCAAGTTTCATTCAATTTATTGTTAGTAAAGCTAACACTTATTTAGCAAAAGCAAACTTGAGAGTGTCCTTAGTTCTAATTAATCCTGTAATAATGTCTCCTACTAAAGCAAAACTTATATAAAACAAAGGACTCTTAGAATAAATTTAAATTATAAATTATCTAGATTTGGTTCACTGAATAACAAGGCTATCGACTACTGCCTTAGGCTGATAAAAATACCTTGCACATTTTTTACACTCACTTTAAGCAAAATAACATATAACATGCTTTATTTCATATAATATTGTAACATAAATACAAAGAAAACTAATTCATAGAGAAATTCTAAACATAAATAAAGATATATATGGATTTCAAAGTTACCCATATTAATTCTAAACTTTTATAAATTTTTCTATTAAATTTTTTTTTAAAAAAATCACAAATTCATTTGTTTCATTTTTTATAATTAATAATTATTTTCCTCATACATCTCATTATGAAAAATGTTTTAAACAGTACTTTATGTCTGAAATAAGAGGATAACTTTATATTATAAATTTCATAAAATACCCAATGGAAAGAAAAAAACTTACAGCAATCATTTCCTCTTCTATTTTTTCTAATGTAACTTCAGCATCATCAGCATCTAAAACTGAATCATTTCCATCATCTTCCTCAGGCAAAATAATGGGTCTGGAAATATAAAATTCTATATTAATATAAAAACAAAGATCTGATCTATAAAGTTGTAAAACATTCGGTTCACTTAAAAACATAATATTGGCAATTATTCATTTAGTATAAAGTTTTTAGTTCATTGTTTGTGATTTACACATATTTATTTTTTAATTACCTTTTCCAATTAAAACCATTTTTTGTTAGAGCCTGGTCTGCCAAACAGGTCAAAACAAAAATCACATGTTCACCCCAACCCTGCTTCAGTTTGCTAGGTGGAAAATCGACATTCATACCCTAAATATTAAAAGTTATTTTAATCAATATGTATATCAAATTTTCATGATGAATAAAAATTTAAGAAAACAAAATAACCATTTGTTTGACTTGCTCCAGAATACTGGCTATAGTACCATTTGGATCATCATACTAAGGAAAACAAAAATGGTGTTATTATTTTGAGTATATAAAATATCAGATACTAATAAAATAAAGCTTAATAAAAATTTCTTAATGAAACAATTCACTATGATTTTTTCTGCATTGTAATAAAACTAAAGTTTTCTAATGCACATACCACTAAAATAATAAAATTTACTGCAGGCAATGATTTGAACTGAAAATTCTCCCTTTGATTAGTAATATAAAGGCATAACATTATTTAGAAATGATTATCTAAAATAATTCAAAACAAGACATTATATTTAATAAAAGAATTTAAACAAAAATTGTGATTAAACTCCTATCATAGCTCATGACTTTGTGACAAAGGGAAAAAATGGTATGAAAGTATCACAAAACCAGTTATTCAATAGTAAATATGAAATATGAACAATACACAAAAGTGGCATTTAAGCAACTCAAAAAAATAATAAATAAATAAATAATGAAATACAGAAAACTTAATTTAAGACATGTGTATTATGTGTACAAAAACAAAAATTTTTATATGTTTGGCCACATTAAATTGAGCAAGTTTTTAAACAAGAAATATGAAAATAAAATTACTTGCTTTATTTGTATTATTTTACAACATATTTTACATATTATAAATCATATTTCACATATTTTACAGCATATTTCACATATTTTGCAGCATATTTCATACATTTTACAGCATATTTCACAGAGATAAGACACTTTGGCGACATAAATAGGAATTTTTCAAAAACTTATCCCTTCGTTTTCTTCATACTTAACCACAAATAGGAATCAAATTTTTCTTAATAATCTATGAGATTTGAGAAGCACATATATAATGATAACAATTTTTACAACTCAAAATAGTTTCATTTTTTCCAGAAAAATTTACAAAACAGAATGGATTTAAAAATTTAGTGAACAAAATTTTTCTTCTGTGCAATAGACAGTGATATACATCAACCATCATTTAGACTTTAAAAAATCTCACATAAGTAACAAACCAATATAACTAAATATTCTCATAGAAAAATACAACGTTTTATAGTAATACTTGACACTTATTGACAAGCGATTTTGAAATATTACATCAGGAAGTTGATGTTGTCTCTCCACTGGTACTGGTCTTCCAATTAAAGGGATATCGTAATAACAATCTATATGATCTCAAATATGATCAAACATTCTATATGATATTTCTCGCCAGAAGTCAACTTTTGTATAATAACACTACATCAATAATATGAATAACATTATTTTTAATTAATTCCTTATTAATAATTTAAATAAAAACCGTTACTATTGAGAGAAAATGCTAAGCAATGGCAATAGTTTTAAAACTGTTTAATGTACAAATCAGTACATTACAGTATAGCTATACAAGAAGTGCTTCCAATAATGGGTCAACTATAGAACAAATGATACTACATTAATAACCAAAATAGTATCATACATAAAAAATATACTATCTCTTTGCACTTTAGATGTAAAGTACTGCAGATATATGTGTATAAAGTATATGAAAATGCATCGAATATACTTAACATGATTAATATCGTCAGATCTAATTCTTAAAATGCTACTTATCTTATTAATAAGCAAGTATTTTTTATCTTGAATTTCATTTTAGAAAAGTAAAAAGTTAAAGAAAAAATAATTTAAATTTCATTACAAAAAAGTAAAAGAACCTTTGATATCATCACCAAAGTAAGTTATATAAGCAACTGCAATTTATAATTGTGTTTTATTATAAACATGAACTAGGAAGTTTACTAGAATCTTCTTGTCAGGTTTATCATTCTTGGTGATGAAGTAAATCCAAATATCCAATCAAAACTATATCATACTGTTAGACAAATCAAATGTAATATTTTTTAATCAACACAAATTTCATTAAATATCTTATTTAAATATTGTTATAATTTATTTTTAATTAAAGTGAAATTTAAATGTTATGTTCTTATAGAAATAACTTTAAAATGTGGCATTTAAAATAATATATAATTTATCATGAGAACTAAATCTAAAATACAAATTGAATATATTCACATATTAATCATTCAATTTATGACATTAATTTGCTTGTATTTAAAAAAAAAAAAAAAAAAAAAAAAAAAAGACTATAGTCTCATATTCAAATTATTTCCCATTTATATATATATATATATATATATATATATATATATATATATATATATATATATATATATATATAGATAGATAGATAGATAGATAGATAGATATAGATATAGATATATAGATAGATATATATATATAGCAAATAAGAACTTTTAAGAGTTAATTTTGGATAGTACAGAAATACAATTTTTATGACATTACACAAATTAAACACAAAAATTAAACATAAAATTGAAACAATGTGTTTACAAAATTATAATTGAATTTATGAAATTAATTAAAGTTATTTATAAATATATGTTATAGTTTCATATATAAATTATTTTCTTTCATTAAAAACCAATAAATTCAGTTTTTCACAAATTCATTTTGAAAATTTATGAGAAAAATTTCAGTGCATTTATTCAGTGCAATATTTTAGTGTATTCATATGCAAACACTTGGTTCATAGAAACTTGATGCACTATTGACATTAAAATAATAATGTAACTTCAGTCATAACAAATTAAATGAAAAGTTTTATAAATATCATATTTACTATAAATGTATGACAATGCTTAAATGGGAAATTTTGGAGAACAGGAAAGTTTTTAGGAAAATTTTTAAAAGCATTAAAATACTTTTTGATTTACATGTTGATGAATTAAAAACTAGAAAACATTACAGAGGTTTATGATCTTAAATTGCAAATTTTTCACAAGATTCAGGAGAATATCATACAATATCTTTCCCAAATATATAATTACCAAAAAATGATGAAATTAACAAATAAGGATATAATACAATGCTTGATTTCTCATAAAATTTATTCAATATTAACACAAAAATTTTCTTCAAAAGCATTTTTCTTCAAACCACTTAAAAAACTTTAGAACTCTCACAAGAAATGTTAAAAGCATGTATAAGTTACAATAAATTGGAAAATAATTTTTAAATATCTGAATTAGAAAAATGAAATAAAAAATGTGAATAAGTTTCACCAATAATTTTAAAGTGCTAAACGTAATTATTCAAAAACAAGTAAGTCCTCATTACATAAATAAGACATCAAATTTTACATTCTTTACATAATTTTACTCACTTCTTGTGGAGTATCAAACTTAATTCTGCATTTTCTGATTAACCATGCAGCTATTGAAGAAAACATAAAAAATTGTTCACCAGGATTAGTTTGAAGAGCAAAATAATGCCTGTAAGAAAAATAACAATTCTAAGCATTACATAATTAGACAAAGGAATATAAAATAAAGCCAAAAACTCTTCTGGGATTGATAAAATTAATGAAATCTGCAAATTCAAAAAAGTACATAAAATGAGCTAACAAGAAGCTAACATATTATCAAATCATAAAATTGTTATGAAAATGTTAGATTTTTATATACATTAAAAAACATAAGATTAATGAAGCATATTCATTTAACAAAATAATACATAACCATAATAGTTTAATTAAAATAACAACTTAAATTGAAACAAGCTTAATTGAAACTTAAATAACAACTTAAATTATTACAAGAAACCAAATATTTCATAATATTTATTTTAATTTCCAAAGATTTTTATACAAAGATAATTTTGTAAAAAAGTTTTTATACTACTTATAGCCCCCTTTCTTTAAAATGCTACTATGTGATTTGATGCTGGATAAAAATACTAATCTATAAGAATGGGTATTTTTATAGATTAGAATTTTTATCCAGTATCAAATCACAAAAAAAATATTTATATTCATTTGGAAAAAAAATTAAAATATTTGCTTTTTAAACATGATGGATAAGGATAATGCTTATTTATTTTAATGTAGAAACCTGTTGAAAAGTTAATAAATAGCATAAAAAAAACTACCTGCAAAACAAACACAACATTTTCAGTTTGAAACAGCAATTTAGTATAGCGGTACTACAAACAAAAATTTTTTTATAAATAAACATGTTTTCAGATAGCATATGTTAGGCTTTCACAAATTTAGAAGAAAAAAGAAAGCTTAGTTAAGAAATGATGCTACTTACATTATTGATTGCATCTGCACAAAGCACTACAAAAGATTTTTTGCTATGTCAGTGATGCAAATAATCACCTTGTTACGCATTAAGCCTTATGATTTTTCAATTACACTCTAAAAATTTTAGGAATACAAAATTAAATTGGACGAAACACTGTTTTGATCTGTGATATGTAACTTTTTAGAATAAATAAGTAAAAAATCTGTTTAAGTACCCTGAAATATTAAAAATTTATTTCATGAAACAGTTAAGCAGTATTTATTTATATAGAATAAAATTTGCATTTTTATTCTCTGATTGAAATAAAATAGATCTTTTATAAAAGGATATGTTAAAAATATTTTTTTAAGAAATAATTAGATAAAAATTTAACAACTGCTAGAATTAATAAAAAAATCTATGCAGTTCCTTGCTTTCAAGATAAGCTAAAATATCTAACTGTACAATTAATATGGCAAGAAAATACTCATTCACAAAGTTCCATAAATTTAATTGTTACAAAATCATTAAAAAAATTGATTTTAACACTTATATTAATATGAAAGATATAAAATTCTTTACTTATCTCAAAAACTTTAAATTAATTGAATACATAAATTGTACTGTCTTAGATTGTTTAGCAAATTTATGAATTAGGGCTCCTTGGAAGATATATAAATTATTGGAAATACATAATATAACCTATAATCTGATAAATGAATAGGATTTTTTTATTTAAATAAATCATATAGAATTTTTATGAATAACTTTTAATTCTTTCATTGCTGCTTTGTTTCAAAATTAAAAATTTATAGTATTTGAAGTGTACACATCAACAAATATTAATTCATACGTAAATGCTTTTTTTTAAAAAAAATAAAATTGAACTTTTCAGACAGAATGACAGTGTAGTTAATCTTAAAAATAATATTTAATCTAGCACAAGTTTTTTTATTGATAAAAATGTAAAAAATTACTAGTGCTCTTTTATGTATATGATTGGATAAAAATCCAAAGAATCTAATCCACAGGAAAACTATTTTATATAAATATCATTTTAAGTATATAACAATCATCTTACTTACGATTATCTTTTTAATACCAATCTCATAACAAAAATAATCTTATAGTTTTTAAGATATCAATAGGGTTCATAGCGTGACCCAGGTAGTAAAATGTACTTTTCTAAGTGAAAAGTCTTAGGTTCAATTAATCAATTATAATGAAATATTAGACAAATATTGTGCTTTAGGTTGTGCTTTATTAGGCAAATATTGTGCTTTAGTAAACGGAAAAGTTTTATTTTTCTTAAAATCGTTCACATAATAACTTTTATGCATTTCAAAATTATATTTCGCTCTAATCTTAAGTTTAACAAAATTTGAAAAATTTACCTACATAATTCAATTTTATTTACATACAAACAAAAATACAATTAATAGTTAATACCTACTTATTGATATTTTTCATTTTGAATTCTTGAGTAAACTCAGTGTCATAGTTTAAGAGTTTCAATTTTTCCAAGAGACTTTCCATCAGAACAAATATCGTGTAGACATTTCCAGGCCCTCCATCAACAGTTTCGACTCGGCTTTGCCTACGTTCTTCCATATCACAGATTTAAATAATTAAAAATTATTACACTCCCTAAAATAAATTTGAAATTTATTAGACTGAGCAATAATAACTTTTTATTGCAGATACATATATTTTTAAAATCAACAAGTTTTTCTGCATGTAAAGAGCTATTTACTCATTTTCTAAGAAAATTTACTTAAAGACATAATTATAAAAATGCAGGGTTGAAGCTCAGAGAAAAATTTAATGTTAATTCTCTAATTGTATTTAAAATATTTTTTATATTTTATATTATTTGTGTACAATTTTACTATATCTATGTAGAAAATATATTTGAAATAAATCTAATAATTTTAATGTTGTCAATGATTTGTGGTGGAAAATTTTAAATATAGTAACAAAAAGAAATTTTTATCAATAATTTCTTTAAAATTCAAATTTTAGGAAACTTACAAACAGAAGAAATGAAAAATTAATAAGTAACTGAAGTTATAAATGATATTTCATCTTTACATGGAAGAGATAAATTTTGAAGCTACTGAAAATATATATATATATATATATATATATATATATATATATATATATAAGAAGTGCTTTTCTGCAATTAATATAAAAATACAGCAATGTAAAAAAGTACAATAATATTATTAGAAAACTGTGATATAAAAACTATCATTTATGATAAAAATATTTTATATTCAAATAAAATTCTAAGCAAATCTCTAAAAATATAATTAATTCTATCTAAATGGATAAAATAAACAACCTAATTTGAAAAATGATCGACAAAAACAGAATTTAATATCTGCAGACAATAATAAATAAAATATAATTTAAAGCACATATAAAAAGGGGATAGAATTTAAGTATTTATCACAGATAAAAAACTAACTAAGATAAAAATGATAAATGATAATCACTAGATAAAAAAATCAAATGTATACACATTTTTTATTACATACATAAAATATTTTTCAAATCGATAATTTTTTAAGTGAAATGAAAAGTTTTTAGAGGAAATATTTATATATGATGTTTGATCAGAAATTATTGAGTAAGTAAAATGATATTGTGGAGGATACTACGATTGAAAAAATTCTAAAGCTCATCAGAAGGGAATGACACAAAATCAAGATTCATGCACCATAATAATGAAAAATTCATTATCTTTCATAACTGATGTTTCAGTTTCTACTCACTGGTTTATAAGCACAACTTTCAAGCAATAAAAAATAATACTAAATGATAGCTATAAAATTATCAACATATTTATTTTTCTGTAATATAAATATGTTTATGTAATTTATTATATAAACATATTTATATTACAGAAAAAAAATTAATTAACATAAATATAATAATTTATATATAATTTGAAATATGTCAAATAACTATTCACTATTTTAACTGAAAGTTACAGTTTGATTTTTAAAAATATAAAAAAATAAACTTAATGCATAATAAATTTCTGACTTAAGCATTTTTGCAATCATATCATTAATGTATGAAAAAATTAGATTCCTTTTTTATAAAGGAAAATAAAACTTTTTATTTCTGAAAAACTCAAACAACAAAATAAAACTTTTTATTTTGATAATAAATAAACCTTTTTATTTTGATGCTTGAGTTACTTTTATAGAAGTTAAATTTATATTAATAAAATCTAATTTTAAAAGGACTTTTGAAATTTTGTTGATTTATAGTCAACAAACCAATAAAATAAAAATTTTTCCCAAAAATTAATCTCAAAATTAATGTGATAGAAGTGGGAAATATTTCTACCACATAAATGAAGCTGTATTTTAACAACATTTATGTCAATATCATGAGCATTTTTTAGGAACTAAATTGCATATGATAAAAAAAAATGCAAGCAAAATTGTTTTTAATAAAGTAGAAAAACACATTTTTTTATAATAAGTATTCTTGGCAATGCATCTTTCTGTCATGAAAAATGTGTTTTAAGTTATAACTTTAAAAATACATACAAGAAAATGGTATACATAAGAATATATTATTTTTTTAAAAAGTAGAGACAAAGCATAAATACAACCCAAAAAGAGAAAATCTTAGCACAAAATGCATATTTAGAACAGAAAGGACAGATATTATTTGAAATATAAAAATAACAATTAAATCAAAAAACAGTAACGAAATTCAAGAAAACCTATGAGCAATATGTAAAGACTTAGAATAAGTTGTATTTACACACACACATATGCATATATATATATATATATAATGTCATTATCGTTGCTAACTTTTGTTAACATGTGGTGGGAAAGTAAATATTTTTTGTCAATTCATCTATCCTTTATAAATCATAAATTTTTAAAGATTATTTTATGGAATAAATGTTATATCAAAATAACAAAATCATCTCAAAACGTATTACACATACTAAAAAAAAATATATATATATATATGGGGAAAAAACCCTTTATGAGTATATGAGTACATTAAAACAGTTTATATATATATATATATATATATATATATATATATATATATATATATATATATATATATATATATATATATATATATATATATATATAAGCATTTTTACTGTGTAATTTAAACTTTTGTCTAAGCTTTATTTTATCAATGTTAAATAATTACAGGATTGTGATAAAAGATTAAGATAAAAATTAAGATCTCAGAATTTTTTTAAGATATTAGCTTCCATTCAGAAAAAAACTTTCATGTGATTCTTATTTAAAATAAAATAAACATTATCAAATGATATCAAATGTGTCATTGCAATAAAAATATTTGAGTTTAACCATCCCTACAAAGAATTTAGAATCCCAGGTAAAATTATTTTCGACAAAGACTGAATACAGTTTTATAAATTTGTCAGCATAAGATACTAACTCATTTTAATTTGTTTGTCACTCAGTGGTAACTTTTTGTACAAGAGAGTTAACTGGACTGGGAACCACAGTTTACAATGGACTTCATAAAATTACAAACATTCAAAACTGAGATGGGATTTTAAACCATGATATGTTGAATCGAATCTCAGAGGTGTATTATTCAGGTATTGGTTGGCAACTCACATTTGAATAATGAAAAAAAAAGCAATGAGATTAGTTACTTTAAAATGCTTAACTATTATATTTTGTTTCACTGAAGAATACCCAAAATAATTTTACCTACTTATCTGACAAAAGTAACATGAAAACAACTAAAGATTTGAATTCCAGGAGCTATCTTTATACCTGAGCACCAGGTAATTATATATTTCCTCTACATACTTAACTAAATGAAAATTAATGTATCAAATATGGCAATATCTGTCCACTACTCAGATGAAAATTTTTTATATATATCAGAAATAGACTTAGTAAAAAAAAAAAAAAAAAACATAATATAAAATTATATAGCATATTTTTTTGGTTCTTATGTGTTAATTGTAATGAAATTAATTTAAAATGGTCAACTTACTTTAGAGATAGGCAAAACTGTTCATTTTAAAGGATTGGATTGAAAAAATTTATTCACTGAATGAAACCAACTCTTTTTCAAATCTCACTAATTCACTCAGTGAAAAATTAAAAATGTTCCTTTAAAATTGAATTTTATTGTTAACTATAACAAAATTCAATTTTAAAGGAATTAAATTACAAATAGATAAATAGAAATAAGAAAACATTTCACTAAAGTCTTTATTAGGTACACATAAAAATTATTATTCATATAGATTAATAGTATTATTTTAAATAATTATGGTATGGTTCCAATTATGATAAATACATTTTGATTCAAATTACATTAAATTTCAAAAACTACATAAAATGTACTAAAAAATTACTTAAATCTAAAAAAAAAAATAATAATAATAATAAAATTTATTAATTTTTATTATTTAACAGCTATTATTCTAAATTTTTATTTAAAAAATAATATATAGCTTGATTTCCCAGAAAAAAGACTTTTTTTTTTTAATCCAACTTTATAAAAAAACTTTTTAACACAGCAAGGATTCACAACCTTTTTAAAACTAATTGATACAGCATAGGATAATATATTTTATCTTAATTAACATTATACAAGGTTTTCTTTCTTTTTTTTCTTTTTCTTTCTTTCTTTTTTTTTTTTTTTTTTGCAAATAAAGCTTTTGTAAATATTTATCCTATTTAATAATTGGAAATGATTGAGAATCAGATATTTCTTGTAATTTGATACTAGTTACATCAAATTCCTCACAAATTGTAGTAGTAGAAGATATTGGCATAGATAATGGGAGATCAGTAGAAACTATTACCTTTTGTTAATAATTTAATTCTCTTAATTGTTTCACTATACTATTACAGTTTTCTTTACCCCCCCCCATCATCTAGAAAACTATATCTTTTGAATCTGTGGTCTAAAAAAGATGCATGCATGACAAATCCAATGGTGGAAATCCTCTTTTAAACTGCTCTAACAAACCTTTCAACAATTCCACCCATTAATTTTTTAAGTAGCTGCAAATTTTCATCATTTTTAATGATTTAATTCTTTAGCTTTTCATCATTGGTTTAACAGGAATAACAATTTTTGAGAGAAATGTATTTCTCTGAAGAAACTTCTGAAAGTACCTCATCAAAACATTTTAAAATATCATTTAAATTTTCCATAATTTCTCAATCAGAATCTGAAATTAAAAATTTTAATGCCTAACACTGCAAAAGATGTTAGTGGATCCCCATTAAAAAAAAATCTTTAATATTTCCTACGTCAAATTAAATGCATGCAAACATCTTGTTTTAAATTTATATCTTTTTAATTCTCTTGCATTTTAAACAATATGCTTGAACAATTAGAACTTTTTTCGAAAATATTTAACAGTTTGTTTCATTTCATAAACTGTTTCAAAAATTGACAATTATATGGCATTTTGGATAGTCAGATTTAAAGTGTGGTGAAAACAAGGAAAATATATGTACATATAAGTGATGTGTCAGATTTCATATTTGCAGCATTTTCTGCTACAACTGGAGTAATTTTATTGTCTATATGGAATAATTTAATTACAGACAATCAAAATTTCAATATTTTGGGCAATATAATTTTCAGCAAAATTGAGAACTGCGCTTACTTTATAGAAGTAATTGCTCATAAAAAAAAAAAAACCTGGAATTTCCAGTTATAGAAAGATGACGGGTTCAACTGCTATTAACGCTTTTGATAAAGTTGAAATCAAAATAACAAGTAAAAGGAATAAAGAATAGTGGAGGGAGGCAAGTTGGTGATTTACCAAGAGGTATTAAGGATAAAAGAAATATGTAATTAAAATTTGAGTCAAAATGAAGATAGATAACAGGTGATTAGTCAAGAAAATGTAGATTCTGGAAGGGCAGAATCCAAGATTAACAGCGAAGAGTAGAAGAGGGACCAGTTTGACAAGAGCAGAAAAGTAGCCTGTCAAATTCCAGACAGACACTCATTTTTCCTGAGTCACAGTTTATTCATTCTCTAGAAAGATCAGGATCTTAAGAATAAGTTTGCAAAAAGATCACCAATCTCTAATTTATTTGTTGGGGGAAAAGGGTGATAAAAATCTGCAAAATCAAAAAAAATGCATCAAAAAATAAAGCTGTGATGTTAAATTAATAATAAACAGTATGAAAAATTAAGTACTTTTCCATTATACTCGCACTAAAGAAATAGTATGTTTCTTATGGAGAAGAAGAAATGATGATTTTATTGATTCAAAATTTTATTTTAAATCTAATAAATACCAATTAATTTTTTTTCTTTCAAAAATTGACTAAAAAGTAATAAACAATGATAAACTAGCTAAATATTGAACAAAATTAAAGTTAGTTGGTGCAAAAGGTTTCTTGGTGATAATTTTGTCTGTTAAAAGGAGTAATACAGTCACAAACTCACAGTTGCAAAAAACTGTCAAATACAACAAAATTTTATTTTATTTCATTGAACAAGGTACAATTACATTTTACTTACGTAATAGATCACCAATGTGATTGTTAAACAGTTCCCGCAAGAAATAAAGATTAGTATTTAAATAAGTTTTGTCAATAAGTGATAATTATTTAGTTTAAAAAAAATGTAAGTACAAAATGTTTCTTTCACTTTTTAGTAGTTTCTAAAAATTTAAATATTTTTAAGCAATACATGATGCAAACACAAAGGGAATATTTCTGACAGTGTTTCACAATTTTTCTTTCCCATTACCCTGATTATCAAATGGGGGTATAATGAAAAAATACCGAAAACTGCTATGCATATATTCAGTATAGCAAATGACATAGATATATCAAATTCAAGTTTAGATGTCTCAGCTGCAATGAAGACATTATGAACACTTATAAATAATATAACAAAAAGATAATAAATAAATTGAAATAGATAAAAAAAAAAAAAAAAAGCTGTAACTTAATCTTTCTAGGTAGCCTATACTTTAAGGTGATCCTCAGTTATCAATTAATATAAGTCTGATTAAGATATGAATGTAAAACTAATATACAGATTATTAAAAATGGAAACGAAGCATATATAAAGTTAAATTATTTAAAGAGATGGTAAAAAACCAGGGAACTATGAAGATCTGGCAGGATTTCCAATTTTCCTGCCAAGCACTGCACAGTTGTCTTGCCAACCAAAACAACGTCACTACGCATAATATCCTGTTAACAAACACTGATTATGTTTGAATTTCAACTTTGCAATTGGGCACTATTTTAAATTCTAAATATTAAATATTTCATTATAATTAATTACAACAAAAGTATTAAAATGCTAATAACTAGAAACTAATTTCCCAAATATTACATAGCACAAACAAATATTAACTAAGTATCACAAAGTCTACAAAAGTTTATATATATGCAATAAAGCTAAATCTCTAACAAAAACAAATTACATTTTTGATGACCACCTTAAAAAAATTTAAGAAAAGCATAATCTAACAATAAAGTGAAAAATGCAATAAAGCATACTTAAGTATGTATTTACTAAAGTAAACGTACATTTTTATAAAAACTAGAGCTTTTAATTAATCAAGATTATCACTCTGAATATATGTATACATAAAATATTTCATATGAAAAATAAAGTAATTCAATTAATCATTAATGTCTGGCAATCGTCACAACTGGTCGCAAAATGAATTGTTTTTATTGCCTCAAAGAAATCTTCTACAATTTTTTTTCATGATTTCTTTGCCATACATACTCTGCAAGGTACGAATCAAATTCACAAGGCATGTAATTAGTTCCTTGCACAGATATTTCAGTGGCTGAGCAAAAAGAAACTTGAAATAATATAACTGCAAAAAAATTCAAAACTATATACCTTTCAAAAAATCAAAACATCATTTTAAAAATTCCAAACAATATAGCTTTAAAAATTCTTAATGATAATACTCTAATAAAAGGCACACTTTCTGTATAATCCAAAGTTCCAAATTCTGAATTTTTTTAGTGATGAAAAAATATAGCCAAGATGACGTATTGTGATATGCGTGATGGCATAAATACCAAAATCAAATGCATATGATGGCATAAATACCAAAATCGAATTTACAGCATAATTTTTATAGGTCTCCATCTCAATGATGTAATACAAACCTGATTGCCAGTTACATGAGAACGTCCTCCAAATAAAATCTCCAAACTCAAAATTCAGCATCCTAGATTATACGGCACCTATGCCTAATAAAATTCAAGGTCCAGGTAAAACTGAGTATTACGGTTTCACATTGGCGAAAAAAAATTTTCGTTAAGCGCCTGAGACAGGCGTTTTGGAAATTGATTGGTGGATTCACTTAATGATGAATTTTTGACGAATAAATTTGGCGATGTAAACAAGAATTAGATTTGTCCACTTTTCGAGCCACGCGACATAGGACGTTGGTGAGATTTCGCGCTCCGTAAGGTGAGACCGTAACACTTAGTTTAGCTCCCTAAAGTATATTTCCCCAACATTTGTATTTAAATAGCAAGAATTAACATGCCAATATTTGTAAAACTTCAAAAGAAAAAAATTTTTTTATACTAATTGATAAATAATTTCTTATATATATATATATATATATATATATATATATATATATATATATATATATATATATATATATATATATATATATATATAAACTTATAATCAGATGCAATATATATTTTGGTATATAAATACAATTACGACAAAAATTTAATTTACAGATATTACATTAAAAAAACAAACATGTCGAAATTAAGATACAAGCAGTCATTTTTTATTTTAATGTATTGTTTTATAAAGATAAGACAGTATTATTATTATTGGTTACCATGACAACATAGCAACTTAAACTTTAGGCAAATTGTACCTTTATAATAAAAAAATTTTTTACTCTTCAGCACTTTAAAAGTGTTACATCACTTTCCTGTATTATTTTTATGGCAAAACTTCGTTTTGTTACATACATTTAACCTTTGTTTACAAAATATGCATGTTTATTTATTTACTTAAACTAAAAATTTATTGTGAATTGTATTTTTAGCGAATTAAAATTGCTGTGCTTGTGCCAAGAACAAAATATAAAATTGCTTTGCATATTTATTAAATATTCATATTTATATTTAATATAATAAAAATAATTTTAGTTGTACTTCATTAACTTAATCTTTTACTTCATTTTTGTATTCATTTAAATATTTTTAAATAATGACATTCATTACTTATACTGTTTCAAAAAATATTTTCTTCATAAGGTAAAGTTTAGTGAAATTTTTATAGTATGGCAACGATATGTACGATTTTTTTTAGTCTGCTAAATGGGAAAATTTGGATGTTATATAAGTTTCATATTTTCAAAAGAAATAACTATACAAAATAAAAACTGAGAGTTCATTCATAAATAAATAGTTGTGTTAATAATAAGTAAGAATGGCAAATATTGTTGTCACAGGAGCTAGCAGAGGACTAGGTCTAGAATTTGTTAGACAATTAGCAAAATTTTCGAAAAAACCCAATATATTTGCACTTTGTCGCGATCCTAATAATGCCCAGGTTAGTGCAATAATTTTCGAATTTTTTAAATTTTCTTATTTACATGATCCACAACAAAAATAAAAGGTATTCTTTGCAAACTAACTTTAGAAAAATTTTAAATAAAATTCTGGAAAGATAAGGGCGCCAAATTTGGCAAGAAATCCTATATGGGGATATTGAACTTATACCTAAACAGTTATAGCTTATAGTATTATTTTGATACTTAATAGTATTTATTTTGGTGAAAGCTGTTCCTTTATTATGGTATTGTTGGTAAATAAAAGAAACGTGTCTAAAATTTCCGTATCAAATGACATTTAAAATGTGTGCTGACATGCATATGTCAAGATTATTCATGTTTATATTGAATTCTAGGAATTTTTCTTTTTATAAAGAAATTTAAAAGTTTTGTTAGTATGTACTATTTTTAAGAACACAGCTTGGATTCGGAAATATCACCTACGTGTCCCTTATTAAAAACCATGATAATGTGCAACTCAACATCAATTGTTAATTTATCTCACTGTGCAATCATTTTCTTGAACTTGAAACTGTAGGACTTACAATTTAAAAGAAATTCTGAACCATTACATTTCCATCCTAGGTAAGAATTGAATTCACAAACATAAAAACTAATTTTCATCATCACAAAAACTGAGCATGATTATATTACTGAGCAAAAATAAAGGAGATGTCCATAATAAAATATTATATAATAAATATTATATTTCATGTTTCCTATAATATGAAATAGTTTGTAAAAAAATTAATTACCAATTTGTGAATGAGGAATATTAAAGCTAATCAAATGTATAATCTATAATAATAAAATTTGAATAATTTTTTGCTGAAATTTCATTTCTTTTATCAACATGAATTACAGAATTCTATTAATATTTTCAGTTTATGGCAATTATAATTTTATTAATTAATATTTATTATATAATATTTTATTATGGACATCTCCTTTATTTTGAAGAAACATACAATATATTTGAACTTTCATAATATTTTTAAGCCATAAGTTCTGATCTAATTAGCTCTCGTGTGCAAAAAATAACCATTGAGCGACAATGAAAACAAACAAACTATCATAACATAGTGTTTTAAGGTTGATGATTTTGTTATCATACATAGATGTTTCAAATGTTTTGGTTATAATCATAAGGCTGCTGATTGTAAAAACCACCTTGTTTGTTTTACCTGCTCAGGTAACCATAAAAGCTCAGAGTGTTCTAACAGAAATCATCAAGTTGATGTTAATTGTGCTAGATTTAAAAATAAAACTAAAAATCTTTCAAAAAGAGTTAATATTCATAGTTGCTGCCTGAGTGAAATTTTCATGAAGAAACTATCAATCTTTCTTATTGATTATGAATAATAGTCATTGTTTTCTTTTGTGCTTTTTCCAATTAAATCTATACAAATCTAAAAATGCTACGCAACAATTCATTCTCAATATGAAAACTGATAATATGGATGATGCATTGATTCAAGAACCTCACTGTTACAAAGGGAAACTTCCCAGGTTTCCTAGCCATTACAAAGTATTCTTTGATTCCCAATCAGATGTTGTAAAATCAGCTATCATCATTCGCTCGAATAACATTTCTACCTTTTTTTATCATAATTATTATGCATATAACATGATCTCCATTGAAATGACTTAGATTGTATTCTGCTTTCTTACAACTTTGAGCCGGGCAGAAATCTAAATCTTATTTACAAAAAATGATTCTTTCATGTCTAATGTTAATTTTTCTCTACTTATTTGGGGAATGCACTTTAATAGCAAAAGTAATGTTTGGTTTAGTCCTTATTCAGATAGATATTAGATGCTAGAAGAGATAAGCTATGTGATTTCTTCAGTACCAAACAACTCTTTGTAATGAATGAGGATTTTGGTCCAACCTTCTGTTCAACTCAAGGTTCTAGCTATGTTGATATTACTGTGGTTGGGGAAAGTTTATTGCAAGATATCATCAATTGGTCTTTTTATTCCTGACTATGACTTGCTTTCTGACTATAGGATGATTTATTTTGAAATTGCCTTGGCTGATAATACTACAAACTCTACTCTAAAACAGGCCTCAAATCTTTGACTGTAGAAGAGCAAATTGGTTTCTTTTTCAGTCTAAACATTATGAGGCTATCAATAATTATAGTTTTGAGAATCAGCTTTCTACTTGTAATAACCCTATTTGCCTGGAAAGTCTAATTTCTGAGCTTCAAAATATCATGATTTCTGCCGGAAGTATAGCTAGTCCTTTCAAGCATTATAATAAAAGAAATGTTCCTTTGTGGACATCTGAAATAGCATGCACGCATAAAAAATTAAATGCTTCAAGACGTCGCTTTCAAAGAGCCAAAAACCCAATTGTCAAGGAAATTCATAAAACCAATTATCTCCACGTTAAAGAAGTGTGTAAGAACTTGATTAATAACTCAAAATTATATTCCTGGAAAGACTTTCTGATATTACTCCCTCAAATGTATGGAAGAAGATTTATAAAGGCATGAAAAAAAACTTTTGTAAAAGTATCGAGATTGTTGGCATTGAAACCACTTTAGGTCACTTTACATCTTCTTTTGAAGAATCTCTCAGTACTATCTCAAATTCTTCATTCCCAGATGACAATTCTTTTAACGATAATTTCTTTTAACAAAATATTCAAGAACAATTTAACAAGACCTACTCTGTAGAAGTTGATATACCTTTGACAGTCAATGAGGTTAATAATGTTATTCATGGTTTGGCCACTTGAAAATCTCCTGACCTGGATTCCCTTTCTAATGAAATGATTAAATACTTTCATCAGTGTTCTCCTTCTGTTCTTCCTGCTGTATTCAATTTATGCTTAAAATTTTCTCTCTTCCCTTCTTTCCGGAAAAATGCTAAAGTTGTGTTAATTCCAAAGTGTTTGAACTCAAAGCGACCGCACCTTAAGAATATTAGGTGTATTAGCTTATTGCCTTGTATTGGAAAATGCATCGAAAAGTTTCTTACAAACATACTAAGATGGCATCTTAACAATTGTAATTATACTAGTAAAGACCAATTTGGACTCACACCACAGAATTCTACTGAGGATGTACTTCTGCAACTTATTCACATTGTAAAGGAAAGAAAAAAGGAAAATTTGTTCACCATTTTCCTTTTATTAAACATAAAAGAAGCATTTGATAATGGTGGCCTCTTATTAATTTCTTAATGAAGGAGGCTTATACTCCTTCAAATATTCTCAACCTCTTCCGCAGTTTCTTGAACCGAACGACTGTTCTCACTCTTTGCAATAAATCAAAAGTCGTTAACATCCAAAAAGGATGTCCACAAGGCTCTGTTTCTAGCCCATTTTTTCATAATCTAATTATGAATCATTTATTGAAAAAATTGAATGTATTTAAATGCTGGAAAATTGCTTTCGCAAATGACTTACTTGTAATTGTTCAGAGCAAAAATTTTCCCAGTTTATGTAATACTGCACAAGATATTCTTTATTATATTCATAATTGGGCTCCAGTGTAAGCTGGAATTCAATCATACGAAGTGCAAAATAATGATTCTCAAAAGGCTTACATTGATACAGTGGCATCAATGCTAGCCAAAAACTTATCAATCTTGCAATGGGTAGCAATTTTCTGGAAGTTGTAGATAAAATTAAATATCTTCATGTTGTTGTCAATAGTAAACTTCACTGGGTGGAACATTTGAGATATGTTTTAGCTAAAGGTTAACATTCTTACAAATGTATTGTATAGATATAATGATTATGATTCTTACAATGATTGTATAGAATTTGCAACAACAGTTACAATATTAAATTTGAAGTTTCAAAATTGATTTATAAACAAGGAATTGTTTCTGTTATTCTTTATGCATTCAGAATTTGGAGAGACAGTTTAATTAAAAAATAAACCAAAAACCTATCAGGAAAATACAAAGAAACCTGCTCTTGAGGACTGTTAGAGGATATAGAACTATCAGTTATGATGCTCTCTTCATTCTCTCTAGCCTTCCATCTCTTGATCTTGTGATACTTCATCAAAATGAGGCTTATCATTATGCTCAAAACTCTTTTTCTAACCATCTTAATGGTGATTTGAACTTTTCTTCCCTACCCCATCCATCAACAAGATCTCTTGCTTCTCTTGCTCATTTGATAGCGTTTGGAAAGAAGATAATGATCTTATTTACTTTACAGATGGGTGTAAAGTTAACGAAAAAGTAGGTCTTGCATATGTATGCTTTCAGAATGGTTTTGAAATGAGTCATCAGGTATGCCGCATTAGTGATTACAGCTCTATTTTTCCAAGCAGAATAACTCTGCATTAATCTTGCTGTTAAAGACACCATAAGCAAGCTTTTTCAAAAAATTTTCATTTCCAGTGACTCCGTATCATCCCTACTGGCTCTGCAAGATGTAACAAGCTTTGAAAACTTATTGTAGAAGTCTAGACTTCAATTAATATGTGCAATATTCAAAAATATTTCCTACACTTTCTCTCATGTCAAAGGCCATAGTGGTATGTATGGAAATGAAAGATCAGATTTCTTGGCCAAATTTTCTCTTACACTTCCAAATAAACTCAATATCAGCCTACCCAAGTCTTTTTTTAAAACCACTACTAAAAAGAACATTATCACAAAATGGAACTCAGGTTTTGTTTCCTCTCTTAATTGTAAATGGAATAAATCGTTTTTCCCTTCAGTTCCCTGCAGAATTAAGAACTACTGGTTTTACACTGACTTCAAAATTATGTAATTCCTCACTGGACATGGAAAATTCAATAGCTACCTACATCGTTTCCACATTGAAAACAGTGAGGTGTGCATGTGCAACTCTGGGAGGGAGTGACAACCCTTCTCACATTCTTTTTGAATGTCCATCTGCTTCAGAAAAAATTAATGAGCTTTGTAAAGACTTGAATAACAGATGGCCTCTGATTTTGGTGGACCTAGTGAAGAAAGAGACTTTTGTATTTTAAAAATTTATCCATGCTGTAATTTATAACTCCTCTTTTGCTTTATTCATCTTATGCTTTATTTATTCATCTATTTTTTTTCATCTTATGCTTTATTTTTGAGTTGTTATGTAGTACATTTGTTGTACCTTCAGACCCTGCTTGGTATTCCTTGGTGCACAGAAAGATATTTTTGTTTTCCCAAATGAAAAAAGTAGTATTTGACATGCAACACAATATATTTATGTGTGTGTTGCCAAGTTTGCTTCTCTTTAATGATCTAATAATTCCTGTAAGTTAATTTCTAAATATACTAATTACTAAATACTTCAAATTAATTAAGATAAATTGAGTTCATATAGTGTCAAAAATGCATATTAAATAAAACAGGAACTATAAAGAGATGTTTTATTTGTTATGGGGAATAATGAAAAAAATTCACTCAGTTTTTTTAAACATAAAACAAATACTTTTTCTGAGGAGTGGAATGTCATTATAAAATCATGTTGAATGCATAATTAAAATCATTAGATGAAATCATTTAGTGGGGGATATAAACTTACACCGTAGTAGGGGATATGGGCTCACTACAGTGTAAGTATGATATCATGTGTGCATAAAATTAATTGGAAAATGAGAAACAAATTAAACTTTACTTTATTTAAATTTATGAATATAAATGTAGCCAATTTCACGACGATATAGAAAATATTAATACAAAAAAATATTTACATTCCAGGGGGAATTTTCAATGAATTAATTTCAATATTCAAATACTTATTTACAAAAATAAAATTTTACCACGCAGAGAGAAAATAATCATATCCATGAAAGATACTAATGGTCTTATAAAAGTGGATAAAAGTCAAGTAACTGCTTCTGACATTGCTTAATAGTTTTTTGTATCATAATATTTTGCTATACTTCTCCATGTTTATTATTTAAACCTAATATTTTTTTGTATATGTAATGGTAGATCTTATAAAATTCTTAAATGTTTTAAGAGTTGGTTATTACTTTTACAGAACCAATAGATATTCTTATGATTTTGAAAACATGGTTAAAAGTACAAAATAAGATTTAACTTTTTATTATAATTAAAAATAAAACTTATTTTATAACAAACTAACATTCTTAATTTAGTTTATAATTTTTAAAAATATAAGTAATGTAATTCATACACAATACTATTGTATTGTATTCTCATAGCAACAATTTCTAGAGTCGAACTGTCAGTCAAATGTATAGTGCTCTGATCCGAGCCACTATAATAACCCATGCAAATAACGTGTTATTATTGTAACTCAGAATTCATTTTAAACTCTAAGTCCCAGTATAATTAGTCTCTGTGATTTTTTGATTGTTGAGCACCAAACTACTAAATATTTCAAGACACTATTAGCAATATTTCTTATTTACTGTCGCCTATATTTCCTATTTATAAAATTAGTAAAAAAATAGAATAATATTTGTATCTTGAGAATATTTTCATAAAATTTAATATTCACTTTAGTTTTCAAACTTAAAAATACTATTTGAGATCATTCTCTGTAAAATAAAATGCCATAAATGCACACATTTTCATTTTTATTTACTTCACATTTTCATTTTTATTACATCTAAATACAATGAGTACAAAATATTTTAGGATAAAATTTGACTTCAAAAAAGTCATATTTTACCCATTTCTATTTTTATGTATTTTACACCAAAGTTCAAATAATTATTATTATTTTTTTTCTTTTACAGAAGCTTCAAACACTGTCAAATGATTCATCAAATGTCACTATTATCAGAGCAGGTATTCTCGAAATAACATTAATTTTAAATGAGGAAATTTTATGCTATTCTTATAATAATTATTCATTGTGTAATTTCCAGATATGACAGACTTTGATGGGTATAAAGATATTGTCTCCAGCATAAAAAAACATACCAATGAATCCGGTATCAATCTTCTCATAAACAATGCTGGTATTATGATCAAAGATACTTTAACATCAGTGAAGCATAAATCTATTATGGAAAGCTTTCAGATAAATGCTGTTGCTCCTCTTTTATTTACTAAAGTAATTTTTTTAAAAAATATTTTTGCATATTTCTTTAAATGGAACCAAATTATTTAAATATGTTGTAAATAAAACTTCCAATCATAAGGGTTTATTTGCTAGACAAAATATATGGGATGTATTAAAAAATTTTATGAAAAAAGTAATCATTTATAAAATTGACACATCAGTTTAACATACATAAAAATTTATTTAGTCTCTATATAAATATTACAAATTTGATATAGATTAAAAAGAAGTTTTAAATACTTAGTAGTGAAACCAATTTAGCAAAATAAATAATATAATCTGCATTTCTTTTATATTGTAAATAATTATTTTATGAAATAATCATCGGATTCATTTGAACTATTTCTTATTCAAACTAGAGATCACTTATTATCTTATTTAATTTATTAAAGAATATAATAAGATTATCTTTTATTCAGCATATATTAAATTCTTCATATACCTATTCATAAAATATTATGTATTAATCTAATTTTAAGAAACCTTTCATCATCAGATTTAATACTTTCATTCCAGTTTTAATGTTATACCACAATAAAATAGTTATCTTTTAATTCCATTTACTTATTCTATTCCTAAAATTATAGTCATATTATAAAAAAAATTCTGCCATATTTTTGAGTATTTATTTTTACAGTTTTTATTGTGTCATATTAATTTCTCACCAAATGAATTGTTATTAACTTATAATATGCATAAAAATTGTAACGACGGCCAACTCAATATATATAATTAATATTTGTTTTTGCCATTAGCATATAAGTTTAAAATTAATTTATTGATTTTAAATAAAAACTTTAAACTTATGATTTTTGATTCATAGGTTTTTTAAATCATGCATGAATTATCTTCTGTATGATATAAAATATTTAATTTTATCAAATTTTAATGATTTGGTTTGCACATTACTTAAAATAAGTAATAAGTTGCATATCTTAATTTAGGCCCTTTTACCATTGCTGAAAAAAGCTGATAATACTGTGTTTCCTCTGAATGTAGGGAAGTCTGCTGTTTTGACTGTGTCAGCGCATTTAGGTTCAATTGAAGAGAATACCACTGGAGGTTATGTTTCCTACAGACTCAGCAAGGTGGGTTAATTTAAAAAAAGAAACTCAATTTTTCACTATTGAGCTGGTTAAACATTACTTATATTTATTTTAAATAATTAAGATGCATTTAATTCATCATAATAATTTATTTTAACCAATATCAAACAAAATATAAAGTTTATTTTAGGGAAATCTTGAGAAAAGTAAAATAAAAATAAAATATTTTCATAGCCTAAGGGCAAAACTTCTTCTAAGCCAGAAATCTGAACTCAGTTAGTTTCATATCACTGATATTAGCATGATATTTATGATGTATTTTTCTTTCTCATATATGAAAAAAATGTATTTTACAATTAATGTACAATTCATTATGAATTTTATTAAGTAAGCTTTGCTGTCTAAGCATACAAGTAGATTCATTTAAAATTTTTAGCATCATAATAAGGTTTTAGTTTAAAAAAACTGTTTTGGAATCACATACATTTTACAAGTATTAAAAAATTCACTTTTAATTTTCATATATTTAACTCTTTCTTGGAAATTTTATTCCATTTTTAGTTTATTGATATTGTTTTAGAAAATATGTAGAATTACACAAATATATAAAAGAAATTAAAAGTTTAAATTTTTGTTACATGTGTGTGACATTTATTTAGACAGAATTCTATATTTCGTGTTCATCAAAATATAAACAACTCTAAGTTTTATGCTATACTTTGATTACAGCTTCATATAAGTAATTATAATCATCCTTATTGGTACACAATTTTGTAAATATGGAGAGGATGTCATTACAGATTTGGTTCTGGTTATTGTAATAGAAATAGAGAATTTTCAAATGTTTTAATACAAGACTTCCACAAAATGTCTAGTTCCTCTTGATGTCTAATAATTAAAAAAAAAATAATAATAATGAAGATATGAACAAACCAACAGCATTTATATAATAACTCCTATTTTTTTTTCAGAGTCATTTTCAGACTCCTATATATTTTTTTCAAAGTGAAAGTTTACATTTACCTCTTTGAATGTTTTCTTTTATAAATATTATCATCTTGTGCTATAAATTGCACACTGTTTTCTTTTCCAGTTTATTTATTTTATTGTCTTTGTTGAATGTTTTACAAAATATGGATTAAGACTTATTCTTAAGTATCTCAATCACCCGATATAATAATGCAAGTCTCCTTTTGAGAATTTGTAATGGACAAAGCTTATAATAGAAGTTTTGAACACTGGTGACCTAGAAAACATTTTTACCCACAACTGACTTTAACTGATTACCTTCATATCCTTTGTGTATAATAAAGAGAGCATATATAGAAGCTCAATGACAACAGCCATAAAATTTTGTGAATTTATCTCTATATTATTAAATTTATATTATTTTATGAGTTAAGTAAAAATATGTCAGACATTAAAAATATCCTGTACTGTGATTTTCAAAATATTATATCATTTATTTATCCAATTATATAAATTATAAATTTTTCAATTGTATCTTAAAGTATAGCAATTCAAATTCTTAGTATGAACATTTATAAAAAAATTATCAATATTTTCAGGCAGCTGTAAATATGGCCACCAAGACCATGGCTATGGAATTAAAATCATCAGATATATTTGTTATGGCCCTCCATCCTGGTTGGGTAAAAACAGATATGGGTGGAGAAACAGCCCCTTTGACTCCTGAAGTCAGTGTGAATGGAATGCTGACTGTTTTATCCAAAGCCGACGAAAGTTACAGAGGTTGTTTATTTAATAATAAAGGGAAAAAGATTCCATGGTGAAAGAAGATCAGTATAAAATAATCAAAATGTGTATGTAGTTTGGTATTTAATAAAATTTATGTATTTTTTATGGTTGTTAAGAATAACTATCAATATTTAAATGTAATTATATAAAACTTTATTTGCTTTCAAAGTTGATAAAAAGAGAGCAAGTAAATATATATCACAAATTATTTAAGAAATAATATGAAGACATAAATTGTTAAATTTATATTAACATAATAATATTACTTTTACAAAATGAAATTTTTTTAAACTTTACTACTAAATAAAATTTATTTGTGTTTTTAATAACAAAACTAAATTTAATACTGTAACTTAAAAGTGAATTTGCTTTATCAAAATAATTTTAAATTCTCTATCTATTGGAAATTTCTTTGACAATTTGCAACAGTAATATTTTCAGATGAAAAATTATGATTAAAGATATTTTCAAATAGTGTTTTATGCTGGAAAAGAAATGAACTTGCGACATGAGTTAAAGTAGCATTTTTAAATAAAATGTATTATTTTCAATTGAACATAATTACTCTAAAAATTTAATTTTGTTATAAGCCTGGAACAAATCTTATAACATTACAACATTTGTCCACACAGCTTGTGTGTAATTGGTGAGTCTCTGTGAAATCCATGTTCGAAACGATTGTGCATCTTCCTTCCTCGCCATTTCAGCCCTTGCTATTTTTCCTCTATTTAATAAAAACCTAATAGAGATTAACCCTCAAATGATAAGATGAATAGACCTGTCAAGTCCTAGATTATTGATAAAATTCAGAAATATTTTTCAATAACAGAATGGAAAAACTTTGAATATACATGTTAAGGGAAATGTACAAACCTTAACAAAGCGACCAAGTTGAAAAATAAACATGACTTTGAAGATTGTACTTTAATGTAATCTTTGCCTGAATTTGTCATTTATTTTTATATTCAACATATATCTCTGTACTTATTCTCAATACCCTACAAACATTCCAACCTACACTCATATTGATGAAAAATGCAAGTGTGTTATTTCAAACAAATAACTATAAAATTTGGAAAATAATTGTAGCTTTAAATATTTGTTAAAAAAATTATTTTTCATATCTGAATTTAAATTTTAATAAAATATGAAAAGCAACAAATTGTTAATCAAAAACATGTTCTACAATTTTTTTCCCCCATTTCTGAAAGTAGGATTCAAAATTAACAAATCTTTTGTGGTATATTTTCTTTAAATTTAATATAATCTGATAATATTTATAATTCTTTCCAAAAATTCTATATATTTTCCAATCAACCCTTTGCATATGGCTCAATTTTTAAACATTTTGTCTAAAAGAATGTGACAGAAATTCTCACATATAAAGCTGATAATACTTGGCAAATCCATTTCTTTCATAAATGATTATCAAGTGAATGGAAAAAAAAGCATGCAAACTCACAAATATGTAGGGGGAAATATCCTGAATACTTTGATGCCATCTAGTAGTGAAAATAAATACCAAATAATGTCTTTTTTTTAACCCACATGAGGAAATAGCAGAGAGGACCATTATTGAAATAAGGAAATAAATCTCTTTGTCCATAATTTTCATGATTCCTAATCAGGTACAAAACTTATATCCTGCACAAATTGCGTAAACTGTACGCAGAGGGTTAAAATGAAATATTACTGTTTTAAACATAGTTTTTTATTTCTATTATCGAACTAAAATCTTACTCACAATGTGACGTTATAGTCATATTTCCAGAAAATATTGTTTGAGCATAAAATTACTAAACTTAAAAACAAGTACCAAAATTTATTTACAAAAATATAATTTGTATACATTAAGATGTTAAAAATGCTCTTAAAAAAGCATTATTGTGAACACATTTTTAACCACAAAGTAAAATAATGAGGAACAGCTACCAGATCAAAGCTTTGCTACATGTTAGATAAACACTTTAAAATATCACTTTTGAAGTAATTACAAAACATATTTATTTACAAAAAACAAGAGAAACAATGCAAAAATGTAATAATCATAAAAATAATTATTTGGCATTATCAGTTAATAGATATTTTAAAAATGGCACTATGAAATCTCAATATTTTTGCATGAAAGTATATTGAAATAAAAATATATATATATACAAAATTGAAAGCATACTGGTAACTGAATAAGAGATACTGACAAAAACAAAATGTAAATTTAATGACAATTTTTCAAACAATTTGCTTTTAGTATTTTAAATTGTTTTCAGAGAGTTGAAAGGATTCAATTTTTTTCTCAGAAAAATAATACAAATAAAATATTTTTCAATATTTTGCACATAGCTTAACTTTAATAATTTCAAAATTAAAAACTAAAATATATTAAGTATCACACTTAATATAAACTAACTCTGAAAATAATTGGTATGAAAACTAAATAGTTAATTTTTTTATGTTAAGATATAGCAAAAACTTGTATGTAAACACAAGAACCTGGATTTAATAATAGTTTTTACTCTAAAAAATTAAACAAGTTTGGGCAATTCAATTTCATTATTTTTCTAAAATGTTTTTTTACTAAATATTATGTTTTTAACTTAACTGTTTAGTGTTTAAAATACTATATATATGTAAAGTATTATATTTATATAATTATATTGGAGGATGTGATAAGGAGTAAAGACCTTTTTATCTATAATATTAAACACTTGTAATCTTTTAATTAACATAATAGTTATGCAAAACTTTATAAAGGATTGAATGTGGAAACAATACAATGATAATGCATTACAATTCACTCCACAGCTAATCCAAAATTATTTAAAATAATTAATTCTTCAGAAATATTTATATTGATATAAAATTCTCATTTTTACCAGTTAAACTGCATCATCCCCTTGCCAAATCATTCCAGAAACTATCTGTAGTTAAATTATTAAGATGTTTTTGTTAAAGTAAAATTTATATATAAAAATATCACAAAAATTATCTAACTTATTTCAATCACAACAATTTGTAAAATTAATCTTATTAATTCTCTATATGCAAAATTAAGTCATAACTTAATAATTCTGCAATAATTTTTATAAATATTGAAGTTTTACTTTGATTAAATCTCATATTTCTACCATGGGTACAAACTTAAAATAAGCATTTCTTTTACCATTTTATCCTTTTAATTGTAATAAATACAAATAATCATATTACATAAAAATCTGTATTTCTTGATAATTACTTTCAATAAATAACATTTTTACATAATTTATGTAGATCTTATACAAGGACTTAATATTCATACATAAATTAAGCTTGTCTTTAGACAAAACTTGACATTAAACTCTTCATAACACATGCACTTTACTATGTAAAAAAATGAGATCGATTGTTTTCAATGCAATATAATTGATTCATTCCAAATTATAACTTCATTCCTTGTAACATTTGATATAATTAAAAACATGCAGGAATGAATTAATCACTTTATAAAAGAAATTCTGTAAAAGTATCATATCTCAGATCTTAGCATGGACATAAAGTTTATGAATTATTCGAACATAGAAGTTGTATAAATTATTTAATAATAAAATTATTTCTTTGTAAAAAATTGTGTAAAAATAATACAATATTTCAAAATGCAAATGGACATCAGATCAAAAAGTTTGTTCTTCACAAATATAAAATGACAAAAGTAATTACTTGGATAAAATTTTTCTTTTGATGCTTTAATTATACATAAATAGCATAATTGTACACAAAGCAAAAATCCCAGAAATTACTTTTTAAAATCAAGCTATAATTTACTTTTAGAAATAATGGATATCTGCCTATTTTTCAAATTTCTGTAAATGGCCAGAAAAAAAAAGAAAATTTTAAACTAGATAATTTCTAATATGCTACTTTTCTATTTTCAATTTTCCAATAAATTTAAATAAAAATCTTTTGTCAATCATAAATTTTTCTTATTAAATATATTTTCATAGGACACACAAAACTACAACCACCAAATTGTGCACAAAATTGACTTTGAGAGGATGATAGAATATTACACATGGTAACTAACAATGATGATGTACAAAATTTATATACATAGTTACAAATGAATAGCAGTTCTTTTGTAGAAAATATTTTTTAAGAAAATGTTCATCAAGTACAATCTTAAAAATTCATAAAAAATATTTTCTGGGCGCACTTTTCTTCTAGAAGAATCTATTAAAATTCAATATCAAAGTTTATGAGAAAAGTGATTAAAATGTTAAAAGTGTATTGTGTTTAAGGCAGAAAGTCACAGCTCATAATCACAGGCTTGTTACACATTTACTGGTAAATCTGTACTTATTTCAACAGCACCTATAATAATATAAATGAAACTTGATTATTTTAAATAACTATGATATAAAAATTGATTAATGATTAAAATTTGATTAACATAATACAATTGTTCCCTAATATATATAAGTAAATTAGGAAAAATATAATATAGTTTGTATCAATAAATATATGTTTATAATGTATACACACGTTAAAAACACAATTACCAAAAATAAATAAATAAATAATAAATAAAAATTCAAACACCACAATTTTCTTATAGAGATAAACTTATAAAAAACTTTCCCAGTACAAAAATACATTTAGAATTAATTTAGAGAAAAGAAAATTGATGGAATTTCTAATGTAATTAAATTTTAGTCATAAATTAAATTTTTAATACATTAAAAATTTCTAAATGAACTTCTAAAGAAACAGTTATCAAAATTCCCATTTCAAGGTTAATAATTTCAGTTACTCATATTACTTCCTTATGCTTTTACATCAAAAATATATACAAGATCATTTCCAGTATAAGGTACATATCTCAGTGTGATATACTACATTCAAAGTTTCCCATTTTTTCTAATCGTATGGTATTATAAAGTTAACGTCAACTTTAAAAAACACGAAACAAAAGTTTTCCAAGCTTTAAGATACTGAGATAAAAATAACATTTGGAATCTTAATTTCTATTTAGATAGTGAGAAAAAAAAATTTTTTTAAGGGAGCATCGATGTTTTTAGAAGGAAAAAAAATTAATATACAATGCATAGTAATTTATTTTCTATAACTCATTTTTCAAAAGATTTATTTAACTTGCTTTTCTAATCACAAAAAGTATAAAATTACTACTTTTATACAACATAATTTTAATCACTGAAAATTAATGTAAAAAGTGCATTGTTTTCAGTCGGAATTTTTGATTAAAACATTAAAAATTTTAATATGACTTACATTACATATAATCAATGAAAACTAATTTATTGCCCTTTGGTCACTATTTGCTTATGAGAGGTACTTCAGTCAGGATAAACAGATTAAAAAATGTGGATTCTGATCCATTACAAAATCCAAACCTGACATAAAGGTTGAATCCATAAACAATTGTAATTAATGACAGAGAGTTCAGCTCACAGATTGGCACAAAATCATATGATTGTTCATCTGCAACAATCTATTTAATGCACAATATTCCCCCAGCTTTCTTTTTCCATCAAAAAAAGGATATAACTCGAAATTACTGTTCATTTAATTATGAAACTGAAAGAAATTATAAGTGATATTTTTGTTCCCATAACAAGAGATTGTTTTGTTGTGAAACAAAAGACTTTAAAAAGATTTTTTTAATTTGTTTTAATTTGAGAACAATTTATAGTTTGATCATTTTCCCATCAAAGAAGTATTTCACAATATAATTTTGTCTTAATAATAAATTTATTATTAGAACTTTTAAAATCAGCTAAATTTGTTCTCCTTGATATAAGATGCTTAAACTGACTAAATACACTTTTTCAATTTCACTTTAAAAAATAAAAATAAATATAGTTAATAAACACTAAAATGAATACAGTAGCTGTTGTTTTTATGAACCTCTAATTCATACACACTCACGATTTTATGAACTCTGGGCAGGTTTCTAAAACAGTTACATAGACACAATTATAATTCCCGTTTACAAATTAATTATAGAATAATCTTTTCTATGAACTTACTTTCATGCATTTTCTGTTAACATTTATTTTTTTATCATCTGATTCTTTATTCCTATATTTTATATCATGATTGAAAAACTTGGATTGATGTTAAAATTAAAGAATTCTAAGTCCTTTGAATTGTGGATTAGAACTGCAACATTAAGTATTAATTAATGATTGTAAAGAGTAGTTTCAATAATAAAATCGAAATTGCTTAAAGTAAAAATCAAAGGAAAATACTTTATATAAATTCTAGTGTGATTTATGTGAGTTGATGTTGATCTTTAGCAGACATCATGCTATTCAAGTATCATTTAACCCTTTTTTTTAATTATTATTATTATGTAGCCCATGTGGAATATTTGTCATGTAATCTTACTTCTGACTTCACATGCATTTGAATGTAAGCTACTTTTGGAAAGAGTGATCGTGTCTTGGAATCTTTCCTTAATAAAATGTACATACTAAGCTCAATACATATGAGAATGTTTACTTGGAATGACGTTGTAGAAAAAAAAAGTATATAAGTTAGTCTGACCTGGAAGCATTATAATCTGCTGAATATGTAAAAAGAAAAAAATATATCTGACGATTTAAGTGAAGAGATAGGAAGTAGTTCTCAAATCATCAATCAGTGTAACCTTGGATATAAATTTCACAACTTTTTCATTGAAATTGAGAAAAAAAGTTTCTGTTAAGTTAGACTAAATTATGCATAAATTTACTTAAGAATAGCACTTTTTTGATATAAATGATATTTAGTAAGTTACATCAACACATATAATTTGTAAACTACAAATCTAGACTGAACACCAATATATTATATGCAAAAGGATATGCCAATCATTTTTTAAGGTATAAAAATAATGGAATAATAATATTAAACTTCAAATGATGAATAGTATATAATATTTTGAAATCCTCGTTTATATATCAAAAGAAATAAAAGCAAAAATTGTAAATTATCGTTAATTAATGTAATTTTATACTTAAAAAAAAAGATACTATCTATAGTATGAAAATTACATACTGTGTGATATCACAGATGTTTCCTTGTCATTCTTACTATTAATATTTTTTCGTTCTATGTCAGAATCTGGAATAATTTAAATGTTTGTAATTATACAAGAATTCAGAATATTTATGTAAGATATATACACTTTATTTTTCACATCATTAGATATGAATATTTTCTATTTATAACTTTTAAACACAATTACATAAAGTATATTAAAATATTTATTTCCTGAAATCAAAATTAATCTAATCTAAACTTTCAAACATTAAAACAAATCTACTATTTTTTTAGATTTTTTGGCTTTTTTAATGATTTATTTCCCATTAAAATTAAATTTTAGTAAAAATTTTAACAAATATTAATTATTGCATTTTATTTATTCTTTAAATGAAATGGACACAGAATAATGATATGTAATTCTTTTGTGGTTCAAATCAAAAAACACAAAATACATTTTAAAAAGAAAATTTTTATAATTTGATAGTAGAATCACATTAAGTTACAAATTGCATAGCATAGAAGGAGGACAAACATTTTTGAATTCTCCTTGACATATAATTTGAAATTGGAAAAATTATAAGAAAAATAGAATCAATAATATATTATTAAAAAATCTATAATGCATCTTGATTATATAATTAGGTTCAAAGTATTCCAAATGGCTTTTAACAATTTTCAGAACAAGGTTTTATACAATTTTAATAATATTATTGTTTGTAACTAAAAAAAAACCCTTTATAATTGTTACTTATTTACTAAATGTAAATAGTAGAAGCATTTTTACAACTGAAATCTCAACATTCTTTGTCTATGAAATTTTAATCATCTACATAGCTATGATTGCTTTGAAAAAGATAATCATCACAAGAAAAAAAAGAAGAAAACTTATAAATCCTAAAAATGCAAGATTTAGTTTTGATAGACATTGCAATATGGAATGAAATACATAATGAAAGAAAACCAAACATTAAATGAATATCTTCTAGAGTTATAATATGACTGCCAATAAGACATTTAAAAACATCCATCACAATTTATATTTATTAATCAACATAGCATAAAATTCTATTTAAATATTTTTCCCAGATAAATTTCATTTGAATACACTAAATAAAATTGTATAAATTTATAAATTGAATTCCATACATTATGTATTGGTACATAAATTTTTGATTAAAAGTTTACATAAAAATCACTAAAACATCTTTCGTATCAAATTAGCTAAATAAGAATGAATGAATTTTAACATACCATTTAATAAATGTTCCTGTTGAGGATTTGTGCTTAAATTAAAAGTCTGAAGACGTATTATTTCATTGTTATTAGAGACTAAACTGTCCTCCAACTAAACAGAAATAAAAACAGCACATTTTAAAACAAAAAATGACTTGATAAATCTGTATCATTTCATTGTTAAGAATGAGTAAACAATGAAATATGAGTGGAAGAGTACAATAATGAATACTTTGAATTTTTAGGGAAAAAAATCAATTTGTTTTGAAATCTATATATATACATAATATGAAATTTATGAAAGAATATTTATATTTATATATATATATATACACACACATATATATATACATATATATATATATATATATATATATATATATATATATACACACACACATATATATATACATATATATATATATATATATACATACATATATACATATACATACATATATACATACATACACATATATATATATATATATATATATATATATACACACACAATATATATATATATATATATATATATATATATATATATATATATATATATATATATATACATACATATATATATATATATATATATATATATATATATATATATATATATATATATATATATATATATATATATATATATATATATATATATATGTTTTGTATAAGTTAATATGACAGATCGTAATTATTCTCCCAGATTACATGTGTTTGATTTAAGATAAAAAAAAAAAGAAAAACAAATAAAAACTAGTTTTAGAAAGTCAATATATTCTTAAAAGTCATATAACATTTACCTCATCTGATTTGTCTGCAGTTTCTAAATCCACATGCGACAGAGGATTTATACTAATATTTATTTTATTTCCTACAGCAATAAAACCATTAGATGAGACATGGCCATTTGCAATTTTAAGTGAATCCTCTCTTTCACTGTTGTCATCTGAAACATAATTTTAAAAAATACATATTTAATTCCAAGCAGAAAGCTACATACAGTAAAAAAAAACATTTCAACAAATCATGAAACAAGAATACCACCTTTTATTTAGGTTATATTAGAAAAATATCATTTCTGAAATTTGTTTTTACAACTAATAAAAAATCTAAATAATAAATTCAAATTAAGGGTACTTCAAAACATGTATTTCAAAGCATACTGATATTTAAATAATTAAATACCTATAACAAATTCAATTTTAATATAAAGGGAGGAATAAATTTTTTATTTTTTAAATAAATCATTTAAGTAATGAATTACATATAAGTGCCAAATAAAATAGGAACAAAAATATCATATTTCTTGTAATAAGCTTAAAGGTATTTCAACTCTTAAAACAGTGAAAGGAGACATTATATAAACATCACTATTATATAATACTGATGTTTGGAGATTGGGAAGATGAAATCCAGAAGATAATTATGTGTATATTATGTATAGAGCATTAAGATAAAAAAAAAATAATAAACTCCAATATATTCATGAGTAAAACTATTTTTTACATATAAATCTAACATAAATGAATATTTTTAATGAATTATGTTTGAAGTGATCTTGACTAATCTTAAGTTTTAACTTACCGCTTAATCAGATAACAGGATGTTTTATGGAAGATCAGCTAGTAATATTTATATATAAGTTAAATATAATGTGTTAAATAGCGTTTGTTAATAAATAAGGCTGAATCAGAAACAATTACAAATTTTAATTGAAAACCTATCTAATTTTAGAAGCAAAATTAAATAACATATTAAAACAGGCGTTCAATGAGTTTGAATATTCATTTTTATCCTTTAATTTAAATTTAATATTATTGACTATTTTTTACCGAAATTCCAAAAAATAAATAAATAAAAATCATAAATAAATTAATAAAAAAAATAAATACCCTAACAATTTTAGGAAAAAAGAACAAAATAACAATTAAAATTAAATTATAATTAAGAAAAACCCATGTTATAAGCTTGAGATTGGGCATAATCATAATTCAATTATTGCAAAAAATAAAAATTTAAAAAGTCATACTTAAAAATTTAAAAAGTCATACTAAAAAATATTTAGAGTTAAACATACTAAAACAAAATTTTTGTAATTGTTCTTTTATCTTATGTTCATTAAATTAAACACACAAATAAATTTATGAATGCTTCTATTATGTGGCACATGTTTCAAATATTTGAAAAAGAACATACCACAATCTTGAGATCTGTTCTGTCTTTGAAAATATATTCTAACTAAACAAACACAAATAATCACAACTGCTAATCCACCGATAACTCCAGCTATCATGTATATTAAATTATTATCAGAATTCTTTGAAGAAATTGATTCAGTTATAGAAGGAGTTTCTTCATTGTAGAAAGGTTTGCCATTACGATTTCGAATTGCAGGAACTATTTCCGATTCTATAAATTAAAAAAACATTAGAAATACATTATTTTGACAACTTAATGTGTGAGCAACTTAAATAAAAATAATTCAAATTTATTAATTTTAATAATATTTGAGAATATGTTCCAAAGGCATTTAAAGTAAATTTTATAAAATTTGTATTTATAAAATTGTAAAAATAATTAAATCAAAATTTTAATAATGCATGATTTCAAACATATAAATAATTCAAAAAATTTTAAATATATGAATAATTGTACTTCATTTATGACATTTAAGTAAAATAAAAATGAAGAAATAATTTCATTTTATTTCTTACAGACAGTATCTTTAATTCTGATGTAAAAAAAATGCATCAAGAAGAATTATGATCATGAAAATGTAGAAAATATTGATAATAATTTGAAATACCAAAACAAAATTTTAAATTTCCTTCAAAGATCTGCAAAAATATTCATCTTAAAAACCAACAAAATACTTGTAATGCAGAAAAAAAACTTGCACATTATCAACAAATATGTAATTATTTGCTCAGTAAGAAAAACAAATTAATCAGAAAATTAAACTACAGAAAAAAAAACTTTCTAGCAGTTGCTCTCTCTCTCTCTCTCTCACACACACACACACGCACGCACGCACGCACACACACACACACACACACACACAGGTTGGTCTAAACCGGCAAGTGCGCTCTATGTGTTTTCACCGCCAATCCGAGGACCCAAATTATATACTAAACTTACAGGAATATTTTTACAAAATTCATTATTATGGTTTAAAATAACATTTTAACAATCGTGGGACATAAATTATTTCAATATTTTAATTTTTTCAAATATGTGTTTTCTCAAGGTAAGCGAGGACCTATGATACACACTTGTTACTGAGGACCTCACGTACACACCAGTTACTGAGGACCTTTCATACACACCAGTTACTGAGGACCTTTCATACACACCAGTTACTGAGGACCTTTCATACACACCAGTTACTGAGGACCTTTCATACACACCAGTTACTGAGGACCTTTCATACACACCAGTTACTGAGGACCTTTCATACACACCAGTTACTGAGGACCTTTCATACACACCAGTTACTGAGGACCTTTCATACACACCAGTTACTGAGGACCTTTCATGCACACCTCCAACCACTGACCTCTTATACATACCTGCATACGTGGATCTCATATACACATATTCAAATAAGGATAATATATGCTTTCTTTTAAAAGAGAATATTATATTGTAATCTGTATTTTACGTAGCACTTAAGATAGATTTACTTGCTTCATTAATTTAGCATAAAACTTATTTTTTCTTTTAAAATCCCATGGAGAGAATCTCAAAAGAAACGATATATTTTTTCACACAAAATGTAAAAGGTCAATAAAAATAATGCTTTAACAAGAATTTATCCATCATGTTTAAAAAGTGCAATAATATTTTAAAAATAAATTTTTGATTAAAAATCCTGATTGTTCCTGAAACAGTTAATGAACAACTGGAAGCATTTTTTTTACTAAACAGTAAAGTAATTTGTGATTGGAAAATATTTTATGTGGATACATGTTTTCGCTCCCATCTAATATTTTTCAGCAATAAAAATTAAGTTTTATTAAATACCAAAAAAATTCTTTTAAATATTTTAATACATTGTGATTTAAATTTGCTTTTTAAAAAATAAATAATTCTAATACAACTTTTAGTTTAAATACTTCAGATTATATTTATTAGTATTTTTTGAAATCATTATAAGCATAATTATTAATTCAGTCTCTTGAAGATTGAATAAGTTTAATGTTTAACATTAAAAGTGTGAAAGTAAGAGTGTAAAATATCATTCAGTATATATTGGTTTATGGAATCAGTTGAACAGAAAGGAAAAAAAATGATATTTCTAGTATAATAACAAATATATATATAAATTAGAAAATTGGTTTTTTCCTTCTAAAAATTTAAAGAACTTTTACAATTTATTATAAATTAAAATCTTTGTTATGTTTATATGCATGAGTTAGAAATCACACATTTGTAATTTTATAATGTATTTGTAAAAAGTATTACTGAAAAAAAAAAAAAAAAAAAAAACGTTTGAAAAAGCAACATTTTCATTGCTTTTGAAATTCTGGATTTCTTTTCCCCATATGTCTTACTAAATATGAAGACATAGAAGAAGCAAATTAATTTTAACGACGGTAAAAATTTTTTTCATTGTAAGGAAGTCTCTTAAGGACTAATATTTATAAGATAATTCATTAATGACCGTTGAGAAACTTTACGTTAAATAAATTGAATAAGTTGTGAGGTATTTCCATTAACGACAAGAAACCAATAAACATTTCAGTTGCCTTCACGTAGAAACGTACTTAGAAAATTACATACTGTCACATATGTCAGAAAAATAGAGTATTCTAAATTAATTGTAAACCCCTTTTAAATCATTCCTTCATACAAAATGTTATAATCTTTTCCATTGTAGAAATGCTAAATTCATTCAAAGAAATTTTAAAAAAAGTATTTTTATAAACATAAAATTAAAGTTTGTTTTTTAGTTCATCATTACAAAATAATATATAACTAATTATAATTAGATCGATTAAATATTTTTTTAATATTATTGACTAAATTAAAAGATATATTCATAAAATTTATTTTCGTATGTATAAATTAATTAACGAGAAAATATTTTTCAAATTTCTACAATGATAACTTTAAATTAATGTTATCAGTTATTAAAGCTATTTTTATTTACACATTGAAAAAGCTGATTTCTCGTGTTGTCATTTCATGTCAGGTATATACACGTCACTTAAAATTGTATTTCTTTGATAAAATATTAGAATTTATTGTTAAAATTTAATTTTGAAACTCATAAAAAAACACTGCATAGTATTTATTTTAAAAGTACATTTCAAAAATGAAAAACATAAAAAGTATTTACACACATGAAATATGATTGCTATAGTTTATAATTTTTCTTTCAAACATGGAAACCATAAACTATAACAATCATAGTAGATATTGAAAAATAATTGAAGTAAATACTAAAAATGTGTAAATTAATATCATTTGCATGATTAAGGAAATTTCACATTTCACGGGAATTGTAAGAAACATATTAAGTGCAAATTTTTATTCTTTTTCGCCATCATTTTAAATTATGTTACTAAACCTTAATTTAGAATATTCTATTCTCTTTATACAAAGAAAGAATCTTAACCAAATGTAGCTATATTTAACCTTATTATAATGAAATTAAAAAAAATTAATAGTATTCAGCTGATTTTCTTACACACAATATCTTTTATTTCTTATATACAATAAATTTGCACAATTCTGTATATTTTATTGAAGCATTAATTTACGTTCTAACTTTAATAAAAGGTTTTTAAAACAAAAAGAGCATTTTTCAAACACTTACTATCTTTTGAAGCTAACAGTATTGGATAACTATAGACATCAAATGCCAGATCATTACTAGAAAGTAGTTGAGTGATTTAGTACCGAGTCCAATTGCAAAATAAGAAAATTATTTCTAAAAATAGTAATTTCTCTGTGTGGTTATGTACTTCAAGCGCATCAAAATAATATACTCATGCGAAATGAAAATCCAGAGAAATATGGAAATACTGTACTAGTTATGTCTTGATAAGGTTCCACATAAAAAATATTTGATTTACAGAAATTTTAAAATAAATACAGGTTTTCCTTAAGAAGTTCTTTGAGAATAAAATAAATTACAAACGTTTAAAAAATTCACACAAAATAAATCTTTATTTGAGTCAATATTCAAGATTTACATGAACATTTCATCTGCTTAATTACAAGTATTTAAAATTATTATATTTCATTTATTAATGATTCATACTTAAAATTAATGCATTCTTTGTTATGTGAATTGTTCTTGGGTCAAATATTTTCTTTAAAAAAATGTTTTACTTCCTTACGAAGATAAATGTACTAACGCCATGAGTCTTTTTGTATTCAATACCAGAAAAGGTGCTTTCTAAGTCCCACCACCTGTTTCGTTAATGAGTAGCTACATAAAATTACCCCCCGAAGTTTTAGAGCACGGGCGGAGGAAGCTACTTCAAATGGTCACTGAAACCGACACCGGAATCCCACTTTGACGACCCTATCAGGCATTGAGAAAAAATAGATTTCCCTTCTTCCGCTGATATTGAGGAAAACATTCATTTCAGAGTACGGTTTTTAATAATCATAATAATAATTTTACTATTAATCATACTAAAAAATTATGCATTGCCTCGCACACACATTGAATGATTTTAGGTTTTCATTAAATGGTCAAAAATAATAATGAATGTTTAAATATAAAATTGGAAACACACGAATTATTAAAAATGTATGTATCTATCATTTCAATTGCTTGTATAAACGAGCATGAGCTTTGTAAATTTCATTTTAATAATATTCGTTAATTTATTAAGATTGTAATTCATTTATTAGTTTTTCAATAGCTTTTCTTCCCTTACAAAACTTGAGTCAATAGCAAACATCCTTTATATGAACTATTGATTTAATTATTTCTTATTCTATCAGCAAAAATAAAATGTTTTTAAAGCTAATAACCTATCGTGGCATAGTTTAAAGTTGTCAAGCTATAATTTTTCTATTTTCCTCATATTTACATAGATAAAATATTCCTTTCCATCTTCATGATTTCAATATTTTTTGACGTTATTTTAAATATATATATTCTGATTTTTAACTTCTATATTTTGTTAAATAGCTCTTTTAAATTCTAATCACTTAATGTATTTCGGAATTAAACTGAGGTTTCTTTTTTACTTTAAATAAACTTCAAGATATTTTTTGCAAATAATAATCTATTCTTTAAAATTTTCAATTTTTTAAAATACTTATTAAATTTTAGATATAGAATATCAGAGTTACATCTGCTTGCATCTGATTCTCCTTCAAAAACATCTTATAATATTTTCCTTTTAATTTGTTTGTGTTCTCTAAGGAAATCAAATGTTTAAAATTGTTAATTAAAGATTAGGGAGAGTGTTGCAAAAAGGTTTTAATGTACAAGAGCTTAATATAGTAGATCTGAAAATACCTTTGTGTTACAGAGTAATAAAATGCTTAATAATATTCTTTACTGGTTTATGAGTATAGAGGAACACTGAACGTCTGACGTATCTAAGTATGCCTATCTAATTTATTTTTAGAAAAGAAAGAAATCCATTTGAAGTATCCAAAATATGTAATAATCGAGATGCGCAAGACCTCCAAATCGAAAGGTTCTGATTTGAAATGGATGTATTATATTTTGTACTTATTCCAAAAAGAAGATTTATACAAAAAGGGATATAAAAATTCTACTTATCGTATCATACTATTTCTATATAAGTCGCAGCATGATAAGGAAAATGTTTAATGGATACTCATTATCTTTATTATTTAACACATAGTCTCGTAATTTTCTCTTCCCTAATTTGTTCCAAAGTTACAGTATCCACGCCGGGAAAACGGTAGTAATTATATTTTGTACCTTTAATTTCAATTTTTTTTTAATTTTTAGCCTTTCAGATAAGAATTAATGAAACATTTAATGTATATTCTTTATTTATTTTTATTAAATAAATAAAATATTATGAAGGAAATTTTAAAACTTACTTCATATAACACAATAAAATTTTCCATACTGTTTGAACAAGAACTGAACCACAAAAACCGGAGAAAGCCGCTATTTTTGTCGGAAAGAACCGAAAATAATATCAATTTATTTCGTTTCGATACATCATCCGCCATTTTGCTACTGTAATCAAATTATATATATATATATTAATTTAACGTCAACCATTTAATTGTTATTACATGTAAATTGCGTCCTAATTTCCTGTTTGATTGCTCAATAATATTTTTCTGTTTCAGTCTCGCATGAAATTGCTTTCAGAAGGCATATTTGACTTAATTGAATAAATTAAAAGAATAGATGATATTTTAAGACAAATATTGATGAGTTATATTTCTCGCAGCTCAGCATGCGCTCATCTACAGATGTTTGTATAAACTGTTTAGAGAGACAAAGAGCAGATTTTCAGTTGGAAATATGATGAGCATGCTGCGCCCTAAGATAGCGATTGTGATTTACGCGTAATAATAAGCATCCTTGTCTAATTGGTCAGGAGACGTAAAAAAAAAAATTGTAACAGTTAGAATGAATTCATGCGGATTAAATTCATAGGTCAATTAGAAGTAAATAGTCAACTAAAGAATAAATTAAAAATCCCGTTCAACTGTCACCGGTTCTATTCTTTCATTTTCACTATAAACCAGTTGCATCCATTGCATTCCAATAAAGATTTCAACATATATATTTAAGTCATTATTGGAATGAAAACATATTAACTCATCCTTAGTAGATTATTATTTTTATTAGACTGTTATTTCGCAGATTGTAAATGGGTGAAATTAAAATTTTGACACCCCATACAATTCTTAATGAAAGCTACTTTGAAATTATTGAATAAAAAATTATATATATATATATATAATTTTATGAAATTTTGACTCATTGCAAAATAAAGTCCTGATATTTAAAAAAAGAAAATTTAGCATATATTTTACATAATCAGCTGTCTAACAAGGAAACAATATTAAAGGAAAGTAAAAAAAACTAGTAGGATCAGTTTATTTGGAGCCGCGTAAGCAAATTTTCCATTCACGTCACAAAAAGTGCAAGTTGTTCAACGTTTAAAGAATATTTGGAATAAATTATAATCTTTGGGAAAGTTCAGTTCAATCATATAAAAGGAAAAGAATAATCTTCTATTGAAGGCATTGAAAGTGAAAACAATTGCAGACTTCTTTTAAATAAATAAATAAATGAATTTAAAAAAAACATCCTAATAAATTATTTATTTTTTTAACCTAAATGATATTGAATTCATTTCAAATATTTGTGACAATGAACGAAAATTCGATATAAAACATGATAGTTTAGATTTCTGGGAAATATATATATATATATATATATATATATATATATATATATATATATATATATATATATATATATATATGCTGTCTTGATTGAAGTTACAATGGTAGTTTTGAAATCTCTCGTTACAGACGTTAAAGTTAAAAAGGCATTTGCAGGCTTGAAATTTATTCTCCGAGACAAGATTAACGAGTAATCGGAGTGAAACCACGGGTAGAAGATATTTTTACAATTGAAAGAGATTTTAGGTAAAGAATAAATGTATTTTTTACATAATTATCGCACAAAGCCAAGTGCACCATATGATCGGTATGTGATGATAATACATGGATGGAAATCATTTTAATCTAACTGTCAAATCTCATTTTGATAATGGATAACAATGTCGATTCTCAATGTTCATATCGTATACATGCTGGTTACATGTATAAAGTCACACAGTGTGTATCAGTAAAAAAATAATAAAATCGATTTAATTTTGATAGAATTAAATATTTTGATTATTGTAAAATATTATTTTTAGAGCAACTAAGAATCCACATGAAATAAAATTATTTATTTATAACTGAACCGCAAACGGTTATTTTTGCGTGAACGAAAGCCAGAACTCGTATATTTTATTTTCATTGTTTGTGTGAAGAGGAAAGAAAAAAAATACAGTTTGAAATCTTGATTTAAAAATATATAAGCGTTTCAACTTTTTACATAATAAAGATAATGGTCTTAATTATTGCGTTCAATATGAGGCTTTCTAATTGAGTCATTAGTCTTGGAAGCACTCCACTATTATTTCTTTCTTTTAATACCAAAATCTCATCTAATGTTTTTTCTCATTCTTAATATTTTACTAATTTCATACCTTTCGTATCAGAAGTGTGGCATTTGCTTTACACTTAACATAACTTTTTAGACAAATCTCGCGTACGTAAAATGAATCCTCAAACATAACTTTCATTTATATAAAAATGAATCTTACAACTTTTATATTTATATTGTTATTCAGTATCCTCTGTTTTGCTATAAAAGTATTTTGTTTTCCTATTGAATTCTTCCAAAATAAAAGTCTATAAAATAAATTCACAAAATTTAAATATATTAAAATTCTTAATAAACACAATGTTAAGAGAAATTTTTAAATAAGTGAAAATATTTATAAAGCTGCCAGTATATATATATATATATATATATATATATATATATATATATATATATATATATATATATATATATATATATATATATATATATACATAAAATCTCATATAACTTACAAAATAATTTGAAATTTGAAAAAGGATTGAATTTGTTTTAAAATACTGTGTTATTCTCATGAACATGTTTTCATTCGTACTGTTAATTTTTTGATTTTCCTCTAATTTTGGGTATAACTTTTGGTATTCTGTATTCAATATCAGAGTAAGTAATATATTTGAATGGGGTACTACAGAACAATTTATAGTATTCCAATCCTAAAATCTACTTTTAAATGAAAATAATGAATTTAATGTTAAAATACATATAGCCATTTTCCCAATCCAAACGGCCAGAATCTAACAGCATTATTTACAGAAACCATTTCTGCTATCCATATATGTACATATGCCCTAACGTGAGAAAAGTTAACTCCTTTCTCGACAAGGAAGCTGTTTCCCGCTCTGTCATAAAACAGCGGGATTCTTAAGGGGAGATTTTCCATGAATTTCCCCTATCTTCGGTTACTGTAATGTAAGATGAAAATCAGATAAGTTTGGCCTTAAAAATGTTGGCGTTGTGCAGTAATATAAATATATATGTTATAAGTAGAGTTATGGTCAGAGCTTGATTTGCAGAAATAAAAGAGAATTTGAATTAAAATAAAAATTGTATGTAAATATTAATGAAATCAAAAGTGTGGTGCGAAAATTCTAATAAGTACGAGTTATTCACATGCTAAAAATTAACACTCATAAAGCTGGCTTAAAAAATAATAATCCTTTGAATACTGTGAAAAATTCTGAAGAAATTCAGAAACGACTTTCTTTTGAAATTGTTCGACAATTGCTAAGGTTAGCTGAATTACAAATAGTTGTACTAATCGTAAAAAAAAATTTTAGTGCAAAAAAGCAGTTTTTGCTAATTATATTAAAGTTTTTATTATATTTCTGTCTTTTAAGCACTGCTATATCATATTATATATAGCAGTTTTTAACATCACATTATTATATGATATATAAAGTATAAATAGTAAAAAATCTGTTTTTTCTGAAAAATAGTTTTTTTTGCTAAAGAAAATTGTTGTGATTTTTTGCTTACAATTCTGTTATTGTTGGAATGAGCAGTTTTTTTTTTTTTTAATATTCTTCTTTTATTTGAGAAAATTTAGAATACATTTTTATCTATGACACATATAGTGCTCATATTGGTAAAAATTTTATTCAGTAATTTTTTTTGAGTATATTTTCTGGTTTCTTTCCAAAAACGATAATTTTAATGCTGTTGTTATGTGCAGCTCAATGATGAAAGGCAAAAATTCTTCTACATTACACTGGCACAATAATGATATTTATCTTTTATATTAAGTTGTTAATGAAGATAGCTGACTTATAAAGAAAGAAAATGTAATTAACAATTCTTTTAGTGGTTTGTCTATTTTTTATTCACATTTAATAATTGACATATTTTTTGTGAATAATATAAGAAAACTCTCAAAGCACATTTAAGAGATATTTATCATTTTGTAATAAACTTTAATATAAGGTATTTTATATTTTTTTTCAAAATCTGCTGTAATTAAAATTTCTGGAAATGTAACATGTTAAAAAAGATTTCAATTTATTTGATATTTGATGCTCCTTTTCAAAGAAATCACAAGTAGCAATTTCTTACAGATATGTATCTGTGTACCCTTGGAGCAAATATTATTTAATAAGAAAATTAATATATATATATAATAAAATAAAATAAAATAATATATATATATATATATATATATATATATATATATATATATTTAATTCCATAAGTTTCATATATTGCATAAATAAATGCTTGGTAGATTTAATGTTATAAAATAATTTTACTATTTAAATAATATTAAAAATTAGAATTTCAAAATATTTATTCAGCTTATTTCATGCGTGAATCCGTATATTGCTTATATTCTATATAAAAGATTTCCACTAGTAATCAGTGAAACGAATGGACACTTCCTGTTTGTGAATGACTCAGATACAGTAGGCCGAAAAAAGAGGCTATTCGCGATTTAGTTTCCGCAGGTTTCCTCAGAAATGAATTCTTCAAAATGTGGTCAGTTTACTTACTGCCAAACAGCAAGAGAAAGGGAATTTCTAGTTAAAATAACTCGGGTCATACATTCAAGCACTCAAAGTTCTGTGGGCTCTAGTGTCAAATATAATTGCTGCCTTTTATGTACAAAAATCTTCAATTCTAGACCATTTATTCTTATTCTTTGAAATTAAAATCTGCTTGTTTATCTTAGCCGAAAAAATATTTAAGATTAAATATTTTATATTAATATTTTTATAAAACAATTTTGACATTATAAGCCCTATCAGCATGATACTCAATTTCAAACTTGATTGATGGTTTTTCAATTAAACTACAGAATATCTAACAAACTATTAAACGAGATAATATCACATGTAAAAAATATACAGTTGAAATAAAGACTCAATTCATGGTTCAGCCTAAATTAGACATATCAACGTTCATAGTATAAAACATTACATATCTAGCGTCTTAAATACATGAAGAAAAATTCCATTTTTAATCCTGAATAAAAAAATTTACTCTTAGCAGATACACAAAAAAGTAATTATTACTATTTCGAATATAAAGATTAAGTTTTTACAGCATTTTAATTACGTCTTCTGACAGCTAAAGATGAAATAAATAAATAAAAATTATCGTACAATAATTATAAGTTTTCTTTAATCAAAATAATATAAGTGTAAATATGCACTATCATTATTTACAAAACAGACATCTGGTACTTTTGATACTTTTTATTTAATATATATATATATATATATATATATATATATATATATATATATATACGATACACCCCAACACTCAAACATCATCATGATTAGTTTTGCAGATGACACTTCCATTATATCCATTCACTCTGACCATAGTATTGTATACAGCAAGTTAAATGAGCATATGACTCAATTTAGAAATGACTCAGAGTCTGGAAGATTCAACTATTCAAAATCTCAAGCAGTCCTATTTACCAGCTGGAAAAAAAATAAATAAAAAAAATAAATTGTGATAGTTTAGAAATCCCCTGGGATTACAGTTTTGCTTTAATAAGGGTTATAATGGATGAATGTCTCACATTGAAGTTTCATTTCATCAAAAATAAGAGCTAAATTCACGCAGTTAAAAATATCATCTATTCCCTAATTGCCTCCAAATCTAAGTTTTCTTTAAGCAAACTCCTAATTTACAAAACCCTATTTTAGGCCAATAATTACTATGCTTCTACAGTTTGTGGAAAAGTATATAATAATAACTTAAAAGTATTGGAAACCCAGCTAAACAAGCTTTTAAAGCTTATTTCTAACTCGTAATATTATTTCAGAAATGAGTTTTCTTAGAGCCAGTTTTAGAATGACTACCATTAACCACTACATACAATTTTCAGCCTTCAATTTGTACAATAACCTGTGGAAAATAAAAAAACTTTGAAGTAATGGCTCTTGAACTATACAACCTGAACTAAAAATTTTCCATAGACTAATTACAGTCCTTCGACTAAAATCAAATACCAGTATCTGAACAATTTAAAATTAATAATACACAATTAAAAGTTTATATGATACAACTAAAATTTTGCAGCTTATAGTTACATAAAAGTGACAAAAACCAATTTCTTGACTCGACGACTCCTGCACTCTCATTTTGTCAAGCTTTATTGGTTCCTTCTCATTATGGTCCTGCAGAATAATTCGTCACAGAAAAGTTAATCCATGTTAAACTCTTTTTAGAATTAACGCTAGTAAATTTTGATTCCAAAAAATTTAAATTTGTTAACATCATATATAATTTTATTCTACTTGAATGGAAACACTACCATCATTTTTTTCCTGGTTAATAAACTCTCTCTCTCTCTGTGTATATATATATATATATATATATATATATATATATATATATATATATATATATATATATATATATGTATGTATAATGCAAGATTAGAAGTATCATAAACAAAAATTGAAAAGTACAAGAAGAGATAAAAATATTTATGCAATACATTCAGCACAAAAATTATTTATAATGTATTATTTTCCATTTTCTTTGAAATTTTAAAATATATGTTGAACGTTTTTCCAACTGTTTACTATATCTCTTATTTTCAATGTATTATTCTCCACATCTAATAATTTGGTTATTAACTTTTATAAAATATATATATATATATATATATATATATATATATATATATATATATATATATATATATATATATATATATATATATATATATATATATGTATAAATTCCTATATCTGCATATATAACATATATTTCTTATGATATGAGAAAAAATTTCAAAATGAAAATCAAATTGCAATTGTTTAAATTCCTTTTCAGAACATAAAATAAATAATTAGAGATAGCTTCAAGCACTTATTTGTAGATTGAATGTTATTTAGCTAAATTTTATCCCGTTTATTTCGTTACTGTTTCAAACCATACTGTAGTATATTGCTTATAAAATCTGTTTATTGTTTAAGCTGTTTGTATTTTGTCTTCTTAGGTAATGCGTAAAAAATAACCTATATACTCTCTATTTTTACACTTCTGAAATAAAACTTAAATATGACTCAACTACATAAAGAAGATTTTTAAATTCTTTAATTACATTAAATGTATTGTGATTTTCCTAAATAAAAATGAACTGAAGGTAATTTAAATAAACTTATTTATTTCAAGAAAAAATATTCATATCTTAACCTTTTCGTCCCGGTGGTAGAACTGTTGTACTACGAAAGTTTGTGTCTCAGACGACGGCTGTGGTACAGCAATTGAAACATGAATTTTTTCCCCCTGTAAAGTCCTTGACTTTTTCAGGCTCAAATTTTTAGGAGCAGTTGAGGGAGGTTTGGAGGTTTAATTGCTGCTCTTTTGTGTGTGAAAGTCATAAAAATCAGGGACTTGTCAGAGCGGAGAATTTTGGCAAAAAGGGGTTTTTAAAATTCTCTTTTTAAAAGGGAAGCATATTCATCTTCATTTCAGCTAATTTTTTTCATTATAATCAATTACTTTTTGTGGCTAAAAATAAAAGGAAAATACAAATTAAAAGACTTCCAATCATATATTGAGATGCGATAGATATTTCTGAAAGTTACATTATAGGTGTGTCAGTGTTTCTTCTACGTAGTTTTAATTACAATATATAATGAAAATAACCACAAGTTTGGTTTTTTTTTAAAAATAATTTAATAAGCATAGTTTTATTAAATTCAAATCACTGCTAGTAAAATTTACTCCCAATATAAAGATAGTATTTTCTTGCTAATGCTCTAATAAGAATTGTATAAAAATATTTTATGTGACTTATACGAGTTTATTTTGGAATGTACTATTTGAATGAACATTTTTCAAATTCTCAATCATTGAGAAATGAACAGAAAAATACTATTTAGTGTATGACAAATGTAATTTTATTAAACAATCATCCTTAATGCTACATATAGAGTAGAAACTCAAGATTTGTCTGGCTACATTCATTGTTCAAAACGTTTCATATTTAGTTACAGAAACACGCAGAAAGGAAAAGTCCATTTTTAATCTTTTTCCTTAAAAGAAAAAGATAAAAAAACATATATTTTGATCCAGTCAAAATAGAAATTTGTCATAAATAAAAATACTTAAATCAAAAGAAAACAGAGATCATTGCTGTATTTAACACTCAGATCACTTTAAGTCTTTTTCAAATGCAACTTTGTCAATTTGCATGTACTTACTTGTTAAAAGAAATATTTGTTCAAAATTTCTTAATTTACATTTTTAATACCGGGCATTCTGTTTTTAAGAATATTTTTGAAATATTCAGTTATTTCATTGCTTACCAATTTTATTATAACTAATTACAAATTCATTACTTTAAAGAAGTCTGTAATTATTTTAAACAATTATTTCAGAAAATTCTCTGTACTAAATTAATATACTGTATATCAAAGCTTTTGAAACTGTCTGAATTTGTTTCACTAATGGATGGATGTAATCTTAAAATTCTTATAACATTTCTTAATTTGGTATGTAAAACAACGAATGGAATCAAATCTATGGCTTATTGATAAGTATAGAATTTATGTTAAACACGTTTACATTTTCATAAAAATTACGATTAAGAAAATTACGATTAGAAGTAAGATTCCTCACTATGAAAATGACCCTCTTCTTTCGGTCAAGGGGGTAGGAAATGTCATCTTCCTACGCCGGCCTAGTAACTGTTTTTTTAAACGATGGCGCTGGGCTCAGAAGGTTAAATAAGACTTCATATTGTTTTATTTTGTTTCTTGTAAATAAATTGCGTATAGTGTCTGGATTAAACAAAACATACAATTTAAGTTTTATAAAAAATTATTAAGTATTTTAAGTGTTGTCGATAGTTAATTGCTACAAAACTTTATAGCAAATTTAACGAAAATTGAAATAATATAATAAATAATTCTTTAGGCTCTTATCATTGCTAATCCGTGTATATTTTTGTAATATGCATGTATAAAAGTAAATATTTAAACAAATATTAAACTTTTTAACAGCTTATTTAAATTTTTATATTACGAATTTGGAGTCAAATAATGAAAAGATTCCTTGAAGCTTTATCCTGATAAATAGTATTTTTAAGTCAATCAGAGAAAAAAATAGTTTGTTTGTGGTTGGTAAGGGTGCATATCTGAAAAAATCAAGAGATTTACTTGACTGATTGGAGTGGTTTTTAAGAGTCTGAAAAAAATCGTTAAAATCTTATCGCATTTTGCATTCCCAGAAACGTACTTATTGTCCAGCAAAATTTATATTATTTATTTTACTAATAACCTAATGCCACATGTCTCAGCTGTTTAATGATTGTTACTAGAATATCGCAGATAATAACATTAAGATAATAATAGTACAGAGACTTATAGATTATTAATTTATTTCATTTTCTCGTTCATAATTTTCATTTGTATATTTACTTTCGTTAATATTTTTCAAAATAATTCCCTCTAAGCTGGTTTTGTGAAAATAATATTTTTTCTTCTATGGACAGAATTCTTGGTAAAAAATATTACATATGAAGATAGCTTTTCGTTGATTAGTTGGGTTTTGTAGCACCAGGTCCAAATAAAAAAAGCTGACCCAAACTGAAGTTTTAGATGCGGACTTCATTTTCCAAACCAAATAAAATTAAATATTTTTAAACAGATCTTACACCATATCATTTAAAGTTTTGACGAAAGAACCGTTAATATATACTGTAAAATTTTGAAATATTAAATGGTGTTTGTGTACGATAGTTAAAATTAGATAAAATGCTTAAGACCTATTGCTATTAAACACGTACAGAGATTACAATGGCTGTGTTCCCGTAGCAAATTTTCTAAGGTTAAAATATAATGGTTAAAAAATATGCAGTGGCATTAAGTAAAATCTGGATATATGATTAAAATATGATGCACTGTATATTTCCTGCAACTAAATTCTACAAAATTTCCTACCCAGAAACACCTATTCCTTAAATAACTTCAAATAGTTCTTTGTGTGTGAAACGCTTATGACCAATATGAAGACGAGTCAGTTGGACATTTTAATTCGGTGTAGATCAAGGGTAAAGGTAAAAGGATGATTAATGGAAAGATGGTAAAGATTTTTTTTTTTTTGCATACTTGCCTATTACTGAACTCCTGTCAAAGTGACTGTGTGAAATATTTAAATCTATTTCTTACATCACATAAATGGAAATAAGGATAAAATGGCAATAATTGCAGACTTAGCTGTCACATTAATCTTCTTATTGTCATTTATATATATATATATATATATATAATATGTATGTGACTTGGTATCCAGGAAAACAATAAATTAATATACTTGAACACTATTAAAATAAAAGTTACAATTTCTCAAAACTTCTAAAATAATCCATTTTCAGAAAATACGCAAAATGTTTGCCCACTTTTAGAATGCAGCTGCTTAAGTGCACCTGATAAAGCCTCAGCCTCAGCAATGAGAATGAAGTAGGGCTTGTGGAGATATTAGCTAAAAGAAATATTTAGAAATCCAAAATGTCCAGCACATCCAAAATAACAACATTTTGGATGTAAGCACATCCAAAATTTCCGGCAGTTTTGGATCCACTTATGAAGACAGGACTGTACATAGACGCGAATTGCGTTGAGATGCATAAAACTGTTGAAAAATAGTAGAACTTGTGTCCGATTGTTTATGGTCTTCAAAAGAATTGAATATAGTGCGTATCATACCAAAGTGGGTTTGCAAATAAGTCTGTAGACTCATCACATAGATGAGACAGCCAAAGCTAAGATTAATACAAGTGAGAAAAGGTTGAACGTTGATGGTCTTGCTTTATATAATCTCTTAAGAGCAGAATTATAAACAATAGAACGTAAGAGATGATGAGTTGTGGATATAATTTTTGAATAATAACTAAGACAGGTCTAAGAGTAACTGAGGGCAGATTACATATAGACTCTTGATGGGTAATATGTGAAAGGCATCAATGCATAAGTTAAAGTAGGAGTGGAACAGTGAACAATCTGCCTAAGACAGAAAATATAGTCGATCTATTAACAATGTAGCCATAGTCAATGGGATATAACATTAATGATTGGTACATTTAAAGGAGCGATTTGTAATCTGTACTCCAAAATGTAATCGAAATTGCCTAACAGATAATATAAGAAATAGCTAACAATTCTTCCACAAATGTAAAATTTGAGAAAGGAAAGGTAATTTTCTATCGAAAATCACTCCAAAGAATTTTATATTATCAATCACAGGGATAACTCTTCTGCTTAAGAGAAGCAAAAGATCATGGTGAATGTTAGTTTGCTTGCAGAAATGATCGCAGCAACACTTGCTAGGAAGTAGACTAAGACCATTCTGTGCACATCAAGTAAAAAGATTATTTACAGTTTACTCAATTGTATGTCATTTAAATGCATATTTGATCTAAGAAATTCATATTATATGAAAGAAATTTGTAAGTCGTCAACATATAAACTAGAGTGAACAGAAGATAATGGTTCAAGGATGCCGTTGATGAAAAGATTAAAAGTGGTTATTTATTATGGACATTGCGATCTGTCCAAAAATTTCTAAGTATATATATTTGAATATTTTTAAAATTTCTTTTCTATATTTAATTCTAACTAAATATAAGAAAACGCATTCTTTTGATTCTGCTTAAAAAGAAAACCTCCCGAAACTGCCCTTTTTTGCAAGAGTTTCTATACGTCAGGTGGTTTTGAAAGTGTCTGAATTTTCATACTGCTTCCTCAGTGATTTGTCATTACTCACTTACAGGATGTAATCAAGGCATATTTTAATTCCTTTTTTCTCCCTGCTGGGATTTAAAATATACAAAAGCTAAAAATGTCAGTTTCGATAAAATTTTTGGATCGCTTAAATATGTAAATTTTTCATCGTATTTGGAAACAATTAATTAACTTTAATTTTATGCATTTATCCCGAAAATTATCTTAAATAATAAAATAAGTATGAGGTAGTACTTATACTCCCAGAATAAAATATATTTTCTTTACTATAACTGATGAATATGGTTTGGAAATTAAATCGGGGAAAGACGATTAGAATAATGAAAATTTGAATCAAATAAGCAAATTAATATGATTAACAAAAATTATCTTGTTATTTAGAAAAATTAAATATTATGGTGAAATAATTATGGTGAAAAAATTAATTTTGAAATATGAATATTATAAAAAAACTCAAGAAAAATGTTATTGTTAAAAAACATATGCGTATCTATATTTAAATATTCAAATTTAAATTGAATAATGACTTGTCAGTAAAACATATGAGAAAAAAATGGATTAATTGATTTAATAGAAATAAAATGAAAATAGTTTGAACTAATAATTCCAAAAGGAATCCAAACAACTGTACCGCACATGTATATCAAGATATATGTTTCTTCTTTGAAGATTTAAATATGAAGTTTATTGCATTTACTGATTGTGTACACATAAAAATAAACAATCAGTGGCATATATGAAATGTTCAGCACAAAAAGAAAACATTGAATTAATTGTTTATTCAATTGAATATATAATAATCAATTGAAATTAATTGAATCGAGTTTCAGTTAAATTAAATTTCTTGTTCAGTTTTTACATTCTAATGAGGTTCTCGATAGCCTGTGTGTATGTGATGAGCTCATTTTCCTGTGTGTATGAGATGAGCTCGTTTTCCTGTGTGTATGTGATGAGCTCGTTTTCCTGTGTGTATGTGATGAGCTCGTTTTCCTGTGTGTATGTGATGAGCTCGTTTTCCTGTGTGTATGTGATGAGCTCTTTTCCTGTGTGTATGTGATGAGCTCTTTTCCTGTGTGTATGTGATGAGCTCGTTTTCCTGTGTGTATGTGATGAGCTCGTTTTCCTGTGTGTATGTGATGAGCTCGTTTTCCTGTGTGTATGTGATGAGCTCGTTTTCCTGTGTGTATGTGATGAGCTCGTTTGCCTGTGTGTATATGATGCCCTCGATAGCAAAATAATGAAACAAATAATAAATTTTATAATGTATGAAACAAAAAATTAATGTTTATATTTATAATTCAGTGGACTGATAAAGTATACGGTAAAATCCTTTCATAAGAGTTTATAATAAGATTTTAACATAATGATATTATAAGCTAAAAAATTTTGAACAAATTTAATTAGAAACTTTTTGTAAATTTTCATTTAACATTATTTTTAATTTTTTAATAATTTATTTATAAATAAATTTATTTATAAATTATAATAACCTTTTCATTAACATTTATAAATAAATAAATGTTAATGAAAAGGCAAGAAAATATAAATATATATATTTACATTTTATTTTTAAAAATGTAATTACATCAAAACATAACACAGTTATTAATATTAAAGTGTAAATTTTAAACTGCAAATCTAATTAAGCAAAATTAAAATTATACTTATTATAGCATTTGGAATTTTTTCAGATGAAGAAAATTTTTTAATACTTACAAGTAAAAAATATATATATAATTAAAATTTATAATATTTTATACATTTAATAAAATTAAATTTATATTAAATAAACAAATATATTTAATTATTTTTTAAAGAAGTTCCTTTAATTCTCAAAAGGTCTGCCATTCTTTAAAAAACAAGCTAAATTTTATATAATTAAGTATACTTGAATTTTTAATTTACTTAATTTTTTTTAAAAACACGATAATAATTATCTACTGATGTTACAAAGAACTAAATATATGAGTTTTTATGAAATTATCACAATGAACGATATTATTAGAAAATTTTTGACATACACAATGTACATTTTTCCGGTTATCTGAGGACACACTCACAACCCGGATTTTACCGGACCACCGAGGACGTCACATTTTACAAGATACACACTTTTGATACACACATACACAAGTTTAATGCACAAGGTGTAAAGCGAGGACCCTTTTAAATGTCAACAAAAATGATAATTAAAAAATAAAAATATACAATTTAGACTTAAAATGAGCAAAAACAAATAAAAAACTTTCTTAAATTTCAAATAAATTAAAATTATGCAATTTATACAAAAAAATAGCAAAATCAAAGCGAGGACGTCCTTGGACCTGTTGACGCCCTCGGTTAGAAGGTGTGTATACACACTACTGTCCCCCGTTTCCACCTCTTGCGAACGAACGAACGAACGCACACGCACACACACACACACACACTATCAATTTATACTCAATAATTGTTATTGATAAACATTTTTATCTAAGGTTAAATATACATTTCTTTGGATTGGAAGAAAGGCAGCACTCAATTTTAAATGTTGAAGTTATTGATTATAATAAGCTAATAACATTTATCTTGAAAATTTAAATGCTTACCCTTGGTTTTACATGTATAGATATTTGAAAAGTCAGAAGTGCCAGCACTATTGAAACTTTGCATCTTGATATCATAACCAGTATCTGGTAAAAGATGGGAAATAATATGGGATCTAGTATTCGAACCCAATACTGATACTTTTAAGTACTTTCCTGCCATATGTGTAGCCCGATAATGAATGAAGAAACCATCTGTTTGTATAGAATCTACATCTTGGTACTGAAATAAATATGATAGAAAAAAATAAGAGATTTTAATATCATATTATTCATTACTATCATATTGTTTTTATAAAAGGAGTATTATTACTCATTAATTATATTAAAAAATTACAATTATTACAAATTCCATTCATAAAGAATAATATTCATTACCACATATTAATTTTTTCAAACCAGATAATACTAATTTTACATATTTTCTGACCAGTAAAATTTAACTACACAAAAGAATTGATAGTTGTTAAGATAACTAGCATTTTATAAAATGTAATTTTTACATGTAAGAATTAAGAAAATTGTAGAATTCTGTGATCAGACTGTAGACTCAGAAAAAAATCCTTAACTTATTTCCAAAAGAAAACTTATCAAAATAAATAACAAATAACTATAAAGATGACCAATCAATAAGTTTATTTAGGAAATATTAATATCAGCAATATTATTTTTAAAAATTTTACATAGACAGTATACATTACGATCAAAGTACTTTCCATTTCAACATTAAATTTTGAAAAACTGATAATTTTTAATTGTTGCTTTACATAAAACTATTACATTAACATCAAAATTAGAGAAAAAATTTAAAAAGAAAAAGTTATGTTTCTAAGTCTCAAGAATGAATAATACATCAAAAGTTAAAATTAGATACATGTTACTTATTTTCATTAGGAAAAATTTAGCAACTAAATTTGGAAGTAATTTGATTATTTAACTAATATCAACTAGCAAAGAATATGATAATAAATCTTGCTATAATTTATCTTAGCTTTCACATAATAAAAACATATAATACAGTTTTTACTACCATGAATTCAATGCATTTCACCAACTAAAAGTAAACAAATATAAAATGAATGAATAGTTTATGAAATTACGAGTTTATTCGTTAAGTATTAAGAGCTTACCCTATTTTGGTTGAAAAATATGATTATTTCAATTTAAACTAAAACTATGATTAAAACTTAATATAACCAATCTGGTATTTTACTATCATACTTTTTAGGGATTAAATATTTTAATTAACAGTAATATTTTATAATGGTTTAATGATACCAACCTCCCACTGTAGAGTGATAGCTGAGGGACTCACTGCCTCAGCAAAATTAATAATTGGATTAACTGATGGTTTTTCCATTGGAGTATCTTTTACAAGTACGAATTTTTCAGACACGTTACCAGCTGTGTTATCACTGTTGGAATATACGGCAGCAATGCGAAAACGATAAGAACTACCTGAAATAAAATCATTAACATTTTGTTTATAAAAAGGTTAAATACAAAAAGCAAAAGAAAAAAACAAAAATGTGTATGCAGATTGAATATTGAAAAGTTATATCAATTACAGTTATTTAAATTAAAATGTAATTTCTTCACATTGAAGAGAATTTTTAATGTTTCATTACATATATTTAATTTGCTTTAAAAAAGACTGAGCAAAAGAAATTTATTTCCATTCACTTTAGCTACTTTTAAAGGATTTTCAATGAAAATCAATACCAGAAAAACACCTTTTTAAAGAAAAATCATAAACATCCATTATTTTATATAATTAAACACTATTTTAAATAGAGATTTAACTAAATTGTAAACTATAAATCCACTCCATTATATCATTGTATATAAAATATACAATGATATAATGGAGTGGATTATACTATATTTCATAATAAAATACTAACAACATAAATGCTGTGATTAAAATATATAAATAATTCCAGATGTAAATATTTTTAAACCATGATATAAAACATGATTTTTCTTATACCTGTTCTTAAGCCTGTGACAGCATAAGAATGAATATGTGCAGCAATATCTTCATCAATAGTCATCCAATCAGTTTTTCTTTTACCAACTTCTTTATACTGCACTTTGAAAAAATTGATAGGAAGCCCACCATCACCTGCTGTCCATCGCACCATAACTGACGTATTGGATAACCTTATTATTTCTGGTTTTGATGCTGGAATTAATTTCACTGTAAAAATAATAATCCATATTAGACATTTAAGGTATATAAGGGTAAAATATCAAATTAATAATAATTAAAGATTCATTTTTAAAAATTTTAATCAAAAAATTCAATCTTATGGAAAAAAATATATCATAAATTATGAAATTTTAAATGAATATTAAAGAGGAAGAAAAAATATTCATATTTTTCGCCATTTCATAAAAATATGCCACTTAGAATAATCTGAGAGCTATCAAATCACAGATTTATTTGATTACAAAAATCAAAGATTATTTGTAATTTGTTTTTAAAATTTAAACACCCATTACTTTTAAAACATTATATACCTTTAGTTAATATGAAAAAAGAATATTCTAATAAAACAATGAAAGAATATTCTAATAAAATAATGACAAATTATTGTAGTTTTTTCAATCAGAAATTCAAGAACAATTCAAAATTTAATATTTTATTCAGTTTCACATCAATATAAAATGCATTTTATTTTGTCATTTTGCAAGGATTCTGTGATACTGCATTTAAATAGCATTTTTATTTCATTAATTTAAAACTGAAATTTTTTTCATTTCAGAATGAATGCATTTGAAATTACTCATATTCATTATTTTTAGTTGATATGCATCAATATATTGCTGAAAATTAAATAAAAAAATACAACATTTTAATAGAGTAAAGTAATACAATTTTAAAATTACTAGGATAATTAACTCAATTCAAAGAAAGACATAAATTTTACAAACATTTAGTATCATTTATCTAATATGAATGTATTATATCAAAGAGTGACTTTTAGTTCTATATTATGCTTTTCAAATTTATAGTAATAAAATTGTAAATCATTATATATGCTTTATGTATTATCATAGCCATTTATTCTGTATTTGTTCTCTGAAAAAAAAAAAATGTTTGTATTGCTATCTTAAGTAATCAATAGCTAAAAAGAAATCTTGAAAACTACTATAACACAATTAAATATGTTTAAAATATTCTAGTCAGTTGTTAACATATACTTCAATATAAATGGAAATAATTGTCATGCCACCCACTCTCACTAGTGGTCAGAGTGCCTGACTGTAGATAGAGAGGTCCTAGGTTTGAATCCCAGTTTGAGCATGGATGTACTTCCTCTCTCTATCTATATACCCTGTCTTTGTCCTTTCTTTGTATGAATGGGTTGTGAATGATTGCCTTCCCTATAAACAGGCACCTATGGCATGTGTATAATGAGGAAGTCTGACTCCACACCAAAATATGGTTCAGTTAGAAAAGTGGAGCAGCCCACCCAATAATGTCTGCCTAGCTGGTAAAAAACAACAACAATAAATGTTAGGAAAATGATGAACTTAAAGGCATGGAAGGTAAGTGTTCAGCTATTAATACTTAATGATAAAACCAGACTCTTTATTAACAAATAAATCATAACATATTTAAATTTTTCTTTACAAATATTAAAAATATTTTCTTCTTTTTCATGTTCTTTAGACTAATATAATTAAGAACAAAATGTTAAGAAAAATATTTCTAACTTATTTTTAATATAAAATATTTAATAGAACATATTAAAAACTTCTTTTTTTTTTTGTTTCTTTGCCTAGTTTATAAAAACAAATATATTCTGAATCCATTTTTTGTAAATATGTATTAATTGATTACCTTTAGAATGCTTCTTTTTATGGTGCCTTTTTCCAGAATCAAATGTATGTGAATTTTCTTTGCCATAATTTCTTTTTGCATCATCTGAACTATTATCATCAGTTCCAAAGTTTTTTTCTTTATCAGGATTATTCACCCCATTTTTAAAAACCTCTTCTAAATTAATCAAAAATTTAAAGAATAAGTAAAAAACAATGCAAGCAAGTTAGAAAATCAATAAATTAAAAAATATATATATATTAAATTATGCAAAAATTTTTATAAAAAATATTAATTCTTGTGTGATATGTATTAAAATTGACTATTATTGAAATTTATACTCTTCATTTATTCAAAATTATAAAAAACTATTCAAGTAATTACTTAACAAAAATGTTTTTACTAATGGTTAAGTTATATTTCTTTTCAAATTTCTATTAAGTTTAAAAGATTCTTAACTATTTATATTATAGTTAAAACTGATAATGTAACATTTAAATGCAAACAAATATTAATTTTTGATATAAACAAAAATAATTCGGCTCTTTTTTAGTTTATTTATTTTTCTTTTATTTATTTTTTTAACATGATATAAAAACTTATTCAATACATTATTCAAGTAAAGCAATAATACACCAATAAATAAGAAATAAATCCAGATCAATTTCAATTTTCAGAAATTTTACTTTCATGCATTACAAGAAATTTTTTAACATTTAAAGGAAACATTAAAAAGGTGTAATTATAAACTATTTGGAATAGATTACAGATAATTTTTCACAAAACATTCCATCCATATTAACACATTATCATTTAAATATGAAGAAAGTGTTTGCAATTAATTATTTTTCAAGCTTTTGATAATTAAACCTTTATTGAGAAATATTTTAAAATATAAATAAAAATTTTATGAGATTTAGCCTAATTTTCAATAAAAATCTTCATATGTTATATTATTTTATTATTATTTCTAAGCAATAGAACTAATTTATATTTAAATATAAAAGTTAAGCATAAGTTGTACCAATAATTATGAGTAAATTTGTAATCAATTACATAGATAAAATAATAGTTAGAAAAATTTAACTACCTGTGTATTGTTTATCGTTATGAAAATTATGTGATTTATTTCCTGATAAAACTGTAACTAGTGCTGCAACAAACTTTGTTCCAATACTATTCACAGCAAAACATTGGTACATACCAGAATGCTTTTGGCTAACATTTGGAATAACAAGCATTGATCCTGAAATAAAATCAATTAAATCAGCGATTTCACTAATCATTTAAAATTATGAAAAAAATAATATGTTATTCAAAACTGCATTACTTACTATAAGTGTGTTCTAAGTACTATTTCTTAAAATATATACTTACAGCATATATATACTTCATTAATAATTGAAAATAAAGACAACTTTTACTCATGAAAGAGAAGAATATTAATTTTTAAACTACAATTAGAGTCCAATTTAGTTGGTTTGGTGATTTTGAATATATTTTAAAGTAAAGTGACACTTAATATTACATATAGATCTATTATATTATATATGTTATATTTATCATTACTAAATAAAGATAAGGATTCTTATTCAACTAATTCAAAAAAGAAATCTAATATGAAGATAAAAGTTATTGAGAACTAGTTATACTATTTTACAAAGTAGCTAACCTTTTTTACTCTTATTATCGATTATTTCTCTCCCATTATGAATCCATTTCAAGGAGGGCTTTGGGTGACCTTGAGCCAAACAAGTTAAAGACAAATTACTTCCTTCTTCAACAATTGTGTTTTCAGGAAATTGTATAAATTGGGGTGTTTCTATAAAAATATAAAATATTGCTTTCTTAAAAAAGTAAGTACCATTAAAAGAAATCCAAATAAAATGCCAGCAATTTTAATATTAAGATTAAAAACAAATGAAGAATTTAATACAAAAATGCAATATATGATGGTGAAAATGAAAAACATATAACACATAAAAAAATTATAAGTAATTGACAAATACAACATTTTTTATACCCGTGTACAGTTGCTAGTCCACCATCAGAGCCTCTCCAGGTGGCAGATAAGGGGAAGCTTCCCAGATATGGGTGATAACGGGGAAATGAAATACTCGGGGCGGACCAAAACTAGCAAGCAGCATCTGTCTCAGAGTGAGCGGCTTCTACAGCATCTGTTCTCTATGTTAGGAATGGGGGGCTAAGTCATACTTCAACTTCTGATGCCCCAGACCTTTAGGTCCTTGAAGATGCTCACTTACTCTTTACCATGAAACCTCCCACAAATGATATTCATACTGCATCACCCATCACGCAGGTAAATCAGGGGTATGGCCGGGGTTTAGGCAGAGAGCCTCAGTTGTCAAGTAAACTACAGTCCCCAATCCCGCATTACGGCTCACTCGAGATCCTCCAGAGCAAAATAAACGGTTTATCAACTCTAGCTAAGCTAGATTAATTAATTGAAGTGGCTGACAAACATGGTGTTTAGATTATTGCCTTGCAGGAAACAAAACTTAGAGATCACACTAAACTTAAAATAAAGAATTTCAGTATTTACCAGAAGAACAGACTCGATCAAGGGGGAGGAGGCCTGGCCTTACTTACATAATTTTCAGAGTATACACTTACCTGCTGGAGGCTCTTACTTGGAAAAGCAGGGCATATCCATTGACTGGAGAAGAAAGGTGATTAACATCTTCAATCTATATCACTTTCCTAACCAAGGTCAACTGCCTGCAGAATTATTTAACTACATTAACAAAAACTCCATAGTACTAGGTGACCTCAATGCCAAACATCAGATTCAGGGCAGATAGACAAAAAATGTTAGAGGCAGCGATCTATTGAGCGCAGCCCATGATAAGGCTCTTATCTTTCTAAATGATGAATCTCCAACACATACCTCCTTTGGCTATGGGACATCAGAAACCTTGGATGTTCCTCTTGTTAGCCCTGAACTCAACCCACATTGCAAATGGAAAACTCTCGATAGCATCGGAAGCGATCATCTACCAATCCTTATCAAGGTACAGATTAACAGAAAAACTACGACTACAAGCAAGAATTTCTGATACTTTAAGAAAGCAAATTGGGATCAGTTTAGACAACTTGTTGAGAATGCTATTGAACAAAGGGCTCTTACAGACAACTTGGAACAAGAGTGGAGTAATTTTAAACAAGCTATCATCCATGCTTCCTATCAATCAATCTCTAGAGGAAATTTTAAAAGTATGAAATCTTTTTCCTAATATAGGAATTCCAAAATGAGAGTCCTCATCCTTAATAGAAACGCCTTGCACAGGAAGCTCTCCCATACTTTTAATCCAATGGATAAAGTTGAGCTAAATAAACTCAATGCAATCATTAAGCAGACATACATTAACCTTAAAAGGAATGCATGGACTAAGGAATGTAGTAACATCGATACTAGAACACCAAACTCCAAACTCTGGCGACTAGCACAGACACTTAGTTATAATCAGCCATAAAACGTGTTATGCAATTCTGTTCTAACTTCCAATGGTGTAGTCACACAAAATGATAAGGAGGCTGCGGATTTTTTGGGAGGGTTCTATAAAAATATGGGAAACGAAGAGTTTAACCATAATGAAGTAGCCATTAAAAATAAATCAAAAAGATATATCCATAAGTATCACATTCTAATTCTGGTAGTTCAATTTTTATTAGAGGTTTTTCTCTGAAAGAGCTGCATTTGGCTTTGAGAGCTATGGACTAGCGTAAAACTCCTGGCCCAGATGGCATCCATGGCTTCATGATTGGCCATCTGGGACCTCATGAACTGCAGAGAGTTTTGGATATTTTCAATCTTTCATGGAATCTTGGCTGCCTCCTTAGAAAATTGAAAAGAGCAACCATTGTGCTTATCTTAAAACCTTGTAAAAAAAACTAGCGCTCCTCGGAGCTTCAGACCAATTGCTCTTACCTCGTTTGTGTGTAAACTCATGAAGAGGCTAATCCTTGCCTGACTAAAATTACATCTAGATACTATTAACTTGATTTCGAAAGAACAGTATGGATACAGCAATGGGCATGGATCTACAGACCAGATCTTGTTTGCTTTAAAATATTCAGGATGGACAAAACATGAAGCCCACCAATCACACCGCAGCTGCCTGTTGGATATGTCTAGGGCCTTTGACAGAGTATGGTGCCAACTCATGATTGTCAAACTGCACAACTCATTTGACATTAAGGGCAAAGTACTCCCATGGATATCCGATTTTCTCTGGGATAGATCAATAAGTGTTAAGTACAATAACACTCTCTCGGATCCTTTTGGAATAAAACAAGGAGTTGTTCAGGGCTCAGTCTTGAGTCAAATATTGTTTTCCTTATTTATCTCTGGTATCAAAAAAGAAATTATGAAATATTGCAAAGTGGGTATATTTGCGAAGGATATTACTACAAATTCAAGCTCAGACATTGAAGACATCGAGCTTAAACTCAATAAAGCTATGGATGAGGCTTACTCCTTTGCTGAACATAACAAATTGATTTTTAATGCTTTAAAATCAGTTTCTGCCTTTTTTACAACCGACAGACATCTTTTCAACTATTATCCTCGAATCTTAATGAAAGGAACTCAATGGAACTATAATAAAAATTCCAAATACATTGGTTATATCCTAGATAAAGAAATTTCAAGAAATAAAGATATTGAAGGACAAATGCTCAAAGCTAGAAAAAGGCTGGATATTCTCAAATTTATTTCAGGTCGAGATTGAAGTGCAGATGCTAGCACACTTCGCATTACATACATCTCCATTATTAGACCAATACTAGAGTATGGTTTCCCTATGCTTCAAAGACCAGTCTGGATAGGCTTGAGAGGGTGCAGCACAGCTACAGTCATCACAGGGCTACATCATAGTTTTCCAAATGAAATTGTGAATTATGAAAGTAATTTGCCACCTCTTTCTCAGAGAAGAATTCTGTACCTTACAAAATATTATAACAAGCTAAGTAGCTATAATGAGCAGCACAGAACTTCTAGCTATCTCCTAAATTTGAACAGCAACCAATGACTAAAGAAACACAGACCCTTTTCCTATGCAAGGGCACAAAATCACCCTTCAAATGTAGAGGGTCACTCATTGAAATCACTGGGAGCTGGATTAAAACTTGATGGCATATACTTCCATAAGCACCTCCTAACAATTGTGACAAAAAAACTCAGAGATTCTGGCTCTCGTTAAACAACTAGGACTCGAAACAATCCATAATATCCTCCCTTTGAAAAATTATACAGATGGTGGTAAAAGTTGGGGGGGGGAGTTTTGGGCAATAAGGTGTACATAAACACAGTTTCCGGAGAACTAGAATTTAAAATAAGAAGTCCAGATAATTGTTCTGAGCTTAGATCAGAGTTAATAGCCATTAGAAGAGGTTTACAGTATGCAGTAGAGGTAGAGGATCAATTAACACTTTGTGGTTCAGTGTTCCATTTGATGGAACACCAAACTTTAAATTGTTACCAAATCATTGTATTTTATGATAAATCGATAAAATTTGGCTTAAAATGTTCTTTAAACTCTCTTTTTTAATAATAGGTGGCAACACTACATAAGATAAATAATTTTTACAATTATAACAGTTTAAATCCCTTTATTTTGAAGGAATGTTTCCAAATTTTCTTTCTTATACAAAGCTAATTATTTGAAAAGAAATTTTTGTGTTATTTTGTTGCCTGTACCATGAACAATTGATTCTATATTACTTTAAATTTTTTAAGCATAAAGTATATGCAGAATTATCTAATGAAACTAGGTGTTCCATCACTCGGAACACTGCGACGCAACGGTACTTTTTTTTTTTACATAATTTAGAGCGTGATTAGCCTTGAACTCAATGCTGAGAGGTACAGCTGTGTTTGTCTTTTATTGTTTTTTCTTTCTTTTGGAGTGGAATAAACTAATATTAAGGAATGTACAAGAAAGGATTTCTTATATGGATAACATTTCTACACACTTATTGGCCTCTTGAATTGAGAAGCTTCAGTGTGGTATAGGATTATATCAGTTAGTTCGAATCCCCTCTAAATAGAGAAGCATTATTTTTATGCTCCTGATTTTTCTTTGTGCTGCTATTCATTTTATAATATTGAGTATATATATTTTTTAAATTTATTTAATTTTAGTTTACTTTTTGCAAATATAATTTTAACTTCTAGTTAATTTTTTAAATTTGTTAATTGCAAATAAATGGCATGTAGAGGTCTTAGTCCTTCAGAAGCAATAAAAATGCTTCAAAAATTGTCCTCTGTTAGTGAATTAGAAGATATAGATAGTGATAGAAATGCAAAGAAATATGTTCCTAAACCTATTGATCAGTCTCAGTCTGATAATGTTGTGTAAGATGCTAGTGAAAATGATGGTGATGATTTATCTCAACAAAGCTCCTCTATACAGCCCCAAAATCTAACTTAGATAACTAAAAAATTCATACAGAAATCTTTATTTTATTGTGTTTATTATTATTATTATTATTTTTTTTTTTTTTTTTTTTTTTTTTTTTTTTTTTGTAGAGTAGCAGGTTTTTTTGTGATGCACCCTGGACCACATTAAATCTGCTACACAGGTGTAATGCATTGTTTTTCAATTCATATATGTGTATATCGGCTTCACTGCAATGCTTACTTTTTATGACCTTTGCGGAGCAGTGTTCCATCTGATGGAACACCCACAAAATCGAAATGGTATATGCAATCTTTACAAATTTTCACTGTATAATCATATAGGCCTAAATAGACAATCTACAAATTTTTTCTTTAATATTTCAACTTTAAGGGGTAGTGCGCCGGAATTTTGCAAGATTATTTCATTCACATCTAATACAATCATAACGATATATACCCTAAGACAATAAACAAAACAAATTCTACAATATATCTTGGATAAAAGAAATTTCTTTACTATCTTAGTAAAACTATCACACTTTCTGGGTAAAAAGATTTACAATAAAACATAAAAAATAATTGATTCAGTATTAACTAAACATTATTTCAAATTTGAAAATATGATAAAACTCAAAACAACTTCTAAATAAAATAGCTTAAATTTAATATTTTACTTTAAAAATTATATTTATTTTATTACTATCTTATTCAACATTTACATATAAAAAAGTTAAAAATTAGGAAAATAAATTTTAGGTTCTACATCAATACAAGAACTATTAAAATACCTTGAATTTCAAGATCACAGCTCTCAGATAGTTTATTACCCATTGAATCTTCAGCTTCACAAATATAAGTCCCTTCATCGCCTCGCTTGATTTTTGTTATGTTGAGATTACCTTTTCAAAACAGGAAAATTTCATATCATAAAAAAGAATTTTAAAAATGCTGATCTTATATTTTAATTAGAATAAAAAAGGTGAGATAATGTTCAAAAAATAAATAAGAGAAATAATTTTAAATACTAATTTTATAATTAGTAGATATAAAATGCTTGTTTTTTTGATATGAGCTTAAGGCTTCATAAAATTGATTTTTAATTCTCAAATCGGATCACAAAATTCAAATTATGAATCATTTTTTAATAAGACTAAAATATTTAAAGAAATATTTTGAATTCCTAATTCGAAATTTGAAGGAAATTTACTAAAAATATTCTACATAAATTTATTGTGAAGCAAATTCATTAAAATACTGCTTGTAATTAATGCAAATACATTATCTACATAAGCATTATAAATTAATTCAATACCTGTGCCTGTCACTCAATCTATAATTACCAAATAGCTTATAACGAAAAAAAATGTAACTTCTTTTTCAATACAAAATTAACGATTTTAATACTAAATAAAAAAATACCATATATTACCTCAGATGATGTTGCTATCATTTTTAAGCATTATCAACATATAACTCCAAAAACTAATATTTTAATTATCAAGAAAAATACCTTGGAAGGAAAAAAATAAAGAATATATTGGTGTAAAAAAGGAATAAATTATGTTAATGATTACCTCCACAAGCCATTTTTATTGCTTCCCAATTTGCTGTTTCTTTTTAAAAATATATGTGGAGAGGAGCATACCGTAAAATAATTAAGGATAGTATTTGATTATCTCTATAATTTTGCTTTGCTTTAACCTAATATCTATTATAAAGTTACAAGTTTTTAAATACCTATTATAGTTGTTACATATTAGAGAGCTAAATTATAGACACAAGTTATTGTCAAGATTACAGAAATTGCTTAAAATTAATTATTAACACTTTATTCAAGTATAAACATTAACATAAATACCTATTTATTTAAATTAGACAGACAATATAATAAAATCAATATGGGAGGAGAGTCTTGTAATTCATGAATTATTAAATAAATTTGTCTAGTATAATATAAATAACAAAAAATCTGTATATTTAAAAATTTTCTGACGCAAATATTCAAGCATTTAAACAAAAAGGAATACATTAAATTTTTGTTTTCAATATTTTTTATGCCCTCAGAAAACAATGGTATAAGTAACTTAAATATCTAATTGGAAACAGAAATAGATAGAAAATTTCATTGACTTTAATTTCATATTCTTTATATTTTGTATTAACAGTGAATGCAAATTGAATTATAATTCAAGAACTTAATTTTTTTATGATAGATGAGCAATTAATAATTTATAATTGTTTATTTTGATTATTTACTGTATATAATTCATATTATAATTAAAAGAAAATTGAATTGTTTTTACACATTTTAAAAGTAAAAACTTAATATGTAGACTTTTAACAGAATTTTAAATCTATTTTTAAGTTTGAACACAGTTTTGAAAATATGTTTAACATTTATCAAAGGAAAATTATAAATTGAAAAATTATTGACTTAACTTAAACTGTACAATTTACCAGAAAATAAATAAAGAACATAACAGTGCTAAAAAGTTTAAACTATGAACACAGTTATTTTTCTGATAGTATATAAGACTACAGAGAAATACATATATTGTAAGAGTGTTATATAAATAAAAATTTACTATCCAAAAAAAATTTTTTTTAATGACAGATAATTGATAATGCATGACATGAAGTTAAATTAATGAAAACTTAAATATTTAGAGAAACCTAATTAAATACTTTTAGAAAAAAGTTTAGATTCAGAAGTTGGTTACTTTACAAGCAATCTTTGCACAAAATTTACAATATAAAGATTTTTGATTGAGAGATAAATACATAGAATTCATTGCAATTGACTTCTTTAAATAAATGACACATAAAAAAAGTTAGTCAAATTTTGTCGGTTAAGAAAATTCATTCACTCAGAGTTCAGTTAACAAAGTGGATTTGTTCACACCTTTTCAAAAACACTTAGATAAGTATTAGGGAAGAAAATACATTTATAATATATTAAGCAAATTTCAAAAATAAATTAACTTGATAAAAAAGCAATATTTCTTATTCTTTAATGTTAAAACATAAAACTTCAATATTATAAATAGCAAACATGTAAAAGAAAACATTATCACATTGAATTCTTATAACAAGTTTCAAACAATAAACTCAAATGTAGCTTTGATAATTTAATGCTCATTCCAATTTTATTATCAACATAACAATACAATATATTTTTGCAAAATATGCTCAGTATATAACGATATGATAGTTAATGTAATGTGCAAATAAAAATTAGAATCCTATAGAAAGCATTTAATAAGGAATAAATAAATTCTATAAAAAAAAAGTATTTCAAGAAAATAGTAAAAAATTATACCTCCAGTTTGCTGATAGCGATCATCTAAAGGTTTTCCATCATTTCGCTTCCAAGTAATTGAAGGCATTGGGTAACCAACTGCGACACATTCCAAAACAAGATTTATACCCAAAGCTACTGATTTTTTAGAAGGAGGTGTCTTAATAAATGACATCGGTTTAAATTCATTTGGTTCTATCAATAAAATTAATTAAAATTTAAAAATTAGAATATACTTATAAATAATATTTAGATTTCAAATTTTGATATAATGTGACTTTATATATATATATATCTTTATATATATATATATATCTATATATATATATATATATATATATAGGCAAAAGTGTTTTGAATAGTACTAAAAATTAAATCATAGAAAAATTCATAAAAAAAAGATACAAATTTATAATTTTAGATATACTCAAAGTATTTACAACTTTTGTTCATAAAATAAATTAGAATTGTATCATCAAAAAATTAAACAATATACCAAAACAACATGTAAATCTAAAGTATCGAAAAATATTGATATCCAGATTTTCAAATTAAAATTAATATCAATTTAATATTTCCTTTAAATTAACAAATATGTGAGTGATAATGATATCAATACCTTCAACATGAAGAATTACTTTTCTTTTTGATTTTACTCTGTATCCTAAGTATGGATTGTGTGCAATGCATATATATTCACCAGAATCTTCTTGCTTTACATTAAGAATCTGTAAGTCTCCAGATGGCATTATATGCTTATTACCTGGAAATAAACATATTCTTAATTAATTTTTGAATGAAATAATAGATCCATAGTTAATAAAAATAAATTAAAATTTTTGATTATTAATAATTTTCTTTTAATAAAAAAGTTATGCATAAATATAATTCAATTTATAAAATGAAAGTAAATTGCAAACAGACATTTAATAAAAACAAAATATATATTATATAGTTAAATAAATTTTTTCAAATTTTTAATACTAATATGATTTTTTTATCATATTAAAGTGAATACAATTGAAGTATACTTTTTAATAAGTAAAATTACACAACATAGTTTGATTATTATAATAATTTAGCCAGTATAATAAGCACTGAACCTTACCGGTCGTCTTATTAATGTTTACATTATTAAAAATAAATTCCGCGACAACAGTAGGTTGGCTATAAGGAAGATCACAAGGAATTACTGCTGTATTGCCTGCAATTGCAGATATGTGGATATGCGGTTGTGCAGGAAATTCATCTAAAACTGCAAAAAAGATAAAAATAAGTTTACTTAATATCATAAAAGATAAAATTATCACTGTCTATTATCCTTCTAACATAAATGAATTACTTATTCATTTATGTTAATATTATCATAGCTATTAATAAATTCTAATATTACTTAAATTTTACAATAAATGAAAAAAATATGTTACTTCTTAAGTTAATAAAATTTATTTCATATTAACCAAGTTCTATGTTATTACAAAGTAATTTGATATGTTACAACATTTGGCTAATCTGGTGGATTTTTCTCCTAAATTGTACACAAGAGTTATTCTGAGGTCACTAAAGGAGTATAATCTTGAAGAGGAATTATTACAATAATAATTGTGGCATAGTAAAAAACATCTTTACTTTAATTAATTTTTTTACAAATGAATTGCTTCCTAAGTTAAGTTAATAATTTGAAATTATATTTGTATCTTTTTAGAAAATTTCAATGGGACCTATTTAATTATTTTGAACCATATATTATTTAAATTTATTTTTCATCTTTTATAGTAAGTTAAACTTTTAGGGGTTTTTTAATGGTATTCACTATAATGAAATTCTATAATTGATTGAGAAATACTTCACTGTCTACAACTGATTTAGATCCTTGGAGTTGTACCACTAACCAATAAGAACCTCAAGTACAGCTTTCAAAATGAAAACTATGCATATTGATGAATAAAATTGAGTTCTATGATTTTTATATTAGTCTTTAAGAAAAAGAGTCATTTTTACTACTCTACAAGTTTAATAACATAATATTTTAAAAAATAAAAGTCCTTCCAAAACAGCTTAGAAACATTTTAAAAATACTAAAAGTAAAATTTAATAAGCATAGAAAAAATAATTTAAGCCTATTATAATACAGTCAACAAGAAAAAATATTTACCAGCCACAATTAATTTAGCAGGATTACTGACTAGAACAAGACCTCTGAATCTAATTTCGCATTGAAAATATGCATCGTTAAGAAATTCTAGTTGTTGAGATCTAGATGTATTATCCATTTTTCCTAAATAGATAGAAAGTTTTTGATCTGATACTTTTATTCTTTTATTGTGAGGAAGCTGGCCACCTTTATACAGCCAATGAACCTCCGCTCCTGGCGGAGAAGATTCACATCGTAGTACTCCTCGACCGTCACTCAATTTTACAAGGCGTGTACTAGGTTCTTGAATAAAGTCTAACATAGGTTCTGAAAATAAAAACATTTGTAATTATAAAAGATACTCTTAATAAGTAGGAATAAAAAAAAGAAGTATAGACATTAAAAAATGAATTCATTTATTTGTTACTCAACTTATTATCAAGATATGAATAACCTAATAAATATAATCAACCATTTAAATTATTAGCATGATACCATTATTGCTGTTAATAAAAGAATGAAGTAAAGAGTAAAGAAAATTCTTTGAATATTTAATGTAATAACTTTAAAAATTATAATTATCAAACTGTTAACACATATTTATTAAAAGTACTTAAAACTATTCAAACAACTAACTTTTCTATATAAATTTGTGTTTTCACATTTCAAAATTCTTATAACTTTAATATTGTATTAATTTTTTAATAAAATGAATTTTGCAAATATTTTATATTCATAGACATTATATTTTATGCACAGGCAAAAAATTTTTAGAAATAGTGAAAGAATGTATGTGTGTGTGTTGTGTGCTAAAATATAGAGATCTGCTTCATAACCTTCATTAGGGATGCAATAATTTTTTTAGACTTTTTGCAACAATTAAGATTATAAATCTAGCTAGCACATCTTGTTTTTATTAATAATTTCAAACAAGTTGCTTACAAAACTATGCTAGAGAAGTACCCCCTTTTAAGCTAAGTGAAGCAGGCACAATCATCAGACTTTATCAGGGGGTCATCAATCTTACAGCTTTGACATGCCAAACCAATAATTAAGAAATTCAGGTTCCTACACACAGCAGGAACTATTTAAAAAAATTCCATTCCCACTGAAATAAATATATTGCCCAGAGTTAGGGGATAGAGATCAAGCATACAGATTTTAAGTTTTAAAACATATGAATTATGCATCATTAAACAGCACAATTAAATGTATTTATTAATGTAAAAATAATTCCTTCAAACATAAAAAAAAATTAAATTGTACAAATTAAATGTATCACATGCCACATGGATGTATTTATTATAAAAGTAAGTAATACATCCATGCAGAGTTCAAATAAAACATTCTTTTAATATGTGAACCTTATTCTTTTACCATTCTACTTATTATAGTAGTATTAAGTGAAAAAGTATATAGAATAGTGTATAGTGGCAAACTATAAATTGCATCACATACCAAATCTTGCATTCATTTAACAGGTTTTTATAATATAAAGTAAATATATCATACTCATATGAGTGCCAGTTCAGTAATAAAAATGATTAGAGTTCTTGCAGTAGTTGAAGGGTTTGAATCCCATTTTGGATTTGAATTTGCATAATGGTTCAGAATAGACTTTAAGAGCATGTTGCGATTATATTAAGCCTCCTGCGCAACAAATAACAGTTGAACAGCAACAAATCAATGAGGGTTCTACATTATATGGATGCCTACTCTAAATTGTAAGAATAAAAGGTCTAATTAAATGAAATTCAAGGTTGATTGGGTTGAGTGGCATTCGCACAAAATGTTAAACAGAGTTTTTCAACTCTTATGAATAACTCAATTAATCAAAAATAAATATTTGGTTTAACTTATTCATTAATAATGCAGTTCATATACTTGCTTTTCAGACGGAGATATGATTATATTATTGGAAGAGAAGCCTTTGTTATGAACAGAAATCTTATGTAAAGCTTCTGTAAAATAAATGGTTCAACCAAGTAAAATGCTGTCTACCGTGTCTAGTGGTCAGAGTGCCTGACTGCGGATTGGGAGGTCCTCGGCTGGAATCCCAGTTCGGTCATGGATGTATTTTTTCTCTGTCTTTCCTGTCATTGTATAAATGGGTTGTGAATGACTGCCTACCCTATAAATGGGTTCCTTTGGCATGGTTGTTCGGAGGAAATCGGACTCCACACCAAAATATGGTTCAGTTGGAAAAATGGAGCAGTGCACCCCATAAAACCAGCCTAGCAGGCACAAGGCAACAACAACCAAGTAAAATATGGGACTGAATACTTTGATTTTTAGTACTCTCAGAAAAAAAAATTCTATATAGCATCCCCATATAAATACAATGAGATATATACATATATATAGGATAGGATATTCCTTCTTTAATTCTTTTTTCATTCACTAAATTTTTGATTTCACATGAGAAAAAAGAACAATAAAGTTAACAATTAGACTAAAAATACTGAAATGAAAAAGTAACATTTCTTTACCATAAATTATGAGTATTATATATGAGGGAGAAGAGCTGATGGAAAAACTACTATATTATAATTAAATTTTTAAAAATGTACAGTCACTTTGCACAAAATAATTCACAATCAAGAAAGCCTAACAACTTGGGAATTAATTTATATATTAAAAGTTCAAACATCACACTCATAATTATGATTGTAAGCTATACATGATACAAGAACAAATAAATTTTTCTCCTCTCCCCCCCCCCTACACAAATTATATTTTAATTTATCATCCGAATTCTTGAAACAGCCTTCTAATCGTGATGTCTAAGACGAGTGCCACAAAAATCACTCCGGTATTCCTTCCAACAGTCTACGTGAACAAATTAAAAAAGAATTCCGATCTCACCTCTCCCCACCCCAACACATACGCCGCCTCTAAGCCCGCGAAGTAATTCGAGAAAGTATATAAGCACTTCCCCTCCCCACCTTCTCCAGAGCTATTTTAGTTTTCATTAAACTGTCAGAAAGAAAGGCGTCTTAATAATCTCTCTCAACGCAGGCACCAATATAGGCGCTGATTGAGTTCAAAACCAAGGTCATCTCTCTGCCCGAATCAGAAAGCCGATGAGAAAGAAAAAAGAAAAAAAAAAAGATTCTCGATATCTGATAGCTTTTCTTTCTCGAAAAAGAGGAGGCGAAAAAAGTATAGCGTGTAATTGAATTTATGAGTTTCTGTCACTTACGGATAGAAGATAACGAAGGTTGCAAGTTCCCTTCAGAAAGAAGATTTACATCAGAATTTTTTTCATAAATTTGCGAAAATTACTTTAATTAGGATATAGGATTAAATTCAAAAGCATTTTTGTGTTTCCTTCCATGATTCAACACAAGATTATTTAATCATTAAATTTCAGTCTATTTCATTTTTTTCTAACGTTGCACATGTAAAAATGATTCAAAGTTTAAAATATAAACTTACTATTAAAAAACACCGCAATAAATCTAAAAAATATGTCAATCAATGAAACAAGTACGTCATTTGTTTGAGTGTGTACCTATACATAGAAATAATCACAATTTAAAAATAAACTGAAGTTATCAAAGTTTTAGTTAGCGTTGTTTATGATAATTATATATCAATCAATTTTATCTTGATTTAATCTCCTCATATACATGATTAATCCAAACTGAACAAAAATGAAAGTTAAAAACAAATAAAACTCAGGGAAACACATGTTATACAGTCAGAATCTTGTAAAAATTGTTCGATGTAAAAATCGACGAAAATGAAATAAAGCGTTTTTTTTTTCCCCGCTTTTATATTTAATTTTGTGGATAGTTTTTACAGAAATAAAAATATTTCCAAATATCAAATAAATAGAAAAATAAATAATTACACTTTATTATTGAAACAAATATTAGTTATTAGTTTTAACTTAATTTTATCAAATATATAATTTGATAAAATTAAGTTAAAACTAATTAAAATTAAAATAAATATGCACATGGGGACAATTCGTTATCTCATACATGTTAAAGTATTATAAATAAACAAATATTAATGTAAAACTGACATATATGTCAAAAATTTTCAGTACATGTCAAAAATTTTCAGTTCAAATTTTCAATACATCGCGGATTTTTTTTACTAAAACAGTTTTTTTTTTCCCCTATCACTTTTTAGAAATCAGCTACACACACACATATATATAATTACATAAAATTTACACTTAATATTTCATTGAATTCAATCACTGTTTAACAATCAATTATAAATAATTATAATTTTGTGGACGACCCCTCAAAGAAGCAGAAAGTTTTGTTATCTTGTTTATGGTTGGATGCAAAATTGTTAAGTTTTATCTAAATGTGAAGCGGCGTTTTTAAATAGGTAGATCTCTCTTCCTTATCCAGAGTGGGCAATCGGGTGGAATAAAAATTAGTTTATTCAATCGGAAAAAAATATTTCTTACAAAGATCGTGTTTTTAACGAAGAGATTACCTCTGCCGTAAAAACGACATTCCAAGTTTTCGACGATAATCTATCAGAAATGCTTGTGGTCTTATCGAATATTCGCACTCATTTTGTGAATTTGCCAGAGAATATTTAAGTATCAACCGCGTTGATTCACTCAAAAGTTCCGGAGATAGTGACAAAGCGCTTGAAGCATTAGCAGTAAAAAATATATAAATTAAGTCTGAATAAAGCATTTTGGGTGTATATTTATATTTAAGTAAAATTATTCTAAAAAAAAAAACTTTGTATAAAATTTAATACAATTAGAAACAATTTTTAATTAAAGGAATGCAGCTTCCATAAAATGCGGGATATATTTTGATAGTTAATTATGCCAAAATTAATGAAGCATAAACTTAGTATTATTTATTCGTAAAATAACTCGAATTTTCAGTAGCAGTAAGAAAGTTTCTGTAAACAATATTTTTAAGATAATAATGAATTAATTTACGTATTAATAAATCAAGAAATTAAAAGAACTAAATATTGATTTTAAGTAATAAGTTTCGTTAATATAAGCAGCTTATGTTACATTTGTGACATAATTAAATTTTATTTTCTGCATGATCTATTCTGAATGTTTAGCATCGACAATTTTACTATTAAAAGCAACATCATAAGTTTAATGGTTTTTTTTTTTTTTTTTTTTTTTTTTTTTTAAATGCTTGTAAGAAAGCTTAATCGTTACACTTTGAATAAAAATAATAAGGACATTTAATAATTTAACGAATAACAATTATTTACAAATGCAAAATAATTATAATAGGATTCAACAATTACGAGGGTTGCTATTTATATTTCTGGCCTAATAATGAAAAAACAAATATGTAGGATCGAAATTGGTTTTATTGTTTTTCAAAATATTCTCCATGATGATCAATACACTTTTGCATGCGTTTGAACCAATTTTCAAAGCACTTTTTCCAGTCCGATTGAGGTAACTCCAAAACATGCGTTTTGAATGCATCAACCGCTTCTTCGGGGGTCGAAAATCGTTGTCCACGTAATTTATTTTTGATGTGTGGGAATAAGAAGAAGTCATTGGGTGCCAAATCAGGGCTGTACGGCGGATGACCCATCAGTTCGATCTTTCGCTCCGTCAGAAATGCCTTTGTTTGAGTCGATGTGTGAGAGCTCGCAATGTCATGATGAAGAATGATTCGCCTGTTCTTCTGCTTTTTTCGAATTTCTCCGATGACTTCTGGCAAACAAATGATCGTGTACCATTCAGAATTGACCGTCCTGCGCTGCTCTAACGCCACTGTTGCCACATGACCGTTAATGCCGAAGAAACAGGCAATCATTTGTTTCGATGTGCTTCTTCCTCGAACAATTTTTGTTGGTTTTGCCTCGTCTTGGAAGACCCATACAGTTGATTGCTGTTTTGTTTCCGGCTCATATGCATAGATTCATGATTCGTCACCTGTGTAGATGTTATACACAGCCTTTGATGTACCTTGAATGTATTTTTCCAACAACTCCTTGCACCAATCGACACGAGCCTTTTTTTGAGCGTTTGTCAGATTATGCGGGATCCAACGCGAACAAATTTTTTTTTACGCTCAAATGTTCATGCAATATTTTATTGATGCTAGTCATACTAATGTCCAAAGACGCCTCTATCTCACGGTATGTCACATGACGATCTTGCTTTATCAGTTCACGCACAGCATTGATCTTTTCTGGCACAACAACGGATTTTGGACGACCTGCACGGGATTCGTCCTGGATCGAACACCGACCACGATTAAATTCATTATACCAATTTTTTACAATGCTGTAGGATGGCGCTTTATCGCTGTATAAAGAATTAAGTTCATCGAAGCACTCTTGTCTTGACAATCCACGTCGAAAGTTATGAAAAATAATGGCACGAAAATGTTCACGATTCAATTCCATTTTTTGACAGAGAAGAACTTTTCAATTTACTGTCAACAACACAAATAAAGCTATAATGGTAAATCGTCTGCTGAATTTATGTTTAAAAATATCAAACTTTCGATTAAAATCGTCTTCGGTCGCCTAGCAACACTTACTGTTGCCAAGGCCAGAAATATAAATAGCAACCCTCGTAAACATTTTTTTTAAAAAAATCATCATTTTTAAAAATTTAGTTTTGTTAAGATTTAAAAGACTTAATGATAAAATATTAATATTAAATAAAATTTCAGAATATCTATAAAATGCCTAACAGCTTTTTTGACAGTTATTAAATCATAAAATTATAAAGCTATAAAGGAAACCGATTTATTCATAGAACAAACTTTTTACGATGCGTGAAAATTTCCATACGTGATTTTCTTTTCCTGTCAGCATAAATTTTCCATCGTAAATATAAACAATTTTTTTCCCCACTTTAAATCTTTGTTTTTGTGTGTATGTTCGAGATCATTTTATAGAAAGATGAATTTGTCTGATTTGTTTGTAGCTCAATAGTCAAATTTTTACATACGAGGGCTAATGAGACCATCTCTTACAGTTTAAAATGGATTGCGAACCACTTTAGATAACCATGCTCGAGATGGGAATCGAACCCAGGAGCTATTGAATTGAAGACTTCCAGTTCAGTGAAAAATGAACTGAATCTTATTTTTGGGCATCTAGATCATCTGATTTAACAGATCTTTCCCTTTAGGTATTTGCAAATACCAACGCTAATAAAAAGAAAATATCGAGTATTAGTGACTTAAAACCTATGTAGCTATTAAACTGCAATAGCAGACACATACCTATAAGAAAATCGACTGACATATCATGAATTCCTCGTATAACAAAGACAAATGAAAATCCATTCATAAGCAACATTAAATTTTGTGAATATATGCAATCTTTAATGATATTAATCTACAATCATTTTGTGAATTACTGAACATCAAAATATTTGATATATTACAGAGAGCCTAAATTTCCTCACACTGAATAACAAATTTAGTAGATTAAGATAAAAATTTTATAATATTTACTTAATATTTACTTTGTTTTGAGTTCATCATAAAAATAAAATATTATTTCGATATACTATGATTAGAAAATAAATACAGTTATGAAATATTTCAATCAAAACCATGCGTACTTCGGAAAATAATAATTTTCTTAAAATATTTACATAAATCTTCAATTAGTCAGGTTCTTTTTGTTACAATAAGGTGTTATATTTTAATAACATTTAAAATTATGTTCTCTATTTAAAATTATGCTTGATGGAGAGAAAACCCTTTATTCCCTCCCCCCCCCTCCCCAAACTGATTTTTTGAAAAATATGCTAATTTTTCGAATAATTTAACAAAAAAAGGAAAAAGGAATCAAGATAAAAGTGAAATATTTCAATTAAAATACATGCGAATTTTTTTTTAAATATAATCTAATTTCTTACAGAAATATAATTACACATGACATTTATAATTATAGATTTATAACACAAATTATTATAAATGCAATTGAAATTAAATTTATAATTTGCATATTTTTACAACTAATTTTTTATGTCAGATATTGTTAACAATAAAAAAAAAATAGAATTATGGAAAATGGGCTAAAATTCAATTTTGTGATTGGATACTCTCGTGAAATATTTCTAATATGAAATATACAATAGCTTAACATGATGATATGTCAAAATGACTAGGCATTACTTTCTGATCGGCAAAGTAAATTAGTGTTTTTATTAAATTATTAATTAATTCATGAATTAAAAGTTTTAAACTCGTATATAATTATACTACTTTTAGGGTAGAAAATAAAAAAAATATGAGTATGCACACAAAATAAAATTTTTCGAAATTTGAAGATTCTGAGAAACTTTTGAATTTTCTCTGAGAAATCGGTATATGCCATATTTCGAAGCCATCCTATTTTCTTTCGATTTTATTCTTGTTGCAACCAAGATGGATTGGCCATTAAATCCTTAACTACCACCCCCCGATAGCGAACATCCGTTCCAAGCACGTTATGTTACTTCCCCCCCCCCCAATTACAGAGGGGTTTTAATAACCTATAATGGTCTCCGACAGTGCCCGGCGTGAGGAATCCATTTTCCGTCGTTTACGGTTAGCATGTCCCGACTTACGACATTCTCCGCCAATCATTATCAGAGACCCAACTTGTGATTAGGCCCGAAAATTAGAGCCTTTGTTGTTCGAAAGTGTTCCGAAAGATCATCGAGGAAAGCAACCTCCCTTTCATGCTGTTTTACTACCTAGGAGCTGCCCTTATTATGGGGTTGCCGCGAACTTGAAGAAATGCTGAGATGCGAACCGATTAATCCAAGTTTAGATCTACTTTAAGCAATAGTTACCCACCCCTCTCCCAACAGTTATATTTTTGATCTGCGATTAAAAATAAATGTCGTTTGATTTGAACAGCAAATTTAGTAATGCATTATTCTTGAGTTTCACAATTTTGTTTTCTTGATGGCTCTTTTGTACAACATAATTCAGCAATGAGCCATCATATAAATAATCTTGGAGATATCTAATAAAAACAATAATAGCTCTGTGGCTCGACAGTCCATATGGCCCAAGGCCTACAGTGCCCATAACTGTTTTCATGACTGTTTGTTTGTTTTTTGTTTGTTTTTTCGCTCAACGGTCATTTTTTGCACACAAGGGCTAATTAGACCGGGACCTACGGCTTAAAGTGGATTCCGAACCACTACAAACATCCATGCCCAAGGTGGGATTCGAACCCACGAACTGTTGAACCGAAGGCAAGAGCGCTAACCATTCGGCTGCCAGCTCGGCATTTTCATGACTGAGGTCTAGGGTGAGAAGCATATGTCCCAGTTAAGTGGTTAGTCTAACGTAAAAACCCCAAATGTTTAATGCCCAAGCATGCTTGGTACATAATTTAACAACCCACTGAAGTGATTAAAGGCTGAGTCGGCCTTGCCCAACCCGAGGATCGAAGCTTGGACCCATACCTTGGGAGTGTGAAACGCTACCACTAAGCCACCGGTCTCCTAAAAACAATAATAAAATAGAGTAAATAAGTGAGAACTCAAAGCAGTATTTACTCGAGTAGAGTAAATACTAAATGATGAGAAAATTCTAACGTGTAGGATAAAATATTAAAAATAAATTTAATAAGTCTTCTAAACATTTCAAAATCGAAATAACAGGTAACAGAAATACCATATGCGTGTAAGCGTGTATGTATAAATGTGAGAAAGTAGGAATGCATTCGCGCTCAGAGGGTATGAAAAAGTACTAGTATGTTATTTCTTATCTTAAAATAAATTCGTTACGCAGTTGCACTTCAGGTAAAAAGTATTTCCTATTTGAAAAGTATTTATAGAGGAAATAGAAACAAAGGATACCGTAGCTGGTTCCCCTAAATGTAATTTTAACTGTAAATTTTTCCTACTGTGTAAAAACATTTTTTAGAATAATATAATTATATAAATTATGTGTGCAATATAGTAAAGGTAGACAAAAGAAATAAAATATCTTACGAGAAAATGCAGTAACAAACAGCTGCGCTATAACAGTGAAGATTGCAAGTCGTTTGAAAAACATGATTGCAACTGTATCAGCTTCAGCGCATTAAAAAAACCTGAAAAAGAAAAGAATGCAATTTAAAACTATTGTTAAAAGTAAATAAAAATTTGTTATCTAATATAATAAAAAAAAGATTTCAATTTCATCTAAATAAAACACTGGATTCCAAAATTTCAATAATAGTTTATAAAAATGTCAAAGAAAAAGATTAAATTCCAATCTACGTAATATTACGTTCTTGTACGTTGAACTTTCGGCAATGCAAAAAGTAGAATTCGTGGCGTGACTCCAATGCTGACCGGACCGAGAAATGTCCTAACATTCACGGCTAAAGAAGAAAACGTTTTTTTTTTTTTTCAAAAACTATGCAGAATAATTATACAAGTTTTTTGATTAATGATAAAACAATTTTTAAATTAATTAATTTAAAAACTATTAAAAATCATTGATTTTTCTCGTTTAAATGCTGTAGTTTTTAGAATGTCTAGATCTTAGAGATTTTTTTTTTTTTTTTTTTTTTTTTTTTATATTAAATATGAAAACACAGATAAACGGGAATTTAATGTACAAATATAGAGGTGATCAATTATCGGTAAACTATAATACTGCTCTAAATAGAACAGTTATTTTAATCTATGCTTATGTTTTCATACTTTCAGTAAAAAAGGTATGCTTAACAATTTCAAATATTTACCAGATGAATCTGCTCCACATTATAATTTAATGTTTAATAACTGTAATGTCTCAAGAATATAATGATCACAAAGGATCACCGGTAACAAGAAGTTATAACACAGGTCGATGTACTAGAGGCGTTTTCTCTTTGCAAAATAAAATAAAATTTCTTAAGAAAAAGATTTAATGGATGTTTAATGATTGAATGAATTATTTAATGCATACTTTTTTAATGAATATGTTTAATAAATATTAACAAATCAGTTGTAGTTTTGGATCAAATATTTGTATAAAACAACTATTTTGAAATGAGTCTTACTTAAATCGTCCAATACAGATGAAGTGATGAATTATAACTAGACTTTGGAATTTGACTTCAGGGTCGAAGTAAGACTCTGAAATAAATCTTACTACGTCATTACAGCATTTAATTTCAAATTATGCAGAATATTTGCAACTAAAAATGTGAAGAAATGTATCAGTCGAGCATTTGTTGGTTTGAAGAGAGGAAATTCAATTCCTAACAAAGAATCATAGCTGACTGGCATGCAATGAGAAATGAACATGGTTGCACAGGAATCTATGTCTAGAACATTAAAACTTAATATTTTCAATGTGTCAAGAATTACAGTTCTAAAAGTCGGGGAAATGAGCTCTCTGCTATGCAAGACAGGGATCTAAAGTCGAAGTTCAATTATCCGGATGGAACAATGTTACAGATGACAGTCACTTGAAAACGTAACGCAGCATTTTCGCTGGCAAGTAGATGCCTGCGTCGAGAAAAAATACTCTAAGGTAGTTACAACGATTAATAGTAGTAAAGTAGCCATTCCAAAGCTGTTAGCATCATCGTGGAATATTTTGAAGCAACGACAAGGTCTCCAAAACGACTAAAATAGAACACAATGGTAATAAGACACATAATGTAATTTAATGTGTGATTCATCCTTTACATTATTGGTAGCCCGGTGGCTTAGTGGCAGCATTTCAAACTCCCAAGGCACAGGTCCGAGGTTCGGGCTGGGGAAGGTCGACTCAGTTTTTCATCCCTTCATTGAGTCGATAAACTGAATACCCAGCATGCTTGGGAACTAAACACTGGGGGTCTCACGTTAGGCTGACCACCTAACTGGGACATATGCTTCACAGCCTAGGGCCCTTGGTCGTGAAAACTGTTATGGGCGCTGTAAGCCTAGGGTCCCTCATGGGCTGTCATGCCACAGAGTTTAGAGTTTAATTCTTTTACATTATTTTAGACCTCAGAATAAGTATTGATTGGCGACTGTCGTAGAGCCATTTCGTGTTGACTTTTAATTCAAACATAAAGTGTGATCAAATTCTGTGATGTTGTGATAAATGATTGCGTGGTTTAGTGTCACTTATAGTTTTGGGAAGAAAGATTCCAAGCATATAATATTGCAGAATATAATAATAATAATGAGCGAGAGCTCATTATTTTCTCCCTCTACTTCAAGTTGTGCACATAGAACATATTTTTTAATTCCTAAATGACAACGCCTTTATTTAGCAGCTCCCCATGTACAAATTTCATTACGCGAACATAATATGTAAATTTGCTTAATATACAAAATTGTAATTCAAAACAAAGGCCTATGTTACTCCTAATAAAAAGTTGGTATTTCCTCAGATATCTTTTTCATATATGTTTGAGATTAGTTTAATCGAATTTTTTAAAATAGTTTAATAGAATCGAAATTGAGCTACGAAATAATTTTGTATGAAGGGCAAGGAATTTTTTGCATTAAAATGCCAGAATATTTCAAAATCAAATGCACTTTTTAGATAAACCTTATTATCATTCAGATTTCACTAATATGGAATTAAATTTTTAAAAAAATAAGAGGTTGGATTGAGAGCAGGACTATTTCAAGACGAATTAACTTAGTCACGATAGCAAAATAGCCGAGGCCATGTTTCTGGTAGTCCTACACACAATAAGAGTTTATATATAAGTCTTTCTCCCTAAAATATAATAAAAAATCCTTTCTCTGAATTTGTTAAAAATCAATATGAAAAAAAATTAGAATTTTTTTAACAATAAAGTACACAGTTACAAATCTTACTATTTTAAAAATCAATTAATCATAAGACTTAACAGATTATAATATGTGTGAAATTTAATTTTCCGTAAAATTAAACATATTATATCTCAAAGTTGTAAGAAAAATACAGAAGTGTGGCGAAAAGAACACATCATATAATATTATATGTAAAGATAACTTTAGTAATATGTAAACATAATAAATGCGAATGATTTCCACTTCATCTCAGCAAAATTTAGTATGTAAAATGTATGTATAGTAAATATATATATATAGTTAGTATATATATAGTAAAAAAAAGCTACGAAAAATTGTTCGTCATCATTTATCAGGTTTCAAACAAAATCGATAATGCCTTACAGATTAAAACTGATAGCTTACAATATTCGCCTCTATGGCTACTGTTAGTCATTAGCAGAAAAAATAAATAAAGCATTCCTAACTCCCAATCATAAAACATTCTTAGTTTACAAAACGATACAAAAACATCTTCACTGGAGTATTTCAAACTCTAACGCCCTCTTGAAGAGCTGAAATGTATTGGTGGCTGTCAACATTCTCAGTTATTTGACGCGCACTTTTCCCCCTTTTCCTACACCATGGCACAGGTGCTTCCAAAGGAAAGTTTTACCGCAAGAAATTTTAAAGACTATATAATTACTTATAGAGAGAGAGAGAGAGAGAGTATTCATTTTTGCAAACAATTTTACATTAAAATATTATTTCATTAAATATAATTGTTAATGCAACACATTATTGTATATAAAAATGAATAATTAAATAACATGCTTCTGTTTTTAACACTGCATCAATATTAATACAACCAAATCAAAATGTAAAATTATAGAGAATTTCAAAGATCATTTTTTACGCACGAGAGCTTATTAGACAGGGACCTACGGTTTTGAAGTAGATTCCGAACCATTACAAACATCCATGGCCAAATTAGGATTCAAACCCAAGATCTTCGAGTACAAAGACATTTAGAGTGTATTTTGAGCATTTATGATAAATTTATGCTTCATTTTTTCTATGGTATATAGTATTTATTCTTATAATTAATATAAAAAAATTATTGCTTTAAATTTTAACGATTTTTCAAACAAATTAACATGTGGTCTTTACTTTTCACATTTTATTTGACTACTAACCAACATTCAATATTAGACAGCTAATATTCGATTTATTTATAAGACCTGAAGTACACAGCAAGAGTATAATATATATACTTACTATTTAAGACTTCCAAAAAAAAAAAAAAATTCAATTAAGGTCTCAATCTATTTTCCAAATAAAATTTGATTAAGTAATTATAGGAAACATCAATAATAAAATAACTGAAAAAAATATTGTCTCATCAAAATTAAAAATAGTACGAACTTCACCTTTTTTCCAGGCGTTCTAAAAATAATTATTTTTGCACAAACTGCAACAAAAGTGCTTTCGTCTTCCCCAAAACGTCGCCGACCGAAAAAACATTGGAACGCGCGAATAATCGAAGTTCAGAATCCAATATGTAATATCGCTGTGGTTAAAGAAAATTTTCAAGCGTGCCGCAACTCATCCTTTTTATTTTTAGCTGATTTATACGTACGACTTCACTCTATAAAGCAAAACGGCGTTTTGAACACAACTAAATATGATAATCTGTAAATGTTTGTACAAATGTACAATTAAGTAAATGTTATTTTTCCTCAAAAGTAATGTACCCATTTTCTATTGTAAACGACAGCCAGTAAAGTCTTTTTCTTTTTTTTTTTTTATTTATAAAAGTATGACTTTAGTAATTTTACTGATATATATATATATATATATATATATATATATATATATATATATATATATATATATATATATATATATATATATAATTAAATTTTGTGATAAGCTAATAAAATATTAAAGATAATTTTATTCCAGATAATTTTTTTGTTTTAAACAGGCAACGAAAATTTAAAAATTTCTTAAAACTCCAAGTTAAGCGAAGAATAACAAATTTTGTATAATTTTCTGTTTTAATAAAAAAATAACATTTCAGTTTTGATTAGAAAGTGAAACGATTAAAATTACTCAAAATATAGTTTCATTTATATTCTTAATTAATGCTTTTTTTTTTCTGCGGACATGTGAATCCACGAATCTTGAAAAAGATCCACAATAAAAAAAATTCAAATTCCAACACCTTCTGCCTTTACTAGAAATTTTCAAATACTGAAGAAAAATATTTTCACTGGTATTAAGAAAAAAATTTGTTGAAATACTTACAATAAAAGGTTAAATGATTAATTAATGTTAATCAACGATAATTTTTAATAAATACTTTGATTTAATTTTTAAAAAAATGTTTACAGAATATAACTGCAAAAGTAAAGATTCAAATACGAGTCCTTGCAAAATTTGTTATAAATCCTTTTCCACTAAAAATTCTCGAAATAAGCTTTTCAAGCATCTTGATTGTTCTGGTGTTTGCGAATAAAATTAATTTAAATAAAAACCCTAGTGTGTTAATTGAAGAAAATAAATAATAATAATTTCACTTTTAACTTTCAAATATAAAATGTTTAATTTGAAAATTTCACAAGGGTTTTAAGAGCCACTGAGCTTGGAAGAGAATGAGAAAAAATCTTAATATAAAAGTTTTTTTGAAATTTTATTATTAAAATAAAAAAAAAAAAACTTAGGCGTTCCAGACGTTTGCGTAAGTGTGATGAAGCTCTAAAACTCTCGCTACTTCTTGATTACATGATTATCAAAACAAATTTTATCCTTAGAAGATGACAATTGGATGTATTTGCTGGTAGTGCATACTTCCAGAGAGAAAAAACTCCAACACCTAGAGAGAGAGACTGACCAACAAACAAGCTCCGCAGTTCCTCACAAGAGACCGCCACCACCAACCCGGTGATTTAAAAAGTGCAATGGCGCGGAATAGAAAAAAGAACCCCAGCCCCTATACTTTCGAGATGACAGTTACCTTCCCCCCCAAACATCTTTTCAGCTCGCTCTTTTGTTCCATTATGCTTTGTCCCATTCTCCTCCCCCAGTTCCAGCTCGGTCAAAATTCCAATCTTTAGCAAAAGGTCGCCTTTTATAACCGTAGTAGTGCGATTTTTGCAGGGGGGGGGGGAGGGAGTAAAACCATCTGCAGCTCTATCCTCAAACCCAAAAACATACCATTAGATAAATGAAATATAGTCTGGAAGAGGACTTCTCAAATCCACATTGTGCACGATAGAGGTGATGGCTCATGATTCTCGTGCATTTCAGATTTTTTTTTCTTTTCTTTTTCCACTTCCCCTTTTGTAAAGAACAACTGATTTATTCCAAAGAAACACGCAATAATTTTTTTTTTCCCTGTGCATTTTTTGATTATTCAATTTGAAAATTACATAAGTTGTTGCTTTACTTTATGATGTGGTAAGGGATAAAATCAAGGGGTGGAAAAAAAAATCCGGATTTAACCCACCCCCTAAAAAAAAATTTTTTTTAACGAGTCCTGAATAGGATAGAAAAAAAATGTAAAAATGTAATTTGAAACCGGATGTTAAATTTTCAGTCAGATCGAAAACAGATAAATGTGGTTCGCACCCAATAATTTTATTTGTTCCAGCCCCATATTCACAAAATGACTGTTATTAAGGACAGAGATCCAAATCACAAAAGAACGAAACAAAAAAAAAAATAGGAAAAAGATATGAGGACGTAAGAAAGAACAGCTTAACATTATACACAGTGAGGCATTCCGATTATCCGACAGTAAATTACATAAAATGACAGATATTCAAAAAGTTGTTTTCAATGACAATTTCTCAAAAGTTGAAGAAAGTAAAATAATTCTAATGACAGTAAGGAAGCAAAAAAAGAACAAGGAAAGTCTGCGAAAATATTTATTTCACTCTTCAATTCTTCAATCAAAATAAAAAAATAATAAATTTCCCGAGACACATTTTTTTATCTCGTCGAAAGTACAAACTAGAGGGGATTGGTTTGTGGAGAAGCTCGGATAACAAACAGATGAAAAGATTACCTTCAGATATTAATATTGAATCCTTAAATTTAAAAAAACTAATACTTCCTTATACTCTCAACTCAATAAAGTACACGAATAAATTAAGAAGAAAAAGAAAAAAAACTTTAAAAAAATGCTTTTGCACCCAACGATAAATTTAAGTCTACTAAGTCTGAGGTTGTGTGTAAAAACTTTAGATATTTAAAAACTCGAGACAAAACAATTCGAAACTAGAATAAATCACTGAGAATTGTACGAATCAGAAATAGCCTGATCACAGAATTAATTCCATAAGAACTTTATGGGTCACTTGTCCAGTATTTAAAAAGGTAATGAATGGCATTCCAGATAAAATGCCAAATATGTGTAATAACCACATTTCCTTTTGATTATATATATATATACATATGAGAGAGAGAGAGAATTCCACCAGCTACTGGTATAATCATCTTTCTTTTAAAGGCAAGTAAATGTTGAGAAGAATAACGATTCATATTTTACAATGTATATCTGTTTACAGAATTAATCGAAACCAATAATTATAAGATCATTATTATCGTTAAATAGCTGATAAAAGCTACAGCCAGTGAGATTTCTCTCCTGGAGAGAGAAATTTTAAATAGCTATCTAACTCAGTTTTCGAAAAACAGCTTGGTAGAGCAAATTAAGCAATGAAAAGTGACTGTCCAAACTACATGAAATTTTGAAACAAAATCTTTGTAATCAAGATTCTATTTATTTTATTTAACCCACAAAACATTTTCAGTATCATCGCTATTGTTAATGCTATCATTCCGAATAAGTGAATACCCAGCAGCAAGTTGAAAGAAATGGATAGAATGAGTAGTATGCTTCATCCCGTTCCACACCATTAAGTCTGATATTTCCAATAATTAAAAAAAAAAATTAAGCAAATATTTAAGCAATCGATTTTCATGATAATTATTAAATAATCATATTTTTCATCTGTCTGCCACCAATTGTTCAGATTAATTGTTTAATATATATTAAATTTTATTGGAGGAAGAAAAAAAAAGTAATTAAGTGAAACAAAAATAATTACAAGTATGAAATAATTGCTTAAAGCAGTGGTAACTTTTTTTAAAATCGAGATTATACATATATATGTTCAGTTTTAAAACTAAATAGAGTAAAAATGAATGAAAAGTAAAGGCAAAAAAGAAAATTATATATAAATACAGATTCCCAGGAAGAAAAAGAAAAAAAATATCTAGAAGCAGCAAAAGGCCTAAAAAAAAAAGCGAGCAAATTTCGATTATTTTTAGACACATTCAAAAGCATCATCCACTCATAAAAACATGCCAGAAAAAAAGTTAAGAGCCTACAATTTTCATAAAAGATGTCTACTTTCACAATCTGATTCGTTCATTATTGACGGTTTTCCTTCCTCTTTTCAGAGTCTTCCGAAGATGAACTGGATGAAAGAGAAGTTGCTTTAACAAATCCTAATGGATGTTAGAAAGCAGGGACAGGAAAAAGAAAAAGGACAATTCTTCTAGTAGCGGAATGTGCTCGCCATTTATAGAAGAAGGGGTCGGTCTGCTCTCAGCACGATACAATCTTTCCTGGAACCCAATGTACCTTTCAAAATCGGAAAAAAATGACAGGACAATGGAATGACAACTAAAGAAATTCCTCGAGCACTTTTAGGAGGGGGTAAGAGATAAAAAGATTTGTAAATGGCTATAGACCAAGTAACAAACCATTGCAAAAGACGATAAAAAAAAAGAAGAAAAAAAACTTTTTCAGAGGGAAAAAAAATCACGCTTTTTAAAAATAATTGCAGAAATCAGGCAGTAATTTTTTTATCCAATACATTAACTGAAGGGAAAAACAGAAAAATACCATCGAGTATAAGAAATGCTTACAAAATTAATATAATGAATGAAAATATTCAAGTCCCAAATTAAACTTGCAACTGTTGTGTTTAAAGCAATTTCTTTTAAATTACGTCTAATACGTTAAAAATGATAAATAGAAAAATTTAAATTATTTTAAAAATTTGAAGCATATTTTTTTTTTTTACTTAGGATACATTATTTTGATTTTATTTGCATTTGTTTTTAAATTACACAATTTAAAACAGAAAATTTTAAGAAAGAGTTAAACACATAAAGTTTAAAAATTCAAAATATCTATTAATGCTTATAGAGATGAAATCTGACCAAAAGTTTTAAATATGAATTTCTACAGAAATATCAAAAACATATTTGCAAAATAGTAAACAGGTGTGTAACGATAGACTATAAAATAAAAAACTCAATGAAAATACAAAAAAATGAACTAGGAAACTAGTGAGAACTACGTAGAAAATAAATTGTAGGGAAAGAGGAAATCAGGTTTTCAGCAATAATGTTGTGTAATAATATAATGCGTGTTGCGATTTTCTGGGAAGGCATGTCAGGGATTGTATTTGAATGATGAATCTACTAGCATTGTTTTGTCGTGGAATAATCGAAATAAGAAAGGCATTTGAGCTAATGAAAAACCACTGATAAGAGAGTGACTTTAAAGAAATGATCATAAAATATAAAGCCTAAAATAATTCAAAGGTTCAGAAATTATCTCTGTTTAATAGCTGAGCCATTACAAAATTCAACATAAATTGTCAATCTCCGATTTTATAAAATAACAGCGATTAGTAAAACAGGCGATTGGTTTATTTGTCGCTCAACGGTCATCTTTATTTAATATATATTTTTGGAGGGGGGGGGGAGGACATACGGGAGACTTAACAATTTAAAGTGTATTCCGAACTACAACAAACATCTAAGTCTGCGGAGAAATTCAAACCCACAAATTATTGACCCCAAAGTATAAGTTCGGCAGCAAAACAGATGAAGTTGAAGATTGATTACCCAATATGTTGTGGACGAAACCCAATTTACACATTTCTGTTAATTACAGAATTCAAGATAGCGAAAACTAAGAGCTATTACAATGAAAGAATGTGTGTTGTTGATTTACGATGGTAAGATCCCTTTTCTAAGAGTAAAGTAATGAAGATGACTATGTCACCCTGATAAGATGATTGGAATTTATTTCAATCAATGAGAAGAAACACTCGTGTCCATAAATTAAGAATAATGCAAGTTCAGACAAAGAAAGAGACAGAAGCAAAACAAATGTGACTTATTTGTAAAGTCTATTTATTACACAAAAGGTAAAGAGCAAAAAATATGCTGTATGTTTGACATCATTAATAAATATTGCGATTTTTACTCCCTGGAGCAAATTTCAAAAAAAAAACCTATTTACAAAAACCAATATAACATGGTTGGTATGATGGTTAATATATAGTATGCCCCTCAGACGATGCAATACGCAAACGCCTAGGCATCAAATTATCAATCTGATCTTGGGGAATATTACACCACTCATCAAGCAACGCTCTCCGAAGTTCCGGTAGACATGTGGGAGGGGGGCTGCGATTTGTCGGCAAAGCATGTCCTACACATGTTCTATTGGATTCAAGTCCGGTGAGAATGCTGGCTAGTCCATACGGGTGATATCCTCTGATTGAAGGCATTCGTCTATAATGTTTGCACGATGAGAACGGGCTCTGTCATCCATAAACAGAAATTGTGCACCCATGGCGGCACAAAACAAAAGTACATGTTTTTCCAGAATGACACCCCGATAGATGTAGCTTGTCGTGGTTACATTCTGAACATGCAGTTCAGAACTGTTGAACATCCATAACATAGTTCTGGAACCCAGAACACATGTAACAGGCCTACGAGCATATAGACTAATGTGCCCTTAGCGTCTGTACACGGTCTGCCTTAAGACTCGTTGTAACTCGAGTTCGACTTGTGCTGTAACGTCTACTCACATTGCCATCATCTTGGAATCCTTGCCAAAGCCTGGAGATGACACTCTGGACGATTCCAGCTGGGTACGTCCACATTCCAGACTGCCGATAATTCTGCCACGTAAAGCATCATCCAAATGCTTCCTTTGTGCCATAACTATGTTGTTATTACACTGAAAGACCTTTAAAGTTCTTGTAAGCAATTTTACTTCTTGGCAAACATTCCTTATATACCCCTCTCTTACACTTTCGTCATTGTGACGTACTATTGGCGCCATCTGGTGGTTTTTTTGTGATTTGCATATTATTCTTTAAGATGTGTGTGATAATTCTACAAGCAAAATTTTTATTTTAGAGCTCAATTTTTATGTGATTCTGAATTATCCATAATTTATGGAAATGAGTGTATATGTAGTAACGCTTACACAATACTATCAATTTGGTCTGCTTTTATGGAGGATTTATACAACCACTTGTTGCTACACATATGAGATAAAAAAAAGTTTGATAATGTCAGTGAAGTAGACATTAGAAAGCTTAGGAGTAAAATGCATTTTGGTTTCAGTTAAAATTGAACTTATCATCATCCCCATACCTTGAAAGACACTCGCTTATATTTTAATATCCTATTTATGTGAATCCTTGTAATCAAAAACTTATCGCTTGAAAAACTAAGGTGCATAGAAAATTTAAGAGTTTTCAGACAGCCTTCAGTGAGAAATAAGTGCTGACTCACGTCATACCTTACCCTGTCTTCAGAATTCAATCCATGTGGCATGAAGTTGGTGTGTGAAGTTTTTAATAATAAAATAGCGATCGTAGAATGATCATCCCATTGATAAGAGGAATTATAAAGTACGCCATCCGATGATACTTTTAAATCATTTTTTCAAAAAGTACTATTGTTCGTAGCATTATAGTATTAACATTCAATCACAAGTATTATTGAGAAATGAAGGATCATATTATTAATCATTTGTTTTTATGAATATAGTTATCTAAATGAGGCATGTTAATATTTCTTTTATTTATCAGACGAAAACGCATTAGCATAATCATTTTTTTAAAAGATTTACACAAACTAATGTCATTTCAACTATGTATGGTAATGTTTATCCCCTTCCATTCATTATTTCGTGATTCATTAAATTTTCAAGCATTAACTGATTTTAAGATTAAGCTGAATTTTGAAACATAATTAGATCAAATTTGATTTTCAACGTAAGAACTATAGAACAGTTAAAAAAATTAATTTCAGATAAATATTAAATTTAATTATATACATTTTTATTCAATATGTTATTCACTGATTTGAATTCAAGCTGAATAAAAAAGTAGTGCAAATTTTTAAGCACAATTATATACTAATATCTAAAAATTCATAATACCAAGAATATATATATATATATATATAATTATAAAAATTTTCTTAACACCAGCATTTGAATTCTTACTTCAGTGTCTAAATGCATTTCACATAGAAAAGCAGTCGACTTCACGATATAAATAAAGAGTCATACAATACCAACGCTAAAAAAAATAAATCTTTTATTATTCCATTCAAAAACAGGCACAAAAAAAGATAGTGAATTCCAAAGAAGAGAAGAGTAAAAAAAAGTGGCAGACTGTACAAATTATGAAAAGATTTTCAAAAGTTCCGCTATTGATCCAGATATCATTATAGAGCCTCAGACAGGAATATAAGAAGGACGAGCAGACCGGCAATAAAAATACTGCCCCAGAATCCCGAGGAGGTGTGCAGCGCCTTTAAAAAAGTTGTGGAAACGAATAAATAACACTTCACAGAGACGCGAGAGGAATGCGTTTCGAGTGAGAACACGTCTCGGCCCCCAGAGATCTTCGCGTGCCTCGTAACGACCCGCTAAAATGACCGAAGAGAAACCGGATCTCCAACAATAAGCCCCAGCACCCATCTGTCTGGATGGGCATTCCCCTCTCCTCCTCTTACCTCATTTACAATGAAAAGAAAGATGGCCACTCCTAGGAAATGAGCATACACCAGCGCAGTTTCATTTCTTCAGTTCCCTTTTCCTTTCTCTCTCTTTTATATCATTCAGATTGGTAATTAAACACCTGGTGACACGTGAGGCTATAGTCACTTTTTTAATAAAACACCATTTTTTTTTCTATTTTATCGGTCACACATAAAAGTTTCTGATGGAAATGGTATGACTAAGACACTCAAAGCATAAAGTATTTTATAGTTAAAAAATTATAAATAGTTATTTAAATAGTTAATAATTAACATAACTTTTAAAAAAATTATTTATTTATATGATTGACACTAAAAACTAACATTTACGAAAATATCTTAGTAATTGATCATACTTAAAATCCAAACATACAGGCTCATACATAAAAATGACACGTGTGCATTTATACTTATCTTTTATTAGTAATTTTATTACACATTGTTATGATTTAGTTTTACCAATTTAAAATTACTAAAGAAAAATATGGAAGACGTGATCGATTTCTGAGCTGACAATCTTCTTTTCCGATATACCAATGAAACACTATAAGGATGCAACTAAAAAGATTTTTGGACACATATAACAACATATTTTAAACATTCTTATAAAAAAAAAACTATATAATTTGCCACATTATATTTTCACTAAAACGCGTTTTATTATTTTCTAAATTTTGCAGTAATTAGTTGGTGGAAAATTACGTCACGCTCTTGAATTCAACATGTTAATACAGATAATACATGAGAGTTAATTTTTATTTCTTAAAATTTTGATATTAAAAAAGTGAGAATTCAGAAAAACTGATTTCATTTTGGTTAACAGTCTTTAGCCCCTGAGATTCTTAGGCCAGAATCCGTAACTTTCCTATATAATAATTATTTGATTGGCATATTTTTCTCCGCAATAAGGAGAAAGTTTCGGGAAAAAAATTATACTAGAATTCTAACTAAGAAAGGTCATTAAGCAGAAGACAAAATCGGAAATACTTAGCTGATTGTTCTGAATTATTAAATCTTAAAAGTCGGCTTAAAAATAAAACAATTCTATTTAACGTTATATCAATGTACATATTAACTGTATTGATAAATAATAAAATCAAGATTTAAAATACTAAATTTGAAAGAAATTTATAAGAAAAATCCCCTTAATTGGAAAAAAAAAACGTAACTTACAGGAGGAGGGGGAACTTGAATATTCCCTTCTTTCATCACAATTAAAAGAAAATTAGTTTTTTTATAACAAGTGATTTTTATCAAAAAGAAAAACATTCGCATCAATTTTATTTCATTATTAAAAAAAATCAGAAAAATCATTTAAAAAAATATGAAAAATTAATTTAGAATAAGGAATTTTAAAGAACAAATCGGAAGATTTTGTTTTCATCAGTTGTACTGCAATAAACAAGAAGCTTTTTCACTGCTAATTAATTTTTTCCTTTAAATGCTCACTAAATACGCTGAGACAAACGAAAAATAGAAGCTTTATTTAAGCAACGGATTCATATCATACTGATTATACAGTATAGTGGCGATAAATATGAAGTTGATAAAAAAATCTAAATCTAATTACTAAAAAAAAATTGTACCATTGATTGCTCCTTCTCAAGAGTAATCAAAACAATTACTGTAAAATATCAAAAAAATAAACATAAGTCATCAATTGAAAGCTAATAGAGAATAAATATTAGACATATACGAGCATTTTACGGAAAATTCCTCAGATGTCGACTTTTTTAAGGAATCAGTCATGCGCATAATGAGTGGCAATTTGGATGAAAAAATGCTATAACACTCATTTTCAATTGTTGTAATCATTGTAAATTAAAAAGTGGCAACGGTGCTTGCGAAATTGTTTGATATAGTCTGCCTACTAGGTGGTCTGAAAAACTGACTTGAAAAGAATGCCCAGTTATAGAAAATTCATCAAAATATCATGCATCATTACTCAGTTAAATTGTTGCGATGAAATAAAAATGTCGCACATATTTTTTTCAAACTCGAAAAATAATATGAAAAACGAAAAAAAAAAAAAAAAAATTAGTATTACGATAAAATTTCCAAGAGATAAATATTATACATTGTGCAAAAAATTACAATTAAGTATTTTTTATATTGTACAAAAATTAAAGAAATAAATCCGTACATATATTACATATATCGCTAACTTTTAAATATATATATTGGAAATTAGATTTTATTGCTTAATATGTATATATATACATATTAAGCAATAAAATCTAATTTCCAATATATATATTTAAAAGTTTGCATTCTTTAAATAAAAAAATCGCTGAGTTTTTACAAAAAAAAATTTAATTAAAGTATTTGTATACTTTTATTTTAATGAAGGCATGTTAATTTCTTTTACTTTATAAACAGATCATAAAGTTAAACAAATTACTTTTCGGAATTTAGTTTCTAAAACAAATATGGAATATTTTTTCAGAGGATATTTTAAAAAATTCAACTTAAGTGAAAAATACAATATGTATTAGTACTGAAAAAACAAGCTATTTTTATCAATAAATTCTTTAATAATATTTCACTTTGATTTAATTCGATTCATAAAGCAATTAATAAACGATTTTGTAGTAAATGAAATTAATTTGCATATCAAAGCTTAAGGTAGTATTAAGGTACAATCGCAAACGGCATAGTTAACTGCCTCAACCACACACACAAGTTTATTTTTATGTATCTCTTCCCGAAATAATCATACAGATCCGTTATTCAACAAAATAATTAATATTAAGCTACATCGTAATATGCGATTTTGGAAATAAATTCGTTACATTTTCTTTCACGAAGTAAATCTTCGCTAAGTTAATATGATTGGAATTTTCAAATTATAGTTACAAAAATCATACATATACATTTGGGGATTATTTTTTTTACTTTAAATTTTTCGCAAAATACCGAGAACTTGGCGATGTCTGAGTCCGATCTCAATAACAGAAAAGTACCTTTATTATTCCACAACACTTTAATTTGCATTTTTGACAAATGTTAATACTTATCATAGCTATATCCAAAATAAGTTGTCAAATTTTAGCTTTTGAGACAAATATAACAGATACCGAGACGTGAAATCATTATAAACTGTAATATGAAAATAAAGTAAAAAGACCCAGAAAGAGAAAACAATAGAACAAATGAAAATGCTGTCTAGTCTCTCGACATTTTTTATAGCGGTGTAATTCTTCCTATAATCGTCAATAATTCTTTCCCAGCACAAATAACTGTAATAATTGGTATAGTCAAATCCTTCATCCATCCAGACAGTGGGAAATAAGAAAAAATTTTCAGAGGAAAAAAAAAAAAAGAAAAGAAAAATTTCATCTTTTTCAAAAGAAATTTCTTCGTAACAAAATCGGTAAACTTCAAACATACTTGCTTTCTGAAAGAGAAAGATGTAATTATTCTTTGCCTCCCCCCCTCAACTTAGCACAGAAGTGAATAAGAATTCGAACATAAAACTTTTTCATGCCTAAAAGATTCTGGAAAAAGGCACTTTTCTTTTGGCATATGCAAGAGAAGACCAGAAGAAAATAAATATATACCATAGCATCTCCCCCCCCCCTCCCAATACTTTTGAAGACAAAATAAATTACAAATTGAAATAAATTCTGACTGGTTTTTCAGAATGATTCTTTTTGTTTTGTTTGTGATTAAAGGTTTTATTTGGAAGAAATTCCATAGAAGTCTCGGCAGATAGCTCGAAATTTCAAAACCCTAAACTCTGAAAAATTACAGAATTGTAAACAAAATTGAATTTTTTTTTTTTTTTTTTTTTTTTTTTTTTAAATTATTTTCATTTTTCTTCGCATATTTACTCTCTTTCTCCCTTATTTGCTTTAAGCTGCATGAATGATTTAATAATGCATATTAAAGTGTAATTTGTTACAACCTATTTATTATTATCGTAAAAATACTTCATATAGTTTATAACATCAAATCTTTAAAAAAAAATTATATTATTATAATAGTATTATTCCTAATAAATGCTGTAAAAACTTGGTTTACTTTCTTGGATATTTAAAGTAGATACAAAAAAATTCTTTTGGATAATATACACCGAACTCACAAACTTTTTTTATGAATTTTAAATTCGTTTATTTAATTTTTTAGAAAAAGTTAGATTTAGTAGTATAGGCGTTAATTTAATTTTATAAAAATTAGGTACCCTTCGGATTAGAATCAACTAAACCACAATTTATATAAACTATTTCGCGATTTTAAGCTAACGTAAAGGCATAATTAATTCATCATTCCACTAATTAATAAAGGCATAATATTTTTTAATATTATAATTTCTCTACAAATCAAAATAACACAATCTGCATTTACAATCTTATTTTGAATTTTATACTTTTATGGATGTGGGAGAGACACATATTATTATTATTTATCATTAAACTAGAGATTTAAAAATTATTTTCAATATTTTTATTCAGACATTTTTAATTTACTTAGATATTTATAAGACAGAGAATATTATAAAGTTATTATATTAATATTACATAATTTTCTAAATGTTTATTTCTTAATATTCAGTAACTCATTCAATATATCGCAATTTATTAGAAAAATAAGCTTATACTTTAAAATTTTAACAGTTTTTGGCGGTTTAAACTCGTTTATATACACGCCAGTTACAGAAAATTAATGCCACATAATATCACATTTTGTTGGATATCAAAACATAAAAATATTTTCTTTAAGACTCCTAATAATTAATTTCAGAGTATAATTTCTTGACATCCAGAAAAGTGAACAAAAATATAAAGCATGTTGTATGATTTTATGCTATAAGGTCTACCGGAAAGTTGTGCCAATTTTTAGAAAAAAAATAATATAAAAACATTTTATACCGTGAATAAACTTTAACGAATTTATCATTACTTATAATTCCTTACCCACGTGCAAGCAATTTATAAATCTCATTTAAAAATATATATGTATTGCTTATCTCTGAATGCAAAAAATTAAAACAATAATATTCTGTTATCGTTTTCATTTTTTTTTCTTTTTGTTATAAAATATTTTGTAAGGGCGAAAACAAGTAATAATCAGAATGATCCGGTAAATATGATGGATGCAGAAAAATTTCCTAGCTTAGCCACGGCCAACTAGACACACAGTTGTGTGTCTAATTGGCCGTGGCTTAGCTCTGTAAATTTCTGACGAATTCTCAAAGAAGCATATGGCCCAATACTATGACGAAACTATGTTTTTCTTTCCCATTAAACATCGTTTTGTTTTGTTAAGGAGCCGTTTTTAAATTAGACACCTGCTGAAAGCATAATTTTAAATTCAACTTTTCGTCTGATTTAATTCGGTTGAGCTGAAATTTCCCGGGTTCAAAATATGCCCTTTTTTTTTTTATCACGTTTGCATAAGCAAGTCACTTGCCGTCTCCAGTAATCAACCAAATAGTTTGGTTTTTTACCGAGGAAGTAGATGTGTGAACATGAATCGATATTTCAAATTTTTTTTTTTTCATTTCACTCAAGCAGTACCCATCTAGAATATTTCTATCTCAATCCTCATTTCCGGACATGTTCCAAAATGGTTCATGGAGCTGAATCAAAGCATTTCGCGATCTCCGATGTTGTTAAAAAGGGATTTTTCTCATTATGACTTTGACGGATATTGTCTACAAGAAGGTTGCCCAGAGCGCGACTTACCAGTGAGATCAAAATCACCTTTTTGAAATTTTTCAAATCGTGTTCTGTCAGAAATTGAGCCTTCACCAAATACTTTCAATAAATTTTACTCTTCTTGCATTCTAATCTTAGGGCAATTCATATACAGATCAGTAGCATAAATGAACTTAATCAATAGCCTTAAAACCACGGATTTTAAGTAGTATCTAAAATATAAAAGTGGATTTTTTTAAATTATGAATCACTGATAAATAATGCAAAATTAAGGATTTTGTATTTCGAAAACTTTTTATAATGTTTAAAAAAAATTGGCAAGAAGAAAAACTATAAAACTAGAAAAATCACTTTTTCACATGCGGCAGGAATCTTTCATTCAGAAACAATCATGATGATATAGGCATGCGCAAAACGAATCTCGTGTTTTATAGCTATAACGTTGACAGGCAAATGAAACCGAGGAAGAAGCAAGATATCAAAAACGTAATCACATCGATTGCGACAACCGGCTACCCAATTAAATATTCTTATCTCACTGATTACCAGTAAGTACAAACAATTATTGAGATGGTTTCCTTGGATTGGTAGACGTGATTACATTGTAAGGCCAATTCCTAACAATGCTTAATGAACTGCAGGCGAGGGACTTGATAAAAAATGTATTCAACACAATCAAGGTTCTTGACCACATAAAAACGGGAAGAATTCCCATTTTTATGCTAAGAAGATTTTAGGGTCTTATAAATTAAATGGAAGAGGAGGGTGCTGTCGCATACGTCTATCTCTCAAATTTTTATGGAACAAAAATCCAGGATCTACGGTGGCCTGGGAAGCTGTTTGGATTAATGTTAAACAAATCAAATTTGAACACTCTTGGGAAAATGAATACTTGCATTAACGTCCATGAAGTATACGTCGCTATCAGAATAAAAATGTTGTATTACGGGGTGCACTTGATCTCCCAGTACACTTAGGCGTCTCGAAGTTTACCTTGAGGAACACCACCGTACCATTTCCATGCAAGCAAGACATATCACATTCAATGACACTCCCACCAGACTCTTACACAGAATAAGTAAAGCGAGATGAGTTCATAACTTCGTGATTTCTCATTAAATTCAATGTCTTCCATCAATTAAAAATAAAGTGCAGCGTGTGATTCATCTGACCACATTACCCATGCCCAACCCTCCGATGGCCAATACCTTCTTTTCCGACACTACTTTAAACGAATTTTTCCATTTTGAGCAAAAATGAAGTTTTCTCACGCGGGCAACCGATTGCGCACTCTTATATTCTTCAATTCTTTGCGCATGGTTTGGACTGAAATCTGATGGAAAGAGCCTTGTTTTACGATTTTGGTCCTTTGAAGCACATGGTCCACCGTACAATTTGTCGGGGAAAAAAACGCAGATTTATGTATATATTTTATCGATCCGTAATTACGTAACCTAGACAAAGACTTTGTTCTGATTCCAGTTTTTGAAAACTTTTGATATAGCTGGCTGCATAAGGATTTCTAAAAGCTAAATCATATCAGTTTTTTACTGTCTTTGAAATTAAGCCTCTGTTTAAAAAGGTTCCAAAAATAAGCTTTTTCAAATGGTAAAAAATCTACCATTTTTTTTAAATCATTGTGAAGTTTTACTTAAGTTTATATTCTAACGACTTGTAAACCATTTCTTAAAAAAGATGCACACTTCATACCTAGCAAGCATTTAAATGAAAACCTCAAACGTTTCTAATTCACTGGCAAGTTAGCAAACATACGTACGTTCTTGCGCCAAATATTCTTTTACAAGTGAAAAAGAATACTAAGCCACTGTCATATTTAAATCTGAAGAATAGAAGACTCTATAAATCATATTTGATTGTGACTTAAAGATATGATTATTTTGGTCGGTAGTTTATACTTGGTAACTAAAACAGTTGTAATAAAATAATTTTTCAATTTTAAAATTAATTAAAAAAAAACTGACAAAATTTTGTACATGTTTGAAAGAAATCTAAATTTGATAAATATTAAAATGGATTTTATATATGTTTTCCTAAATATTACGCTAAAAATATGAAAGTGTATAGAAAATATTTTGGTAGTACATTGTAAAATAAATTAAGGATAAAAAATTATGAAAAATGCTTCCGAAAAATACTACAAATTAACGAAATGCGTTTTTTAAGATTAAATGTAAAAAAGAAAAAGTTTTTTCCCAATAAAATTTTATTTCTTTTATAAACTTTTAATACAATTTTTATTTGGGCTTCAAAGTTACCTAAAAATAAATTTCGTAACATTTTTATTTTATTATGTGCAGGTTACTGGATTCTTTTAAATAAATTTTTACTGAAATCTTTTATCTTCTGACTTTTCTCTTGTCTAAACACGTAACTTTCATACATGACTTTCCTTTATTAAGCAACTAGGTATGCTAAAGGTAAGCACGTGTATCAAAAAGGAGGGAAAATACTGCACTAATGCAGGATATACTATTTTTACAATCTCAAAAAAAATAAAAAAATGAAAAATTGTGTTGATAAATGATATTAAAATTTTATAATGCTCTACCTGAATATAAGATAAATACCTTTATTAAAAAATTGTTGCTTATTTAATATATTAAAAATAAACAATTTTAAATACTTCATATTGTTTTCTTGTAACAGCTCTCTGAAAAAAACAATTCACAAGGCAATTTAGAAACTTAAACTAAAAATATTAAGTGAATCCAATCAGAAAAGAGGCTTCATAATTTTTTGCAATATGGGGAAAATCCCGAACAGTAAAAAATAAAAAAAAAATCACTTTTCCTTCAGTTAAGATTTTGCAGCTGCGAAGCCTTCCATAACAGACTAGAGCAACTAATTGAGAAAAAACGAGGGTTTTTTTTCGTTCCCATAAATAAGATTATTTCTTCGGGCTCGTAATTTAAAGGAGAGGGTCGATGATAAGAAAAATATTCCTTTGACTCAATTCCTACGATCAGAGGCTTCGATAGGAATTCCGATAACGAATTTAAAAGTTATTTTTTTGCGAAAGAGCTTAAAAAAGATTTTTAAAAAAATGGTCTATTACTGGATGATGTACATTTAGAGATCTAACATTCTTAAGGAAACACGTGATCATTTCAGGTTTCAGAAGAGAAACAATGAAAATACTTTTTTCATCATAAAGGAAACTTTTTGTTTTGATCTCATTTAAAATTCCTATTCTCTCACTTTCTTTTCTTGCTTAAGTTTTCCCACGTGAAAAAGAGGCATGTCCATCAAAAAAATTTTTGAAATAGAATAATTGAAATTTTAAATATTTCAATAAAAATGCATATCAATGAAAAAAAATTCACGCGTGCATATCTCTAAGTAAAAAATATAAGGATTTAAATGGATTTCGAATTACCAAAATATAATGAAGTATTACTTTGATTTGTAAGAAAGTTGTCAAAATAATATATAAAATATACATGTTATAAAAAAAATTTCTAATACTCGAAATGATTTCATGAATTAGGAAATAATTAAATTAATACATCGTGTTCGTAATAAAACATAAGATTTTTAAGCACTAAATTCAAATATTGAAAAAAAGTCGACAATTAATTTTTGAAATGTATACTTGATCTTGGAAAGGACCAAAAAATTCCAACACCTAGAAGTGAAAATTATAATTATAAATGACGAGACATGCGTGGTCTAAATAGGTCCACAAGAGTACAAAGGCTCAAACATGGCAGAAAACTAACGTTCATACATAGCCTGTTTAATGATTCTTTATAACTTTCTCTGTATCCTATTTGAATCAAAAATTAAATCTAATTAAAATAAACGCAATACCTATATAATATTTCTGTTTTGATATGTTATTGAAGAGGATCCAAATGTAAGGTAAAAAAATTTTGAATAAAACTAATTTTAGCAATAAAAAATTTCTTTTTTTTCCCCCCTCAAGGATATAAATATGAATAAGTTGTCAATTGAGTCTATCAAATATGTCTAAGAAAACTCAGTTGAATAACAATCCAGTTTCAATAGTCATCAATCACTTTTTCCTTCGTTTTAAATATATATTATCCATTGATGACTACTTCTCAAATATCATTTTGGAATATGACAAATAACATACCGCACAAACTATTTTAAGTGAAAAAATAATACAATTTTTTAAAAAAAGCAAATCTCATATTAAAAGGAATCTTAAATTTTAATGTATAAAGTTTGGTTTTTAAATATTTTCAAAATATATCGCAGAACACATAAATTAGCTTTATTTAACAACTTCTTTCATTTATAATTCATCAAAATCAATTTCTATAACCATACAATTTTCTGAAATTAGAATGGAAAATTAACAAAAGTATTTGTCTCTTTAAATGTAAAAATTTTATTTTATACTTTACTATCTAAACCCCCCTCTCAAGATGTTTCATTATCAAATCACAGGAAAGAATATATTAATCGAATTGTCCATGTAGTTAATTTCAAATTTTTATGTTTTGCAATTCCATGAATGACTACAAGAAAAGTAATAACTTATAACATAAACACTTGTGTTTATGTATCATAAAAAAGCCACATTATGAATATTTTAAAATATATATAAATTTATATTATTTTAATTAAACTTTCATCACCGTGCCATAATATTTTCAAACATTTAACAACGAAAAATGCATACAAAGTACAAGCATAAAAAAATGATTAAAACATATAGCTATTACTGCAAAGGTATATAAAAGACAATGTCTCAAAAATTTTTTTAATCCTTTAAGCAAATTATGCTATTTAATCAAAAACATTTTCAATATTATGTATACTTCATTCGATTTTAGATGCCTAAACAAATATGTGGAAAAATACATAAATTTTTCTGAAAGAAAATCAAGAATATATGTAACTCCATATTTTCCAGAGAAATCAATATGAATGCAAATTAAATATGAATATTTGTGTTCACTTGACATAATAAAAAATTTTTAAAAAAAATGCAAAGAAAACAGCAATAAAAATAATCTTATAGACCAAGTATAACGTATTTGTAAAAACAGAGCCCATACACATAGGGTTATAAGCGTTTACAATCAAACTTAAGAGTCACTTTCATGAACTTCGATAAAACATAGGATAGAGTATCATTGCTGCAGTTAAAAAAGTTAATGTTTTGATAAAATATTTGTATCAACAGGAAAATATGCATCCACAAATAATATGAGAGTGAGGAATAGTTTTCTTCGTCATTCCATAATAACGATATAACGCTCTCAAGTTATAAAAATAATTAATTAATAAAATATTGAGAAAAACACTCGAGTTAAAACACACTTTGAAAGATATTGGAGATAATTTCTGTTATTCTCTGAAAATTGATGGATGATAAAGGCGCTTGAATAAATTTAATTTATTTTTTGGTATAGATTTATTATAATTAAAAAGGATTACATTAAGCTCACAAATATACGAGACATGCATTCATTTTATCATGAATGACAACATATAGAAATTAGAACGAATAAAACTTTAGGTTCAATTCACTGAATAAGTTATTAAGTATTGTTACAGGCTGCATTTATATTTCGTAGTTTTTAACAGATGCAATGATCACCACAAGATAATTTAAAGAGAGGGCGAGACCATTTGAATAGTTATAAAGTAACGAAATTGCTTTCTATAAAAATGAATATTTTTTAAAGCTTCGTGTTGTAAAATCAACAATGGATCGTGGTATAAAAAAGTGTTTATGAGCGAAAAGTTTTACTTAAAAATTAAAGTAAACAATGTATATATTTGATACAAACTTGACTGCGGGAACGTTACTTCATGTGAAGGAAATGAAAATTATATAAAATCATTTAGAATAATGAACAAAATCATAGAAAGGAGGTTACGAGACAAATAAAAATGTTATAATGAATTAAAAAAAAAAAAACAAAGCTTAAATAATGCCTGTATAAAATTTGAAACAAAAGCTAAAATAATGCCGATATATAAAATGTAAACAAGTTTGGTACAAAAGCTAAAAAATGCGATATAAACATTTTGGTAGGTTTTATTTATAATGGTAAATAGCTTTTCAATAATTAAATGCATTCAGATACATATTAGAAAATCATAAACAAGGAAATATTGTGTATTACACTTTTTTTAGACGAAAACAGATTTGCATATTAAAATTTAAAAAAAAAAAAAAAAAAAAAAAAAAACAAGACAAATTAAGCACGTTACAAATTCTATTTAGTTTCTAATTATAAATTTCCAATAGCCTTCATATTCCTCAGATTTTAAAAATTTAGTGTGAAAAATATGTAGGTAATAATAATATTAGAAAGTGTTAGATAAAGTGTTAGATTTGACGGTCAAATAAAAATTGAAATTTTTATGTCACGCGGACCAATATATAAAAAGAATCTTATAAAAATGTTTTCAACAATCATAATAAAACATCTTTAACAAAATGTAGTTTTTTTTTTTTTTTTTTTTTTTTACTAATGCAATTTTAAGGCGTAATTTTAAAAAATGCTATGATTAAAAACTTCAACTTCGAAAGAGCAAAAGTTACGAAAAAATATCGAATAAGATTATATATCAATAACTCACACCATAAGTATTTAATTTCAAAAATTGTTTAAAATTATTGTATGTAATGTCCCCAGGTAAAAAAAAAAAAAAAAAAAAAAAAAAAAAGAGTAAATAGATGGCCAGATGGTCGTATAAGCAAATTCTACCGCAGCTAGTACAGCTTGTTATCAGTGGTTTATTGCTGTAGCTGTATAGCAATCTGATTGAGACGAATGGCATACCAATAAAATAAAATAAAAATCCTACACTTAATGATATAGAAAACCACTTTATTATACCGCAGCGGCGGGAAGGAGAGAGAACAGGGGGTATAGAACGGAATCTGGTTTCAGTTCAACAGAAAATTATTTCGGGCCAAAGTCAGAAATTGAAGAACAAGAAATCGATGACGCCATTACTCATTTTTCACGTCACGCCTACCTTATTAATCACATCTTTTAAAAGCCGAGCGGTTCTCTTTCACATGGGCCAAAGGAAAAGTGAGCGTCCCACCCGACATTTTCTGTTCAATTTCCAGACACCAGTTCAATGGCAATTAAAATCAAGTTCTCCGTTCTTCTGCGCAAAAGGTGAGAACAGGGTTGCCACAGCAGATGCAAAACCGAGAGAAAAAAAAATCCGCAAAAAATTCTTGAAATAACTCAAACACGAGAATAATTTTCCAGATCATAATGGGAAATGCATTTATTCTGCCACATATTCAATAGGTCGAAGAACCAGTGATTAGGAGGATAACACTAAAAGTACCTGGAGCTACTTATCACTGACATCTGCTCATATAACAAAAACATGCACAATTATCCAAAACAGACATTAAAGCAATGCATACAAAAAGCACTTAATGTGTCAGTGCGAAGATCTGCATTTTCTATTACGAAAGGAATTCTTACAGAAAACTATTTTCATTAAGTAAAAATTTGGTTACTGTAATTGTATGTTATAAAGTAGGAATACATAACAAGATTCAATAAGTAGGCACTGGTTGGTTGAGTTTTCTGTCGCAAGCCAGTATAGGCACTGCTAGGTTGCTTTTTTGTCGTAAGTCAGTACAGGCACTGGGGACTTATCCAGTTTTATATTTTGAGTAACGACATGCATTACAGCAACATAATGCAACATACATTAATTTTAATACCATTTAATTATTTCTTACAATTTTAATAATTAACATAATGATCGTATTATTCAATATCAAGACTTCTAATAAATAGTGTTACTGTTTTAAGTTATTTTATTCCGCTTTTTTTATGCGATTCGTATTTAAAGATATATAAAACAGTAGATGTGAACAATGATAAATTAACTAAATATATAAATGTAATACATTAACACAACCATGAATGAATATATTCTTTTACACACATAAAACATAAATTCAAAAATTTAATTCCACATTAGCTATAATGTTTTTAGGAAGAATATTGCAGACAAAAAACGGACAATTTAAGGACGAATATAATTGATGTTTCTAATACGCATGTCCGCAAATATCAATTCGGATATCAAGAAAGAAAGATGATACTACGTAGTGGATAGGATAAAAATAAAAGCTGTTCTAAGAATTTCTTAAACCGCATACTTGCCGAGAGGATTCTTTCCTTGCAGACAGCAGAATTACCATGTCACAAGAAGGGAACCCCGTTCAATTAGGAGTGATTCTGAGCATTTTTCTTTTTTAAAAATCTTCCATAAAGAATTTTCTAGCATTTTGAGGAGATGGCCATCGAGTGTAAACACACACACAGTTAAACGATAACTATAAAGAAATGAACGTATTGCAATTATCAGGAGAAAAAAAAGTACATATTGAAGATGGATGAGAAAAGAATCGCGAAAAAACTTCTTAGACGAAAGCCAAGGAGGAGCTAAAGTTAGACGAAGAACCAGAAATAGTGAAATTTGAAAAAGCTCGGAGTTGTTAATAAAAAATAATAAAGGGAAGTTAACAGAAAAGAGTGGTAAAAAAATTTTTTAAGACTTTACAAGGGATGTAATAAGGAAGTAGTGAATCCTAAAGAATTCGTAAGCAAATACAATGACAGATATGCATGCAGAAAACAGAAGCAATATCCGCCCGATATTATTAAATAATGTTTGGAGTCGAACACGGATCTCCCTTTAGCACTGTCCAACTATTATGTGATTGGTTTGGTTTCTTTGTCGCTCAATGTTCCTTTTTTTTTTTTTTTTTTTTTTTTTTTTGCATAAGAAAGTTACTTAAAATAGAACTTACATTTTAAAGTGAACTCTGAACTACCACAAACATCAAACCAGTTATTTGGTTCGAGTTCACCACGAATTGTTGAGAGAGAAGAGAGAACTCAGTATAACAACTAATTGAAGGTGAACCAATAGGAAAGAGGGCAGCAAAGAATTCAGTATTAATATATCAGGGGTGGCGAAGCTCCTTCATAGTCCGAGACATTTTTCAACATTTGAAATTTTTCGAGAGCCGCAATTAAATACGTATTTTAAAGGTATGCAAAAAGGTAATAACATTTTTTTACAGAAATTATATTTATAGAAATCATATAAATAAAAGTACAAAATTTGTGTACTGAATTTTTAAATACTAAAAACTAAACACATTTATTTTACTTCTTTTGATAGTTTTTTTTTTTTTAAATTTGGCCACTAATTGGTGACAGTACCTCTTAGTAATCCTTTGAGATGCTGGTTAGTTACTACTGAGCAGAGTGTTTGGATTTCACGAATTTTAAAGTGGAATAAAATGATTCGCATAAGTACGTTGTTTCGAATATTGAAATAGTTCGAAAAGCAGCCTTTTTTTAATTCAGGATACTTCGATTCCGGTACAAATTTTCAAAATTCAGGAATCGGCGTCGACTTATATTTTAATTTTAGAGCTTAATCTTCTTTCGAGTACATTTATCGACAGCAGCAAATAATCATTCAAAGAGCCACATGTAGATCGCGAGCCGCAGATTGACCATCCCTATATATTTACAGTAAACTCTTGTTTTTGCGCTCCCTCTTAAAATCAAAAGTTCATAAAACAGTAAAATACGTGTCAAATAATTTATTCTTTATAAATAAAGTACTATCAGAAAAATTGTTTTAATATGTACTATATAAGAAAAAAAAGCATTTCACTGGGGGTTTTTTTTCTCCCAAAAAAATGTTTTATTAAGCATTAATTAGCTTGTTTTGCAAGCGGTTGTAGCGCTTTGTCATATTCGTGCTTAATATCTGAAATTTATTCTTCATTTTCCCTAATTGCGTTCGCAATTATGTCAGTCTTGTGTATTTTTGAATTACATACTTTTCCCATACATCTTAGGTACAAAGTATACCTGAAAATACATTCAAGATCTTAACAAAAAAAGGTCGGGTAGGCAAGGGTGTTTTGCCGAAATTCGATTAAAAGTAGTTCATTTTCACTTAAGTTGTTAGGCAAGTTCTCGGTTTTCATCAATTGAGGTGAATTTTTTAACAAGGCATGCATGTCAAATTGAGCTAGAATTGATTTTTTACATACAGCACTGCGTCCAGAATGTCAATTTTATAAGACGATTCCAAGATATAATTACTTTTAGCAAAAATACTTATGATATTTGAATTTGAAACTGTTGATTATACTCTGGTGCACAGCAGTAAGACGGGAGATATTTGGTGAGACTTCATACGAATTGCTTAAAAAAAAAATTGAGATTTCAAACACAGAAGTGTTGTTAGTTACCCACAATTCGAAGAATTTACGATTCTCTAATAAAAACAACAATCCAACTTTCTCAATCATAGAAAAAAAATTTTTTTTAATTAGATTATTAAAAATAACGCAAACGAAAAATGTATGAAAATGAGTTCGCAAAAAAGAAATTTTTCAAAATTCTAGTTTATAAATTGAAATTATACTCTCGTTTATGGGATCATATTAGGGACCATCCATATATAATAATACATATGTGCTTGGAGGTTTCGGTAAAACTTATAGAATAAAAAGTATAAATATGCTGAATAATAAAGTTTCAAATTTTCGATTACTAATTAATTTAATATGGATTTGATTTCTTTATTAAATGCGGAAAATATTAGAAATTCAAGGTTCAATAATAATTTTGTTAAAATTACGCATTTTTAGATTTATTAACATTGGGGATGATGAATTTATGTTGAAAGCATTTTGACGAAATTGTTTATGAATGGTGACGGCATCACCCACAAAAATAGTTTCGTCTCAAAAGAAATACAATTAACTCTATAAACAAGATAGGTAAAATTCGCGATGCATCGCATAATCTGACAGCACGGAACTTCTTGAATAAAAAGGGGTGGGGAAATTTCTTTTTTATTTCTTTATTTATTTCTTATAACACTGCATGCAAGTTGAAACTCGCCAATGGCGCACAAGTCCACACTTCATATCCTGTCATTAAAAGAACTAAAAAAAAGAAAAAAATCACCGAGTTTCCACTCATAATACTCGAAAGTAGTTGGGAGATTATGGGGAGGGGGGGACCTACTCTTTTTTTTTTCTTGCAAATATCTCCCTCCTCTCTTCGTGATAATAAAAAAAAATTCTGTGGCAGGAATTCAGGTATTCGATCAGGGGGTGAAGAGAGGTTTTCCAAAAGGAAAAATAAGATGAAAGAACGTGGGCTGCCAGGTAACAGAAGGACATCAGGTGGTCGGATTAAATTCCTCAACTTGCCAAAGTGAATGAGTCAATTTCCGGTTAGGTAACTAGGTAGACCCCGCTCTCTGAGAATACAAGAAGCCGCTACTTTAGGGGGAGTTGTCAACTCAATGTCCAATTTAAACAGGGAGTGTCCTGCGAATTAAAGCTTTTTATGGCTCCACCTCGCACCAACGCAGTCTTTTTTAATACGAACGAAGGCAATTAATGAAAGCACGCAACAATTCAGACGCAGGAGGAAGTACTGGAAGAAGAAATTGCGCACATTTGTCACATTAAAACATTTTTTTCTATAACATGTACCAGCTGTCTCAGAAAATCATGCCCACCTGTTAAAGCCTGTATACTGCAAGTTAACCAACGCTCAAATTATATTGCATAACCGATTATATTTGAGTTGAAATTATAATGACTGTAACTTAAATGGCCTTTTCATATGAATAATATGATATATGGTAATTTCCGGAAGAAACGCTGCGACGCTTACCAGTTTAATAGGTATAGTTTCAGCAGTGCTGCGTTTTTAAGATGCAGAATTTACACATGGTTTAAAGAAATAAAAATATTCAACCATGGTTCACAAAATGGATACAAAGTGAATATAAGTCGGTAAAAGTATCGATCAATAATATCAGGATTTAAAGATACTACTGACATCTTCTGACATCTTCAGATAGATTACGCACCAAGAAAATGATTGTGACGACCAAACAGGCTAGAAAAGATTCTAATTTTTAAATAAAAAGTGCGACATCTCACTCATTTTGTCTGTGGGAGAAAAAAAGAGAACTTAAAACATTAAAAAAAAAAACATACAATTAGTGGTAATTATTTTTATCAGCATAAATAATCTTTTGTCATTCAACTTCATATTTTCTCCTTCGTGGTACTTTGATTAAACGAAAGACCCACTGACTTAAATTTGCATAGACAACGGCATAGCGAGCTTGGCTTGTTTAAATGTCATAAGTAACAACACCTTAATACTTCGCTGTTCCATAGTCTTTACAGAATAGTATGACTGTTATAAAATTTTCTGTAAGTAAGTTAAATATAAGTACATTCGTGAATCTTATTTATATATATTTTTTTTTTCAGAATATACTTTCAATAATTCTTACTTATAATTTATTTCTAAGCAAAGTTTATATTTGATACATTTTGCGAACCAATTTTGCTAGCCGATGGTAAAAGATATATCAAGACTTGGGTAAAGATATTTCCGGCGATGAATATTAATTACTTTGATAAGTGTCAAATATTTACATAAAAATAATTTGAAAACAGTTTAATTGAAGAATCAATATTAATATCATGTGTTCACTTTTTTTAATACGCATAAATGCATCAAAAAGTGCGAGAGTTTCATAACATACATTAAGTCTCATTTTTTTATATCAATATTAACCTAAGAAAGTATCATCCGTAAATGACAAATCTGTCGAACTAACATCATTCTATTTCAGTGTTTCTTAACCTGTGGTTCATGATCCCTTAGGTCATATTTTGGGGGTCCGCCGACTGCTCCTTATTTTTAAAATGTTTGCATCAATATTTAAAAAATAAACTTCTTTTGTCACGGGCAACCTCTGTAAGCCGTTTGTCTGCCATTTCCCAATAATAGAGACCTCCATAATACGAGGAGATAAACATTCGCAAACCATATAAAATTTCAAATTTTTAGAAACACAAAGTAGCCTTTGAATTTTACTTCACTTGGAAGTAAAGTGACGTTAAAATCAGTTCCGCAAAGTTCTTGCAAATTTTTAAAACAAAATATTTGTTTTATTCTTTTCAAGTTGTAATTAAAGTTTTTTTTTTCAAGTGTGTGTGTGATATAAAAGATGAGTTGTGGATTCATAATCCTTTTCTTTGTGATATTGACTGCATGGATGACATGGACCTTGCCAAAGATGAGCTAATTGATTTGAAAACAAAGTCCTTGTTAAAAATATATTTCTATTCAAAAACTCTTGGAGAGTTTAGGTCTTTTTTAAGAAAAGCCTACCCATTGCTTATAAAACGAGCTAGGGCAGCCATTATTCCGTTTGCTATAGTATATCTGCGAGGCGGAATTTCCCACACGCTTGTCAAAAGAAAAAAAAAAAAAAAAAAAAAACCATCGAAATCGACTTAATGTCGAACATGATATGCGCTTTGCTTTGATAAAAACCATCCCTCAATTCAATCTGTTAATCAAAGAAACGCAGCAACAGCTTTCATATTAAAAATTTTAATTTCTTCCATTTTTTTATACTATTGAAAAATAAAAATATTAAAATAATTAATAAAACAGAATATATTTTGCAATAAATGATGTTTAAGCAATTTTTTTTTTCTTCACAGAGGGTTTCGTGACGCATTTAAAATTTTTAAAGTGTCCTTGTGCCAAAATGGTTAGGAAACACTGCTCTATTTGAAGATATAAGCTAACATCTGAATTTAACTCAAAATGTACACCTGAAATTTATTATTTTGTTGCAATCATTTTTCAGAAATATGAATTTAATTTTTATCCATTATTGTTAATGATTGTCTTTTTACCTTATTTATACATGCGTTTCTGCATGCAAATGATTCAAAACTTCATGTATCTCAAAATTTTCCCAAAATTCACACCAAGTTTATATTAAATAATTTAATGAAAATCTCTCTGTTTTATCTCGAAGACTGAAATTAAAGGTACGCAGTTCTTGATACGACAGTTTTAAACATCATGTTATAACTTCTGATAATAAAAACATTAAAAAAATGTATCATAATTTCGAAATATTACATGATGTTATCTTTAGAAAAATTTTCCGCTGCTTAAATTAAAAGAAAAAAAATTATTCATACAATGTAAGCAATCAGTACCTTTAGATATTGTTTAAAAAAAAAACTAAAATTTTTAATTACTTTAATCTGCATTTAATACTACAGACATTAATGTAAATATTAAAAAATTAATCTAAAAATCAGTAGACATATTTTTACAATTATAAAAAAAAAGTGTGGCACGATAGCCTATGCGGGCCAACGCCTACAGTAGCCATCTCTATTTTCTTGACTGAGGGGCCCTGGCGTGCGAATCATATATCCCTATTAAATGAGCAACTTAATGCAAAACCTTCAGTGTTTAGTTTCCAAGCATGCTTGATACTCAGTTTCTCGACCCACAGAAGGATGAAAGGTTGAGTCGACATTGCGCAGACAGAGGATCAAACCTAGGACCTGTGTCTTGTGAACGTGAAACGCTACCACTAAGCCACCGGGCTTCACTACATTTATTCTTTCTAAAGATATAAACAAATATTTTTCAATTTTCTGAAAAAAATTCTTTGACCAAGTAAACAAGGAATATTTCTATATGATAGCGTTCTCAGGCAATCAAGATCTATATTAAGAATTTTATTATAAAATTTATGATTTTATACAACAGAAAAAAAAAATAATTTAAAAATACAATTGAAAGGCACAAGGCAGTCTAAAAATAATTTAGCACATTTTCATTATTAATAAAGTGTCTTTTTTTTATATACATGTAAATTTATATTATTATTGTATATTATTAATCATATAGAATTCATTTTGTTTTTGTTATTGTATTGTAACTACTTTTAAGGAATCTGTTTACTACTCATCAGAATAAAAGTAAGAATTTGTTCCACATTGCTATCTAATATTCTCAGATTTTTCTTTTTAATAGATTTAACGATGTGAAATTTCAAGAGAAAACATTTTAAAAAAACATTATTTATTCGGAAATTTGAGAATCTTTCTAATTTCCAATGATTTTTAAAAAATTGAGTCATCGACACATATGTCTTTCGCTCAACGTTATTTTTGTCACATGAAAGCCAATTAGACAGAAACCTATTGTTTAAACGGATTCCGATCCATTACAAACACTCAAGCCCAAAGAGACATTCGAACCGACGAACTGTTTAACCTATGGCAGGAGTGCAAAACCCTTCAGCTTCCAGCAGAGCTAAATGTAATAATATATGTATGTATAGCAAAACCAAACCTCAAGAAAGGTTAAAGTCTTAAAATGTCGTAAAACTGTTTCCATGGATAAACTATTCATTTCTATATTTTTTTTTTCTTTATAAAAACTATTTTTAAAAATAGAAATAAAATACACTTTTATAATTTACAAGAATTATAAAAAAAAAAAACTACATTGCATATAATTGCATATAATGGACAACCTGATATTAATGAAAACTAAACGAGCAACTTTTAAATTTGTCCAGAAATTTTACAGAAAAATCAATCTTTGAGATAATGTTTTAGGAATATGTCCTGATTATAAAAATATACAATGGTAGTATTACGCAGCTCATTTTCCGAAGTTAGAAATTATGAGGGATAAGATACAGTAACATTTAATATTCCTCATTCCCCCTTCACAATTAATACGAAAAAGTCGATGGAGATCTGCTTTCTTCACACATTGCATAACATTTTCATGCAAACCTTCTATTAAATCATAGCTTAAAACATAAAAATGGACTAATTTATTTAAATAAAATAATAAAATGAATAAAAACATAAGAAAAAACTAAATACCGCACGTGTAAAAAATATTCATCTACTGCAGTTTTGCAAAAGGGTGTTGGTCAAATTAGAAATCACAAATATGTAAAATTCAGTTTCTTTTTTTTTTAATTTCGTGTTATTTAAAATTAATATAAAAATTAAATTACTCTTATTTTCGATTAAATATATTGTGGTTATGTTCTCACGAAATAATATAAAAATACAATAATAATTTAATATAACTAATTATACAATAAAACATTTAATAAATGGATGAAAACCAAATTCTAATTTTGATGACGTGAATTCGTCGTATCCAAAAGGATTACCCGGTTCCTTCTAATCTGAAGTTTCATCTCTAATAATTTTTTTAATTTTATTTCGAGACTGAGATTATATGATAGCTGTTTTCAGAATACAATTTTTTTATTTTTGAATAAAACATAGTAGCTTTATTGGAAAAGGATAATTATCACAGGAAAAAAGAATAATCTCAATTTAATATTACAGGAAAGTCCTACGATCGGTTCGATATCCAGTTTGAATATTTTTATTAGAATATCATAGAATTTTTAATTATATGTATATAATATCATATTGTAATTTTTCAAAAAAAATTATCAATTGACTGATGTAAATCGTGTTATTAAATATACAATAATTCAGTATTATTGCTTCCACAATCAGCCAATGTCATACCCAAAATTCTGTTCGAATTCTATGTTAATAAAAACTAATTTCTTATTCAATATTTTCCAGATAAAAAAAAGGAGTGATAAAAGTGGAAGAAATGAGGAGCACTGGTTAGACCACTAAAAAAAGGTAATTCATAAGATTGACATATCCCTTTCTTCCTTTTCACCTCCCTCTTACCGGCTTAAGAAAAAGCTCGAAAAGTAAGCAAACGTAAAGCAAAAATAACATCACCAGAAAAAAAAAAAAAAAAAGAAAAAAAAGAACGAGCACACTACTTTAAATGAAGTGTCTGAAACTAAGTAGCGAAAAAATAATAAAATATAACATTTTGAATGACTAAAAACATCCGCTTAAAACAAATAGGCTTGCAGGATAAAATACTCTGTAGTTTAATATTCTAGGAGACAATGTGTATGCGTTACACCTATATGTAACATTTGACAAAAGCTAAAGGCATCATTAATTTTAATGATTCCCAAATAATCAATATTTCCCAATTACATTTTTACTAATGAAATAAATATATTTTTTAGAAAATCGGATTTACCTTTTTTATAGTTTCAAATAATACATTTATGAAATATTAGTGTTTACAATATACAGTAAATTGGAGATAAATTTTAAAAAATGCTTTTTTATGATTTTAATGGAAAAATTAATATTCCTATATAAATTTTTATTTTAGCAAACCTTTACAAGTAATAAAGTTGTGCGAATTTTTAAAAAAAAGCAGCTATTTTTCCCAAAATATCTCCGTAAAAATATTTTCACACTTCAAAAATGAACTGAAATTTTTTAAAAATCATATTTTTTAACCTAGTTCTCTAATTATTTCATTGTGCTTGTACTGAGCTAATTATAGTACTGTCTAATATTTATTTTAAAACAAATAGAATATAATATTCTTTAAAATTAAGTATAAATGTCACAAACAACATTCGTGACTTTTTAAGCACTTTTTCGGCAGTAAAATTTGTAAAATCTCTCATTTAAAAATATTAGCTTGGATGTAAAATTCAGAAAACATTAAATCATAAATTATTATGGGTATTTGATATTTTAAGCAAGCATTACATCCTTTACAATGAATTTAATATTAAACATGATATTAAATTTGTTCTCAGGTGCATTTATTCAAATGGACTCATCTGGTCACTATAATCTAAAATAAACCCTCTCTTAATAAAAACCAAGTATTATAGTATTTTTAAGTGATTTAAAATAAAAATTTTTAGTATAAAAAATATTCTAAATAGAAGGAAGAGAGTTCGAAATAAATCCTTCATTTGATAAATTCTGGTATAAATTTGCTTTCCCCTATGAATAATACATAGGTCAAAAATAGCTTCAGGGAAACCAACATTATTGCTGTTGTTTTAATTGCACAACTGCATATATTAGTTAAAAAAATAATTGAAAATACAGATAAATGCATGATATATTACCCTATTATTTGAAATAAATTTCTTCACATGTAATGGAAATTATACATAAATTAAAATGAGCAAGACTATTATTTTTAAATAATCTTTGTAAAAAATCTTCAATATTTTACAATATTCTTTCACAGTAGCACCACATCCATGGAAAAAACTCCAAAAATTAAGTCTGAAATTCAATTTACTTATAAAATAACTTTATTTCAATATCCACTAATAGATTTTATATAATTGCAAAAAATATATATACATAATTTTTTTTTCTTTTAAAAAATATTTTTCCATATTTTTTAAAAGAAAAAATAATGTAATAAGTGTTTTGATCAGAAAAAAATATCTAACATAATATTTTTAATCAGGGGAAGATTCCAGGCAATAATAAAATGCATAAGTATTGCAACTGAAAGTTTTATATTTTTTTATAAATTTCTCTTAAAAAAATCATACAATGCTTATATTTCCATTTAGCTTTTTATAAGAAGTACATATTATTTACAACAGAAGAATGATTCAGATAGGTAACAAACTATTATAATTGCATTTAAAGATGTTAAAATCAAAATTTCACAGAAAAAATAAAGGCTCATCAGAATATCAAAATTAGATAAGAAAATACATCAATTGGTAAATTTTGCAGTAAATATAAAGAAAGTGTCTTTGTTGCTCAATTAATCTAAGTTAATTTATTACATTTGAAAACAAAAATTCCAATGGCCTCTTAATTTTCCTAAAGTTTCTGTAATGTGTTGATGAATATTCTTATTATTTCTTAATCAAGATATGCAGAAAATTTAGCAAGTTAAAACTGACAAAATTGTAATGAAAAATTAATATAATATAAGACTGTTTACTATTAAATACAGTAATAAGTATTTGGCTAATTGGTCAAGCACCATCAATGACAAGGAAAAACATATTTCATGGGCTTGTATCCTTAGATAAACTAATAATCTTAGTAGTAAGTATCAATATGAAAAGAGACTGCGTGCAGAATATACAATAATGCATAATATTAATCATCCTTCGTTATTCCACCCATGTACAAATACTCATTGCAACTAGATACAAAAATATATACATGATAATAGTTTAGAGAAGTTAGAGACTATAAGAGAAGTAAAAAGCAGAAGTTAACAAATTAGATCAATGTGGTTTTTGTTTACATCAGTTAGATTAATATCTGCATGATTTTTATTGAGAGAAAAATTCTTATTTGATTACATTGTCTTTAAAAACTAAGCTGATGACCAGTATTCCCTTCCATTGCAATTTTTTATGGACGGTTTCTTTATTGCTTAGCAATTACATTATAATTTTTTCATGAAAGGCAAATTTGTTTCCACTGATAAAATGTAAGATAATTGCAGAATTTTCAGAAGATAGAAAAATTAGCCATAAATCTTTATATTTATTATAGATTAAAGAGAAATGATATCCTTCAGGAATAATTCTATCAATTTTTCTATCAGTAAATATAAGTAAAATTTTACTTTTTTAAATCAAAATAAAAATAATAACTTTGTAAATTTAAATGTATTTGCAATTAAAACTTCTCATACCCTTGCAATTTGTTTCTCCAATTTTTTAAATAGATCGTATTTTGTATACTCTACAATCAAAATTGCATTCATATAGTATTCTTCAGCATTTAACTTATTAAATTGTGAAATTTTGAGGAACACAAAAAATTTTCCTTTATTATCAATACGTGAAATTTCATGCTATATATTCCACTAAACATCTGTGGTTTCACTCAGGTATTCAAACACATTACAACCACAAAATTTATTAGAATTAAGAATTTATTCTACAATAATTATGATGTCATATCCCATAGATAATCTGTCAACTTCCTGCATAAAATAGCAGATTTGCCACATCATTTAGAATTTCTGTTTAAAGACCAACTTGGTTACAGATTGAATGACTTCAATATTTTAACTTGAAAATATCATTTAATCTCTAAAAGAAACTGATCGATTAAACAAAATAATATCTTCTTTTTGATTTCAAGGTAGAAAAAAATAGAAAATATTTATTTAAATGTAATATTTTAATAATTCATTCCCTAATGATACAAAAGCTTAGTACCTTGGATATTAAGAAATTTATAATTGCAATAAACTTGACCCTTATAAATAATTCTTAATTACCAGGGAATTATCTTCTATTTCAAAACATATCAATTGCATTTATCATGCATCACAAGTAACAGACAAATCCATTGGTAAAAATCTGAGAAACCGGACTACTGAACTTAAAAATAGAGATAAGTGCAATAATGGCTACTATACAAATGGCATTAGGTGGAAATCGAACCCACAAACTAATGAAATGAAGGCCAAAGCAAAAACCATTTAGCTGACAGACTGATATTGTATTGCCCTTGATTACTAATGTTAAAAATGAAAAAAAAATTTTAATCAGCAATATTAAATAGAAATGGTATAGACAGGATATTAATAAGCAAAGAATAGCTTTATAATGAAGGATTACATAACTTTGCAACAGTTACGGTTGATTTTAAAATCTTCAAACAGCAAGCGAGCTCTTTCAAACTTATCTCAAGGAATAATAAGCTAAAATAACAACGAAAATTGTAGATACAATTGGATTATATCAAATACATGGTAATGTGGTGACTTGGTTGGTTAAAGCCAAGATTATTAGATGTAGTGAGTTTGAATCCCGGCTTCACTGAAGATGCATTGTATTTGCTTAAGGCGTCTGGGACATGTTAAATAGGTTGTAGTCGCAATGTCCTTCAAGAGAAATAATACTTCTGGGGTTGACAGATCAAGCATTAAAAGGTCTTCTACTTGATCTGTGCTTCTACTTTATGAAAACTCCCATCCAACTGTTTCTATTAAATCATACAGCCCCACTCAAGGCTATGTACAAGGAAGCATGCTAGTGCAACAATCAAATACATGCTATGGAAAATAATAAAACACTATCTTTTACTGAAATAGCAATGATCTAAAACATATGTTAACACTATTTCTGGCATATTTTGCTATATAATAAAATAGAAGAATCATATAATGTTTATTTTTTACATTAAGAATAAACTGCAATTAATTATTCATTGGAAAATTAACTAGTTATATATAAAAATATAAAGAAAAACAATACTTTTTAATAATCCAACAACCATATTCTTATTATTTCTTTTTTAATCTTTTATGAAACATTTTAATTACTATCCTCAAAGAGAATAAAATTAAAATACATTATTCCAAACTTTTAAAGATTTTTGAAATAACATTCAACCATTAAAATCTGCCATCTATTTTTTAACAACTGTTTGTTGTTTAAGCTTAAGAATATTTTCCAACCATAGAAATTATTGTGCTCATCAATTTGCATATCTTACACTCAAGCTATAACATGGGCCATTAGCCAGTTTTTTCATGTTCTCCAAAATGACCCTGTAAGCAGACTCTTAATTTTAACTTGTATTTAAAGAATAAAGTATAGCTATTTCAAGGATACAAATTTGATATAGAACATTTATGCCGATTTTATTTAAAGAATATTTTTCAACTGATGTGCTTTCAGATAATTTCACTTTAGTTGTCATACATTGAATATTCCACTGAGTTCCATTCTGACAATCACGTAAATTCCAAAATATAAACAGAATAAACAGTATTTGCAATATATTCCATTAAAACAAGACCATGAATAAAAACACATATTATTTTTTAAATTTTTTTATTCATGCCTTAAAGGTTAAAAAATGGTACATTTCAGGATAAGATTGATAATCATTTTACTTTAAAATACCAAATACATAACATTTTGATAACCAATTTGTAGTCACTTTTGTTTACCTTTTTGTTTTATATTTTTATACTTGAGTTTGACTGAACAAATTAAATAAATACATATTGAATTTTTTCTGCAATATACGTATTTTAAATACATTAAAAAACATCCACTTATAATATTATTTATATCATCAATTTAAACAAACATACTTTAATAAATACCAATTTTTTGCAGACTGGTGCACATATATAAAAAATTTTTCATACGACTATCATTAAAATATGATTTCTAATTCATTAATACTTATTTAATCTAGCTTTGTTTTACATCAAATTGAATCATGAAAGTTAAACAAATTTTTTGCGAAAATAGTTTCTAGTAAGATAGAATTTTTGATGTAAAAAACTGAAAGCTGTGTCAAAAACCCTTAAATAGAGAACTAAAAAAGCTTTCAAAATAATAATAGAAATAGATGGTGAACAGTCAGAAACTAATACTAAATCAAATAACAATTTACTTATTAATTACAATTAGATTACAAATTAAAGCATTTATAAAAATATCCTATTCTTACTATGTATAAAATTTATAAATTAAAAAATTGATATTATTTATTATATTACATGGGTACTATAAGTATAATTTATACTTTTATATTTAATATCAAAATAAAAAGATAATTATCTTTTCAAAAATATCAAGAATTCATTGTTTACATATTAAATAACTTTTTAAAAACTTTCAATGTAATGTAAGTATTCTTTTTGAAGATATTATTACCTAACAGATATATTACCTTTATAAGCAATTTACACAGAAAATTTTTATTTCAAATTTCTATTAGCTTTTAGAAATTTTTAGCAAAAATTTATTGATTAATAATTAAAATCATTAAAAATCTGTCAAGTATAGTTTTATATTTCTACAACCAATTGAGCTAACATATTCCTCTCCAACACTTACAATAAAGGTAAATATTAGATACTATGTTTTTGCGAGTTATAGTATTCAATAGTTTTTCAGGTACACCTATCCTACAAGAGACTGAATTTTTGTTTTGGAATTCCATAAAAACTGGTACTGTCTCTATCAGTCCAAATCAAACTCATTACTTTTAAATCACAAAATTCATGCATAATCAATTACTTTACAAAACTACCCTATCTAATCAAGACATGCCTCAAGGTGCTAGTACTATAGTGGCACCATAAACAGAGATAACAAAACATACATGCATTGTTCATATCACTAAGACAGTTGTGTTTAGATTAAGAATCACTTCTGCTATTTTTATATTATAACAAACAAGCGTTCAACAAATCAGAATTTTGGATATCAAACTAATAAATACTTAAAAAGTAGTATATATTCTTGTAAAATAATTTATTAACATTTTATTTTAAGAGTATTATAATAAATTGGTTCAACTTATTTTGTTTGGAATTGTATCATTTGAAACTTATCCTACTTAAGATTATAACATCGAGAAAGAATTGGTTAGTAAAATTTCAAATGACAATTTTTTTCCCTGAATATCAACTTAACTGTAACAATACACAAAAAAGGTGCTTTTTAATACAATTTTACTACTGGACACATCTTTCACAACTACTTATATATCTTTTTAAATGTGTACAAGCACATATTGAATACTTTCAATAAAACTTAATTTCCCTTTGTTTTTAATTAATTTTTGAAAAAATCAAGTGAACTTAATTCCTATTAATTTTACTCATTAAAATACAGGAACTTTATTTTAATATTAAGAATTAATATTGCTATTTATGAAATTAAAATAAGAACACATTATGGGAAAGAAAAAAACGGATAGTAATGTTTTTAATGTAAAATATTCACGCATCAAGACTAAAAATTGAAAATTTTAAAAAACTATTTTATTTTAAAAAATTAAAATAGAAAATTTTTCATTTAAGAAATGTTATTTTCTAGGTAAATCAATGCAACAAAATAATATTTCACTATTATCTTTGAAATAATATATTTTTTTACTATCTTCTAAAAAATATGAATATTAGGGAATAAAAATCAGAAACACAAAAAATTATTATTTTTTGGTTAAAAATTGATATTTGAATTTTGCTATTTTAAAAAATGATATTTTGAAAAAATTAAAAAGAAGTAGAAATAGTTTGAAAGATCTATTGAAAATCAGTAATTTACAAATAGTATAATCAACATAAATTCTACCAGTTTTTCATTACATTGTGTATACTTTCATAAAAATAATTAAATAGTGATAATATAATTTTTTATACACAAAACAACTCTCATTAATTATGGAAGCTTATAATTTTAACAAATGTCCCTTATTGGTTTGTTGATAAGAGGCATTTTGATATTTTGAACAGTTTGAATTTATGAAACCTTCCTGGGAATATTTTAATCACCTTATAATTTAATAACCTCTTATTTGTATTTATATAAGAGAAAATATAGTTAAGAATGCAGTTTTTTATATTTCAAGGGTGTGAATTATAAATTTAAATTCCCAAATTAATTCAATAATTTTATGAAATCTTAGGTTAATCCTCAGAAAATATTTCAAAAATACAAAATATCTCTAGATAATATTTTATTAAAATCTAAATTCATTATTTATACATGAACAATGTTTTTGGATGATTCTTCATATCATTGCAAGTAAATTTATCTCCAAAGCAGTTTGAAAAGAACTGGGGAAAAAATCATTATGTTCTAAAATAAAAAATTACAAATAGCATAAAATAGTCCTTTTTGTGGTCCCAGTATCTTTTTTTTTAAAAAAAAGAAAAAAAAAAAAAAAAAAAAAAAAAAACTTTTGCTTATTTTTATAAATGTTTTCTATTAAATAGCTAAAAGCACCAAGATAATGCAAGAAATATTAACAAAATAAAATTTATAACATATAATACTAAAAATAAATATAATGCTAATAATAATTTGTTTAAAAATATCTGAATTTAATTTCTGATAATTTTTAAACAAATTATTCAGTAATAATTTCAAAGGCACACTATACCAACTTCTACATATTCACTGTTTTAATTTCTATGTATTTTTATAGATACATTCTTACAACAAGTTTTCACTCCTATTAGTAAATTTCAATCAAAACACACAAAGAATTAACATGTGGACTGAAATTATTACATTCATGTAAATTAACTTTTAAAACATTGATTTCCCTTTAAGTGATGAATCTGACCAATGATCAGTAAAAATTCATCGATTTTTCACATTAAAAATATTTTATAATTATTTAAACAGGAACTAAGATTTGACAAATCATTGTTATGATTTCGCCAAATACTCAACATTGCTCCGATTAACTAACAGAAAAGTATAGTTTACGAAATTCACCCTTTGTAAACAAGCATCTTTATTTACTCATGATTTATATAATATTTATATATAGAAAAAAATTTTAACTTACCTTAATATTTTTAAAACAGCATAGAAATCAGAGAAATGTTCTGTATATTCCTTGTGCGATTGTAAAAAGTACACATATGTTTGAAAACAGTAAACAAGAGCCGGAAAAATTAAATGAAAAAATAAACAAATCCTGAGCGAAAGTGCTTCAGATCGGTAACAATAGCAATTTCTTCAGGTCTATCGAATTAACATCATACAAATCTAGTTTAATCCCGGACTAGCAGATGACATCGCGTTAAGTCAAGATTTTTTCGCTCGGTTTAGTTTGACATTCTAAGATGTATATACAACAATATTATGAACCCACAGTTATTTTCACAAAACGCGTCCGCACTTAAAGAATGCTTTCCTTAGAAGACTGGTTGTCTCTTTTCTCCTAGCTCAAGTTGAGTTGAAATCCACTTTTCTCCGCCACTGGATAGTTTTTTTTTTTTTTCCTCTTTTTTCACGTGCACAAAATTACAGCCCGAAGCGATCCCTTCTTTTTTCCTCGCGTCTATCAACGACAGAGAATTTTAGGGTTACAATAAAAATAGGCGGTGCTAAAAGATATTTCTAAATTCTTTATCGCCAAACTGGAGAGAACATGTAAGAAAACATTCTATAATTCTGCCCATATCAAGATATTTATGTGGTTCACTAAATTAAAATATTTAATGAATAATATAGTGCATAATTTTATATACATATATTGTTCTTCAATAAATATTATGAGTAATTTAATTGATGATAACAAAAATTTGTTCATAACATACACATTTACTATTATTATAAACACATAAATTGAAATTTATTTTTCTTAAAACTAAGGATGTCAAATTTTTTTGTTCAATCGTAACTAAAAATATGAATTTCAATTGGTTATTTCAAAATTTAAAATTATTACAAAAAATGATATTATTTGTTTTTGAAACTTGATAAGTTAGATCGTGCAACTGGAATAATTAGATCCTAAAGAAACTAGTGTATTCTTTCTTTTTTTTCAGTCATTTGATACTATAATTTTATTTTAAATAATCTTCTAAGATGGAAAAAAAGAGCTGACTGTAAGTTTTAAAAATATCTAATTATTGCAGTAACATGCTTTCTGTCTAAGAAAACTTCCTAAAATAAACAAAAACTTTGTTTCAAAGTATATATATATTCATATATTTCTAGAAATTTCTTTCAGAACACAATTTCACCGACTTCAAAAAAAAGTTTAAGTGAAAAGTAGTACTTCAACTTTGAACAGCAAAAAAAATTTTTTAATTATAGTTTTATTTGTTAAGTAAGGTTTTTTTTTTTTTTTTGGAGAGGAAGAAAAGGAGCAATATCTTATGCTTTTAGTTTCAAGTTTCTTTAAGATTTATGTTAAATTCACGACCCAAGTAAGTATAAATAATAATAAAATACATAAGCATTGCTTTCAGGAAAAATAAAAGCGATATTTTGTTCATATATCTCAATTGGAAACTAAGAAATAAAGACATTCTGGGAAATGACTTAAGTTTCATTTAATAATTATAAATTTAATTTGAACTGTAAGTTTTAATTTTTTATATTAATTAAAATTCTTTTTCAATGATATTTACTGATCTTTTAGATTAGTTTTCTTAATAAACAAAAATTATATTTAAAAGAATATGAGTAAGGTTATCTTTTATGTGGTTCACACGACACTTTTAGTAGTATTTTGTTTAAAAAAAAATCAATTTTAATAAGTATACCAAACTATGATTTTTTTGCATTTTTAATGCATTTGAACTTAACCCTTTTCTTACTTTTCAAAAATTCGGAATCAATTTAATGTTTTTATTTAATCTAAGTATGATGTAATAAATTAAAATTGCAGTAAACAAGATTTATGAAAAAATTTCTATAAATCAATTTCCTTACAATTGTTAAGCAAAGAAAAGTGAGACCGAATGTTAATTTTAGGTAAATAATTGCTATAACTACTTCTTAATATTCTCAAATTATTATCGCTTGCTTATACGAAGTTAGATTTATAGGAAACATCATTTATACATTTTTACATGAAAATTCTTTCAAACATAGATATAAAAGAGGACATAATTGTAAAAGTAACTTTGATGGTAACAAATTAAATACAATAAATAATTGCTTTGATACATTTATTTTTTAAAACTTTGAAAGCAATATTAAATTTGGCAATATGCGACAGAAATGTTTAGGAATTAAGAGGCTAAATTTATAAAATAATGTCTGTAAAATTATTTCAGATACTTTTCTTTAGAATAGAATATACTAGAGATATTAAATCTATATGTTCAACCCGAAAAAGTTTTATTTGACAAACAACGCTATTTGTTAAGTATTTACAAAATTAAACTTTAATAAGAGCTAAATTTAAAATTCAATTTATTTTTCTTTATTATTAAATTTATTATTATAATAAGTTTTATAATTAAAATTATTAATTTTATTATTAAAAACTTTATTATTAAAATTAAATCTATATAAAAAATGAAGTAAAAGATCTCAGCTTGCGTTGGAAAGTACTTACTCACAAATTAATTCATTTGTAAAAGTTCCAAAAATTATTTAATTGTGAAGTTTACATGATTTACAGTTAATTAAGGAATTAAAAAGTTCCAAAAATAAGAAATTTGAATAATGATCGCATGTTAATAAATTTAAATAAATATAGTAGAAAAATGTGTCAAATAATTAAAGTAACTAGAAGCATTATGGTAAAATTATTTGATAATTGTGAAAAAAATCCTTAAACTAAGTTTAGAAAAGAAGTTGTTTGCAATAAAATTGTTCAAGTTATTATGTGTGTTTTATAGTAGTTTTCTTAAATAATTAATATATCTATTCCAGAAATCCATAAACATTTTAAATGCCTAAAAATAAAAAATATTAATATAAAACTTGGAATTATTTTTTCCCTCTTGGAATTTTAAGCAATTAGACAGCATATTTAGAATGTTTTCTATAATTTTTATTTATTTCTAAGTCCTTCGGAGACGCATCATCAGCATTTAAAACAAGTCCGAAGTAAGCAAAAAACATGCATATAAAAAAAACCCGCCCTTTCTTTTAAAGCTATTTGATACAATTTTAAAGGCGACTGGATTTGGCGTATTTGCTCTCGTCTTTGGCGAATTATTCCGATGAAATTTCAGAGATAAAAAATTAACGCTGATAAGGAAATCCTGTTTGTACCAATACAAAAAATGTTCTTTCTAAAACAAATTAAACTATAATATTTTGAATAAAATTTTATTTGTGATATATTTTAAATTAATATTTTAAAAATTTATCTTAAATTACTCATTAGAAATATATATATCCTATAAATTAATTATTCTTCCTAAAATTTTTTAAGATATATAATAATAGAAATCAGAAGAAATTTGAGTTTTCCCAGGCAAAAAAATTATGTCTTTAATATTCACTTTAGTTTATAAAACTAAGCAGAAATGTTTTTTAAAAAAATTTATGTTTAAATTGATAATATGACTTAGTATCATATAAATAAACCCTTCATTTTAATTTGTGTGCGGGGAAGCTATCGAGGGATATTTTAATGAAATATTGTATTGAGAATGACATTTGTTAATCAGTAATTGAATGAAAAATATATTAATTGTTTTTTACACTGAATTATAAATAATTCCCACATTTCATGGGCAAAATAATTTTTCTTCAAATTAAATAAAATGAAACATTTGAACATTTTTTTCACTAAAAATAGGTATTTCTATGGAAACTATTTTTATGAGCCATCAATCAAAATAAGAAAATATTTATATTCTCCTTATATAATTTATTTAGTTATTAAAACATTTGTTTAAATATTTATTTAATTCTTACGTTTATTTTCGGCATCTTTCCCTTTTAGTCAACGAGAGGTCCAATAATGCGATGAAGAAGCATAAAAGGGGAAGTAAAAATTTGCATCCATGAGGTTTGAGCTGTTCACCAAAAAAATCGCCTTGATTATTTAGATGGCTACAAGCAAATTCTTGATATTAATTCCATGGAAATGTTTTTGCAAATACGCGTGTCTAGTGAGTAAAAGGGAACAAGCAACTGCAACAACAATTAACATATCGGAGACAAATAATAAGTCAAAAATTCGAAAAGACTTACCTTAATCTAAATGATGGAACCATTCTTCAATGTTACTCCTAGTTCAACAGTTGCTGGCATCAGAGTTCAATACCAGCAACTGTTGAACTGAAGGTGTTTTGTTTTGTCTCTGTACACACATCTTTCAATCATATACACACATCAGACACATATACACACATCTGTATACACATCAGAGTTCAATACCAGCAACTGTTGAACTCAAGGTGTTTTGTTTTGTCTCTGTATACACATCTTTCAATGTGCTTGTGTATGAGTTTTCCTAGTTTCATCCCTTAAGACCCGTTAATATCATCCTCTATGAAATATACTATAGAGAGACACTATAAACTGGATGCCCAAAATAATGCCTCACAAAAATTTTATCTGTTAGGTTATGCACAATGCAGCCCGATGACTGTATAGTGCACGGGTGACAAAGCACCTTGATAATCCGAGTCAATTTTCAAAATTCGAAATTTTTCGAGAGTCGCAATTAAATACGTATTTAAAAGGTATGCAAAAAAGGTGTTAAAATTTTTTGTTACTGAAATTATATTGATTTAAATCATATAAATAAAAAGAACAAAATATGTGTACTGAATATAAATATTAAAAAAAATAAACACATTTAGCTTACTTTTCTTAATAATTCTTTAAAATTTGGCCACTAATTGATGACAATACCTTTTAGTAATTCTTTAAGATGTTGGTTAGTTACTACTGATCTGTGTTTGGATTTCACGAAATTTAAAGAAGAATAAAATGATTCGCATAAGTACGTTGTTTCGAATATTGAAATAGTTCGAAAAGCAGCTTTTTATAAATCAGGATGCTTCGATTCTGGTACAAATTTCCAAAATTCAGCAATCTGAGTTGACTTCTATTTTAATTGTAGATCTTGATCTTCTCTCGAGTACATTTATCGAGAGCCAAAAGAGTGTACTTGGGTACACATTTATTGAAAGCTACAAATAATCCTTCAAAGAGTATCATGTGGCGCGCGAGCAGCAGTTTGGCCACCCTAGATATAGTGCAAAAATTGATAATTTAACTTTTTGCATTTAACCTTTTACACCTGAATTAAAAAATATCTTGTATAATTCTTATCCGAAGAAAAATCTCAATAATAGATTGTAGAAAAACTATATGAAATGGTGGGCTCACAAGGACATTAATCAGTGCAATTTCTGTGATTTGCAGAATTTCGTTAAAGGAATATTTATGATGCAAGTTTTTATTTTTTATTTACATATTGATCGCAAAAAAATATATTAATGCTACTATATAATAAAATATAATTTAATCATCAATAATAATCAATTGCTATAAGCAAATGAATATGCAGTTATGCGATCGTGTTACATGGATATTGCTAGAATTCAGAAACATGCCTGTGTTACTAGGGTGGTCTCTTTAAAGGATACGACATTTATCACTTCTACCCTGACCATTGAAATCGGGTGGGCAGTTGCGGACATTTCTCAAGTTCCACACCTTATCTGTCTTGTCAGGGGAGAAAAACTTTTCAGTTTCGAAAGTGGACAAAAGAGTGAGTGATGAATATGAGGGTGGTGAGTAAGTAACGCACACAGGTGGGTATAGGAAAATAGAAATGGTTTTTGGGTTGTTTTCGGTTGAAGTACATTTAGCAACTCATTAATACCGACACTGCAGTCTATTTTTTATTAGTCATTTGTACATGGATGTAAATAAATTATGGCACATTTTCCAATAGAACGACACCAAAGATTCAAATCATGTATGTGGTCTCCGTCTAAACGTCATTCCAGAAGGTCAATTTCCGTTTCTAATAGTCCTGCCAAATGACTTTTCAGTTCATTAATTGAGCGTAAAATAAATAAATAAATAAAATTTGGAATCTCTTATGTTTGGAAAATTAATTTTTAAAATATAATATTTAAAAAAAATTTATTAGAGCTGAATTTCATTCTATTTGAATTTTACATAGAATCTTAAAAACTTTTCATAAAATATTTCGTGATAATTTGTGTTGTATACCTTTTTTATTTCGATGTAATCAAAAAATGAGAAAAAAAAATATTTACATGCAATAATTAAGTTGAACATTTTGCTATGTGAGCAAAGCAAATCACAAAAATATTTTTTTTTCTAAATCTAGATTTAAACTCTATGTTCTAAATTTATAATTTACTTACAATAATTTAAATATAACTTTCATTAACTCTATATTAATTTGTTAAAGTTTGACCTAGCATTTTAATATATGACAGTTATCAATTAAATCGGCATGTTTTGCCTATAGGAAATTACAATAGAGCAGACATTGATATAAAATATATATAGATATAGTTCTTATTCTGTTGATCTGTCGAACTTTCAACAGGAAACTGCACTTTTTTTTCCACTTAGAACAGCTAAATAGCAATTTTTACAACACTGATTTAATACAAGCTATTTTACTCCGAAAAAAAATTTATTTCCAAATATCTTTTATCATCTCTGAAGTAAAACACGTTATTAACTAGTGGAAAATGAAATTGTTAACCATTACTAACTATCGTATATAAAAATGTATCCATGAAGCTACAAACAAACTAAGCAATCAGCTTTTTATTATTTCGTTTGAGTTTCAGTGTTCCAGGAAAAGAAAAAAAAAAAAGCTCCTATATCCCTTCAAACTAAAATACCTAAGTAACTTCACTTATCTTTTTATATGTGTATTAAATATCAAATTATACTAATTTATCTTCTCAATATCAGGGATTAAAATTGTTACCAATAATACCACCGAAAAAGCTCGCAAATTCTTCTAATTATTAGGTTGTTAAGCATAATTAGAGCATGACTATGTAAGTAATAGAACATCAAAGTCAAAATTTTAATAATCCTATAATAACAATTTACTTTATTAAAGGACGTTTAAATTGAAAATTATCTTCACATTATTTCGTTGTTCATGTAATCATTAGAAAATGTTTAAGTTTAAATATAAGAATTCTAATGTGTTTTGAAAATTAAATTAAAGAGTAAATAAAATTGAATTAATTACCGCTTTACTGGCATCTTTAGCATTCTTGGGCTAATTCGACAAAGACTCGAAAATTTACGTTAGTTCTGATTTTCCACAAATATTCACACTAGAGGTACGAATCAATTTCATGGTCTGTTGAACTGAAAAATCAGAGCTCTAATCATTCAGTTATTAAAGGGATAAATAAAACTAAAATTAAATTTTAATTTTATAAAATAATCTTAAAAGATTCGGAAATAATTAATATGAATTTTAAAAAATATTATTTTTTTATAATAAAACTACTGTATGAATTTAAAAAACTAAAAAATTTTTGTGTTGACTAGAAAGTTATAAATTAAATTAATGATAATATAACAGAAATTCATTTAAAGTCATAAATATTTTTTGATATTTCGACATGAGTTTGTATTTTAAAAATTACCTGCTGCAAAGGACCGTTGGAATAACTCGCATCTTCAATACGAAGTCAACATGAATAAGGAAACAGGAAATGACAGCAATTATTCTAATCTTACGTGTTTAAGGTAGCTTTCTGGTTTTTAAGAATTTAACATAGACTAGACATATAATGTTCCAAAATATCATCTTGTAAATCATTTATGTTCTTTTTTCTGTTCAGCTTAGGATAAAAGCCAGGCATTCGATAAATGGGTTATACCATGTGTATTTTTAATCATATTTGAAAAACAACCTTTATTTTCTAATCACCAATATTTAAGAAATGCAAATGATTTCTTCAATACTGCTTTTCCACAAATATTACAGATAATTTTTGCACCTATTTCTCTAATCTCGTTTTTTTAGGGGGGGGGGAGCTAAATTTATAAAATTTATAAGAAAGAACTTTTAATTAGTATAGAAACAGCTATAAAACAAACGATATTTTTAAATAATAAATATTTCTGTAATTACATATTATAAATATCGTGCCTGCATTAAGCAAACACAAGATTAAAAAACAGTTATTAGCAAGTTTTTTATTTATCAATATAATTCTAATATTTTTTTGTGTTTTAAAAATACTACATAAAATTACTTTTTGATGTGTCATCTCAATGAGCAAAATAAGTTTTATGGAGGAATTTAATTTTCTTCTGGAATACTGTAGTCTAAAGAACAAAATTAAGTTTTGTTTCTATTATTTGTCGTTTGCTTTAGTCCATAATATTGTTACGTAGATATTATTTTTTGTCACGTAGATAAAGATTTTCTAAAGAGATTGTGAAGGGCAGCATATATATATATATATATATATATATATATATATATATGCTGCCCTTCACAATATGCACGTATATATATATATATATATATATATATATATATATATATATATATATATATATATATATATATATATATATATATATATATATATATATGTGTATATTGTTTATACAAAATGCCCTGTAATTTTATATAATTTGAGCTAACGCTGAGTTAGTTGAATAAAATATTTGATATATATATATATATATATCAAATATTTTATTATATATATATACATTTTTTGCGCGCGATCGCTATTCCAGGAATTTTCAACCTAGGATTTTTCTAGAAATAGAATTAAATATAGAATATAAGAACAATCTAAATAAAACAAGGAATGATAATTAGGAAATATATAATTCTCATTAAAAAGAATCATCTCAAACTCTTCTATTAGCGAGGTTTGAATTTGAGACCATTGAATCGGAAACTCGACTCTTTACCTCTGCACTATCAAAACCACAGTTGGCAGCAACAAGGTTCACAACGATATTTATTTATTTATTATTTTTTTTATAATATAAATTAATTATTCAAATACAAATTATAATGAATGGCAATAGTTGTCCTATAAAATTTATCAGTTTCGCTAACTTTCAAAAAGAAATTTTTCATAAAAACCAAGGATAAAATTAAATAAGTTCTCAACATATCATTAAAATGGGAGCAATTGGTAAAAGAAGAACATGGACACAAAGTCAAATTTGTGATTGAATAGTCAATTTCTGGTGTCCTCTCAGTAGTTCATAGGTTCAGTTCCCACTTAAAACAAGAGATGCTAGAAATAGTTCAGAATACACCTAAAATATTGGAATGGTTAAACTTTCTATGTAAATAAAAAATTATAGTAGAGATAGAGAGAGAGAATGATATAAACTATATATATGGACTCAATCACACACAAGTGTATACAAACAGTGTTCTCACATTAGATGGCCATTGAGTTATAGATTGATAGAGTTTATACATGTTAATTATCGCATCTCATATGTCCTTTGTCAGTGAATGTGGAAATTTGAAGAGAAGTATACAGCTTAAATCTCAGCGTTTTTCACTCCATTTCTGTTCGTGGTTAGTGAGTAAAATCATCAATTTAATCACTGAAAAGAAATAGGCTTAAAAAAAATTCAAGAATCAATGATTTGATAGAATATAATAAATTAAGTCCGTTAAACTCTCTTTAGTCAAATGTCACATCCCTTTAGAATGAAAATTGGAAAGTCAATGGCAGATTAAATGTAAATTTTACTATATGATCATGGTTTAAAATTGAGGTGCCCAGTCTTGTGATACACTCTTGACATGTATCATCAAACATTGCTCACAAAATGGCTATAGTATTTACTACGTATGATCATGAAATGCGATGATTTTAGGGTTTATAAAACTCTATTTTAAAGGGTAACTGATTTTGTGATTATATACTGTCAATGTAAATATTTTGATTGAAGAGGTAACTCTGTTTTTTTTTTATTTTATTTTTTTTTTTATTTTATTTATTTATTTATTTTTTTTTTTTGTGGAGCAAATAACTTACGACAGAAACTGTAACAAAATTATAAGTTGATGTAATAGTAGTAATTGTAATCTGATGCAGCATCCTCTTTCGTTCTTGAAATCTAAAATTTATGACACTTTTTTTTTTTTTTATAAATAATAAAGCGGAACACAATGTTGTCGATTTGCAATTAAAAAAGGAAACATTTTTCTATTGACATCATGCTACTTAAATTGTAAAACAAAATGAACATGTTTGGGACTTGCCCATTTGCTGTTCGAATTCTTTTTTATTCTATTCTTCACAAAGCTGAAATTCTAACTAAATTTTACATCATTATCCTTAAGACCCAGGGAAATTCATGTAATTAACGATTACCTACCCTTCGTGTAGGTAGGTAATAGTGAAGATTCACTACAAATTATGGAAGAAAGTCAAGCAAATAGATGGGTGAAAGCATTTGGTATTTGTGTCATAAAATGCTGATAAAAAGCACAGAGGTACCTTAGTCTTTACCAATAACAATAATAAGGAAAAGATTTTTTTTTTAAAAAAAAACTTTTTATCTGATAAATTTTAATTCATGAAAAGAGTTAATTTGCATTTCAAATTAAATACAAAAAAATGACATATTAGTAAGTATAAATTAAAATATTTGTAGTTAATTTGAATTTTCAAATTCAATACACATAAAATACAAATGTATGCTATAATATTAAATAAATAAATAATTAAAATTTTCGAAAATAAAATGTGTATCAAAATTAACAATTCAAATTTTGAATTTACATGAATTTTGAATCTGATAAAAAAATATTGCATTATTTGAACAATTATATAAAAATTCAAATATGCATTTAGTAATTACGAGTTCTGAACTCGTTTCAATTAGTCCCAGAATCTCTTTTATGTCATCCTGAAAAATATATACATATTTTCCCTCATATTATAGAAGGGAGATAAAAGCATATTTTTTTCCACATCTCAAAAACAATAACGAATTCTTTGGCGAAAAATTAGTGCACGAAATGGTGCGATTTGACATTCACTAAAAAAATATTAAATTTATGGATTTGTTTTGTACTTGCGTTCATTTAAAAAAGCAAACCTCCTTTCAATCCCGGACTATTCTCTACTCAGACAAGTTTTATCTTTTTGTCGGTAAGGTACATTATATTAGGTACTTGATTTGTGTTTCTGCAGCACAAGGGATCGCACAATAGCTTATTTTTATTTACCTCAACTGGCTTTGGGGTGCAGCGAGTGCCTGCCCCCATTTCCCGCAGGGTGAGCTCGCATTATCTCATGCAAGAAAAGACCCCTCGAAAAACAAGTTCAAGAGCAGTCCCTAATTCACGAGCTGTTGCGGTGAACCACACCTGTCTGAGTAATAAGTCACAGCAGTCCTCGTGCAATTTTTGTCACTTGCCGATTCTTCACGGTTTTGTGCACCGAATACTTTAAGACTTATGAAGGAAAAGAAAAAAAACTACTTCTTATCCACAACGCTAATGAGTTATAAATCTGCATCATTCTGGTTTTTCAAAAGAAAAAATGTCTTGAAGAAGGATGTCACATCGATTTTTTTTTTTCTTTCTTTATGGTTACGTTTAAAAAATGGCAATTTACTGTTCCATGGAATTTCTACAAATTACTCAGAGGATGACTTATTGCCTTCCTCTTCCTTCAGGAAAAGACTGTTTTATGCGAATTACATTACAAGTGTATAAAGTTTAAAGTTTAATTACTTTAACTCTTTGATACTATTTCTACTTCATTTGTGAGTACTAAAATTATTAATAAATAAACTGAGCTTAAAATGAAAATTAAATGATATGCAAAATGTATGAGATATTAATTCGAAAAAATGTTAAGTCAGAAATTTTTAGAGTGATAAAACATCCTAATAAACAACCTGATTAAAATGTTTTATTGAGATGTTTTTATTTAGGATGAAACAAAAATATGTTTTTCCTGCCCTGAGAAAACCATATATGATTAACATACACAGCTCGGCATTAAAAATGCTACACCAAGAAGGAGTGGCCAGAAAATTATGCAAATTTCAAGGCAGACGCATCTTAACAAGTTGTGTAAATGATATGAAATGCTCAGCACTTTAGCTCACGTGGGATAAGGTATAAAGTGAGGAGCCCCAGGGTAGGGCGATCCGGACGGCCGTCTGGAGCCCAATGATCTAGGGGCGAAAAAAGCATGGAAAATGAAAATAAACTGATAAAAAAATTAAGTTATAGGCTTTTATAAAATGCACTAAAAAGTAAAGAATTTTTTAATATCATTTTGATATCATATCAATAAATTATTTTTCATCATATTGCATTGTCATTGGACCCTTGTATTGTTAAGTATACCAAATTTCATTGAAATCGGTTCACGGGAATTTTCTCAAAAACGCATTGCAAGATTTGACTGATAGTTTTGATTTTGAAAACAAGCGAAACAAGATCTAACAACCCTTTTTAACTGCATACGAGGGCACTCTGAAATTTTTGAGACACAACTAGGTTTTTAAAGTTATAGTTACAAAATTTTAGGTGTGTTCAAAGTAGTCTCCTCCAGCATCAAATCCACTTTTGTAGACGAATTTTCCACCGATTAAATGCCTCAAGCCATTCATTTCTTGGAATAGATGCAAAAAATGGATTTATAGCCGCATCAATCTTTTCTTCTGAATGAAAACGATGTTCACGTAAGTTATTTTTTAGATTAAAGAACAACCAAAAGTCGCACATAGCTAGATCAGGTGAATACGGCGGATGTTCGATCACTTTAATTTGTTTTTGTTTAAGAAACTCAACTGTTAATCCGGCTTTATGTGAAGATGCATTGTCATTGCGAAGCATTAGTCCCCTAGCATTCAGTTCTTGTAGAATTTCTGGAAGACATTTAGTGGTATACCAGTTTGCTGTTACTGTATTCTGTCCTTCCAGCTTAATGGCTTTGACTAGTCGCGTACTCCTGAAGAAAACGGCATACATCACTTTTTTCAGCGCGCGTTGTTTTTTCACCATTGTCTGCGTGGGATCATCTTAAAGACCCATACTTTGCTTTCTTGACGTGTTGGAACGTCAAAAAACGGTGTGTACGTTTCATCACCTTTTACAATTTTAGAAATGATGCGGTGGCCACCATCATTTAGCAAATTAATAGTTTCTTTACTGATTCTGACACGCTCCTATTTTTGGTGCTCAGTTAAATTATGGGGAACTCAACGGCAAACTACTTTTTTCATATGCAATTCTTCATCAGAATGATTTTGTGTATGGCTGCGGATCCAATGTTAAGTTCCTTCTGTATCATTTGATAGGTACAGCGATTATCATCCATTAACATTTTTCGTATGGCAGACACATTATCCGGGATTACTGCCGACGACGGCTTTCCTGTGTGTTCTTCATCCTGAAGAAAATTGCGACCTCTTCTAAATTCTCTAAACAATCTGAATTCATTAGCACGAGCTGGAGATTCATTGCCAAATGCTAATTGCAACCGTTGAACGCATTCTTCTTGATTTAATCTTGCTTTAAAATCGTAGAAAATCATAGCGCGAAAATGTTCTCGCGTCAACTCCATTTTCTCTTCTGTTTAAAATTTATTCTAAGCTAAACAAGTTGAAGTAAGTCAGTTAAAAATCGTCTTCTGTGTTAAAATACTTTGTATTTTTAAATTAAACTGTTATTTTGTAAATTCTCGTCTGCTCGTATCTCAAAAATTTCAGAGTAACCCTCGTATAAAAATGAAGTAGACTTAAAACAATGCATTATTTGTCACTAGACTTCAGCTGGTGCGAAATAAAATAGTTTGTTGAAATTGTTAGTGCAAAAAACCTTTAATAAAGTGCTTGTACCAATTGTCCAATGCGTTTGGCTTCTGTGAAGGTAAGTGTTTTAATTTTTGCTTTCATTTTTAAAAACGAATAAAATCCATCAGACATAAGCCAAAAAAAGTGTGGGGTATATTTCAAAAATTAGAGTTTGCATCAAAAAATGTCTTTGGTGGCATCAATTTTTTTTGGCCACTGGAAGTACCTACAATGAAGGTGGGATTTGTTGTTAATTATATGAGTTTAGGTGCCCATAAATTGACAGAGTATTTTTCATTTTGTTTATTTTAGTTTTTGTCCTTCATATTAAAAAAAATTGAGTAGTTATATATTACAAATATAAAAATAAAATGTAGGGAGTAGGGACCTCTAAAATTATATAGCGTAGGGCCATATAAATTGTAAATCCGTCGCTGCATAATGTGACTTGGTAGTTATGATGTGACCATTCTTTTGAGGACTAACGAAATAGTACTTTATAAAAATGTCAAAAAGCAGGCTGTTTTATACACGCGTTTTTCAAAGTACAGCGCAGCAAGTTCTTAGAAGTAGCGAGTATAAAAAAGCGTAGTTTTGGCGCAAGTTTTATTCAATATTTTATCTTGATCAAAATTTTTAAAAAAATTAAAAACGTGCCGCAGGAGTAATTTCTAACAAAAATATATTTTACACAAAGCTACCAAACAAGAGACAAAATACCAATTATTATTTTTTATATGTATTATTTTTCATTTTAATTAATTTGTTCCAGAAACCAAAATGTCCGATGGTAAGAGAAAACCCTCTGGGAGCGAATTTAAAAAGCGGAGATTGAACAAGAAAACACAGCTTCAAAAACAGTCAGATGTGCTGTAGAACTTTTTGAAAGAAGGTAGTTTTTCAACACTCCCACAATCGACCAACATTTGAATAACGCCCAGCACCTAGATACTGACTTTCCGGATATGGATCCCCCTTTGGACGCAACCATCAGCATTACTGAGCTGGGAAAGTCATCTCAACTAGTTTGGTGAGTAGTGATGCAGTTCCAAAAATCAAAATTCACAAGTTGTGCAGACCTTAGAGAAACATTTAGAAAAGGCTACCGTCCAAAGTATCTCTTCTGACCCAGAATTATGGCCCGAAATCATGCATGCAGCAGATAGAGTTTTTTTGGTTATACGTGGTTCAGCTAAGCCTTTGTATAATTTTGATTTTCCTTTTGATGATCAGCATAGAAGATTCTCACCAAAACATTACAAAAAAGGCTTAGAAATGGAGAAGAGGTTTTAAGAGAATGGATGGTATATTCCGTATTTCAAAACGCTTTGTACTGTTTTCCATATCGACATTTTGCTGCACCATCTAGCCTGAGCCCTCTTGACAATCGGGATTTAAAGACTGGAAGCATTTATTAAGGGACTCTTTAGCACCGTGCGCGAAAATGCTAAAACTCATATAGATTGTTTGAAATCATGGCTTGAATTGAAGCAAAGATTGAAAATAGGTGAAACAATAGATGCAGTTTCTCAGAGACTCATTGATTGTGAGATAAACCACTGGTCTGAAGTTCTTTTATGCATTATATCAGTCGTTAAAATGCTAGACGAGAGCTCTCTAGATTTCGAGGAACAAGCGATAAACTATATGAACACAATAATGATGATTTTGAAGTTGATTCAGTTATTGGCTGAGTTTGATCTAAAGATGGAGGAACACGTTCACAGAGTCCTCAGTAAAGAAGAAATCGAACCTACATATCTAGGGAAAACTATATAAAATGAAATAATTGAATTATTGCATGGCAACACAAAGCACCACATCAAGTTCAAAAGGCTAAGTATTATTCCGTGATTCTTGACTGTACTCCCGATGCAAGTAAAGTAGAACAGATGACATTTGTGGTAAGATTTGTCTCCATACAGGAATCAGAGTCTGAAGTTCAAGTTAATATCGACGAACATTTTTTGGGTGTTTTAACAGCGAACATTTTTTGGGTGCTTAGATTTCCCGATAATGTACCAAGCTATGGATTCTGGTAATCACAATGCCAAGAATTTACATACCATTTTTACTCCAAATGAAAGTTGGACAGTTGAATTTCTCAAGTGATCAATGAAAAAACTCATACAAAATGACGATCTCGTCTCTGATTCTAGACATCTTGAACGTTAATTTAAATTTAAAATTTCTTTGGTTTTCTGCTATCCTTTAAATTTGAACTCCAGAAGTTCAGTAGCTTCACGCCGCTTCCCGTTAAGATCAGCAAAGTGAAGCATCATTTGCCACGGGTAGTGATTGGGAGGTGACCACGTGAACTCCTTCACTGGGTTGCTGGAGTTCCGTGGACTGGGGACGTGTCCACGTTAATACATGACGTCCAAATCTTTCCGCTGGTGTAGAGTGAATGTGGAGAGGAGAATGACAGGTCAGGTATAATCTTGTCACCTGACCGTGGCTCAAAATCACGAGGCATTTGGTGATGGGCGAGTATTCCAAACCCGTTAGTTTAAAGGCACAGTCTTAGGCTCGCCTACACTGCTATGTATATATGTATTCTTTAAATTATGGATATTTTACGTTGTGTTAATTATCTGGATGCAAGTTTTTAATAATTTAGTTAAGGCTATGTACCCTTTTAACTATTTTTCGTGTAGAATGCCCGATTGTTGAAAATAATTTATGTAAGCAATATATATTTCATGTAAATGTAAAAGCATTATCACTTAATTTATGTACTTTTGGAAATAATATATCTTGCTTTTCTTCAATGATAATGTATCAAATACAAAAGTCCTTAATATAATTAAATTGAATATTGCGTAGAAATTTTGAAGCTGCGAGGGATATGATAAATTTAATAATTTGACTTTTTTTCTCAGTGATGACACATCAACAATTTCACATTAAAGGCTGAAAAGTTAAAACTTGATTTACTTATTGTTCAAGGGGCATTTGTGGCACACGATGGCTAATTATTCCGGTACATACAATTTAAGGTGGATCCAAAACCCATGTCCGAACCTCCTAACTGTTGAAACGAATGTCATAGTGATATCCATTCTATGAAAAAAATTATTGCACTGGAAATACACTTAATGTTTTATTATATAAAATAACATTTAAATATGTGATCTGTAGTATTTTCTAAATTATCATACATCTCATTTTATCGAATATATTTTTCAAATATAAAACAGAAGAAAACATAGCTTCAAATTCATTCATTCAAACATTCTTCAATCCATAGCTTCAAATTTTAACAGAATTTCCCACGCCTCTATGCTATATGAAATGTTATAATAGTCCAAACTTATTTTATCTGGTTTTTCAGTTCATAATTAGAAACAGGATCAGCTTAAAAATCCCTCTCCCACCCCCTCAAAAAAATTCAAGCAAAAGAGAAGCAAAATTGATGTCTTCTTGATTATCCTTCTGAATGCTTTGGTAACTTAGATTTGTCTCTTATCACTTCTGCAATTAGTTATGCAATCTGATTTATTAGAGGCAGTATTCTTATAAAATACATGACTTCTTTGTCACGAACAATAATTTATTTTAGATTTACTCACACTAACTTTTAATATTAGTTATTGATTACAAATCACTTTTCTATTTACAAAGTTTATATTGCAATCACAAGCATTTTGATATCGATTTACCACTAGTTCCTTTTATATTCTGTAACAGATATTTCTTGACACAGCTCTTGAAGAAAGCTCTCTCAGACAGAGCTCTTGTTACAGGCTGATGTTACCAGACGCCTTAATGTGCCTAGCAGTGTTGTCTACCACCTCTGGAATCAATATCAAACCGAATTTCTGTGTCCAGAAGACATTTTACAGGGCTACCATGAGCTACAATACCTGCAGAAGACCGTTTTATAGCTCTGTGGCCCGAAAGAGAAAAGCATTCCTATGCTGAAATTTGTTGCAAACCACTCTGTAGTACCAAGGAGAAGAATATCCGCTTCAGAATATCCGGTGCGAAAGTGTCTTCACCATGCTGGTCTCTATGGAAGGCGATGCAGTTGTGTGTGTGTCCCTCACCTGACGACAGAAAAGGGCCCGTTTATCTTGAGCAAGAGAACACGTTTCCTGGATCAGACAAGAATGGGCTTCTGTACATTTTACAGACGGGTCCAGATTCACATGTGAGAGTGATACAGGACGTGTGCTGATCTATGGAGGGAACAAAGCATCAGATACCATCAATCCAATACTGTGGAAAGACACAGTTATGGTGGTGGGGGAATAATGGTTTGGACAACAATTTCACTTTTTGGTCACACTGACCTGTATATGTTCGAAAGAGGAACTATGATTAGAGTGAGTTACTGGGATGAGATCCTTGATAAATATGTCCCCGTACGCCGGTGCAATTGACAATGATTTTCTTCTGATGGATGATAACGCATGATCTCCTCGAACTGTATTTGTTGAAAAATGTTTTGAGGGTCATGGTTTGGAGCGAACGTGGAATGGCCAGCTTGACCTCCAGACCTGAATCCCATACAATATCTGTAGGAATATCAGACAGGTTATTGCTTTAATCTTTGTTCAAGGTCTGTAGGAGAGATGTGAAACACACACAGCTTATTCCTTGTCTGTTCTTCGCTTCCCATTTCGGCAACTGACAACTTAATTGACAGCAGGGGAAGTCGATGCCGCCAATGCATTCAAGGGTGTGCATATCCCTTATTAAAAATCTTTTTTGTTATGTTTCTATGATATTTTACCATACAAAACTGTATTTTTTTTAAGAATGGATTTTTCCAGCTAGATTACTTTTGTTTGTGCGTAAATTGCTCAAGCATTTTTCTTATGTATAAACTTCTACATTGCAAACAATCAGCATATATACATATATATATCTGTTTTCGCATATGCCCTTTAAATTTGATGTTTCTATATACATTCATTTGCAAATTAGGCGCAAAAAAAAAGATAATATTTTGATTAACTTTTCGAGGCAGTGTATAAGGAGGGAAATTTATTATAGACAGCAAGGAATTAAGAATAAATATCAAAATGAAATTTTTTAAGATAAAAAGTAAATTGTTCAATTATAAAATTATTGTGCATTATTCTTTTATTGCAACAATTGCACGAATTTTCTAACTCATTATTCACCACATATTAAAAGAAAATTGAAAATAAAGAATTATGTATGCAAATTACTCAATTTATGAGAATAAAATGAACAATGTATAATTATTACTGTTGGTGGATAGCAAAACGCAAGATAATGACGAATATTTTAATTTTATTTTAGAATAAAGTAAAAATTGGTTACGCCATTTCAACAATTTAAATAATAATAATAATACCAAGTTATTGTCGTCATAGCTAAAAAAATACTTTTAAAATGTGTTTTCAGTTTCTGTTATTGGCTCTAATGGAATATTCGTTCTAGAAATTACATTACTTATTCATAGAATAGCAATAAAAGTGACACTTATTTCTTCAAAAATTTTGATGTCCTTGCGAAACTATACAATAGATGTTAAAAATTTTGAATTGATACTGAATTATAAAACTTTATATGTGTAAAATAAATTATAGAAACACACACAATAGGTCGAATGATGCATAATAGTTTTATCGACCAAACGATATCTCAGAAAAATGATGCAGTTGGGGTAAATTTCTACAAAAATTTAAGAAAATATAATATATTCGAAATGACAACTATTAATGAGTAGTTATCGAATAAATTTTTTCACATAAAATTGCTTAAGAAGGATCACATTTACATTGATGTTACAAAAGTCACATCAAATGGAATAGGAGATCGATTTACCCTAATTAGGGTTTTCTCTGCTTCACAAAATTAAACTTTCTATTCGATTTTCAAACGATTCTATGCAAGTAACAACGTAAAATAAAATTTCTATTAGATTTGGGGGCCCTCTGATGTAGGGTCCCGGGGTAACAGACCCGTATCCCCCAGCCTTAGTTAGGTTCTGAATAGAATCATTATATTTTGAATATTTAGTAATCTTAAATTTGTGGCAGAAAGTAAGCTTTAAACTTATGATTAGGAATGATGTCGAAAATATGACTATATAATGTGTAAATAATTCGAAATTGTCTGTAACCTCAAATTGCTCTTAAAATTTTATAAGAAAAAAAAAAAAAAAAAAAAATGCGAAATTAGTTATTCAAACTTACTGTATTGAAATTATTTTTAAGGAATACATCTATTACCATTTAAGTGCGGTAAAATTATTTATTCTGCAGATTACACTTGGGTAATGTGCAAATCAACTAGAGTCATCAATTAAAGTCCGGAAAATTCGAATTTTTTTCAAATTACACAAATAGTCTGCAAATTATTAGATAATGTGCACATTATCTACTAGTCACACTTTTAAGAAGTAAATGAGACCATTGTGGAAAAAAATAACGTTTCAATATGGTTAAAATAAACATAATATTATTTATTTTTCGATACTTAAAGAATCAAATACAATGGTATGTACAACAATCAAATACAATGGTACAATGTATTTGGTTGGCCCCATTCATTTGCGAATTGCAAGTATTAAAAATGGAAATCAACAGTTTGGTACATTTCAGTTTTTCTTTGATAAAGGCGAAAATGCAAGTCAGGTGGCTGAAATTGTAAACAGTGTTTATGGTATCGATTCTGCATCAACCAATTACTTGCAATTTTGATTTCCTAGATTCTGTTCAGGTATTTTTGATGTTAAAGATTCACCTCGAACAGATGCACTGCTTCCGAAAATGGCGATAAAATCACAGAAATGATTGAAGTTGACGAAATGTTAGCAGTCGTAGCATCCCCAGTATCAAAAGATCGACCTTAAAACAGTTATAAAACATTTTGCATAAAAGGAATTCGAAACACGTAACATAAAGTCTAAAAGTTCACGTAAAAATAATGGATTTCTTTTTCCCCAATCTAATATTATTAATTTCTTGATATTACTTTTAATTCTGTACTTTAATGAAACAATCAGTTAATCTGGAAATCGTTAAGTAATGTTCACATTAACGGTTTACAAACTTTGGCAGTAATATATCGACTAATGAAAAAATTTACTTATGAATGAGAGAATACGGGAAAAAAAGGTAAAAAGCAAATTTACTTAAATTTTTTTAACCATTCATTTTCTCTAAATTATATAATTTATACATTATTTATTATCGGAAGAGTGCCACAATTCTTTGTTTGCAATTCGGAACATAAATGTAGAATAGTGAAAAGACGAGAAGAAAGTTTAAGGGGAAGAAAAGGGAGGTGGAATAAATTACAGAGGCAACTTCACTATCATTTTCAGAAATTTGTTTGATGTCTATACATTTAATGAATAAAAAAATTATAAGGGAAAAATATTTTCACAAATTTTAACCTCATTTGAATCTTTAACTCATTTAGTCCGATTTTGTGCTTAGTACAGTGAAGAATGTCAGTACACACATATTTCATTTGAATTTAGCTTGCATTTTATCACCATTTCTATTAATCTTTCTTTTTTAAGTATTCTTTGACTTGTATAACAAGGGAATGTGCATTTCATTTGCAAATATAAAGTTAGGAATACCCTCTAAAAATCAGTTTGATTGTGATAAGTGAGACCAAGATGTTATGAAGTTTTCTTGAACGTAAATCGCATAATGCCATTCGGGAAAACATCTCGTACACAATAGATCGTATTCCTGTTCTGCAAAGTATGAAACCCAAAAAACTGTTAAGCATCCATTCCGATAGATGGTTGTTCAAAAAATAAAAATGTAACATTCACTTCCAATTGTTCAATGATTGCAAGGGTCGGCTTTAGTGCATTACATTCCGAAAAATGCGGTTTTATCATTTAGACCACAATGAATTTTGAGAATAATAATTGAACTAACATTTTTATTTTTGGCACTTTCGTAACGTTTTTTCTTTAAAACAGAGAAAGAGTCTTAAGTCAGGCTAACCAAGGCCAAGGTCTCGTACCTCTTAGCAAACCTTCTAGAAAGGAATAAAATCGTCTTTATTGAAAACGTGATCTGGGGAAAGATTAAAAAGGTAGTACAACAAAAAATTAAATTTAAGTAATGCTTTTTATTTTCTACCAAAAAAATTGCAAACTAACGTTTTTTCGTAGATTAAAATAAATTATGTAAGCTTTACAGCTGAAGAACATTTATAGTTAGTTTTAGTCAAGGCAATTTTCAAATAATATATTAAAAAGGAAAATAAAATCAGAAAAAAAAAGAACACACTGATTGTTGAAATATAAGGTCAAATTGATAAATGATCAATACTAATTTAACGCATTCATGTGGACTGAAATTAGAACTATTAAGCATTAGTTTTCTAATAGTTTTCATTTAGTAGACCATTTTGTCATTTGTTCTAGGTATTCCTTTTTTCCCTCCCACACACAGAAAGAAAAAGCTTTGTTAGCGTGTAATCTACTAGCATTAGTCTTTCTTAATTTTTTACTGATATAAATGATTTCATTTTCCAGAATGAAAATGTTTTGCTACAAATTTGAAAAGGCAAAAAGGATGAATATAATATAATTAGTAATGATAGTATCATAAAATTGTGATATTAGTAATAATTACATTTAACTTTTTTTTATTTTCGTTCCATGGACAAATTACAATATAAGAAAAATGTTTCTTTTTTTATGATTTCGTAGTTGAATAAATTTAATAGACAATGAAAAATTTTCTGATTCTACCATAACATTAACTTACACAAAACTATTTCTAACAAAAATCTACTCTATTAATTCAAGTGGAAGTTAAAATATTCCAATCAATACAATATTTAAATTTGTAGAATAAGATTTTAATCGATGTACCTATGAGACTAGCTTATACACTGATAAGAAAAATTGTTCTTTCGGAACAAAAAAAATTCCATTCCTTGTTTCTAGGAGAGTAACTTTTACTGTAAAAATTCTGACTGGTAATTCGACTTGTTTTTTTTTTTTTTTTTCTATTACTTAGTTAAATTTGGAAAAGTTAGGGATCAAGAACTGTCATCACAGGTTCTAATCATTGGTATTATGAGAATCTTCAATTCTGACTCACGGTGTAATCTGAGGTTTCCGGTACACATCGCGGAAGAACTTCATTTCCGTTTCCCACCGATTATGACATGAATCTCAAATTTCCTTTTACTCATGATTATTATTTATCTACATGAAAGCTCTTTTTCCCTTCTTAACTTTTCTCCCTCCTTACGGAAATGCATCAGATCATTTTGTCTGACTGATATCGTTTTCTTGACTCTAATTAGATTTCGAGGCAGGAAAATTATCATGGAAGGAACAATAATGAGGGTTATTTTACTATTGGTAAAACGATTCTTTCTTGGTGAACGAATCAAAAGCGCGATTTATTCATCAAAATAAAGTTTTTATTTTCCTTTTTCTTTTATTAAATATTGTTTATTGTTATTTTCTATAAAAAAGAAATTCCTTTTCATTTAAATCATAAAATGAATATTTAAACTAATGAGGACATAGAATCGAAAAGACTGTATTTGAAATGTTTTATTTACTAAAATAAGAACTAAGAGTTTTCGGATACAGTAATTCCGCTTGATAAAGTTTTAACTAGCTTTTTCAGAATAAGAAAATTATATATCATTTTTGGTAAAGAAATGAAAAGATCATACTAGAAACTTTTCATTTACTAAGATAATTTAAAAAGTAAAATTGCAATATCAAAAAAATTTGCACCACTATAACTTAAAAAAAGTAAAAAAAAACGTAAATCACACATATAGGAATGAAAAATTAAGTGTTATTGCCTGACATACTATTTTTATGATAAATTAAATCTAACAAATCTAAAAAACAAGCCAAATTTCAGACTATTAGATATTGTTGAAGAAATTGCGTACGAGGTTATATATAATTCTGTTTGCACCATCATGTATGAAATTATCGAAGTATGATTGAAATTCGAATTAGTATTTACAAATGTAATAAAATATTAAAGGTTATTTTTAATTTTTGTATTCTTAAATTGTATTTAGAATTTGGTATAAATTAAATTGAGTAATTTTGTTATACTAAAATTTAGTAATAAGCAATTTTTTTTAACAAACATAAATTACGATAAAAAATATATTACAAGTTAAAGTTATGAAAAACTAAAACCTTCAAAAAATATTCAATCTTCTGCATTTATATTCTAATTCTTTGAAGTTTTCTGAGAAAAATTCAACTTAAATGAGTAATAAAAGACCACAAGTAATAAATAACAGTTTCAAATTTTTTTAAAAATTCCTTATTCAAACACTTCCGATTTCGAATTTACAACAATAATTAGTAGGAAAGACAAGTCTTAAACAAAAATAATAAAATTTACTTAAAAATTAAGTTTATTTCATACAGTTTATTTGCACATTTTTTTAGACGATTTTGATGTAGTACACAAAAAAATTAGTCATATTTTGTATTTAAAGAGTTTAATTTGGTAACCCTTATTCTTAACTCTCATTCTGCATCGTAATTCCCTTCACAATTATCCTTTTGGTAATATCGGAAAAGGTATTTTATTCCACATTAACGGGTCCTTAGAGTCCAAAAGCATAAAAGGTGATACATCTGATTTAGCAGAAATACCAGAGAAAGATACGGTTTTAATTACTGTTCCTTGATCCATTATTAAAAAAAAAATAATAATAATTGTGAAGTACGATGTGATTTAGATGTGATGCACATTCTAGCGAGAGAAAAAAATAGAATAAACACTATATTTTTACATCAAAAAGTGCTGGGCGCCAGTACAACATGCTGTAAATTATACAGCATATTCATAAAACTTTTACAGAAGGTTTTACTGTAATTTTTACAGCACTGGGTTTTGGGAGTAAAATCATGTTCTATCAAAATAGTATTGAGAGTATAAATCGGCAATTTTATATAAAAATTGGATTAAAAATATTTCACTTTTAATCTAATTTTTATGAATATTGAATTGATATTGGCATCTTTGTTTTACTTTTATCTAGGCTTTGAAAAAATAAAACCATGTTTGTACGATAAAAACCAACGACATAAATACTTTAGAAAACCATGGAGCATAATTTTTTTCGCTTCTTTTATGATAGTAAATACATTTTTTTTCTACTGATAAATATTTATCAAAGAATTCTGCAGTATGTTCTAAAAAATGTTCATAAAAAAATGAACATTACATTTTGACCTTTTTAATACTAAAATCAGAGTTAACAATCTTATTCACTGCAAATATATAAAACTGTTCAGTTTCGACAATGTTCTTTAGTTGGTGGTTTTTCTTTTTTAGCATTAAATATCTTTCCTTTGCAATATTAGAAAACACTGCATTTTTTCTCTGGATAAGTAACTGGAAGAATTCTTCCTTCAGAAGATAGATTATGACGACTTTTTTTTTCACTGACTGATATTCCTATTGTGACTTTAGAAAATGGACAACCATTTCTTTTACATTGTTTTTGAATAACTGAATCAGAATAACCCTCTTCGGAAAAAGTGTGAGGACATCCTTCCACTCATTGCCCTTTTAAACGCTTCATTTTGCATGTAAACAAAAATTCTTAATATAAAACAATAAATGAAACTTCCAAATACATAACTATTGTGAAACCAAAAAAATTTCATGAAGACATTTTTTTCATACGTTGTAAAATGTCTAAAAAATATGTGAAAACGTATAAAATAGCATGTGCATTAACAACATTTAATTTACCTTGAGTTTGCACAATCTTTTTACCCAAATTTTCACATTACAACAGCAATCTTCAGTGGAATTGGATAAAATCAGAATTTTTTAAATATGAATACAATGTATTATTCCATCAAACTACCATAGGCTCTGAAATTTTTCGAGGAATGAATGGCATAATACCTGAATTTATTTTTGAACTTAAGTGCGGTAAAGTTTTTTTGGTCTTAGCCTCATCTCAACAGATTTATTTTTTCACTTTTTGTCTCATATAAACTCGTATTTTGAGTGTTTTTCAACAATGCCATGAATTAACAATTTGATCATTTATATAGTTCTATTTTCAAGTTTTATAAATTAATATAGAAAATTTAGCTGTTTTTGTTCACAGTTCCTAAATTTATTTTAACCCATGTCATCAAATATTATTCGAATTCACAAACCATGAATGCTCCCCCTTTACAAACAATGAAATATGAGTTTTTCAATGGTTTTTAAAAGGCGGGTACTGACATTGTATACTTACTTAAATGTCCAATCAAATTTAATTTTCTGTAATAAGCTGAGTATTTAAATACTTATTTTGATAGAAGATATGGAAAAAACATTTCACCGTTTCGTTATTGTTAAAAATATATATTAAACAAAATAAATGCAGAATTATTTGTAAATTCTTGTATATCTGTGAGAACTGTTAAATTTCTACAAATTATATGATAAAATTTTTACACCAAACTTCATATCACTCTAACATTTTATATAGGTACAATAAATGAGTCCAAATTACTGAAAGTTAGCCACAGTTAAATGTAATACAACAAGGATTGCTTGATGTCACTTCCATATCTCAAAAAATGAATATAATTTTTCAACATAATGGGTATCCACATTTTTTAATGTATTTGAGACTTTTTTGACTAATTTTGTTGTCACTTTATAGCCATTTGTTTACGCAAAAGGACTATTTCAATCAGGACCAACAATTTTAAATGAATTCTAAATTTCTATTAACATTCATGATGAGTATGTGAATCACAACCATGAGCTGTTGGAACAACATTATGTTTTAGTAGTAATTTGAGTAATTTCAGTAGTAATCTGAAACATCAGATAATGTGATAAATATTTTAAGAACATTGCATAATTTCTGTCACAATGGAAAATGAATAGAATTGAGCACAATGAACAATGAATCAAAAGTAAATGTTATAATAAGCGTTAAAAATATATATATACATTTTATTAAATAATATACAGCGTGAATACTTGAATGCATTTACATATCTTGAATACTCCAAAGGTAAGCCTCTTCTTCACCTGCATGTTTATTAGACTTCTGTTCAAAGTATTTCTTTTCAAATCCATTAGATCGGTCTACTCCATCCCATCGATATCCAGGAGGGATTCCAAAACGATTTGGAGGTGGGGGTGGTCCACTGTACATAGGGTAGGCTATTGAAAAAATAATCCTATTATTTGAATCCATAATAAAATAATATTATTGATGTGAATCTTAGTGAATTTTGTTAAAAAATACCAATCCAAAACTGGTAGGATTTTTTTTTATTCCTACATAGAACATTTTGATGTATAATTGAATATCAATTATTTAGAATAATATTTCCACTGTTTCCAATATACTTGGAATTACTTTATAGGAAGTATTCATACAATGATAAATACAAATAATATAAAGGAAAGGTAAAACTGATAATGATCTAAGCATAATGAATATTTCATGTCCCCTTCTAATTGAACTTTTAAAATGTAACACGGAATTCAGATACAGGCAACAAAATTTTAACTATTTACCTACCCTGCTTACAATTAAAACAGTCTTTATATAAAAGATAAAAACAAAAAATATATGTAATATATGACGCAACTAGAATTTATGATGATTATTTTCAAGTGATTATTATAGCAGTTTTCTTTAATAAATTATCACAAGTTACGCTAAAATAAGATCGAGATTGTCAGCAAATCAAAGAATTGGCTTGAGTGACCTGTATTTTAATGGAGCAAAACAATAAGAAGTATCTTCATAAAATAAAAATAAACATTCTCATTAAATAAAGATTTATTTTTATCTAAGTATAAAAATAAGATCAAGATTGTCAGCAAATCAAAGAATTGGCTTGAGTGACCTGTATTTTAATGGAGCAAAACAATAAGAAGTATCTTCATAAAATAAAAATAAACATTCTCATTAAATAAAGATTTATTTTTATCTAAGTATAAAAATAAGATCGAGATTGTCAGCAAATCAAAGAATTGGCTTGAGTGACCTGTATTTTAATGGAGCAAAACAATAAGAAGTATCTTCATAAAATAAAAATAAACATTCTCATTAAATAAAGATTTATTTTTACATAGATCATTTCGGATTATCTTTACATAAAACATATTTATTTGTTTGACGAAATCAAATTTTTACAAAATTTAGTTATAAATTCAACAATTGCTATTTATATCATTTAAATAAATAATTAGGAATAAAACTATGTAATGATTCATTTTTGATAAAAAAAAAACAAACTTATATTTGTGTTAGTTGGTATCCATGTCCAGGAAGTCCAATGGATCAGTGACTGCCAATAACAGCTTTACCTAGCTTCAATATATTCTCAGTGTAGAGATCCACATCAAATTTATAACTTCCTATGTCGTGGAGAGATGCTAGTATTGCTGGACAACTGGAAATATGGATTGAAGAGAGTTCTTCATCAGGACAATATTTACATTTTACATATGTGCTTGTATATTATCTACATTTATTTTAATGGCACAGGCCTGTTCTCAATTGTGTTATTGTCTTTGTGATTTCTCTGTTGGAATCATTTCACATATTAATTGATTCACCTTAATGGTTTTCTTTTTAAGTCAATATTGGGCAATGGCATTTGTATTCTCAATTGTAACATGATATTTGGAGATGCAGTTGTTTAAATCTCTTGCTTCTTTAGCCAGTTCATCAGTTGTTTCCTTGCCAGTGATTCTTTCATATGCAGACATCCACTGAATGGCACATGTTCTTCTCGTTTGACAAATTATTTTAAATAGTTGGTACGTTTTCTGCATAAGCCTGGAGTGTCTATGTAAGATTGCCTTTAAATCTGCTTTAGAGTTGCAGTATACTACCAGTCCTTTGCCTTTATTTAAATCATTCAAGTTGATGTATTCTTTCAGAATTTCTTGAATAACAATCAGCTTGCATGTAAGATTGGAAGCCATGTTACCTACTCCATGGCTAAGTTGTCAGGTTGAATTATCAAGGAGCACAATGTGTACTCCGGATCCTCATTTCAAAATGGTTTCACCTGAGGAGCCATCTGTATATGCCCACCGGTGGAACCTGTAACTCCTAGTGTGTGGCGGATAGAGAAATGCCTGCATTGGATCTCCATTGTGTGCTAGGAGAGAAATAAAATACCTTCCATAGACCAACAGGCAGAAGTTCAACCTTTTGGGGATGACAACCATTTTTGTATATAGCAAATTTATTTTGTAAAATAAATTATATTTTAAAAAGTACTTGAATAGAGGAAAATATGATTATAATAGGGATCCTAATTCATATTTATAGAATGGCTCAGCTTATAAAATGTACAAAGTTGCTGACTTTAGATAAAGATAGTATGATTTTAATTTTAATGAAGTAAATGAAATTAAAAATTTTTTTTTTTACATACCTGAAACAACATCTTTTTGCCTTTTTTTACGCATGTACTGAGCCATTGGGTCATCATCTCGAATTTCTGATTTTAATCGTTCTTCTAAATCTTCATCATCACAATATCTAGCAAGTGGTTTCGACATTTCATATAAATCTTCTGTTAATTTAGATTTTCTATTTTCAGTTTGCTCAACACTAAAAAAATATTATAGAAAGAAGACACATAAGACGTATTTAAATTAATTTTATAAATATTAATTTTTGAAGATAATTTTTAATTATGGAAACTTTAATCAATTTTACAGTTGATTTTATTTATTGTACAACAAATAGAAAATAAGTTGCATATACAAATATATAATAAAACAAACTCCAACTAATTGAATTCCAGATATTATCCACATTAAATATTCATGATTATATTAAATTAATATTAGATAAATTGATATTAAAATCATTGAGCAGAGAAGAAAAATCAAAATTTGAGAAAATTTCTCTCCATTTATTTTAACAGTATTTTCTAATTTATATTTCTATAAATATATAGATGATGATAATGCATGATATATCAAATTAACATAAAAACTTCAATATTTTAAAATATCTAGAGACTCAAGTTTAAGAGAAACACAACAATTTATAAATATAAGAAGACCAACAATAATTATTTAAACCAGCTGAAGAATGTACAATTGCCCATTTTTATTTATTCCTTTCTTTAAACACAAAAATAAAATACAGAATGACACTTTTTACTTTTGTTTAAAAATACATGTTTTAGAAGAAATGTCAATTTGATTTTTCACTACCTGAATAAAAAATATTTTGCAAATTATGATCAAAATCAGAATTTAAACAGTCAAATATTCCAGGTTGCCATATTCTTTTTCTTTCTGTATAATCAGTATCTAAAAGCATAAATCAAAATCTTTGAATACTGATATTATTGATGCCATTATAAATGTTAAAATTTAAATATATAAACGATACAGCAGTTTTTCTGCAAATTATAGTACTTTAGCTATATTAGTTTTCTTTTTGTATTTTGTCTTTAAAAAAATATAATTTTATTCTATAATAATTCATGTTACAGAACTTAATTAATATTTTTAAATAGTTATGCTTCATATCATATACACATATCTTCTTATTTAACAGATACAAGTGATTTTTTTAAACATTTAAGTCAAATCTTTTTTGAAAGCTTTCTTGATTACGCAGAGATTAAATTTTAGATCACTGGTTTTGTACAGCTATATTTTAAAGGTTTATCAATTAAGTCTGGAAAATTGTTATTCTAATGTTTGGAAAACAGCAAATTTGATACTAATTCAATTAAAAATCATCAAACTGAGAGGGACTACATAGATTAAAATTTCATAGTCTGATATTTCCTCATTAGTGTATTGAAGAATTTGGAGAAGAGGGTATAACTCATTTGTAAATCACATCACTTTCCCTGTTTATGGTTTCAATTAACAAAAAATAAGCAGATGGAAATTATCACAATGATCAAACAAATGTTTGTATATAAGTCAGTACCTTTCCAAAATATAGCACAAGGATTTGTTTTTAAATGAGGGAAATTTGTTTTTTCACAAAAAAGAAAAAAATGCCATTTCTATTAGGTGTTGTTGGACATAGATTAAAAACCTGATAACAGTGCTAAGACAATATTGTGATCTGTATTAGCATTTAATTGGTTAGCATAAAAATATACTTCAAAATTTCTATTCAATATCTAATGTAACTAGAAAAATATATTAGTTTATAAAATACTTTTAACATATTGGAAACTAACTTGCAAAAAGAAAAAATAGATTTCTTCTCCAACCCATTAAGTCATCACTTTTAATTGGAAGTTAGAACCCAAAACTCTAAACAAAAAATGTAATTCAAATTTCCATTTTCCAACCAGTCACATGCAACACATGAATAAAAAGAATTTGATATCAAATTAAGTTAACTGAAGATTCAAACTGACAATTTTAAGAAATTTTTTATACAATTATGTATTTAAAAAACATAACATTAACACTGTTATGATACTAACTGTTACTATGAATAATCAATTACACTCAAGAACCTGAAATTATTGTCCACGTACAAGAAAGAAGAAATCATTTTATAAACAAAATGAATTTCGACAGTATTCACAGATATCCGATCTTTAATTTCACCCTATTTGCTGCTGCTCCAAGAATGTGACTTGAAGGCAGGCAGCAAATTCGTCGAGAAGTCAGATTGACGGCGTGTTTAAAATGAAAACTTTTTCATATCAAAATTGTGATTAAAGCATAATATTTCAATTCAAATTTTTGATAGCAAATTTGGGTCATGTAAACAAATTATTTCTAAAGAATATCAGACATTTAATTTAATACTCAAACAATATCTGATAGGATACAAAAATAAACATACATTGCTTTTGTATTATTTTATTACAAAAAAGGACCAAGATAGCTTATAAAAATAAAGGTTAATAAAATATTTCAATAGATGATTGTGAGGTTTTAATTTTTATTTACATAAATCAAAGAAATTTCATATTTTACTAATGTGCATATTTTATATTATTGTTATATTATTGTTATTCATATTTTACTATAAGATTGGATAAGTTAACTCACCCTTTTCCCCATTCTGAATACTTTTGCTGCTGTTCACTTTTTTTACGTTCTTCTCGTTCTTTTAAGCGCATTTCTTGATCAATGTCACGTTTCAATCCTGTTTGTCGGTCTCTGACAACTGTACCTGCATTTCGTCCTGATAATTCAGCATCAAGCTGAAAGAAATGTTTCATAATGTATAAGGTAATAAGCAATAAATCTCATATTGATTTCTACTTGGATTCAAAAACTGTTATTTTGTACTTTATAAAATAAATTTGTTTCTAACAGAAAATATAATAATAAAAAAAAACTTGTTTTCATACACATAGGTTAAATTTGGTTAAACTGTTTAAAAGTTCTATACTAGAGATGGTCGTTATTTAAAAGATTTGTTACTTAAGAACCGTTATCAACAAATAACCATTTAATAAATAACGCGTTATTCAAAAATTATGTTATTAAGATAACGTTTTTTCCCCCCCTAACTACTGAAATCGTTTCTGTATTGGTAACTTCTCAAAGTCGTTACGGTATTAAAGAACGTTTCTAAATTACGTTATTTTGTAACTTTCGGAACTTTAAAGCTGTTTTTGTCGTTTTGTAACTTCCAGAACATTAAAGCTGTTCTCATTGTATTTTAACTTTAAAGCCGTTATCGCTGTTTTAAAGCTTCCAAAACTTTAAGGCCGTTATTATTACGTTGTTTTGGTTTCTAACATTGATGTTGGGCTTTCTCGGGAACACATTCCAAGCTTTAGCTTGACTCGTTGCGTTGCTTGGCAACTAAGAATGTATACTTTTCGGTTCCTCACGTTGACAAAGGAAAGTTAAAATGTGGACGCATGAATAAATATATTTTTCATTTTGAAAAAGATTAAAACATTTGTAAAAATGGGAATTTTCAAAAATACATTTTATGTGAATATTGTGGGGGCATTTTATTTACCTTCAGCATTTATTTATTTATTTTTTCTAAGAATTTTAGCGAATTTATTATTAAGTTGTAGCATTTTTTAAACACTTGAATTTATGCTCGCATATCAAAGCAAGCGTGAAATATTCTAAATTTAATATAAAATTTCAGGAGTTAATTTTTATAAATTAAAAAGGATTAAAATAAGAAGGTAATGTACCATTCAATAGAATTTGAAATTTACTTTACGAATTTATACATTGTAAAAATAATTTTTGAGAGTTATAATCTTTTTTATTTATTGAGAAAGCATCATCATAATTTGTTAAAATTAATTTATATAAAAATAATATTTTGAATGTATTGAGTTAGCAACTAAGTAATTGGGGATTTTAGTCATAGATGGCTTCAGTTGAATTTTTAGGTTTGCAAACGTATATACAAATGTAAAACACATTTTATTATTTGATAGTTGGCAATTCAGCTGTGAATCAGTAAAGAAAGTATTTCGATTGGTTGCGTAGTTTTCGTTTGACGTTCATTGAAAAATGGAAACTCAAAAGGAACATTTTCGTCATATTTTGCTTTTTTATTTCTGTAAAGAGAAAAACGCATCGCAAGCTCATAAAAAGTTATGTGCTATTTATGGTGACGAAGTCTTAAAAGAACGGCAGTGTCAAAACTGGTTTGCCAAATTTCATTCTGGTGATTTTTCACTCAAAGATGAAAAATACTCTGGTTGTCAAGTTGAAGTTGATGATGACCTAATCAAAGCTACAATCGATTCAGATCATCACAGTATAACATGTGAAATTGACGAGAAGCTTCATATATCACATACATGCATTAAAAATCACTTAAAACATTTCTGCTATGTATACAAAAGAGTAAAGAACTGCATTATATTTCTTGTAGAAAGTCATTCATAAAATTTGTTTTGAAATAAAAAGTAATATTGTTGTTATGTTATGAACATAGTTATTAAGATTCATGATAATAAATGTTCCAATGTATAATTATATTAAATTAATTATTGTAAATTTGTAAATGTACTTGTATTTATTTAATATTTAAAAATAAAATCACAATAAAATTAATATCCTGTGTATTACAACTCTGCAAAGTCTTAATTTTCATCATTTATCTTTTAAATTATAATTATGATGGGAAAAAATGTTCATAAAAGAATCTTTTTTGTAGTTTTATTCCAATCTAATTTCAATACAAATCTTTAAATATAATTAGCTCTAATCATAGCATTTATAATTATATACAACAGTAAAATAAATTACTAGATATTAAACTGCATATTTACGAAAAACATTCTGAAGTATCAGATCGTAATATATTGTTATCTTCAGGCTCTTTTAAGAAAAGATTGATTTAATAAGAATTGAAGATATTTCACAATAGTATTTATTAGAAGCGTTATATTAAACACATTTTCATGTCAAAATAACTATATATATATAGATAGATACACTACTGGCCATTAAAATTGCTACACCAAGAAGGCAACATGCTACAGACGTGAAATTTATACGAAAGGAAGAAGGTGCTGTAATATGCGAATGATTAGCTTTTCAGCGCATTCAGACAAAGCAGGCGCCAGTAGCGACACCTACATTGTGTTTAAATGAGGAAATTGTTCAGCCTGTTCCTCATACACAAATTGCATTTGAACGTTGTTGCATGGTGAAAAGTTGTTGTGATGCCTCATGTAAGAAGGAGAAATGTGTATCAGCACATTTCTGACTTTGATAAAGGTCGAATTGTAGCGTATCGGGATTGCGGTTTATCTTATCGCAGTATTGCTGCTCGCGTCGGTCGAGATCCAATGAGTGTTAGAAGAATATGGAATTGATGGGTTAAGGACGGTAATATGGAACGCCATGCGGGATCTCAACAACCAACTATCACTAGCAGCCGAGAAGACAGGCTTATAATCCGCATGGCCGTAATGGATCGTGCAACCACTTCATGAGCCGTGAGTTAAGAAACGGGGTTGTTTGGAAGAGAACAAGTTTCTGCACGAACAGTTCAACGACGTTTGCAGCAGAATGGATCCTCAGCTCAGAGACCATGGCTGCGGCTTCCCTTGACGCTGCGTCATAGACAAGAGTGCCTTCAATAGTGTGATCAACGACAAACCTGGGCACACGAATGGCGAGACGTCATCTCTTCAGATGAATCCAGGTTTTGTGTACAGCATCATGATGGTCGCATCCGTGTTTGGCGGCATTGTGGTGAACGCACACTGGCAGCGTGCATTCGTCATCATCATACTGGCCCATCACCTGGCGTGATGGTTATGGAGTGCCATTGGATGCACGTCTCGGTCACCTCTTGTTCGCATTGACGGTGCTTTGAGCAGTGCACGTTACATTTCTGGTGTGTTACAACCTGTGGTTCTACCCTTTATTCGAGCCCTGCGAAACCCTACGTTTCAGCAGGATAATGCCCGACCGCATGTTGCCGGTATTGTACGGACCTTCCTTGATACGGAATATGTTCGGCTGTTGCCCAGGCCAGCACGTTCCCCAGATCTTTCACCAATAAAAAACGTCTGGTCAATGGTTGCCCAGTGACTGGCTCGTCACCAAACGCCAGTCACTACAGTTGATGAACTGTGGCATCGTGTTGAAGCTGCATGGGCATCTGTACCTGTACATGCAATCCAATCTCTGTTTGACTCAATGCCCAGGCGTATAACTGCTGTTATTACTGCCAGATGTGGTTGTTCTGGGTACTGATTTCCCAGGATCTATCCACACAAATTTTTTGAAAATTTAATCACTTGTTATTTCTAATATAATATATTTGTCCAATAAATATCATTTTGTTATCTGCATTTCTTCCTGGTGTAGCAATTTTAATGGCCAGTAGTGCATATATATATATGCATCTTGCAAGTTATTCTCTAATTTAATTATTTTTTTAAATGTAGACAACAGTATATTTAAAAAAAGTTTTAATAAATAAATTTAAGCGAGTATTAAAATTGCTTAGTTAAATACAGTTTGGATGTCTTTCAAGATGATTGCCTGAGAGTTTTACGAGTTTCTTCCCTTGCATAGATATTTACAGTCTATTTATTAAAAACATTACTTTAAGCATTTCATATTAAAATAACTTTTCTTAAAGTAAATTACTAACGAGTACGAATTACATTAATTTGAAATACTGTAATAAGTAAATAACTATGGAATTTTATAACATATATTCCTTAACAATCTTTAAAAAAATGAAAAGTAATAACTGGTTTTAGTATGTAAAATATGGAAAGAGTAAAAATCTTAATTCTGTTTATTAATTTAATATATTTAAGCTCTTGTGATATAAAAAGATACTTGCATACAATACAAATTAAAAATTTTATTGATAAAATTTTTCATTTATAACAAAAACATTCTTACATGCAAATAATTTTAAAAATTGTATATTTATGCATTGTTTCAATAATAAAAATTGTATGGGAATTATTTATTGTAGTAATGTGTTAATCTATTTTACAAAAGCAATTTTCATACATTTTTATTTAAAAATACTGTTTAATTGCTAGTACTTTAAATTCATTTTATTAAAACAACATAGCTCTCTTTTACTTCCCCGTGATGAGTAATTTCATCTAATAAAAATATTTAAGGTAAATTTTACACACGATTGAGTTATATAGGACAGTAAAATCATGTATATGCAGTAAAATACTGTAACTTATTAGAAAGGCAGATTCATATATTTGAATAGTTTCTCGTAGGTGCTAAATATTCAGGTTTACATGCACAATTCTTTATGTTTAAACAAAATATTATTTTATATTTATGTTCATAAATATGTAATTTTATAGCATATGACATTTGTATATATTCAATTTTTCTTTTATTACACAGATGATTTATATGAAAATTAAAATTCGATTAAAAGGTTAGATATTGAAAAGAAAATTTGTATGAAACAGTAAAATATAATTAATTATTAAATGGAAGTTAGTTTAGTGTATATAGCTGGTTAAACTATCATTACTATGATTTTGTTGTTTGAAGATTGTGGATTCGGTACTGATGTTACCATAAACAATGATGGATGGTGCCCTTGGATATTGATTAATCGCATGGTTATATTTAAAAGTTAATAAGATAGTAAAATTAAGAAATTTTCATCAAAATTCAACTTTTTAATTGTGTCTCTAATCAGAGATATACTTTCTCAAAAAAGATATATGTTAAGATTTATTCGAGCATAATTATGTTTGAATAAATAAAAGTTATCCTTTGTGTAAAAGAAAAATCAGTTATAATTTGTAAAAATTTATAATAGAAATTATAATGAGGTATAAACTAAATTCATCTCGTGATAAACTGAATTATGTTTGATTTAAAAAAAATTCAAATTTAGGTATATTTTATACATTGAAGTAATAAAGAATTTATTAATAAGCAGTTAAGATATTTGGGAAATAAATTATGCAAATACACATTATTGAATTTTTAACTGAGAAAAATTAATTGACAGTAAAAAAATTATATATCTAATTTAATCCATTGCAATTTTTTTTAAAAAAAATAAGTAAATGAAAATCAGTCTAGATTTAAAGGTTGAACTTCCATAGAATAAATTAGGAAATTCCTAAAAAATTTTGAATAAAAAATATAACAAAAATCCTTAAAATTTCTTTCAGTAAGTGATTTTTGATGCTCAGTCATTAAAATTAACCCTACACCTCATTTCCTCAATAAACCAGTTTTGTCACCCCACGAAAGCTTCCTTTCGCTCCATAGAATTTCCAAGAAGGCCAAAATGAACGGATCTTGGAATAACTTTTCAGAAAACCATTATTTGATAACACTTTTTAGAACATGTTATTTCCTTGAAACGTAATGTTGATAAGTAGTTATTAAAAAATAAGTGCTTTTGCCATCTCTATTCTATACTAACAATGCTTGTCACTCCTACTGAGGAGTGTAGCGACCTCTATGTTTCCTCTTCATCTTATTTTTAATTTCTGTACTTTTTTAGTTTTCTTAATACGGCAACGGAAGTTTTGTTTAATAAAAAAAGAATTATTATTGTGTTTTTTACATAGCAACGACAGATTGATATCAATAAAATAATAAACGAGTTCTGTTCCTTTCTAATTCGATTCTTTTTCTATCTAAGTTCTATTTATTTAGAGTTAAATGTTTGTCGTGGATTAAAGATTCATATTAAAGAAAACCACTTCAGGAGAGATTTAAGAGAAAACAAACGTTAATTATTACAAGAATGATGGATTGATAATTATTAATTGTTCATCATTTTTTCCATGACAAAATCAATGTTATCAATTTTAATCAATCAAAAGGCAAGCAACATATCATCAACATAATATTATACAAATCAAAAACAGTAGAGGAACAAATTTCCAATATGAGACAGATGCAAAGAGATATTTTGATAACATATTAACACTAAGTTAAAATCTGAAAGTTCTTATCATTAAGCTACAAGTAGCTTGAACTTTAAATCTTTAGTTTCATAGAATATTCTTAAATACAAAAGAATGATAAATAAAATGCCCAATTATGTACAGAGATAGTTTCTTGGATCACTGCACAAAGACCACGTAAGAGAACATGATCAATTGTTGGTCACACAGCAGACAATCCTCAGTAGGAGAAACGTAGAAGATGTAAAGAATAAAATTTATAGGATAGGAATGAGTATGTACGCTTAAAAGTTAACTCCTCTGGGAAAGAATGAGGATAGGCTAGGTATTTCCTGATAATAGATGTTCAAATTTAAAAAATGTGGAGCATATTTTGTTGTTTTTCTAATCACTGAACTTTTATATTGAAATGGAAAACTTTTTAGTATGATATCTGAGATCTTCAGAAGATATAGTTTTGACATATCAAGGGTTGAGAGCTATAGCTTTTGTCAAAAAAATTAACAATTTCATTACTTTTAGTGATTTTTGATTAGAAGTAAATAGAGAAGCGAGGCATGAATATAAGTCTGTAAAAAAGCAATTACCTTTCTGCTTCTACACAAATTTTAGAGACAATAATGAGCAAAGCCAAGGCCCTTGCCATAAAAATTAAATTTAGAGTTAATTTTTTTTAGCAGATTTTACTTTTAAGAGTTAGAAACAGCGATTCCAAAATTTTATCTCTGTTTTGATGCATCAGTGAATATTTTAATGTGGTCAAGCCAAAAAAATTCGTAATACTGATCAAAAATATTGCAGATAAGATCCTTGGCTAAAACCTTTGATTAGAAGGCAATCCCAACTATGTAATCGATACATTCTCTAGAATTTCTTCAGCTTGATTTGGTATATTTAAAATTAAAGATTGGTATTATGCTTGATTTGGAATATTATAATTAAATTACTTTGATTTTGAATTCATGATTTCCCTAGAGGAAATAGAAAAGAGCTAATAATTGTCTTCTTTTCATATGATTATATAACATTTTGTTCCAACAAAAGCAGATGTAAAGATTTTTTTTTACACAAAAGTTTTGCAATTATTATGCCTAGAAGAACTTTAGCTTCATGAAGAACTGGAATAGGTGTTCATTTTAGGAGATTAAGACCTATTCTCAAGGCTACTTGGTACAGAAAATTAAGCCTAGCATTCTTTGATTTATTACAATAATAAAAACTTAACATCCATAATACAATCCTTTAATGAGTTAATACTGGACTATCTTCAGCAAACGTAATGTTCGTGTGATTCATCAATTACCTGTAACTGCTGAGCATTAAGTGTTTTTAAAGACTACTTTTCATTTTGAGTGAAGTGATGATAGAAAATTAGTTTATATAAGATACACAAATCTAAGATTTGCCTATATTCATTCCAAAGAATAAGTTAGTGATTAATATACAAGTTGAAATTAGATTTTTTTTAGATTAAATTTGTATCGAGGAACATTATTGGGTTACCTGGTTTGAGAGTTCAATGTAAATTTCTATTGGTGACATCACTTCTGCAGTTCTATAAGAACATCCATCATTTTGAAGTGTACTGATTCACATGCAAAATTACTCAAATAACTTACATTTACTCAAATAAAACGTTTAATGCCATCAAGGATGATTTCATGCCTGCCATGAAAATAGTAAAAAGAGGAAAAGTAATAAAACACTCCAATTGAGGTATACATAAATCTTGGGAGATGATAAGGTTAAATAATTCACTCCTCCATTTAACTTGGAATCTACAGTTCATGTTAAAATTGTGAATCTGGGTGTATTTCCCATAATGCTGAGTATTCTGAGTGAGCTGTATTTCCCATAATTTTTACTATCAATAACTTAAAAATTAAGCCATCAGGTCATACTGAATCATAAGCTTTTGCAATATCAACTATCACACACAATAAACTTTTAGAGGAATGGGGCGATGCAATTAATAAATATATCACAGATAAAATGCTGATCTGTTTGGTAGAAATCCACGGTGATTTAAGTTGAAAAAATGATGAAAATATAAAAGTGATAAGCAGCTTTGTAATCATTCATTCCACCGGTTTGCAGAGTATACTAGTAAAGTTGGTAAGATTTGAGATCATTTGATCATTTATAGTTTGAGAAAATGGATAACAATAGAATTTTCCAGATTTCCATAACTATTTCTGATTTTCATGATTTATCTATAATGTCCAAAAGAGAACCTCATGAGAGAGATTAAAAAGGTTTACCTCATGAAATATTTTTCCTCAAATTATGACAGATCCTGTTGATGTGTATTTACATTGAGCAATCATAGGTAAAATTCTTGCAATGGAAACAAAAATCACATTCAACACTGTAGCTTATATCTGATATATTCGGTATATTAGTTAGATCTATGTCGGTACTCCCCTACTCAAAGCTACCATATGGTAAAAATTGACTCATTAAATGATTAGATTCTTTGTTTTTATTTTAGTCCTTCATATATTTATTATTCTCTTTTCTATATCTATTACAAAAATGAGAAATGCCTCCTTTAGTTCCTTTTCCTAGCATAAGTATCATGTCATAATCTTTCAACAATTCTAATTCAACTCCAGTGGTTTCTAACATAGCATTCCATAAGAGTCCAAGTGCAGAGTAGTACCCTGCACAATCCAATTTATAAGTCTTTATGCAGACATCTGCAAAGTTTTCCATGACATCAGCTAAGATCAGTACATTAGTATTTACATACAAATTGGAAAATCAAGTTTTTATTCCAAAAGATTTCCACTGTTTTGACATGAGCATAATTCTTGTAGGATATATTTGACTCAAGTCATTTCACTGTTAAGCTCTTTTTTTGTTTTGCAGGCCACACTTATTACATTTCTCCCACAAATCTAGATAATATATGCCTTTTTGAGTGACGAGGTCTAATTTATCTTTGGGGAAGTTTTGGATATTTCTATGAATTCTTTTACATCTTTTGCTATGCAGTCAATGCTGTGGCCAAAACTTAAAGGAATTTAAAAATCTGAATTTCATTCCATGAGACTACTTTTTCTTTTTTACCTACTTCTACCGATTTTGCTCTGATTACCTAATTAAATGAAATCTACATTCCCTTGTTGTTTGGAATGACAACATCTCCTTTATCCCCACCGAGCTCCTATATGAATAAAAGGGAATCGTACCCAGATAAGTTATGCAAAAGTACCAGAATGTAAAAGAAGGGTTTTGATATATTAAGTTGTATGAATTATGGGTTGGATCACAACAGTTTGATTCACATTTTGATGGATCAATAAATGGTTGTTATTTCTTGCTTTTTCGTAGTCTGGATTTTCCTCCGTTATATAGGGTGATGGTTCATTTTTAAATATTTAATTCACAGTTATAATGTATTTCCATTCTTTGAAAATGCTCTTCATCCTCAACAGTCATTTTGTTTTGGGCACTTTTCATTATAAATTTTCTTTATCTCTATAAGGCTTATTTTACTTTCAATGTATTGTAAAATATTTTGGTCACACTGGGTTTTATTCATGATTGGTGGCATTCATGTTGCCTTCATGTTCATATTTGATGTAAACAGTGACACTTATAGGTTCATGTTTTTAATATTTTTGCATGTATGATTTACTTTCATCAAGGTGACCTGATATCTATCTTATTTATCAAACACTCAAAATCTGCATGCATTTCAAAAGGTACTTATAATGATTTATAGGGAATTTAAATTTTTGAACTTTATTGCATATTTGGTATTTAGATTTACATATGATCTTTTCTTTAAACAAATTATGGTAGACCTCATTACTGCTTTCTTCTAAACTGGTTACAACTGGCGCCATCTTTATACTTCTGTTGTATGATTTATTGTAATTTTTAACTAATTGATCCAATACATCTATATATCTATTTGTATTGTTAGCAGTTAAATATTTCCTAATTTTGCTGTTTATAAGAGTTTTGTTGAATCATTACACCCCTGTATTTGATGTCAACATTTTCAGTAGTAAACCAGTGGATATAATTCTCTTTAAGCAGAAGCTGTATCTCTTTGTTAATAAACTCGGTCCCCTAGTCAATATAGATTTTTCTCGCGTTACCTACTTTCTGAAATATCTTAATCACTTTTCGTCCTGTTTTTCTACAAATTGGCATAGCCCAACCATGTTTGCTGAAAATGTTTGTGACTGTTGACAAGTACTTGTAATTATCATTGGAAGCATATAATATCTTTAAAAATAACAAATCTGCTTGCCATTGATCATCAATAACTGTTTTGATGATCAATGGCAAGCAGATTTGTTATTTTTACAATTTTTATTCAATTAATTTGGTTATTCCAAAAATTCTTAATTATTTTAATGAAATATTTTAAAAACAATTCAGTAAATAGATAGTAATCTATCTTTTCATAAAATTCCTATCCTCTTTAGTATGAGTTACAATTTTTAGTTCCAATAATGATAAATAATTTAATTTTGAGAGCATTTTAAAGTTATCATATTACTATGGAATATTAATTATATTCTTTAAATATTTTTAATAATCATACATTTTTTTGTTTACATTTTAATTCTATACTACATATTTTTGATAATATGTAACTATTTTATCAAGTAATACTGCAACAATTATTTTTCTCAGAAATAATTTATACACTAACATTAAAATATTTAAAACTACTTAAAGGTTATAATAGCGGAACAATTTATTAATTTGAAAAAAATTAAGACTAACTTGTCTAATCTGCGTTTTTTCTCTTTCTCTTAACTCTTTATTTTCTTCCCTTAAAGTGGTAGCATTTTGCAATCCAGCTTTCAATCCAGACAAAGTTTTAGATGGTCGTTGATTTTTGTCTGGGGAATAAAGATAAATGTATATACAATAACAGGATAATATATATATATAAACTATAATTCTAAATAACTGAATTTTAAATAATATTGATACATTTTGTTAAAATTAATTTTTATCATTATAGCCACATAAAACATAAAATGAAAATTTAATACCTATTTAATCAATTTTAAGAAGCAAAAATCATGTCTTAAACGAATTGTTGATATTATCACAAACACAGCTCAGAAATTCTTTCTATCATATGTTATACTGTTTCATAATTTAAAAATAGTAAATAAACACAGAAAATGATGATGGAAGTAGTATTTAAAAGCCACAATTTATTATTATTATTATTTTCATTTAAAGATTAAATTATACTAATTATAAATTTGCAAGTTGGCAGTCAAAATTAATGTTAAGCCTTTGTTATATAGGGTTCAGGAGTTCAGTTTATTATTAAACCTTATGTTGAATTTTTTTTAATCATAAATAATTTGAAATTAAACAATATACATTTTCAATAGTAAATATGACACTTAGCTTTGAAAATCAAATTAATTAATTAATGTAATATAAACACATAATATTTAAAATACCAGTATTAAAAATAATCCATTAAAATTAAATGATTATAATATAACTAGCAATATTTCATGTAAATATTTTAAAGATAAAAAAAAACAGAATACAAATATAAAAAGTAAAATTATAAATGATAGTATTTATATCACTTCTTACTTTTTGATGAAAACTGAGCTCTTTCTCTAGGAGGTGAAAGATCCCCATCACTATCTACTACTGTAGATCTAGGATGTTCTCGTTCTGGAGATAAATCACTATCAGAATCTTTTTTCCAGCTTGTGTTTGACTTTTTTGAATAGATAGTTTTTCTTACAGGAGAAAGATCACTATTAGAATCATTACAATGAGATTTGTGATAAGAACTTGAAGAGGATATTCTTTTATGAGATGAAGGATGTTTTTTTGAAATTGTATTTTCTAGTGTTTTATTTCCACTTTTCTTTGAATTAATGTTATCACTGTCAGAATCATAACGTTGCCTCTTCTCTGTATGAGAGTTTTGTTTTCTAGGAAGAGAAATATCGCTGTCTGAATCATGTTTTTGGTTAATTTTATGTTTAGACAAAGAATGATTTTTTGAATCTGCATTTTCTAGAGTTCTATTTACGTTTTTCTTACAACTATTATTATCACTGTCAGAATCATGACGTCTTTTTTCAATATGGGTATTTTGTTTTCTGGGAGGAGAAACATCACTGTCAGAATCATGACGTCTTTTTTCAATATGGGTATTTTGTTTTCTGGGAGGAGAAACATCACTGTCAGAATCATGAAGTCTTTTTTCAATATGGGTATTTTGTTTTCTGGGAGGAGAAACATCACTGTCAGAATCATGACGTCTTTTTTCAATATGAGTGTTTTGTTTCCTAGGAGGTGAAACATCACTATCTGAATCATGTCTACGATTAAATCTGGAAGGGGAAAGACGAGTGCCTGAATCCTGTTTTTTGCTAGTTTTATAACGTTCAAGAGTTTTTTGTCCTTCATCTAATTTTTTCTTATGGAGTGATTGTACAGAATTAGAAGCAAAGTTTTTTTTGGTATCTTTTCCATTTGATTGTAAAGAGTTTGATGGATTATTTGATACATCAGCAACTTGAGAATCATCTTCTCCTAATAAAATAACAAATAGTTTCAAAACACTTAAAAGGTAAGGCATTTGAATTAAATATCTAAAATTAAGACAGAGAAAAATTAAAACTACAGTTAAAAGAATGATTTAAAATAAATCTCATAAAATTTTTACAGAAATAAACAAATTATCAAAAATCAACTCCCTTTACAGCACAGGTACTAAGTGATAATTTTTCGTTTAATAATTAAATATATATTTTCTAATTTTCCAGAGAAAAAAAAATAGGTAAAGAAAAATATATATTCCAGTTTTAAAATTATCATAATATAAGGGACTTTATTTGTTTAATTAAATGAATTACAAATAATTAGTATATAAACAATGTTTCACTGAAACTAAAAATAATTACTCAGAGAATACTGATTGTATATATGCTCATGAATTGTTGAATACTTACTTAGTTTAAAATACTTACTTAATGACTAATTTATTAAATAACACATGAATACTTTATATATATATATATATATATATATATATATATATATATATATATATATATATATATATATATATATATATATATATATATATATATATATATATATACCATTTGTCCCCCTCATGGTTCAGTTGAGTATCATATTTGTTCCATGAATGACTTGTTTTACAGAGTTCTTGTTTACGTGTTGGTTCTTAAGTGAGAACAATGAAAAGAATGAACGAAAAATCAATTAAAATTTTTAAGTTTGACATCAAAAGAAACTTGCATGGTACTGGTACGTTTTTTAAAAATGAAGATGAAGCACTGTCCATGAAGTGTGTGTACTAGTGGTTTGTTCATTTCTGAGAAGGCCAGAAAAGTGTTTTTGACACCCCCCATAGTGGAAGACAGACGACCTTAACCAGTGACAAAAACATTGAGAACATGAAAAAATAATCACAAAAGATCGTCGATTAATTGTATGCATTATAGCAGGTAAACTGTAGATTAACTGTGATTCTGTGGGACTAATTGTTACCCAGAATTTAGGGATGAGAAAAACGTATTGTCCTCTTGTGTTGATCTCTATGACAAAGCACAGTGTTCACACTAATTTAATGTATAATGACCACTGAACCATAATGTCACATAATTTTATGACCTCCTCTTTGCAATGGGACCATACCCACCTTATTATCTTTACTACTTTTTGTGTTACTGCAATTCGAAAAAAGAAAATTATCTTGCTCTACCCTGTATTTTATAAAATACACAATTCAATTATATGAAATCAATTACATCATAACTATAATGGAATTATTTAAAAACAGTTTCTGCTTAAAAAATTAATTGCCATTCTTTTCACCATAGCCTCAATTTGTCCACATAATTTAAGAATTTTATGCAGCAAATAACTGTAAACAAATTCAGATTAAAAGAAATTGTTATTTTTATAAATCTGCTATCATGTTGTCTACATTAAAAAATTATATTATTCCTTTGAACTTTTGTCAATACTTTTGCTGGAAGTTTAGAAGCAATAATATTAAAATACCTGTTAAAATAAATAAAATACAAGTAAAATCATGTCAAAAAATAATGAAAAGAAGCTTATAAGCTACTTTAAAATTTCCGAAAAATGATTATAAGTTACCAAGTTTTTTCCATCTAGATGATTCATATATTTCTTTAAGTTTTACTTCCACAGGTCTTTCATCAATGACTTCAGCAACTACAGGATTTTCATCTTCTTCAATTTCTTCTTTTGTACCAAAGTTTATTGATTTAATACCAATATCATTATCAAGGATTTTTATTCTATAAGTAAAAACTGGAAAATTATACTTGAACATTATCTTGTACATAAAAACATTAAAAGTTAAGTATACACTACAGTCAAAACTCAATGTGTAATTTTATTACATATTATATAACTAGTATTCTCAGTGTATTACATTACAAATAAATCTCAAGCACAGAAAATTAATATTTTAATTATTACCACTTAATAGAATCTTTAAAAAATATCACTGAAAATATAACAAAGTTAAGCTCAATATACAAGTAGTTTTGGTGCATTTAATAATTTTCAAGAATTCTAGGCTGATTTTTAAAAAAATGTTATTTATATTTCATTAACCTAATTTAAATAATGACAATTAAGAACTACCCATATCAATACTATCAGCATCATACAGAACTGTCACATGTCTTTTCAATTTTAAATTTCAATTTTGTTCATAAATTTTGATTTTTATCAATACTTCAATAAGGGACTTTTATATACTAAGTGGGCACAAAACATTTATTCACATATTTTTCAAAATTAATGATATTACTAGATTACTCATCAAGGGCACTTTCTTAGCTATATAACATAAAATATCAAATCATATTAAAACACAGAAAATGCCAAATTTCGATTCTGAATTCCTTCTTCTTGTACACCTATCTGATAGATGAACTTATATATAAGTTGTAGTAAACACCATTACCCATAACTTTAAATACCCAAAATGTGCCCTATTTATAAATTATTATTAATAAATTTTTATAAAATTTTTTATATTATTATGATAAGATAAAACCTCAGCCTGTTTCATAAAATGAAAAAAAAAAAAATCTTTTATAAAAAAAATATTATGTTAATAAAAATGATATTAATGCAACATTGACAAAATCAAATTTATAATAAATTAAGAATTAAATTTAATATAAGCCTATACTTAACTAATCCTCTAAATTAAAGTATAATTTAATTCACGGTATAAAATTTATTAATTTTAGAATAACTAAGGAAAATTAGGATAGTAAAAATCATATGGTCAAATACATATTGACGTTTTTTATATAAAATGTAAAAATATATATATAAAAAAAATTGCCTTAGAATTATTATTCCAGGAATTTCAAGGAGTTTCGAGAAGTTGTACGAATTCTGAAAATCCCATCACTTTAAGAAAAATATAGGACAAAAATAAATAAGCTTTTATATTATTATTTTTTTACATTAAGAAATCAATTTCCTTTTTTTTTTGTAATAAAATATTTTTAACATAAATATAGGAAATCTAAAATTTTCAATTCACCTATGGATCTGAGGTTACTCCTATTAGGTTTACAAAATCCTAGGCAGAACCAGCTAGATGTATTAGAATGAAAAGTTCTGAGAAAAAGCAATGGTGCTGTGAATGAAAATGAAGTTTGGAGACATCGACATAATTTTGAATTGAGAACATTATTTAAGGATATACATATCAAATTTATTAAGGTTAAACTTGTGCATATCATCAAATTATATGAACATATTGCCAAATTCATGAGCATAAAATTTTTTAACCACATATGTAGAAGGTATTTCTTATTATTAATATCTAAAATTTTCAATCATAAACCTTGAACTAGAAAAAAGAGTAGGATGAGGTTGAGATGTGGATGAACTTTGTATAGAGGAATTTTAAGATACTAGAGTAACTAATTGGAGATTAATTGTAAAAAATAAGTAAGATTGGAAAAAAGTTTTGAGGAAGGTTCTAGCTCATCAGGAGCTGTTATGTCAATGGTAGAAGACTCTTCAATACCAAGCCATAAAAGTTCTTACAGCTGTTTTGCTATATGTAATTAAACTTAATTATACAGAAATATGAGTATTACGTAGAATAGCATAGCCTAGAAAACAGAATTTCCAACAGTTAAAAACATGTTTGAAATTAAACTTTTTTTTATTATTTTACGATTTTAATGGCTATATATTAATTTAGGCAATAAGCAATAGAAGGAGGGCTGCGAGATCCCTACTCCTCCTTCCAAAGAATTTCGAATCTCAGAGATCCACTTATTATTTCTAGCTGGTATAAATGACACTTGGAAGATTCCACCTCGGGAAGCTTGGTATGCCGCTGAATGCCCTGGTCTGTCCCTACAATGTACCGGTTCAAGACTTCAGCAGACAACATTATCCAGACTTAGGACGGCCACATAAGAAGTTTAAGGTTCAGTAGTGGTTTGAAGACTTATGTTGTTGGCCGATGTTCAGCCTCCGCCTCTCCCTCTCATATCTTAGAATGTATTGGTGCCTCTGTGGGGCAGCTGTTGAATGAGGGGGATAGGGTCTTCTGGCTAATTTCACGACTTGATCTCTTGGACCTGGTTTAGTTTATTCTAAACCAGGGAGGATAAGCAACAACAGCAATAGAAGTTTCTGAATATATTTTGCTATGCATGATTAAAACTAATATGTAAAAGGCTATACATCTTAAATAAAGAATAAGCAATTAATAATTTCTGTTTTGGCAAACGTTTCTTTTTCATTATATTGGAAACTTACCAATTCATATAATACTTTATAATATAATTAACTTGAAAGAGTAACTTCATTTCAGTTATGGCAAGCCAAATATTCAGGTGCTACAAGCCAATATTTGGACAATCTGCAACTTATCTCTTAATAAAATTTAAAAAAATAAATAAAAAATAAAAAAAATAATAATAATTACTATGAAATAACCACATAGAATTATTTACTTTGTTAATATTAAATGAAATACTTACCTAGGTATGACAGATTTTGTACTCTTAATTTTCTTTTTACGTTTCTTATCTTTGTCATTATCTTCTAAATATCGTTTGAGATATTCTTGCTTTGATAATTCAGCTGTCATTTTTCAACAAACTTGATTCAACTTTAAACAAAATACAAAATATTTGTATTTTTTTAGAATAATTATTAATACAAAAATAAAAGTTTTAAAAAAGAATCTACATATTAAAAAGTTAAAAAAAAGATTAAATGAATTCTTTTATCATTAATCCGAAATTAAAATTAATTATAATTCTATTAAACAAGTTCAAATAAACTGTCATTTTAAAGTTATTAAATTTAAGTAAGAAATTTATTTACTCTTAATTAAACACAGAATTTAATGATAATCATAGATAATTGAATTTTGCAAGTAATTAGAGAAATGGATATATATATATATATATATATATATATATATATATATATATTGTAGAATTAGAATTAATCATGAATGATGAAAATTGTTTATAGTGTTTCCTATTACTTATAATTTAACATTAAATAGAAATAAATAAACTTAGATATTTATTCATTTTTGTTGAAAATATAATTAGTTTAAATAACAAATCATTAATCTAGTGTTCATATTCATCAAGTAAAACATCATTATTATTTTTATAAAGCAATTTTATCTATAGATACACTGATAGCATCTAACATAGAGAACAGTTATTTCCTCCTATCTATATTAGAAATTATTAAAATTGTTATGAAACTGAAGTGTTAAAGTATTTATTAAATTTCAATAGATTCCTGTGATTCAAGTCAGAAAAAAAAATTATTGCAAACTGAAATCTAACATGTGTATTTCATATTTTCGGGAGCATAGTTTATTTGAAATAAAATGTACATTCATTTTTTTACTTTTTCTTATATTTTTTAAATCTTGAGTCAAACATTTATTTCCAAGTGAATCAGTATCACCAAATTTCAAAATAACAGGATAAAATAAACAAGCTTCTTTTATTTGTTCCCCAAATATAAGAATCATTAATTTGGCAAACATTGATTACTATATGCAATTTTAATTGTTCCTTTATGATAATATTTGTTAATTAGTATTTATTACAATATAAATACAGCCCTTTGCAATCCACTACAGCCTAATTCCGTGTTAATTATATTTGATTATTAGGTATATATATATATATATAAATCAGAGAATAGAAATTTGTAAAATTAAAGACAAATTAGCTCATTTTTTTCTGTGATTACAAGAGTGTATTAATGAGGGGTTCTTCATTACCATAGAAAAATATTAGTATAAAAAACTTATCTTATTTGTAAAAACACTGAATTTGTTGAATTTCAGTAAAGGTTAGTTAATCAATAAGAAGTTTTAATTAAGATTATAAGTCTTGGTGTGTAAATACCAATATATTAAATATACTACTGAAAATATTTATTATCAACAAACACACCACTCATATGTTTCTTTGTATTGTAGCTAAAGTAGTATACAGGTGAAAGTATAATTTTTAGTTATAAGTTTCTTTAAAAAATTTATTCTTGTTTCTAATGCATTAAAAAAATAACAGTGAAACTCATTTTAAAAGACAATACTTTTTCACATTTAGAGGCTAATAAATCAAGTAGAAATAAAGTCAAACCATTTTTTTTAATATGATTTCACTAACACATGTTTTATACATCAGGAATTTTCACAATGTTTTTCTTCATAATACACAATAAACATAATATTAAATAACTGAACATAAATCGTTTAAAAGTAAAAATTAGGCAAAAATACCAAAATATAGAAAAATACTTCATTTGGTTTATTATTTTTGTACTATTTTTTTAAAATTTATCTCAACACACAATAAGTTCTTTTTAAAGTGTATTTGAACTATTGCTATCTAAAAACAACTAAATCAAAAGATGTTGTTGGTTGGTTCACTGAGTTTTATGATGCAAGGTCAGAGAATAGGACAAGCAGCTGCAATCAAAAGATATTACATGCTGATTGGTAGTAACATGGAGAAATATAAAAAAATTAAAAGAAATAAAAAAGCTGACAAGATTTTGGGAGAAATAAAAAAGAAAACTAAAACAAATGATGAAAACTCTCTCAAGTCAGCTGATGAGTTGCAGAAATTTCCAAATAATAATAGACACATATGAACACAAATGTGACACACTAAATTTTTATACACATCCTCACATTATGATTGATATGGAAATAGTTAAATACTGATGATGGTCTAACCCATAGGTTCACAAACTTTTTTGCACTGGTACCCTTTTTTTAGTGAATATTTCAATACCATAACCTCCCACTACAGAAAAATAAGAGTGTACATAATACATAGTGAAAACAAGAATTAAATAAAAAAAAATTACTAATAGATAGAATACTGTTGGAATTGAAATGCTACTAAATTTCTTCTTTATTTAAAAAAAGAGTAATAAAAGTTTTCGCTTATTTGTTATAACGACAGGAATGGGTTTTGATAATATGAAATAATCCATAATAAACTATTGCTTTCTAAATAAATAAATTGACAGTTTCGGAGAACAATCAAATTACAAACTTAGTTATATTATTATTAAGCGTATTTTTATTAAAATTTAAAGACATCAAATTTTGAACTAATAAGAAAGTTGAATTTGATGCATTTTCATGTGCTTGTAAATATCAGGCTTGATTTTACTTAAAAACAGTCATAATTCAATAACATGGAACTTATTTCTCTTTTTCATTAACAATGTAGCTACAGCAATAAATTGACTACTAAATATGAAGATGAGAATGCTATCAGAAATCATTAAACAATCAATCGTAATCTTGAATCTTGTTGTAAAATTGACTTCAGCACCCAAAATTCTTGATAGCCATTCTTGAATTTAATTTTTAATTTCTCATTTATCATCAGTTCTATTAGTTCTTCCTCTGACTGATATGATCCTGCTGTGTTTACATTGGGAAAAAGGATCCAAAACCCAGTCTGGTAAAAAAGTCGTCCTGGAATCATCCCTTGAGGTTATTATAGAGGTTTTCCAAGTGTTGACAGTAAATAAGCAAGTCGTTGTGCTTGAAGGATACTGTTGATAAACATGGGAAGTTATTGAATTCCTGCCTGCCGATATTTCTTTTATATAATAGTAGTTTGGGCATAAAAGCAGCAACACTATTTTTAGTCTTATTTAAGTTTAAGTCGTTGTTTTGAAGTTGGATATTGACAACATTAAACAATTTATATAGGTGAGCAAAGTAAGTAATACTATGTCTTTGTTTCCTAGGAGCTCTATCAGATTCAAACAATGTAAAATTAAAATCAAACAAGTACCTTTTGAAAGCCAGCACACCTCTGTGTGAAGCAGCAATCACTTGAAATCTTCATCATTTGCAATGAAAAGCTGACTAAATAATCTATAATTCAATGAGTTGCTTCTGATTTTTATTAATTGCTTTTATAATATATTACAGTGATGTATGGAGGCATTCATTCAAATTTTTTGCAACCAAATGCAGTTGATGAATTATACAATGCACAGCAAGCATGTCAGGAACTTCTTTTTTTATGCCTGCTATGAAGCATTTGTTATGCACTGTTATAGCAATGTCCCATCAATAGCAACTGACAAAATATTATCAAAAGTAATTTCCTTTTTATCAATAAACTTTTCCAGTCTACCAAATATGGTTTCTCCTTTTGTATCTTTCCAAAATTAGTAGCAAACATAATTTATTTACATATTTTTTCATCTTTGATAAACCACCTGTATAACAATAACAATGCTTCATTGATTGGTAAAATGGAATATTGACAAGCCTGCAGATAACGGACAAGGATTCTTCAATGATTTTAGTAATCTCAACAATTCATCTTTGCACAGAATTATTGCTCAATTAAATTTTTTGAATATCTGTAGCTGGTTTATGGAGAACGGTGGTTATTACTTCTTTAACTGCTAATAAAATTAAATCTTCCCCAATAGTATATGATTTGCCTGTTTCAGCAATCAACAACGAGATACTGTATGAAACTCGAAGTCGATCATCGTCTTGTTTAGAAGCTGATGACAACAATTTTGATATAATTGGCTTATTTTCAAACTTTTTTTTATGTCTAGAAAATAAGTCACATCTTTCTTATCCGGAGGAATTATATTAAGATGATCTTGATGCTTTCATCACTTCATTTGAAAATGTTCTTTTGGACAAATAAGGCCATTGGCGATGATAGATTTATGGGATTTTTGATAAATCTGTACTTTATATAACCCACACTATACTGTCACCTCTTCTATTTTGCTTTTGACACAAGATTTTCTTTACTTATACTTGATCCAAGTTAATGGAGCTACAAGTGATGCTGCCAATTTTAATAATATAAGTTGAATTCGCAAAATATTAAGGCACACAAATACCATTTTCATTGTACACAGTGTGGGCTGTGATGAATGATAGAGAGAGTGAAAATAAATCAACAGTTTTATGCAAGAGGGAAATAGGCTTGCTTTAGGGTTGCCACAAGGAGTGTATTTCACCAAATTGATATACATATTAGAAAGATATCTCTTTCTCTCAACAGTGAAGTCTCATATCAAAATAAATAAATTTTCACTCATGTGATAGAAGTAAATTATCAGCGTGATTTCTAAGTCTTTTTAGACTATATTTGATTAATCTTCCCTCGATCCCCTGTGTCATATAAATACACCCTAATTTCTTTTGGATCTGTTACCATCCCCTGAAAGCCTCAAGCACTTACAAGGTGTGTTATTGCCCATGCTGGGAACCTATAGTCTAACCTAAGACCTCTAGATTATTTTGTATGAAGTAGTATATTACAAAAAAGTTGAATTTATGATTTCTATCACCTCTCAAAACCCTTTGAAGCAACTTTTAAAATAAAGGACAAATTTTAAAAAATATAGATCTAAATTAGATTCTTTAAAATCAACTGAATAAATTCAAATTTGAAACTGTCAAATTGGCTCAATGATAATCAGTATAATCATTTACAAGATCGATGACAAAGATTGAAGTGGAAGCAAGGGTAATCTTATTACTACAGTAGATATTCGTTTTTACATACTTCTAATTTGCAAACACACTCAATTTTATAAACAATACACCAGTCCCTTAGATGTAATGATAATTTTAATTCCAGCTTATAAACTAAAATTTTGAATTTTCTTTTTAGAAACCCAACTTTTATGCCTCTACCATTTGTGTTTATTTAATAAAATCTGATTTTCCTTTTTTTCAATTTCTATTAATTTTTTATACTTTATGGTTGAGAAACTTGGTTAAATGTTTCCATTGGAGAATCAGAACCCTCTGAATCATAAATTTATACACAGCTGTTGTTGAAATCTCAGATTTTTTTAAAGAATTTCTCCAGTCAAATCTAATTTTAGTCTTGCACACCATACCACAGAATATAATCAATTCTTCCAAGAGGAAACATCATAAAGTATTCTTAAAGGAGTGATCATGGCTTGGAATTACTTTATGAAATTGACAGTCTAGGTGTAATGAATGCACTAGTCAATCATTGTTTGGAATGATAATGCCGAAAAAACAATATTTAAGTCATTTTGGTATGTGATCTTTAATATCATCATAACTGAAGAAAGCCAAGAGCATTTACCTTACAACTTCAGTGAAGATGTCATACTCATTCATAAATTTTGATAAAGAAATTCACTACTGCCTTCTGCCTTTTATATGTTGATTCAGATATAATTTTTATGTAAGAATAATCAACTGATTAAATGATTGAGAATAAAAAAAAGAACTTTTAGATATAAAACAAGAATAAAATCAAACAATGCAATAATTGTTTTCAAAACAAGCAAATAAATAGATAGCAAAATTGAAGTCTTTTTTGAGAAAAACAATGCTATGTTACACAGAAAAAAAAAGGGAAAATGTTTCTTTAAAATGTTGCTTTGAAACAAAAGAAAAAAAAGTGATTACTTTGCCTGATTTTAAATGAAAGATCCTTAAATGAAAGTAAGGATTGTTTCTAAGTATGAATTTTATTTTGTATTTCCTTTTACAACAATATGAAATAATTTTTTCTAATGGTACTTCATTTATAAAGTGAAAGCAGCTTAGTAAATAAAATAGTTTTAAGATTAACATTTATTTTTCTATTTTATGTGATTTTTATTTCATACAAATTGTTTTATCAACTCAAATGAGTTTGTAGAAATAATCATCTACAACATATTATGATAAATTAAGGAGTATTAAAAACTATTTATAATCAAAATGAAAAATTGATTCAGGAAGGATAATGATTATATCAGAAGACCAGATAATTTCTTTTTTGGTATTTCATTAAGTGTTACATGATCCAAATTCTAAGTTAATTTTTTCCCACTTAGAATTTGTAATACTTAATGATAATACTTAATAATGAAATAGATATTGTTCTTGATTCTGACATAACTTTAAAGCTAGGCTCTACTATATCAGTAACTTTAAACAATAGAAATTACAGGGATCTAATTAAGTGATGAATTGACTAGTTCTGTTATAAGCAATAATGAAAAGAGAGCACTATACATCTACTTAGCTTCTTATTATGCTTAGTTTGTTTAATTGTTGCCCCATCACTTTTTTTACAGGAGGCCATATTTGCTAGAGATAATAATAAAAATTAGACTCTAAACCACTGTAAACATCCACACCAAATCTAGGAATTGAATCTTATGATGCTTAAATGAATAATTCCAAAATGATAAAATTATATTCATCACGATTGATTAACTTTCATCATATTCAGCAAAATGATTACTTGTGATATACAACTCTAAATTATTTGAGTTTTAAATTTCTTTGAAACAATAATTGCTATCTTATTAATGATGTTTCATACATGACTATTAAAATTTGGGTACATTTCTCACCCCTAATAATGAATAAGCAAAAGTTGTTATTTAGAGAAAGAACATTATGGCCCATAGTTTTTACATTTGAACCTTTTGGTAATTTTAAAACCTCCATGGCACACAATCTCGTTTTTAAGCAACCTTAATGGTAACAAAAATATTTTAAAAAGAAGCACCAACATAACTATATAATTTTAGAAATTACAATTATAAAAACAAATTTGTAAATTAAAATGGGGCATATTATGATAAATACTTAAAGGACACTTAAAATGTTAGGTTTTTAAAGTGTTATGAAATAAATTCAAGTACAATAGGTAACAAATAAAAATAGTAAATAATTTAATAAAAAACACAAAAAGAATTTGAAGTATAGTGGCAGCAATTTTTTCAAACACTTATCCTCATTGATTTACTAGACTATAAGATAATATGGATTATCATATAGTCAAAATTTATGTACATAACAAATAAATCTAATTTATCAATAATAATTTGAAACAATATTTGCACTGGATTCATGACATTTCAATTTCAAATTTGGCCAAGTAGACAGCATTATTTTTGAGATTTTGAATCTTAGTATAGTTAGGCTTTATAAAATAAATTCAGTCAATCAAATAATTTATCTTCGTGATGAAACTAATGATAATACCCTGGTATTTTAAAATTTTCGGTGATATCATTAATGGAAGATATAGTATGGCACAAATATTAGGCCCACATGAAAGCTGTTTATTATTTGGTGAAGGTGTTTATATTTTTAGTTCCCAAAAAGTCTAGAATATTTGTATATTTATTTCCAATGGCCAGGTAAAAAGTTTTTTTTACATCTTTACTAATAAAAACGATTATATTTCAGGAAGTAAAACACATGCTAAATGATGAACCTAAAACTGAGTTTGAAAATTTGAGCATGAGCATATCAATTTTTGCACAAAAAGTCAACATGTAAAAATGCTTCAAATTATTAGCACATCAAATTGTATGAAAAAGATGATGGTTTTACGATTAAATCATCCCCATCAAGAGTATATATTCGAAGGCTATAATTAGTGTATATGATATACTATATGTGTAAATAAAAAATGATTTGTTTCAAATAAGAAATAACTTTTTTTAAAGCTGCATAATCAGTTTTTTTATAAAAATAAATGAGTTAACATTTTAAAATATTATATTTAATTATAGAATACTATCATAATATGCATACTTTTATACCACGAAATTATATATATTTAGCATAGTATTATATGCCAAAATACACTTTTAGATCTCTATTCAACAAAAGTTTTTTAAGTTTGGTAGTTGTTCTGAGACTTTTAGCTGCTTCGGCTTTTGTCTCTATTATTCTAGGAAGACCTGCATTCAAAATCTGTTGATGCTTAAGAGGAATTTAATAAACGTTTTTAGTTTTATTTCAATCAATGTGACGATTTTGATCACCTGTTTGTAATTTTTTAATTGTACAAAATTGTAGAAATATAAATAAACAAACACTAAGCACCAAATTGATGATTTGATAATTTTAGACAATTTTATGATTAAATGATTGATAAGCTTCTAGCTTTTGTTTATCAAAATAATTTCGCATCAATCTAAATAAAGCTATAATTAATCATAAAATTTTTTGCTGATAGAAAAATTGATTTGAAACTGTCAAAAGCTACTTTAATTAAATATAATTTTTTTAGAAATTAAATGTTGTAAAAATTTTTATTCTTGTATCCTCTCAACTTTACTCTATTTGGCGCTAAATTTCCCGCTAAACAGTGTTTACTTCTTGGTGGGGTTTTCTTTGTTCAAATATTGTTCATTTGTTAAATTTACTTGTCGTTGTAAAATATGGCTGATATTGATGTTGATCAAAGATTAAGAGATATTCAGAAAGAATATTTGGATTTTTTGGATGATGATGTAATGTATATTATATTCTCATAAAATTTCATTCAGCATAGTATTGTCTTTAGGAATTATAGAGATTTCAATGTTCTCTAATTGTTTTGTATATTAGTTGAATTTACAAATATGTAATTTCTTACTAAAAAAAATTAAGAAATTTACTAAGAAATATATATTTTTTTGAATAGTTCACATAATAAATTAAAAAGGACTGAATAGTTTAATTTTCTTGATATAATTTGATTTAAAAATTTCCTATACATACTTATCTTCTGTATTATGCATATTTATTTTCAAATTATTAAAAATGGGTGTTTTTTACTACGTCTCTTGTTATTAAACACTAACATTATATTACTTTCTTATATATAAAATGAAGCTAAGTATAATTACTTAGATGCTTGTTATATTAAGTAATTATATTTGATTAAGAATAGTTTCAGAAGATACAAAATTACCAAAATCGTAGCAGAAAGGTGTATATATGAAGGTAGATAATCGAAAACTTTTTTCTAAGTTCTTCAAGTTTTCTTAAATGATCCTCTGTTTAATGAATTAAAATTATCGATTGTATTCATAGTCTGTGATGAAGCAGAAATCATACTCGCACTTATATGTTAACATCACCACAACTTGTTAAACAGAACAATTTTCTTATATTTAAAAAATGAAAGAACACTTATAGTAATTAGAATAAAAAACTTATTAATTATATGTTAAGTAGAACTTAAGTTTTCTTGAAAATCGGCTGAAGTGATGCTAATCTGCAATTACCATCATTCTTTTTTAAGAGAACATCTAAGAATATTCTCTAAGATAAAAAAAAAAAAAAAAAAAAAAAAAAAAAAAAGTAACAAATGAAGGTACAAAATGGCACTAAAGAAATTCTGTGACATTTGCACATTGCAACAAATTTTTAATCTGCTCCACTGTCAACCAAATTCATATGGTTAGAAATATTGTTGAGAAGTTTTATGAAATATATATCAATCTATTTGTTCCTTTTGTAGATTTCAGACAAACCTGTGATAAAAAGAATCCAAAATGATTGAAATTTTAACTGAGCTAAAGATACCAATCAAACTAGTTAAAAATAATAAAAAAAAACTTAAAATTACTTTAAAGGAGTCTAAAGGTACTACTCTAATCCAGAATGGTTTTTCAGGGAATCTTAATATCAATGCTTGTGTACAACATGATAATCCATTATCACCTTTACTTTTTAATTTAATACTTGAATTTGTTATTAGAAAATTGGATCTTAGAGCCCTTATTATGAATGAAATGAATCAAATTATTGTTGACATAATAATATTGAATAGAAACAGAGAAAATACATGGAAAAAAATAACTAAATTTGTCAGCATTTGTAGCTAGTATCTGATAGTTGATAACTTTAAATTCGAATCTGTTAATTTTATGTATTTGAATATTATTATAAATTCTTTAAATACTATTTCAGAAAATATTAATTACTGAATCTTGAAGGGGAATCATTTCTTTTTATCAATATTTGTAGAAAAATAAATTGTCCATAAAGTCAATTACACTTGAAAAATACCAGGTCTATTACAGTTAAATAATGATTGTTGGAGAATTAGTACTAATGATGAATTGGAAACTCTAATCAATAATAAAAATATGATAAGATTCATCAAAGCACACTTTCATATAAAAATATGGATAGTTATAAATTTAATATGCATTTCTTTTAAAATTCTCCAAGTGATAATTAAATATGAGTACTTTTATTCTATTTACTATTGAATTAAAATTATTACTATTATTAGTTTATGTAATTTATTGAATATTATGTAAAATGTTTGGCATATGAATTTTAATGCAAGTATTATTAAAATATATGTTTAATAATATTAATAGAGTCTCAAGTTTTTTTTAAAAAAATGTATGTTATTTACATTGATGTTTTTTAAGATGAGTGCCATTACCAGGTTAATTAAAATCTGAAGTTTTATAAAAATGTATTTTGTTTATTTTATGGGTTTAGCTTTATTGCCTGGATCAATGCAGGGCAAGATCCAGGCAATAAAGCTAAACCCATAAAATACACTAGTTTTTTTAAGGTGGGCACCACTGCCCAGTTAATTAAAATGCAAGTTTTTTCTAAAAGATGTTTGTTACTTAATTTACTGATTAAGTTTTATTTCCCGATTGTTGCTTGTTGTAAACTATATCAAACTTAGTTTATATTTTTTTCCCTTCTGGAGTTTTAAGATGACCAAGGAACTTAAGCTCTGCTGGCAAAAGCAGGCTTCTAAATACTTCTTGCATAAAATGTGTGAAGGTTTGAAAAGTATTCACTAACCCAAGACACGAATGATGTATTCATAAAGGCCCCATGGTGTTGTCACTACTGTTTTAGGAATATCAAATTCAACTATTGGAATTTAATGAAAAGCTTTAAAAAATTTTGAAAAGTTAGATTTACCATGAAGTGCATTGGAAAAATTCTGTATATAAAGAGTAGGGTAACTAGCAAATTCTGTAACCGAGTTAAGTATGCAATAATCTCCAATCGGGCACATTGCTGAATCTTTTAGGTTAAAACGTAGCAGCGAGTTCCACTAGCTTTTAATGGATAGATTATCTCTTGGGAAAAAAGAAATTAAAATTTTCTTTCACTGCTTTGTACAGTCTTTGATGAAGATGTCTGGGATTATGAATTACAGAAGGATCACAGGTTAAAATATGGTGTATTTTGTCCTTAGAAACAATATGTTAAATATGGGAATTCAGAGGGCAATGATTCATAATTTAAATTAGCAGAAACAGTCACAACAAACTGTTGATATATGTAAGAGGTGTTATGATAAGTAAATAATGAAGTATCTGGGTTAATTAGATGCTTATGTTTTAGGTCAACTAGGAGATTAAAATGCTGCAAAAAGTCTGCACCTATAATAGGAGAAGTTACATCAGCAATTAAAAACTTCCATGGAAATGTTTTATGAAATCCTAAATCCAGCTGTCTAGTCAAAAATCCATAAGCAGGGATTTAATGTTATTAGTTGCAAATAGGGAAAAACACACATTTCTCTTTTCTTTAGTAGAAAGTGGTAAAACTGAAATTTCATCATCAGAATTGGTTAGAAACTTCTGACTAGTCTTTCTGTCATAAACAAATAAAAGATTTTACTTTTTTTGGTTCCTCTGTCATCCCAGCTATGACAGAAGACAAGAGTTTTTTTTCTTATAAGAGCAAGGTTGCTTAAATTTTCTAACACTTCCACCAAAACATTCATGATAAAAACAATACATAATTATCATTCATATTTCAGTAGTAAGGTCTTCAACAAGAGGCTGAATGCTGGTGGTAAAGTGATCACATATGTAACAATTCACCTACTCGGTGCCAATGAGAATTCATAGTAAATGAAAAACTAGATGGGCTCATAATAGGCATCAGAGGTCTCACTAATAAATGGTGGCATGATAATTTCTGTTACTTTGTCGGCTATAATGGCCAACTTATCAAGGGATTCTCAAGGTGCTGAAAGGACAGTTTGGATTTGTGTAGGCATTCTTTGCAACCACAAGTTCTGCAATAAATTTTCAGTTGGATACTGGAAAGATTTTTCATTCTCCTTAGCAATAAACTAAGCCTGTCATCATCCAGTTGGAGATATGTTAACAATTTCTTTATCTTTTGATGTTCTGAGTCCTCAAACTGATATCAACCAATCAGATTAAGTGTTGTATTTTTCTGTAGCTGGTGTTATCCAAAACAAATCTAAGAACTTTGGCATCTATGTGTGCAAAAAGTGCTGAATATTTTGTATCATCGCTTGTGATACCAAAAATGAATGCATTATCCCATTGAGCTATATTAACAGCTGCACTTATAGAGAGGTGGTGGTCATAATGCAACACATGCAACTTGAGTGGTGCTGTCATTATCATTCAGTATTATTCAAAATGCAGAAAAAAGCAAGTACCTCAAACAAGTACTCACTTTCGAGAATCAGCAACCTTCGTAGCATTGTCCATTGGGAAAATGATAACAATGTAAAGTATGTAATTTACTACTTCTTACGCAAAAACATGTCCCTCGGTCTCAATTGATGCAGTGTTGTAAGTGTTCAACAATTATAAGTTATCTTTTCCTGTATATAATCTGCAAGACCCCTTTTTTTTTAGCAAAGGGAAAAATAGTCACATAATCCACAAAGACATATGGTTGCTGCAATTTTTCTGACGAATAGCCAAAAACTTGTACTGCTAATAATTTGGTGCCAAATAAAATAAAAAATACACATTATAATTAAAAATATAATAAATTCTACAGAAAAAATTATTTATAATTATAAAGATCTGTTTACCTCAACCTCACGCAAAGAGCTATTAACTGAGATGGAAGCAAGGCATTGATCAATATCCGAGAAGATTCTAGTAAAACTTATCAATTTTTAGATTTTGATAACTTTTAAAACAAGGTTAGACATTTTAAAAATAAACTATATTTTTTCTTTAGTAGTTAAATAAAAGGGATTATTTTCTAACTGCACATGGAAGTTTTTTCTTTTGTACATCATATGCTTTGTTTTTCACCCTTATATTATGCGTTTGTCGACATTTTTTCATTTGCTTTCCCCTATAACTTTCAGTTTAAAATTCGCTCTGTAAGTTAATTTTCACTTCACTACGACAATATATGAATTTAAATATTTTCAGAGTGTTGAGGTCAAGACAGAATGCAAAATGACGTTATTGAATTGCAACTTTAATATTAATTTGTTTTTGAATGTAATTGGGCAATGCTAATTATTGTTAAAATAAGTCAACAGAGTTTCAGCACTATCTGTTATTTATTTTATGAAACATAAATGAGACATTTATTTCTTAAATTTATTGTAAACTTTTCTGATGAAAATTTTTTTATAAGATTATCTGTAGCAATATATAATACGCATAACAAAATTCAGAAATTTTTTAATATACAACCCATGGATTATATATGGGAAAATGCAGTAAATTTAATTTAAACAGCAAACATTTTATTCATTTAGAAACAACAAGTAGGAAACATTAAATTAACAATTCACTTCTGTGTTTATAATATTTAAGTGCAACTTTAGTTCATTTCATGTAAGTTCAGATCACTGGGAGCTCAGTTCAAATATTATTTGGATAGTTTATTGAGTCAGTCGCCTCTAGATCTATTGCTTGTGTTTAATCTGCAGCTCCTCTTAACTATTTGCTATAAAATATTGAAATTTTAATTTTAAACCTTTATTTCAATTAATTGCCATTATTTATTTATTTATTTTGCTATTTAAACTTACTTTCTTTGAATTTTTATCTTGATAAAATAATAAAAAAATGTTGCTGTACATATTTAGAATTTCAATATTATGTATATTATAGCTGAATCATTAGAGAAAGTTAATTTTTAATAATTAAACAGCTGTGTCAATATGAATATTAATAAATAATTATTGCATATTTACTATTTTTTTCTAATAGGATGATCAAGGCATTTACAGTCAACTTGTTAAAGACATGGTTATTCGTAAAGGGAGAAGAATGGTAGTGAATATTAATGACTTACGGAGGAAAAATCCTACAAGATGTCAAGGGTATAACATAATTAGTGAACAAAGAACATTTTAAAGTATTTAATTAAGTATCTTTGAATATTTTCCTAATATTGTTTTGTTTTTCTTTAGTCTGTTAACAGCTTCTTTCGAAGAACTTGTTGCATTTCAAAGAGCTTTAAAAGAGTTTGTTGCTGCAGCAGATCCAACGTATGCAAAAGATGTGGAAGAGTTTTTTATTGCTATGGAAGGAAGGTAATCTTAAAGCAATTTCTTTTGAACTTTTGTTTTCTTTTGAAACTAAACATTTCATTTTTTTTATTAAAAAAAGTATTATTTACTTATGTTTATTCTTTTAATAACAATTGTAATTTTCTTTACAATAATATTTCATATTAGAATAAGTCACAAAAATTGTGATGTGTTGAAATATGTATATGTGATAAAAATTTTTTTAAAAATGCATCTTATTACCTACATCAAAATCATTTCTTATTATAAATGCCTTCAGATTAATAAGTGTGATATTTTAGTTTTTCTTTTTACACTTCAAATTATGTTTTTGCAGTCTTAAGTATGTTTACTTTTGAATATTTGCAAATTTATTTTTAACTTATAATTTTATCTCTCTGATAACATTTATTTTATTTCAGTTTTGGATCAAGGCATGTTACACCAAGAACTCTTGTTTCCAGTTACTTAGGCAATGTTGTGTGTGTTGAAGGAATTGTTACTAAATGTGAGTATCTATGTTTTATCTGGTGCTGGAAATAAAAATCGTTGTAAGAAATTTTGAAACAAAATCAGGTAAAATCCTAGTATTCATAACGTCCTTATCACGATTTTTGAAAATGCAGTAACCCACCAAATCTTGCCAAATCAATAACAGATCATGGTAAAATCGTAGTTTCCAAAATCTGAATAGCGTTCTATCTTTAACTTTGAATATCACAATCTCACTCCATTTTCATTTTAAAAATTTTGAATATTTTATTACATTTACTTAGTAAAAAACTACAGAATTAAAGCTACAAACCTAATTATGGATGTTTTATGAAATTTACATATGACAAAGCCAATATAAATCTTTAAAAGTTAATACTAATATTCATAATCAGACAATAAAAAATAATCACAATAAATTTTTAATTTTCTTTTAATTAATCAAAAGTATAAAAACACTTTAAAAATACAACATGTATAACGAAACAAAGCAATTATTATTAACTGAGTCATTATTATTTGATTTGAATTAAAAACTTTTATTATTTGATTTGAATTAAAAACATTAACATGCCAGTTTTGAATTAATGGAAGTCAACAAACCTGTTTTTAATACTGCTGTACTGCTGTTAAAAATAAATGATATATGGAATAAATACTTTAAAAATATTTAATAATTATTTGCATAATGAGTGATGCAGTAAATTTGGAAAGCCTGGATTTTGATTTTGTGCTTAAGGAAAATAAATTGCTGCAATCATTATCTAATCATAGTGTTTTGACACCATAAAACAAACAGCTTAAGCTTGATGTAAAGTACTTTAATATCCATCCCATTAATTGTCTTCTGATTAATCTTTTCATAGATAGTGACCATATCTATATGTCAAATGGGTAGGAACAAAGAATAATGTTTATCAAAAGGAAAAGAAAATATTGATTTCAAACCACACCATAAATTTTTCTCAGAATAAGATAATTAATTGTAAAGTTTTTTTTTTTGCATACAATAATTGCAAAACAAATGCTACCACATTTTTAAGTGATAACACTTGTACTTAAAATTATTGAGCTAATAATAAAATATCTTTATTCATATTAAGAGGAAAAAACTTGTAAAAACTCATGGAATAACTAAAAGCATGAGAAATTTTTAAGGAGCTAATCAAATCATTTTCTTAATTAAATATAAATGAAGGTGCAAATAAAGCTGGATGCAAAATAAATGATAAAATTAAAGTTTTTGATGATAAATGGGATAATTTGTTTATAGCACATTTAGTCTCTATAATATTTATCATCATAAAAAAATAATCTTTCTAAAATAAAAAGTTTAACTGAAAATAAATTTAATATGTGTTATGCTATTTATTCAGCATCTTGTTGACCATGAGTAGATCCAAAAGTGATGTAGAAAAACTTTTCTTTGAAGGAAATCTCTTTTGCTTGTGTATGTCTGTTATGATATTAATGGACCTCTTAAAACAAATAATTTATTTGTTGAACTGTAGACATCATTGCACTTCATTCAAGCAACTTTTTGAATAACTTTTTTATAGTAGATTTTACAGATGATTTTGTATGAAAAATTTCATAAATCAGATGACAGAGTTTATTGATATATAAATTTTAATCACATGAAAGAAACAATATATATGAAAAAATTCAGTGCTTGAACAAAAAAGGATTCTCTTTAACAAGTTTAGGGAAAACAGTATTTTATTTATTCAATAAAAAAATAATAATTTTAAATTTTTATATAAATATTTTACTACATTTTAATAAATTAATGATCCAAACATCTGATGAAAAGCATTTTTAAGGATCTATGTAGTAATTAATTTATACATGTTAGTGTATCTACTTATAAAATGGTGTAAATTTAAGAAAAAAAAGAACCATTAATGAATAAAATTATACAAACCTGTGAACTGTTTATGAAGAACTGCATACTAAAGCGAACTTATATCTTGATAGTAAATGTTTGATTTATTTTTCGCATTAGAACCAAAATATAGAAACAAAAATACAAGTTTATCAGATTTCATTATCTTTTACTTTCTGTAATCTCTGAAGAAGAATTTGACTTTTTCTTAAAATCAGTTGATAATATGAATAAATAAATGGGTAGTTTATATTTTTCATAAATAGATTTTGAATTTTATTTGTTGTTGTATAATGCTTCCAAAATCGCAACATTTTCAATTTATTTTATATAGTAATTATTAAATATACCATTATGAATTTTATTTTATAATTTTAGGTTCTATTGTTCGTCCAAAAATCGTTCGAAGTGTACATTACTGTCCCGCTACAGCTAAAACTATGGAACGGCGGTATACTGATTTAACTACCTATGATGCTTATCCTAGCAGTTCTGTTTATCCTACAAAAGTAATATAGCTTGTTATCAATCTATCATGTTAACTGCAGTCGGATAAAAAATATTTTTTGATAATGATTATGCAATATTGATTTTTCTTTTTGTGAACAAATAGCATATAAACACAAAAATAGCTTAAATGTATTTAGATTTTATTTAACTGTAATTATAAATATAAATTTTCCTATTTAAATTAAATGTAATAGCTTATATATATATATATATATATATATATATATATATATATATATATATATATATATATATATATATATATATATATATATCATTAGTGTTAGTAGACTTTTCATTATTAGGAATGCCTATTTTAATCTGTTGATGTATAGAAAACTTTAGTAAAAAAAGGCACATGGGAATTTATGTAATTAGTTTTTTTAACTTTTTCTTTTTTACATATAATTCTATCTTTTCCCACCAATTTTTACATTCATTTAATTACATTAAATAACTTTGAATTCTGTATCTTGTAGGATGAAGATGGTAATCTTTTAGAAACAGAATTTGGATTGTCAGTGTATAAAAATCATCAAACATTTTCTATTCAAGAGATGCCAGAGAAAGCTCCTGCTGGCCAGCTTCCACGCAATGTTGATATTATTGCTGATAATGATTTAGTTGATACTTGTAAACCTGGTGATAGAGTTCAGGTAGTTGGAATGTTTCGCTGTTTGCCAAATAAAAAGATGGGTTATACAACTGGTACATTCAGGTATTACTTGGTAACTTTATTTATGATCAGGTTATATGATTTATACTAATTTAATTGCACATAAACATTGCACAACATTCTATTGTATTCTATTTAGGATATCAGGAGAAATTTATAATATGTTTTAAAATTATACTACTACCTAAAATATCATTCATTTATATATTACACTGCACTTTTAAAATAAAATAATTGAAATGAGTTATATTTTCTTAAATGTATTGTTAAAGGAAAGGAAGAAGCCGAATTAGTTTCTCACATCAAAAGAAATGTTTAAATCTTAGTGTTACATAAATATAAAACCATTTGTATTTATATCGAAAAACCTTTAAGAGTTTTCAAAATTATCAAAATGTTCTTTCAAAATCTAACTTTACATTAGGAAAAAAGTGTAAACAATAATATAAAGAAAATTTGAGATTTCTTTGCTTTTCTGAAGCGCTGTCAAATGACTGAAATTATTGATCTAATAGTTAGAAAAAAGTGGTTTTAATAAAGTTTCTCAAAAATTTGAAAAGAAAAATAAGCAAAAATTTTTAACTATTCTAAAACTGCTATTCATAATGGTTAAGTAAAGTAGATGTATATGAAAGATTTGGGAGAAAGTAAATTTTTGTTTTTTATCTGCTCAAAATTATCTAAAAAATAAATTATCTAGTCAAATGTTCACAATTGTCGCTAATTAGAATTTATCTACTCTTATAATAATAAAATTGTCATTTAAAATTATTGCACTTATAAAACAATCAATTGAAATGTTGCACTTTGGAAATTAAAAGAGCTTAAAGAAGATTGGATGAAATTGGCTAACAAGGCCATGATCTTGAACATACTTAGAAAAAAAATTTCCTACGAGAAAAAATTATTTAGATGGTTCGGATGGAAATATTTTTACTCATTTAAATATAAATTTAAAATTTTCATATGAACAATATAAAAATCATTCTGTTTAAGTATATGTTTGAAATTGATAACTACAAGTTTTGTCCAACTATTTTGACAGTTGCAATGGCAGGTTTGTTCATCCTTCCCTTCTTGGAATAAGTGCCACCAGGATCAAATCAGATGCTGTATCATTTTTCAAATTTTGAAAATTCACTAATTCTTTTTTGTTAGCAATTTGTCTCAAATTAGAAGGAACTGAAAATGAAAACAAATATACTTTGCTCAGCTAATTTTATTTACTGTGTCAGTTTTAAATTACTAGTCTTGTTAATGAATCACTATATTTTTTAAAGTTAACTGTTAGCAATTACTTTATTGTTTTTATTGCTATAGAAAAATCAATTGTGTTGCAAATAACTGTTAGAAACAGAAATCATATAACAAGTTGTATCAAAAATTAAGAGCCTTAAAGGAGAAAATAAATATTTATTTATTTTTCCATTTGAAGAAATCGGATAAAAATGTTTAATTCTAAAATAATTGTAAATTTAGTTTTCAATGGTAACTGAAAAAAATATTTTAAAGATTGTGAGAATAATGCTTAGATAGAAAAGATTATGAACAGGAATTATAAATGTGGTATAAAAAGTTTTTTTGAGATTGTTTTAATATTTAAGAATTTGTTAGCAAATTTAAAAATCACTTAACTTATGTTGATTACCTTAAATGAAAGTACTTTAACTGTTTTTTCCCCTTTAGTACTTTAAGGGAAAATGCAAAACCTATGGAAATGATATACACTTCAATATTATTGAAAGAAAAATAAGCCTAAAAATTCTATTTGAAATTTGTAATTATAACTTCAGTATCTTATTCATGGGAGAAAACTAATATAATCCTGTTGTAAAATAATCCAATTATCTTATGGAATTTGAAACCTAAAAACTTTTTGCTAGCATCATTATCAAGGTATAAAACATTTAGTAAAATGTTAAATTCTTTCTTTGTTTAATGTTATGTGGATTTCAAATTTATAATTTTAAAAAAATGCAAATTTTATAGTGGTATATTGAACTAGGTAATCCTAAGCCACACATGAAGTGAATTAAAGTCAAAACTAAATTTACAATTAAGATTAATTAAAATTATAATTTGAATAGGCATTTTCTTTAGAATCTTTTTTTCACTTTTCACATATTAAAATTTAAATGTTCAAATTTGTAAAGCATTTAATTTTAAGTTATGAAAATTCAATCTGAAGCCTTTTATTTTAGAATATTTTTCTGCAATTAACTCTATATTTTCTAGAAAAATTTATAGAAAACTTTTAATATTCCTTTAAGCCAAAATAAATTACTTACATAATATTTAGCGAGTAATAGAGAAGTATTTTTATGCATTAACTGTAGTTTATCTGATCTTTTTTCTAACACTGTTTCCTTCCTATATTCCTATTTTGAGATTCAAATATTTAAAAACTGAGGATGCAGTTATGTGGTTAGTTAGGACATTCACTTCCATTATTGAAAAGTGGAGAGTTTAAATTCCAACCCAACCAGATAGCCTTTGTGTTTATTATGGCTGGGCCACATTATAAATATGTTGTAGTTGCAATGTCCTCCATTAAAATGATACCTTTGGAGATGGCAGGCCAAGTCCATGATCTTTTGTGAAGCTCCTGCTTAAAAATTATGAGTATGTCATAATTTTTAAGCAGGCCATATAATGTATGTCATAATTTTTAAATCACTTTTAGGGTCCAAGATGGCATACCCACTGGGTGTCCCACTAGATACAGTGGCGTCACTACCAAAGTTTGTAGTGCTGAAAAAGTGGAGACAGGACCTAGCAGCTGGTTGTTATAATAATAAATTAAAAATTTGTGATTGTGATTCATATTTCAGAATTTTCTATTTAGTTGATAAAAAGTAAATGAATAAACAATTAAATTTTTAATGCTTGGCACAAAAGTTTATATATGAGCCATGGCTATATCTATTTTCCTGATTAAGGGGATTAGTGTGAGAAACATGTGTCCAGGTTAGATGGTTAGACTAATTTAATATCCCCAGAATTTAGTTCCCAATCATGCTTGAATTCAGTTTATTGACCCACTAAAGAGATGAAAGACAGATTTAACATTGTCCAGCCAGAGGATCATACCTCAGATCTGTGCCTTAGAAGCACAATGTGCTACCACATACTACTTGGATCTATTCAGTTAATTATTACTCTAATTAATGTAATAAATAATATTTGAAATGTGTGATCAATATTTACAGAATTTTAAAACTTATACATTTTCTTATTAGGACCATATTGATTGCTAACAACATTCAGCTTTTAAGCAAGGAAGTTTCTCCTCAAATTTCTGTTGATGATGTCAAAAAATGTAAAAAGTTTTCCAAACAAAAGGTGATATTTTATACAAAAGTTCTTTCTAGTTATTTATTATTATCTTCATTTAGATTTCTTGTCATAAAATATTTGATACTCGTAAGAAGAATTTAAAATCTTTGTTCTATTATTTGCAGAATGTGTTTGATATATTAGCTCATTCTCTTGCTCCTTCCATTCATGGAAATGAATTTATCAAAAAGGCTATATTATGTTTACTTCTGGGTGGTGTTGAAAAAGTTCTACCAAATGGTACAAGATTAAGAGGGTAAGGTTTATCCTGGTTGCTATTTTTTTCAACAGGAGAATCATGTTACCATTATTTTATAACTTTTAATATTTGTAATAAAATTTATGTACTGACATACATACTAGTCAAATGCATTTTGCATCTCTTCACTGTTCACAGAGTGAGACGTATGTCTGATATTTATATATAATTTTTATGTATTTAATAAAGATCCTTACTATTTATTTTCATGTAATAAAAGAGAAATCACAATTTAAAGTAATGTGTATATACTTTTAAAAACACTATTATGCTATAAATCTGATATTCTCAAAAATAATAATTAAAAAGAAGTAATATATTAAAATTTATTTAGAAAATAGGGTTAAATTTACTAAATCGATATAATTTGACAATCAATCTTTTTCTTTTAATGTTCATAATTTTGTTTACTTTTAAGAAATTTGTTTTCTTATCTTTGCACCAACTATTAATGGCTTTAATTTGAAAATAATTAACGATAACTGTGTCACATATTCTGTAATAATAAAAATAATATATTTTTTGATAATGTAATATTTACATTCCTAAATTATAAATGACATTGATTAAATTATAAATGATATAATCTGAAATTATTTAAATGTTAGAATTGACATGAATTTCTAAAGTACTACTACTTTCTCACCAATAATAGTTTTATAAAATTTTTACCTTAATAAATTTCATTAAAATAAACTATTTTATTAGAAATCGAAACATTTTATTTAGAAGAGAAAATATAGAAAAGAAAACATTCAAAAAATAAATTTTGATTTTGATTACTTTTGTAATTTTTTATTTACATATAGTTTCTTTTTCAAAAATATTCTCCAGATTTATATTTTAAGTTCATCCTGTTTCATATTTTTGTACTTAATTTTGAAAAAAATTATCATGGAATTTATCCTTTAATTCTTTATTTAATGACATTTACAGTGATTAAATGATCTTTGAGTAATTTATTTTCTTTAATAATTTCAGAGATATTAATATATTATTGCTTGGTGATCCTTCAGTGGCTAAATCCCAACTTTTGAGATATGTTTTGCATACTGCGCCAAGAGCTATAACTACTACTGGTCGAGGATCATCTGGTGTTGGTTTAACTGCTGCTGTTACAACAGACCAAGAAACAGGTTAATATCCTTAAAAATCTCTTGTTTTTCTTAATGTCTGGTGATTATTACTAAAACCATATATAAAAAATTCAAAAATTATATAACCACATTAATTATTTATTTTTGAAATAAATATTTAGGTTTAAATTAGTTTGAAAAAAATATTATATATTCTTCCACAAATATTTTTTTAATATGTTTTTTATTATCATTATTTTTTAAAGATATCTGCTTTACTTTTTATTTATGAACATTTTGCTTACAATAACTTTTAGTTGAATTCTGATTGTTTTTTAAGCATTTTACTGTCAAATTATTTTGTGTCTTAAATTTAAAAATTCTCATGATACAACGAAGCAATTAATGAAATTTTTAACTTCAGGTCTGAACAATACATAATTATTAAAGTTCAAAATATTGTCACACTATATGCTTTTATTGATAAATCAAACATATTTATAATTTAATAGAAATGCTTCGTTGTATCATGAGAATTTTTAAATATTTATTGTATACAATTTTTATAAATTGTATATATTGTATATAAAATGTATATATTATTGCTGAAATATCCAGAATATTAATAAAGGCTAAGCTTTTTTTTTTCTAAGGATTTCATTCTATGTATTTGTCTTCAAACTACTTTTTAAATGAAGTTTTAAAATTTTTAATAATTGTTTATAAATAAACAGGATCGTAAAGTAATTAAATAATTTATTTTATTTCAAATTAAATAGAGATTAAAAAATTGATGGATATAATTGTTTCTTACAATATTTCATTTTAAATTATCAAGCTATGTCATGCAGCATAAAATATTTCTATGTAGTGCAATGGGGTATGGATTAAAATCTAAGCAATAAAATGAAATGTACGGTGGGAATAATATCAGTATTTACAGTAATTTGATTTTCAATTAATAGGGTTATAGCACACATAAAAAATATCCTATGCAATGGTACTGGGCAAGGTCAAGAACTAAGCAATAAAGTTAAATTAATGTAAATAAGATATTGTTTTCACAGTAATTTATTTTTTACATAATGAAACAGTTGGGCAAACCTTAAAAAAATTACTTTTTTTAAGGCTAAGCATAGGTCAAACAATTGAGTAATGCTAAATCAATAATCAGTTTTTACAATACTTTGTTTTCAGTTAATTGATGAGTGTCATATATCCTTAAAAACATTGTATGTTGTTTTCCCAGCAAAGAATAACATTTTTTTTAATAATAAATTGCAAAATTTATCAGTATAAAATTTATATTTCCAAAACATTTCCACAAAAATATAATTTTATTAGTAAGATACTAAATATGTACACACTTGGTAGGAGTCAATAACTGAGCAATAATTATAAATCAATAACGTAAATAACATTCATTCTTTTTTATTTTATCAGCATAAAATACTAATAACACATTTTTGCTAATTTATACATAAAAATTGAACAAACTCCCTGAATATTTTTTGTCACTTTCATGGAATGTTACTTCTTTGAAGCTGAAGTTTTTTTTTTAAATATTTTCATTGCAACACACAAATGCAAAGTTATGCTTCCTAATAAAGATAGAATACTTCTGACTTCAAATTAAAATCAGAATATTTAAGTTTGTAGCTTTAATTAACAAGTTAAATTTATATTTTTTCAAAATCAACTTAAAAAAAACTTTACATAAATAATAATATCTCATAAGATGCAAAGGTTATTAGAACTCCAAGAAGTTTCAGTATACATTCAATATTGTCATGGTATTGCAATAAGTTAATATGCTGTTTGAAGTTTGTCACCTAAAGAATCTATTTTGGTGCTGTAATCTGCTGGTTAAACACTGAATTTTTCTTTCAGGGATGTGATTGGTCCAAATAGGATCCAACCAGAATTGTTATGATTTATATTAATATCATTTTGAAAGATATGATAATTTCTTTTTTACTATAACATCTTTTAATATTCTTACTATTAAACTCTTGTATTTATTTCTATCAGTAAATATGTGTAAATACATGTTAATATAACTTAATTGTTACCCTAGTACAGTCCTATTTAATTTTTCTTATCACTATATATATACTTATTATTAATTTTATTAGTGCGTTATTTTCAACTTTATTTTTCTGCTATGCCTTATCAGCATACTCCTATACTATTTATTACTAACACTTAAAATTTTACTTTGCCGATCTGGCATTTCTATGTTCATAATCAAATTATTAACTTACTGTATATGCATGCCAGATTGTCAAAGGGAGCGTATCCCAGGTGTTTTAAAAGAACCCGATTCAGAAAATCAAACTCTGGTGTCTGATAGTTTAGGTTAATAACTGTTATTATCATTGGTATTATATTTTACTTATTTCTGTTAGTAATGATTATGAGTTATTTAATTGGGATATCTTTATTCTATTTATTCTCAAATTTTAAATTTAATTTATGTTATGTAATTATTTTATGTTTAGTATCAATAAATTAAACTTAGTATTTTTATGCAAGCCTCATTATTGGCATGTTATTAGTTAAAGGTTCCATTATTATAACGAAATACTTTATAGGTATTTAAACCAATAGCTAACGTTTCTTTAACTGCATCAAAATTTAATATTTGCAATTCTGCTTATCGTAGTAATTATTTTTTTGCAATTTACCTAATGGTGGGTATTGGTAGAATGACATCTGCCCACAGATACTTAAAAAGTGGTACAGACTGACATTAATCATACTTATAAAAATTTTAAAATTTGGTAAATTTAATTGCTTTTAATATAATTTGTATCCATATGTGTTTAAAATAACAATTTGCTATATTTCATAAATACTTATCTCATTATGCATGAACATTTTTTGAATTTTTGAATTATAGGTGATAGGCGCTTAGAAGCTGGTGCTATGGTGTTAGCTGACAGAGGAGTTGTGTGTATTGATGAATTTGATAAAATGTCAGATATTGATCGTACAGCTATTCATGAAGTTATGGAGCAGGGTAGAGTTACCATAGCAAAAGCTGGTATTCAAGCAAAGTTGAATGCCAGGTGTAGTGTTTTAGCAGCTGCAAATCCAGTTTATGGAAAAGTATGTCAGAACACCATCTCGATTTCAATAATGTAATTTGGTCTGATTAAATCGTTTTTATTAATGGTTTGTTTTTCTATTTATAGTATGATCAGTATAAAACACCCATGGAAAATATTGGTCTTCAAGATTCTCTACTTTCTCGTTTTGATTTGCTTTTTATCATGTTGGACAAAGTATGACCATCTTAATTTGTTGTATTGAACTATTAAAATTTATAGTTTAACTAAATATAATTATTTATTCATTGTAAATAGATGGACCCAGAGAGTGATAGAGAAATAGCAGATCATGTTGTTAGAATGCATCGTTACAGGAAACCTGGGGAAATGGATGGAGAACGTATGTAATAATTTTATTTTAATTTAATTACAATATTATTTCACAAAAAGAATTTATATTTACAAATTTTTATAAAAATGCTTTATAAAGTCTATGCACTTTAATCATTATACATTTGATAAATATTTTTACCCAAAGAATATTTTTAGTCCAGAAAAAATTAGTGCTGTAACTGTGGTCAAACAAATTACGAATAACTTTAATTTTTCATGATGCTATAAAAATATTTAATTGTCAAATTAATGCAAGATATTACAATTTTTGAAACAGTTGTGAAAAAAATGTTGAATATAGTTCCTTATTTATTAGTAAATGAATAATGTTAATAAAAATCTTACCTATTGGCTTGTGTTAGACATGGTTTCCAATTTTCTTGACAATCAAAATGGCTAGACCTTGTGTAATTATGGAAATTGAATATATTTCGTTCTATATCTCTACCTTCAATAAAGCTTCATGATATTCTAAAAAAATTATTTAATTCAATTTATAAAAATTTATTTAACACAATTTATAAAATTTTTATTTGAGGAAAAGTAAGTTGGTATTAATGTCCTTCATCCACATTAATCAATAATTTGAATAATCTCATGTTTACAATTTTTCATTTATTCTAAATTATTACCTGATGTAGCTATTTTTTATTCTTTTAAACTTTGTTAATACACAAAAAATACTTTGTACTATTTTGACTTTACTCTGATATTCAGAGTATATATTTTCCATTTTTATCTGATTTATTTTTAGTAGGGCTTACTTTTTAAGAAATTATTAATTGTTTTATTTGCTTAAAAGATGTATTTTTTTAAGGAAATAAAATTGACATAAAAAACCATTGTGACATATCTTATATTGGGCCTAAAATTATTGGTTATGTAATTTATTTAATATTCATTCTTTGCTGCTATTTAATATTTATGTATTGAGACACACTACTGTTTAGTTTTGTTTTTAAAATAATAGAAATGCTTACTTAAATATTGTTATATTATGTAATGTTTCATTTGTGTGTTGTATTCAATTTAAATGTAATATTCATTAAAGTGTCTTATGCCAACATTTTTTATAATAGGAAATATTTTATTTAATTTTTAGCTCTTCCAATTCATACTTCAGCTGATTTCCTTGCAACTAAAGATCCTGATACAGAAGAAGAACAGGAAGAAAACACCCCAATATATGAAAAATTTGATGCTTTATTGCATGGATCTAAAGCTAAAATGTATGTTATCAATAATGAGAGTATATCTGATCTCTAAATATAAGATTGAATTTTTTTTTACAAGGTAACAAATGAAATTCATTTTTTAATAATCGTAAAAAGAAAAGATAACAGGAAATATAGTCTATTGCTAGTCTTCTATATAATCTGCATCAACATCCAGTCCCTTCTGTCAACAAGCTGTATAATTCCCTTGCATTAAAATTCAAGAGTTTTGTACACAAATAAGTCTGTGAGTACTTGCCACAAGATGCTCATTGATGAAGAATTTTCGTTGAAATAATCCTAGAAGTAGAAACGATGGTAATCTGATGATGTAAAGTCAAGTAAGGGAGGAAGATGTGGCACAAAGTCTCCCAACCAAACGCTAGATACAAGATTGTATGGTATCCCTGCACCACCTAGTCAACATGTCATTCATTGTTATGTAAGAAGAGTGATAAACTTTTGCCATTCATTAATCCTGTCTTCTTCTTTTGCAATGTTTGTTGCACAGATTCCAATTTCTATGATCATGGGTCCACAGTAATTGTCTTGCCAAGTTGGTAATAGAATGGTTTGCAATCTTACTTCAGCAGTTATGTTAATTAACAGTTCATCATTTATCATTCATAGTGTTTGAATCCCACCTTGATGTTGAATGTTTGTAGTAGATTGGAGTCCATTTTAAATTGTAAGTTCCAATATAATTAACCCCTCTGGGCAAGAAAAAAAGCTGCTCTTGTTTCTTGCAGCTTTCAACCGTATATGTGGAAGCCACCAGTTTGGTCTTCTTATCTATGGAGTGATGGTAAAGTCTAACTGTTTAATCAGAAATGTTAAACTGTCTTACAAATTCACTGCAGGGCTTCAACATCATCCAAGATCTGTAGTTCTCCACTGCAAGGTTCATCACAAAATGACAAATCTCCTAGTCTGAAATTTAGAAGTCAATGCCTTGCTATACATTCATTCAAATATTATCGCCAAATTCTTGGCATATTTATTGATTTGATGAAATTGTTAATGGACCTACTTTAACATCAAACAACATGGAACAAGCTCTTTGGATACTTTCCTTTACCTCTGCTTTGCAAATTGATTGATGAAAATGTGTTGTTGACCTGTTTTTGTAACAATTGATATTCCTACTTTCAAGCAGCATTTATTAAAGCACATGGTACACTAATTAGCATACCTATTCTAATTTCATTTGATGACAAATCAAAAATAGCAACATATTTTATTGGTTACCTTGTAAATTATACCAGTTTATGTATATAAAACATGCACTATGCTAATTAGAAATTGCATGAAATTTTGTTTTTAGATATTCTTATCACTATACAAAGCCATTATTACCTTATTGTCACCATTTTCCTTTTTACATTATTTTACTGTTTTAATTATTTTCTATTTGAAGAAAAAATTTTTTCTCCTCTAAATTTTACAATCTTAGTTATATAGTCTATTCTATCTTGGATTTATGTAGAATTATTTTATATTTTCAGCTGAACTAAGATTTTCAAATAAATGAATTTGAAAATATGCAATTATGTTCATATTTAATGACATTCTTAATGTCTTATGATTTCATTTTTCAAAAATTAACTACTTTAATTGTTATAAGAAATATTAATTGAAAAAAGTAGACATGATCATTGGTATGGTCTTAGAGTAAGTATTGCTAGAGATAATTGTCAGTCAAATGTTGGGAAATATGTAATAAAATGTTTTAATGCAATTTCATTTTTATATAAGAGAAGTTGATAGTACATTATTTGTAACTGAAAACAAATGCATTTATCTTCCATTTTTCATTGCTTTATTAAATTTTCTCTTGACAACAAAATTTCATGTAATAATTTTTATTTCAGGGATAAAGTTGTAAGCATTGAATTTATGAAAAAATATGTACATTTAGCCAAAGCTGTGAAACCTACATTGACAGCTGAAGCATGTGAATTGCTTTCTGAGGAATACACAAAGCTAAGAGCATTTGATACTCAAAACACTGATATTGCCAGAGTAAGATGCTAATTCAGATCTCTGCATTATATGGTATACAATTCAGTAAATTTTATTAATGTTGTTTATTGTTTTAGACTCAACCTGTTACAGCACGTTCTTTGGAAACCTTAATTCGTCTTTCTACAGCTCATGCAAAGGCCAGAATGTCTAATACAGTTAATGTTAGAGATGCTCAAGCAGCAATTGATCTGGTTCAGTTTGCTTACTTTAAAAAAGTTATGGAAAAAGAAAAGAAAAAAAGACGTCATGAGGATAGTTCCAGCGATGAGGAATCTGAAGATGGTCACAAAAAAAAGTAACTGATCTGATTTTTTAGTTAGCAATTTCTTTGCGAAGTAGAATTTATTTTTCCATACAGGATTATAAGTAGGTCATACTATAAAATTTAAAAATATGTATGTATTGTATAGTTTTGTATAAAATAGACATCATTTGATCTGATTATATGCATAAGCTGTATGTCAACAAAATTGTTTTAGAAATTCAATTTTTTGTCTGAGCTATTAGTAACTATTTTGAAACATTTTATGTAATTAAAGTTACTTATATATGCATATTTTGAATTCAGAAAAATATTCAGAAATTTTTTTTTATATTGTAACTGGAAAACTTAATGATTGTTTGATTCAAATTGATTAAAAAAATGTACTTCCTAAAGCATAATTTAAATTGAAATAACTAAATAAAATCTGTTGTAAAGAAATAATTATAAATATTCAATATATGTGTTCTATTTTAATATAATTCATTAACTATTATTAAATTTAGTGATATAATTTTAGGACATTTTTCATAATTAACTTCTTGCTTTCAATAAACTCATTAACAAAAATTATTTTTATTATGTTAAGAAACAAATTCATTTATTCAAAAAATGTTTTAGAAAGCCTTTATTCATTTTAAAATATCGTATTATAAAATTTTAATATCTTCTTAGGAAAAAACCCTCCCAATCCAAACCTAAACCTGGTGAAGACGGATATGATCCATATGATTTTGATACCACAGCAGGTAGTTTCTTTAATTATTTTAATGATAGTATTAAAAAATATGACTATTAGAGATACAGAACATTTAAATGAAGAATATTAATTTGAAGCAATATTAAGTGCGTGTTTTTTTATTATGATGTTTTAAAAACTTATAAATGTATAGATCATTAATTCAATTAACTGTAGGAGTACTGTTCCCTTTATTTTTGCATGTAACTTGTTTACATGTTTCTTAACAATTTTTTAACAGTTTGTGAATAATTCTCTGTTGTAAAATTTATTGAGTGAATCCTTGAATCAATATAATGTAACATTTGATTTATGTATTAATTTTCATGTGTAAGACATTTTTATCAACAGAAATATTTTAATAGCTCAATATATAATGTTTTCATGTTATGTTTTGGTTGATCATTTTTACAAATGCTACCTCTATATACAATCGCAGTTATATAGAGAGCATTTGTAAAGTGTTATGCATATTACAATACAATTTAGAATAAGAATATAACATATTAAGTAAAATATATTTAGTATATCTTTATATATACCCAATGTAATTCAAATATGATAGACTTATCTGCAAGTTTTGCTGAACACATCTTTTCAACCAGTATATTAAAAAAAATTCAAATTAAAAAGTTTTTTAGGTAAAAATTCTCACCCTAAATTTTGTTTTTGAGCATAGTGGAAGAATATTGACTTATTTAATGTGGGTGTACTATTTTTTCAATGTTAAATAAATCAATTAGTATAATTCTAAAAGTAAATGAATTTAAATGGTATATTCATCAAAAATTATATCGTGAGAATGAGGAATATTGCACTTTAAATCATTCTTTAACCTAATTTTTTTTAATTTCTTTGATCACAATATTTATAAATATTAAAATATAATAATGATCAAAGAAAAAGGGAGATTCATTTTACTCTCATGCAACTAAAATTTTAATGGGATATTATGATAGTGAACGTTTTCTTCTTACAGATTTAAAAAGTTAGCAATTCTTGAAATTTTTAAAAATGAGTTTGATTTGTTAGTATTATGATGCATATAAATATAATAAACTAATTTTAGATAAGTAATATTCATGAAAGCTTAATATATATATTCCCTTCTTTTAGATTCTGAAGATGGACCATCTCTAACTAGAACGAGTGAGAGTGGATCGTCAAGAATGGATACTAGTGAAGCATCTAGTGCATTACCAGAATCTAGGTTAGTTTTACATATATTTTAATGAATGTTAGAGGCAATCAAATAACCATTTGTAGAGATATTTAACAAAAAAACTATTGTTTGTGTAGTTCTGGTTTAAGAAAACTACTATTAGTATTTAAATTTTAAACTATGAAGTTGATTTGTATCAGCAGCAGTTTTAATCATTTTATTGAAAATTAATTTTAACTACTTTAAATCTTTTCAGTGACTTTTGTATTAAATTTTCATTTGCCAATTGTTAAATATAAATTATTTAACTGTAGAGTTTTGACATGCATTTTAAGAATCTGTTTATTAAAATGTAATTTTTTCTAAATTTGTGTTTAGGTTAAAAGAATTTAGGTGCTTAATCTCCAAGTTATTTAAGGAACGTCATGCACAATCAGTTCCCCTTCAAACTTTAAATGATTTCTTATCTGAACAGCAAATTGAACAACCATTTACTCCAGAAGAAATAAATAATGCACTTGAAATAATGACTGAAGCTAATCAAGTAATGGTTGCAAATGAAATTGTTTTCCTCATATGAAACTCTGTGATTATTCAATAAAACTGTTGACAGTTTTGTAAATAATTTTTAAATGCTTTTTTCTGTATTTTGATGTTTATTTTAAATAAAAAAAACTTTCTATATTTGATATGAACTCTGTGTTTTTACTTTTCAATAAAAATTCTTCTGTTTAATTACTTTAAATTTATTTTGTTATATTAAAAATCTATATCATGAAAATGAATTTTGTTATGTGCTTATTATTAAATGTAAAAAAAAAAAAAAAATAGAATTTTTAGATTTCTTAATTTCATGCATTTATTATATTTTTCACTTTGCATTTTGTACATGACTACAGAAAGATAAATGGTTTTTAAACAGTAACAACTTACTGTATTGAGCAAAATATTTCTGGTTGTCACCTCTTGATAATTTATTTTAAAATTAATAAATGTTGATTTCTTCTGAAATATTAGTCAGACAGAATAAATACTGCTGAAAGCAGTTAATGATAATATGGAGTTTTAGATTTATAAAATGGTAAAAAAGTTATGTTAACATATCTCAATTAAGAACAAAAATATCACAATTCTTTAAATCTTTGCCCTTATAATTAAATAACTTTCTCTCCATTTGCAATCATCAATTTTAAGGCATAATAAAAAAAAATGAAGTTTTTAAATTTTAAAACTTAAATGCAATTTTTATTTGCATTGTATTGAGGACTATTTTTTATTGTGAATAGATTGTAAAAGTCAAGTTTACTTTCCTGTAATCTAGATAAATTAAATGATTGTTTATATAATCTTTTTTCAATTTCTTCATAAAGAATGTAATTAACAATAATCATAGTGTAACAATTATTAATTATGTAACTTCTCTAATTGAGTTTCGTTTCAAAGAGAAACTATAATTTTTAAAACTTATTTCTGTTGATATTGTACTATAGTTTTACAAAAATAAATGCTTCATAATCTATTTTAATATAAAAAAAATTTATACATAAATTGATGTTTTTAAGTAATGTGCAACTTTGATAAAAAAAAAAAAAAAAAAAAAAAAGTGAGCCTACAAAGAATTGAAATGAGAAGTTGTAATTAAAAATATTGCTTAATTGTAACAGAAGGATCAGTTATTTTCGTCAACAAAGGAAGACAAATAATAAAAAAATAATAACTTGCTAAAATGTAATACCTTAATGGTTTCTATCAATGCCTTTAAATAAAATATATTCCAATTATCTATATTGTTATCCAGTGAGCAATTAAATGGATGAGAAAACATCTAGTAATATTCACACCTTACTCATTTGCATTAATCATCTGTTGCAGGTTATGTGACTCATTTGTTTTGACAGAATATAAAATTTAAATGCTCTTACAAAAAAATTATAAATTTCATTTTGAAATGATTAAGTAAAAAATTCCCTTTCTATTTTCATTATGTAAGATAAATATTGATATAATAGTTGAATCTTTTAATTATAATATTGAGTAAAAATAATTTTTATTTATAAATTTAATTAAACATTTCCTTATTTCAAAAATGAGCCTATGCTTTATATTTTCATTTGTAATAATGCATTATTAAAACTATATTTTCTTCAAAAAATTTTTTTCAAATAAAATTATATTGAAATTTAGAGAAAAATGTCAAATTTTAAAAGATTCACATAAAACACATTTGCAATATCCCTAATATTATCATTTCTTCAATATTTAAATAGCTTGTTTAGATAAGATAAATTAATAAAACCAAAAAATTTATGTGGAATTTTATATCATTGCTTTAAATTGGAAATTTTTTTGTTGAATAAAAAAAATCATGTTGTTTCACTGAAATACCGTAATTATTTAGAAAATCTTTTGATTTTTAATATGGAAACAAGTTTTACTGTGGATTAAACTTTTTCTTTATAAATTATCTTCGTTTTATTTGTTATCATGGTAATTATTGAAATATTGAATTATGATAGTGTGCTTTAGTGTGAAATAAATTCATAATTGTGTTGAAACCATAAAAAATAATCCTTTGAATCCCCCAGTTATTTAAGTTAGTAATTATTTAATAAAATATTATATATTTAGTAAAAAATAATTAAAAACTATTTTCATTTTTTTTTACTATACAAAAATGTTCTTTTCTTTACATGAATAGTTCAACTGACTACATGACAATTCAACTGACTTCTATATAAATATAACTTGCTAATATTGTTTTGGGATATTTCATTTCTATTTCAAGAAAGATCAGATAGTTTCCTTTTTATATTAACATATGATTGTGTAGTTTATTGAGAACATTTTACCAAACATTTATATTTTAATATTTATTATACTAATTGATGTATCTGGCTTCACTGATATGAGATTCTGTGGAAGAAAAGGGGATGAAGTTTAAAGCAAGAGGTATAGAAACTTTTGGAAAATAAATTCTAATTACAATACTTCTATTTACAGTACTTGTTTATAAACATTTTTCATTTTGTTTTTAGAGGTATACATACACTTTCGAATTTCCTTCTCGAGAGTAAGCTACGTTACCTATTTCAACTGATTCAAATTAAATCCCTAAATGAAATTTACACTTGATGAACAATTGAATATTGAAGTTATAGTTACTCTCATATAATAAATGAGTTCAAGCGATATAATTAAAATCGCTAAAAAAAGTCAAACATGGAGGGTCTCTTGTGTTTCTGTCGTTTAAAAACAAGAAATTAAACATTTTTAAAAAGCCTCATTTTATAAGGATTTCAACATCATTAATTACAAAAAAGTTAACATTATGAATAATTTTTTTAATCTGCATATCAGTAAAAGAATCTAGAATCTTTTATCAGTATTTGATTGAAAAAAAGGCAGGATGTTTTTGAACTAAAAAAGGCCAACTACCACATAATTTTGAATCAATCAATTAAAATCAACAGCACATCTGGAAGGCTTCCCTATGCATCTAACATGACTATTAAAACCATTGATTGCAGACTATCATGGAGACAAAATCGAAATTTCAGGCTATTAATGAAAAACAAATCTAGGAAACTTACCTTGCTTTTATGGCAAACCCATTTGGATGATAGTATAGCAATTACATAAATTTAAAACTAATTAAACAATTATAATACTTGTTAATTTATTTTGAATATATGTTTAACTGTGTAAAATTTTAGGATTTATTTGGGGGGGGGGGTATTCCAATGGAGAGGAAATGTATATTGAATATTTGTTTGATGGCTCACTAATGAAAGGTAAAAAAAAAATTATATTAAAATTTCTTAATAAGTTCTTTTTCTATTTTTGTGCATTAACAATGTACTAAAAAATGGAATATAAAATTTTTGTTAAACATAGTTTACTTTATATTGATTAATTTTTTGTTATGTTTAAGTATAAATATAATTGTCTATAAAAATGATGCTTTTAGTTCAGAGAGTTAGTAACACAATAAGATAATGTAAATAAAAGCTGCAAATGACACTTTTAAAATTCACATAAAAAATACAATATAAAATATCATGCCTCTTTAATTATTAGTGTTTCAATTACAATATTTTTATGTTATTAGTCTGTTTCTCAAACTTGTTATTGTAATTAACTTAAATAATAAAACAAAGCAATCGCTTTGAAAATTATGATTGTGTGCATAATATTTATTTAATTCTCCTCTTGCTTATAGACTTATATAAAAATTTAATATAAATCCATGACTTTTTTTTATCCTTACATTACTGAAAATCTTTTAATATGGTTCATTGATTTTTTTAACTTAAATTGTCATTTGCACATTCAAAATCAATAATAAAGTATTTACATGAATTAGTAGCTGACAAACAAAAAACAAAATGGATCCAAATAGTGGAATTTAGTCCTTTTAATAATGATTTTAACTATGAAATACAAAAAATGATAAAGATCTGGATATTTTAAACATTTATTTTCTGTTGTATATTAATTTTATTTCTTCGTTAAAATTAAATAATTTTACCTCATAGTTAATTTTTTATTCTTTCTTTTTCTCCTAAATTGGATTAAAGGCACCTCTTCTAAAGCATGTTTTCCTATAAATGGCCTCAGTTAAATTTTATAAAAGTATATTCATTAACAACATACATATACGAAAAAAACAGAAATAATAACCATAAAAGCTTAAAAGAAAGCATTCATGTTTCCTACTTATAATTGGATGATTAGTACTACAAATTGTGTTGGTTAGAGAGAGTAGAATAGAGAAAGAGTTCAAGTTCATCAAAGTTATATTATTATTTTGCATTTAAATTATGGTTTTCTAAAAGATTTAATTGTATTGAGTACAATTATTAATAACCACCACATCTGAAGTACTAGGATAGATTATTTAATTTATGATATTTTCTGTTGATAATTTTATCTTTACTCTTTCCTTCTTCAGAAATTTCTCCAATATCTTCTTTCATTATTTTAATACGTTTTTTCTGCAATGGCATTTTGCTGAGCCAAATCTAAATTAAAAAAAAAGATATGAAAATAATTAAGTTCCAACAATACTTCGAAATTAATATAAATTTAAGCTGTACACATTTTAAGTTTTACACAAATTTTTAAAGCATTTTATATGATGATTATGAATTTCATAATAGTCCAGACTTACGGCACCTTTTCTTAAATTTTTTTTGTATGTTCTCGACCAATTGGTTTTAAAAAATATTCCAACCCTGTATCTGATATATAACAGTACAAAATCTCTTTTAAATAAATAATTATCTTTAATGAGTTTCAATATTTTTAAAGTGTTGTATGGCAATTTTTGATTTCTGAAATGTTTTTTAAAAATATTTTAAATTGTTTACTTGGAAATTATAAACTTTGATATAAAAAATCTCTAAATTTCAAATTATTATTATTTTAATTTATTATTTAATTAATTATTATTAATTTTATAATTATTCATTATTTATTATTATTATTATTATTATTTATATTTATTATTATTATTATTATTAGTATGTTTCTTAAAGAAAATAATGAAATCTGATTAATTAATTAAATCAAATGTCACATTTTGTTTAACATACATTAATTAATCATTACGAACTTATCAGGTTTTATCAATTTTTAATAATAAATACATCTCATAAGAATATTAATAAGCATCATACAATACTAAATGATTCTTTTAGTTTAATAGAGCTTTGTTTAATAATTAATTCATTAAACAAAATGCAGTGCAGTGAATTATTCATAGTATAGCAGAAATTTCGATATTGAAAATAATAACTTGTAAATGTATAATTAAGTATACCAATATAAAATTGGAAAAATAATTTTAACGCTTTATTGATACAGATTGTTTAAACAAAAATTTTTATAATAAACCAAATATCAAAATACAGTATATTCAATAGTATCTTAAGCAATAATAAATTGCTGATCATTAGAATTCCAAGACCATGTATAGAAAAGCATATTAAAAAGGATTTTCATTATATATTAACTGTATTTCATATAGATGAATTGATTTAATTTCTAAGTTCGGGGATATACTGTGAAGTTCGGGGATGTACAGTGAAAATGTTACCAAACGACCTTTACCTAATTAGGAAAGTAGTTGAATTGGACTTGAATGAGAATAACAAGTAATTCATAGCATGCTTGCTTCACATTCATATCATACTTCAAGCGAGATGGAGTCAAAATCACAGCTCCTATGACTGGATGGTTTTTAATTGCTCAGCCGTCCATAGATCTGTACACCAAGAGAATCGAATACTCTTTGTAGTGAGGAAGATCAAAACATGACATGTAACTTGTGTTACTGCATTATCTTGCTGGAATCTCCCTACATATGCAGTCATCAAAATACTGCATGCAGAATTGGGACTTATCTGAAAAGATGACACTGTATCCATTCTGTTTCTAGCTTTGTTGTTCAGAGTATCAGAATTAGCTATGTGTCTCTATTCTGCATCATTATGAGAAACCAAAGTGATAGTCACCTCACTGACAATCCATATTGCTCCAAATCTCATTGACTACAATGTTGACATGCACATCTGTCACGGTGAAGACTCAGGAGCCCTTGCGACACATAAATACGAGGGTTGCTATTTATATTTCTGGCCTTGGCAACAGTAAGTGTTGCTAGGCGACCGAAGACGATTTTAATCGAAAGTTTGATATTTTTAAACATAAATTCAGCAGACGATTTACCATTATAGCTTTATTTGTGTTGTTGACAGTAAATTGAAAAGTTCTTCTCTGTCAAAAAATGGAATTGAATCGTGAACATTTTCGTGCCATTATTTTTCATAACTTTCGACGTGGATTGTCAAGACAAGATAGCTTCGACGAACTCAATTCTTTATACAGCGATAAAGCGCCATCCTACAGCACTGTAAAAAATTGGTATAACGAATTTAATCGTGGTCGATGTTCGATCCAGGACGAATCCCGTGCAGGTCGTCCAAAATCCGTTGTTGTGCCAGAAAAGATCAATGCTGTGCGTGAACTGATAAAGCAAGATCGTCATGTGACATACCGTGAGATAGAGGCGTCTTTGGACATTAGTATGACTAGCATCAATAAAATATTGCATGAACATTTGAGAGTAAAAAAAATTTGTTCGCGTTGGATCCCGCATAATCTGACAAACGCTCAAAAAAAGGCTCGTGTCGATTGGTGCAAGGAAATGTTGGAAAAAATACATTCAAGGTACATCAAAGGCTGTGTATAACATCTACACAGGTGACGAATCATGGATCTATGCATATGAGCCGGAAACAAAACAGCAATCAACTGTATGGGTCTTCCAAGACGAGGCAAAACCAACAAAAGTTGTTCGAGGAAGAAGCACATCGAAACAAATGATTGCCTGTTTCTTCGGCATTAACGGTCATGTGGCAACAGTGGCGTTAGAGCAACGCAGGACGGTCAATTCTGAATGGTACACGACCATTTGTTTGCCGGAAGTCATCGGAGAAATTCGAAAAAAGCAGAAGAACAGGCGAATCATTCTTCATCATGACAATGCGAGCTCTCACACATCGACTCAAACAAAGGCATTTCTGACGGAGCGAAAGATCGAACTGATGGGTCATCCGCCGTACAGCCCTGATTTGGCACCCAATGACTTCTTCTTATTCCCACACATCAAAAATAAATTACGTGGACAACGATTTTCGACCTCCGAAGAAGCGGTTGATGCATTCAAAACGCATGTTCTGGAGTTACCTCAATCGGACTGGAAAAAGTGCTTTGAAAATTGGTTCAAACGCATGCAAAAGTGTATTGATCATCATGGAGAATATTTTGAAAAACAATAAAACCAATTTCGATCCTACATATTTGTTTTTTCATTATTAGGCCAGAAATATAAATAGCAACCCTCGTATTTCAATTGATTCAAGATTTTATAAGCAAAAAATTCACTGTGATTTTCAAACAATAATGAACAGTAAATTATTCATTCAAAAATATCATTTCAAAGTTCCATAAATGGTCATATAGTATGTTTAAAAACTGATATTGTTCCTTTTGTCTATATTAATAAATTTTTTTATTGCTAGTTTTGTTTTCCTTCACATGTGATTTATTTAAACACATTAATATGATCAAGCATCATTTAAATAACACAATAAAGAAACTGAAATAAATGTATGCTAAAATTTACTCAATACTCAAATATATTCATTAACATTAATATTAATATTTTTTATTTATTTTTTTGCATTTTTTATTATTGTCTAATGGGAATAAAAACAAAAGTTTTTAATTAAATCATAATATCTTTTTTATTTAAAAAGAATCAAAAAAATTTTAAGCATAAATTTTAATTTTATGAAAATTTAATGAAATTAAAAATATATACTGCTATTGCAATACTAAATACATTAAAATTATAACACTAGGATGGAATAATCATATAAACGTTAGAATATGCAGATGATTAGTATTTCAGCGCATTTGGATAATGGAGGAAAGAGTACAAATGATATCTGAAGCACTTAAAAAATTGGGCTGCAGATTTCTCATTTAGAAATAATTTTATAAAGTCGAGTTACTTCAATATATCATGTTATGTCTCTAGCTAGAACAAGAAATGGCTTTCAGCAAATGTCAGCATTCACTGGCGATAAGATCAATGTCTGTCGAGAACGTGGATAATTGCTATGAATGTTTGTGAACTAAACACTGGGATTTTCACATTAGGCTGATCACTTAATTGGGATGCATGCTTGGCACCCCAGGATTCTCGGTTATGATAATCGATATTGGCACTGTAGGCCTTGACTCTCATATAAGTTATCATGCCTCTGAGTTTTGAGGTAATGTAACGGCCTAATGTTTTTTGTGTCCATTGCGGAAGTTGCTTTCCAGGAGAATTTTTCAAAAGTAATGGGCTATACGAGGGTTGCTATTTATATTTCTGGCCTAATAATGAAAAAACAAATATGTAGGATCGAAATTGGTTTTATTGTTTTTCAAAATATTCTCCATGATGATCAATACACTTTTGCATGCGTTTGAACCAATTTTCAAAGCACTTTTTCCAGTCCGATTGAGGTAACTCCAAAACATGCGTTTTGAATACATCAACCGCTTCTTCGGGGGTCGAAAATCGTTGTCCAAGTAATTTATTTTTGATGTGTGGGAATAAGAAGAAGTCATTGGGTGCCAAATCAGGGCTGTACGGCGGATGACCCATCAGTTCGATCTTTCGCTCCGTCAGAAATGCCTTTGTTTGAGTCGATGTGTGAGAGCTCGCATTGTCATGATGAAGAATGATTCGCCTGTTCTTCTGCTTTTTTCGAATTTCTCCGATGACTTCCGGCAAACAAATGGTCGTGTACCATTCAGAATTGACCGTCCTGCGTTGCTCTAACGCCACTGTTGCCACATGACCGTTAATGCCGAAGAAACAGGCAATCATTTGTTTCGATGTGCTTCTTCCTCGAACAACTTTTGTTGGTTTTGCCTCGTCTTGGAAGACCCATACAGTTGATTGCTGTTTTGTTTCCGGCTCATATGCATAGATCCATGATTCGTCACCTGTGTAGATGTTATACACAGCCTTTGATGTACCTTGAATGTATTTTTCCAACATTTCCTTGCACCAATCGACACGAGCCTTTTTTTGAGCGTTTGTCAGATTATGCGGGATCCAACGCGAACAAATTTTTTTTACTCTCAAATGTTCATGCAATATTTTATTGATGCTAGTCATACTTATGTCCAAAGACGCCTCTATCTCACGGTATGTCACATGACGTTCTTGCTTTATCAATTCACGCACAGCATTGATCTTTTCTGGCACAACAACGGATTTTGGACGACCTGCACGGGATTCGTCCTGGATCGAACATCGACCACGATTAAATTCGTTATACCAATTTTTTACAGTGCTGTAGGATGGCGCTTTATCGCTGTATAAAGAATTGAGTTCATCGAAGCTATCTTGTCTTGACAATCCACGTCGAAAGTTATGAAAAATAATGGCACGAAAATGTTCACGATTCAATTCCATTTTTTGACAGAGAAGAACTTTTCAATTTACTGTCAACAACACAAATAAAGCTATAATGGTAAATCGTCTGCTGAATTTATGTTTAAAAATATCAAACTTTCGATTAAAATCGTCTTCGGTCGCCTAGCAACACTTACTGTTGCCAAGGCCAGAAATATAAATAGCAACCCTCGTATATATAGGAATACAAACATGATTAGATAACTTATTTGAAATTGAAATAAGTGATAACTCACTTTTATTTCCCTTTGTATGAAACAGTTTGAAAAAGTGGAAAAATGAGATATCAAAAATCAAATCTCCAAAATACTTATTTTATTAAGAATGTCATTGCTTTTTGCTGAAAATTGAATTGCTATCATACCATATTGGACTACAATCAAAGCATTTTTATTCATTACAATTTTATTATATCAACTATTTTACAAAGATCAAGTGAATATTGTTCAATTCTTAATATCGCGCATTTTCAAAGATGAAATCAGCAATAACAGATCTAAAAATTGACAAAAAGCAATGCTCTTTTTCTTTATTTGGGCAGAAAATAGGCTTTTTCAACCATTTTTTGTAACAAGTCTGTTTTCTTGATGCATGGAATATTTGTAGTTGAATATATATCTCTATTATGGAAAACTTAAAAACATATCCTGTAATTTTCTATCAAATTAAAACTTAAAAATGTTTAAATAGAAACTTCACTCCACAAGAAAAATTAGATACAGCTCTCAAAAAGTAAAATGAATTTAATTTTTAATCAAGCATTATGATTATGGAAGAAAAAAAAAAAAAAACTAAACTTATTCAAAACTTATCACACAAAGGTTTACATTTCTATATTAAATAATATATAAAGAGGGACTTCAGAATTCTTAAACTTCTTAGGGATAACAAACTTGATGGAATTTGGATTACAGTACATTAGTTAATAGTTCGGTAAATTTGATTAAATTATGAAATAATTTTGATAATATAAAAGTATAGATGTCATTGTCTTCATTAAAATTAAAAGAAATAAAAAAAGTTATTTTGAGAAATTTTAATTTCCATGTATCTTTTTAACATCCCTTTCAATATAATTATGTTTTTAGCACGACAAATATGATATATTTTACAGTAAAAAAAAATGCAAAAATTGAAGTTTATCATTTAATTTATATGTGATCACTTAAATCACAGTTTTATTTCCGTGTGATTACTCTATATGTTAAAATTCTCTTTTTTTTTTAATAAATATAAATACAGAAAAAGAAATATAATAAAATTTCCATACTTTGTATTCCTCATTTTCTTTGAAAGATACAGGGCTAAAATCTGCCAAAAAGTATACAAATTCAGATGCAAACAAAGGGACTTTATTTTGAAGAGCCAATCTACGATCGGTCAAAGCCTTTAGAAAAAGGTTAACACCATTAGCACGGTTAACATTTAACTGTGGCATATAATATGAAAAACATAAAATTGAATGCTTATATTTTCATCAGAGAAAGTACTCATGAAATTTACCTTAGATATTTTTTGCCAGAAAATTCAATGCAGCAATCAATAAATTTATAAATAATAAAATAATTCATAAAATGATATAACCATAATTTATCTAAATACTCAAGCTATGTAAAAATATTTGCTGTATTTATTTTATTATTCAAAGAATAAGTTTCTACAAACAACTCAAAGAGATTTTTTATAAATCAATATTATTTAAATTTTTGTATAAAATTATGCTTAAGGTGTGCATTTTGTTTCAGTGTGCAATTTGTAAGCAACTATTAATTGTAAGTACCTGTTCTACAGCACACTTAATATGTGGCGCAGTAAAACCTTCTGATACTCCACATAATGTACTCAGACCCATTTCTGGAGTAATAATGCCCCTTCGACTCAAAATCATTTCGCTCCATAAAGCTTTGACCAAAAATCAACCAAAAATATTATACTACATAGTATATTATTATATTATAGAAAATACATTACGTTATGAAAAACTATGTTTAAAAAATGCAAAAATCACATTTTAGGATATCAAAAAATGAAGATACTATCATAGAAGTTGAAATTAAAAGATTTTTAAGAGAAAAATATTTTCATTTATGACATAAATTAATGGAAAATTTTCAGAATCGATTAAATCTGTCTTTAAATAACTTATATCTAACCTAAGAAGTTTGAAATAAATTTTGCAAAAAAATGTGAACTTTAGGTTATTTATACCTCTGCGACAGCTATGATCTGGTCTGTAAATACATATAATTTTGCTGTAACAAGAGCTTAAACCTTTTAAATCGGCATCAAAGGGTGAAACTGTGGTACCACAGACCATTATTCTATCATCATTACCAATCCCTTTAATGAGTTTTGGCAGTTCTTTTTTCAAGCGTTGAGCTTCAACCTAAATCCAACAAATATTTTTAATCATTGCAGTTGATTTTTATAACTCACTACTACATAGTGGGAAAAAATTGTGATGTGGCCTATAAATTATGACATATAATGTAAGAATTAAATAGTGCATATATAGGAATAAGCATAATAAATTATTTATAACGGATAAACAGGTTTTTCAAAACTGCACATCTCTCATATATATTATAAGTGAGTTTTTGAAAACTACTATGAAAATATTGTCTATTTATTTATAATTAATTATAAATTGGTATGCCTTTCAAATGTTTCATAAATAATTTCCATTTTATTTGTACAAAAGCTTTGGAAAATTCGAGGTTTAACTTGCATAATAATATAGTCTTCTAAATTGGGCAGGAAAATTTTTTTTAATACTACCAAAAAGTCTTATTTCCAAAGAACATAAGGCTCTTGCATTTGAAACCTTAAAACAAGGCTAAGAGCACAGAAATATAGTTAATAATTTTATAATTTATATTATGAGGCAGCGCGGTATAATGTTTGGTTAGGACATTCGTTTTAATTAACAGAAGGTATTGGTTTCAAATCCCGACCCAACCAAAAATCTACCGTGTTCACTAATGGGTGATGAATATGTTAAGCATGTTGTGGTTGCAATGTTCTCCATGTGAAATGATACCTCTGGGGCGGGGGAAGAAAGAGGGGATCTTCTGCTTAGTCCCTGTTTCAAAATTAGGAAGACCCATCCACTTTCTGTGCCACAATGGCACACCCAATGGATGCCCCACTGTATAAAATGCCATCACTTTTGCCCCTAGTTGTGCTGAGAAGGTGAATATTCTATAGACAGGCGTTATATATATACAACGCCTGTCTATAGAATATTCATCTTTCAACACAACTATAAAAGTGATGGCATATGCCATCACTTATATATATATATATATATATATATATATATAAAATCATATTATTTTACTTCCAATCAAATTTATGCAATTATAGAAATAATTTAACTACATAAAATTACAGTATTACAGTTATATTTAACATAATTTAAGCTTTTATTTTTATTTGTATAGTTTATCATTTATAATTGGAAGCCCTTTAAAAATACTTTTAACAAGCTTATTTTAAATATATGTCCATGTTATAACTATTTTTGCAGCTAGAAAAATAATCGGTACCGATTTTCAGAATAATACCTCAATAACTACAAAATTATTTAACAATGCATGTATCTTTTGTGAGTGTGACATGTTGTAAACAAATGTCTTGGAGCATTATTGAGAATATTTTTCTCGGATTGTGTTGATTGATTTATTTATTCTCTTCAGTAGAAGAAGATTCACATTGTAGATGGTTTACTCATATTTACTTACTTCACTATTATTAAGTTGGTTTTGTTATATTCTTTCCAAACATTCATATTACTTTAATATGGAAAAAAAGAAATTTTTTTTTATAAAAATAAAGTTTTCATTGTTTAAAATTTGTTAAAAAAATTTTATGCATGATAAATCAATGTATTTGTAAAATAAAAGTGCCAAAGTATTTTATTCCTATTTTAATTAGACCCCTGTTGCTAAATTAATATAATGGAAATAATGTTCCTAATATTACATATTATTAGCGCATAAATTTTTTTTTTAATTTTAGAGTGTTTAATTACTTGTGTAAAAATAAATTATTCCTGTTTATGTTTAATGACAGAGTAATTGTAAATTCAAGAAATATAATTTGTTCAATATAAGTGATTGTAAATATATATATATTACAGAGCGTGCCACTGGTTCAATAATTTTAAGGGAAAATCCTACACATAATAAATATATACAAGGAAAATATCAAAATTAAATCTGAATCATTGCATGGTTTAAATAAAAGTTAAATTTTTAAACCATGTAAATATTTACCGGAACTTTTATCATTAGCTTTTTGAAATAAAATTATTGACAAGACTCAATTTAAATTATTGATAGTTTAAAATTACATTACTTACAAATAAAATTAATCAATCAGAAATAAATCATATGATGCCATTCATTAATGGCAATATATCTCAAAATGACCTATAAAATTTCTATTATCAAATGATTATCATTTACTTATTGACATTAAATCAATGAATCAGTTATAATTAATATAAATTATAGATCTACATAGGTGTTATAAAAAACTAGAAAAGACTATAAAGAATTTTAAGAGGTTTTATAGTTTTTTTTTTTACATAAATGAATGTAAGCACTGTAATATCAAAAACAATTGCTTGGAAAAGCTCATTAAAAACTACTATTATGGAAATTTTAAGGATAATTATATTAATTGCAATAACAATATACTTTAAAAAAAGATTTTCAAATTCAAAGCAAATAAATAAAATTTCAAATAGAAAGCAACCATTAAATGCAAATAATAAAGATCAAATTCAGAGTATTGAAAAGTAAAATTACATTTTATTCTCAATTCCAAAGCTGTGAAAAGGTTAAATATCCTAGACAAAAAACAATCATGTACTCTGCAAAAATATACACTGTAAAATCAATCATGAAAAAATACTCTGCAAAATTAATCATGCAAAAATACTCTTAAAAAGCATTTATGTACTCTACAAAAAATACGGAAAAATAAAGTTCTTGATTTTCCTTTTATAAAGTTGTGAATATTTACTGGTTATAGTTTGATAAGAGGTCGAATATTATTGAGAAAGGCATATGCAAAATATTCATGAGATTATTAAATATTTTTATGAATGTTTAAATTTGATATACTAGATTGATCTATAAGTATTTTTGCATTATTGATAATATTGAAATCTTCTCCAGATAGCTGTATTTTTTCTGGAACTAGATTACCTGTTTCCATTTCCAGCAAAAAATGCAAATTTTTTATCATTCAATGTAAAATTATTAACACTAGCTGTAATAGTTTTACTATAACTGACTTAATGGGAGAAAATAAAGATATAAAGGGAATATACAAGAAAGAATGTCTTTGAAATGTAAGGAGACTACAAAGAAATAACTCAATTTGAAGATAAAATTTTTTATAATGTAAGCAGTAAAACCCTTATATGTTTAAATTAAGGAAGAAATTAATTTAACTCACTAAAATACTTGAAGTAGCTTGTTTTTTCCAAAAATAATTTTCAGCATCATTGATATATATTATGGTAGGTTGAGCTAATCTTCCAACTTTAACAACTAAATGCATTAGCATATCTAAGCCTTCTTTCCCAGGATATTTTCCATTCATATTTTCAGCTGATAAATCCATAAGAGTAGCTCCAAGTTCATTGCATACTGCATAAATCAAAGATTTTTTTCCAACACCATGAGGACCGGCGAACAAAATAGATTTTATGTAAGCCCCTTTTGAATGAATGCAAGATGATCCTATAAATATTTAGATACAAAAAGATAAAATTAATTTAAAATATCATTTTTATAAATTTTAAACAATTTTAGAATTCAAAGTAATTTTTTATCTAAAGTAAAATTTGGATCAATAAGTCATCTCACCAGAATATGAAAACATGAGTAATATAAAGATACTTTGATTGAGAACTTACACAGAAAATTATTTATTAAATGAAACACATTAAATATTTATAAAAAAAAAAAAAAACTTTTTTGAAGGTAAGATTCTTGTGTAAATTAAGAAACAAATATCTAACCCATAGGCAGAATGCAATATTCATTAACAATACGCCTTATATCCCCTAAGCAAGGCACTGGGTCTTTTTCTGGCTCATTTTCCATTTCTTGAAGGGATCCTGCATAATTGTAGTCACCAATAAAATCGAAAAGTGAAAATTTAGGATAATTTATGATTATTTTTTCTTTAATCAGTTCTTCCACAAGCGATTCAAAACTCCTGCAAAAAATGTATTCATTTTATTTAAAGTTAAGACATAAATATTATTATTATTACTAAATCAAAATACTATACATATAATTCTTTAAAAAGGGTATGTCATTAAATTTAGGTATGATAAACTATTCAAACATTTATAAAATTTGATATAAAAAATAAGTAAGTAAAAAAAATGTGAGAAAATATATTGACATAAATCTTACACAAACATTTATTGAATGTTTAACATATAGATTTAGATAATATTGATTTATTAATGTTTCAGAAAATTATACAATTATTTGGATAAATAAGGTTAAGTTACCCCTTTTTTGGGTAAATAACAATTTACCTTTATTTGAATAATAATGGAACAATTATTTTAATAATTAAATTTTTTTTAATAAAATCATAACATCTTGAGAACAGTAACGAATCTCAATCTTTCCATATTTTCTCACAAACAGAAATTTTTCTCATTCTTATCAAGCAAACCTTGCTGACAAATTAAACATATTCCAAATAAATCTTTTGTTACTGCTGTAAATGGCCTATAACTCTCAAAAACAACTGTTTCAATCAGTAGATTATTTAACTTTACCAAAGTCGGTTTTCAATATAGTAATATTACTAACAGATCTATTCCTTTATTTTAAATATGTTAATTTTATTATTTGTAACCCCAGTTGTAAATTATTAATATTTACTCAAACTATGCTCAAATTGTGCATTTAACATTTAATTTTAAATTCACAAAAGCAATTATTATACATTAGTAACTGTTAACAAAGTGCTTTTTAAAATGTTAATAAATATAAAATTAAAGTAATTGTTTGCTGTTCATCACTGTGACTTCTAAACTGCTGTTAAGGCTACACAGTGGACTTTAGAATTCTGATTTCAAATAAAAACAGAGCTGATTGCGATTTTTTTTTTTTAAGTCTTAACAAAAATTCTTAATTTAAATGGCCTATTATCACTATTTTTATGCTGTTATTAAGAACAACATTATTCACTCAGAGTATTTAGAAAGACGATTTTATTTTCATATTTAATGGGAATGGATACAACAGTACTGTTAAATACAAAATACACAATTTGTAAAAAAGGTGATTCATGATTATTTTCATTGTTCAAACAATGGTAACAAGATTGACATTAAGAACATAATTGAATAACATAAATATTGAGAACAAAACTTATTGATAGTTTTAATTGTTGTTTCAGTTATGTTGCTATATTTTTGTAGCTTTCTTATATGCATATATACAGTTACTTAACGTTATTTAAAAGTTACTAAATTAATAAAAAATTATTTAAAAAATGAAATGCGGATATAAAATTTGTTTTACTCTCTTAACATCTCTCATTCATGTGGTTAAAGTATTTTTTAATAAATACAAATCTCAAATTGTTTGGAAAGCACTTATTTTAAACATTTTCTTAACTTAATAAAAAAAATTCCATTCATTAACCTTTGATGAAGATATATAAAAAAACTAAGGGTTTTTGAAGTTTTAAATTTAAATCAGCTTTCACTTTATAAATAGTTAAAAGTTTGTGATCACATTGTTCAGATCTCGTGGAGTTTTGACATTTATATTATATTACTATGTTATAAATTACTTGATACACTAATTAAGATCTATTATCTTTATTTAGAAAATATAAAAGAATATTTTTTTAAATACTAAATCACAAATTGCACAAAACCAAGTTAAAGTGGAAACTGAAAATATGCAATGAAATAAAATCATATTTGGGTGGAGATTTCTTTATTAGTCTATCATAAATAAATACATAATTTTTTATCAAAATTTTATACGTAGAAAATGAAAATGTATTAAAAAAATATAATCATAAATTAAGAATTATTAAAATGTTTGTAAAATGAAAGATATTACATTCTAAATCACCAATTCAACTATTTACAACAACAATATATTTTTTTTAAAAGTTAAAAATATAATTTATTCTTGCTAGAAAACATTTTCCAAGATTGTTAAAATATAATTAATTAGAACATAACCTTAAAACTTTGGGCTGAGAATAAAGTAAAGCCTTCTTACATATTAGATATTATATACACTATTAAAGAAGTCTTATACAACTAGAGTGCTATAAATAAGTCCAAAGTTAACCTTAACTTGAATAAAATAAACTAATTTTGTTAATTTTTATATTATCATAATTGTTTAGTAGTAAATAATAATTAACTCTTATAAAAAATAAAGATAAACAAGTAAAATAAATAAACATAAACAGTTTATATTATACAAACCATTAAAAGAGTACACATTGATAATTGTTTTCAAAATAATTTTTACTATAAAAATAAGCTACCTTCTTTCTATTTAATATAAGTATAGAAATTTTATAAATGGAAAACTTATTTATTTGTAACTTATTGAGTATTTAAAAAAAGGATAGTTCATTCTAAGAATTGTTTTACAACCAAGGCAAGATTTAGTTCATTTACATATTGGCTTCTATTCATGTAACATGTAAAATGTGTAGAAAAAAAATCAAATAACTTTAATAAAACAAAATGTAAATATTTAAAAGACATCAGAATATTTACTTAAAATGTAAATTTTAATATCTTTACTGGAGCACATGCATAATATATAAATTCAAATTTATACAAAAACTTCATTAGATTCATTTTTTACACTTTTTTTTTTTATAAACGTGTACAAATTCTTAATTTTGCAGTTCCTTCATTTCATGCATTAATGTTTTTTTTTTTTTTTTTTTTTTTTTTTTTTAATATTGTCAGTTATTTTTAGTTACTTTTCTTCTGCAGTTATGCACTAGATCCATAATTTTTAATAGTAATTATTTTGTTATTCTTAATATTTAATAAAGTTTCTGTTTTGGCAAAAATGAAAATTCAAATAAATTAAGCAAATTTGTAAATTATCTTAAAAAAATTGATTATAAGTTCAAAATCATACCTTAAATATAATTTAAAATTTAACAACTGTATGTATTTAATCAAACTAACGTTTCGTTTATACTTCTTCCAAAATCAGTTATAAAGTCACTTAAGTTGAAATATAAGGAGATCACATTTTCAATAAGAAATTATTTTTGCATGTCATACACAACAGACGCTTTATCTAATGTAAGTAAAATGTTTTCAGGTTTACTTCTAATGCTGTGATTAGCTATTTAAAATATTTGATTTTAAATAGAACAAAGTTAAATATTTAACAAAATTTTAGTGATAATAACAGCATCAAAATGTTAATTTATAAAGCATATTAAAAAGTGTTTGAAATCATAGTTTATATTTCTGTATTTTCGTTCTATTGTTATTTTAGAATTCATATTAATCTTAAGCAAATTCTAGAACAATAAGTAATATTTTATATAATTTCATAAATAAATAATATCAAAAATATTATTTAAAAAATGTCACTACTATTGTCACATAAAATTAGAAAATAAAAATTGAAAATTCTAAGAATTTAAATATGTGGCACATAAAATATATATAGTTTAAAAAATTATTTTGTAAGGAATCTCATACCGATTAGGAGTTAAATCTTTCTCTTTCTTGCCTTTTCCTTTACTTTTACCTTTATCTTTTTTCCCTCCTTTTTTCCCACCTTTTTTGCCTTTCTTTCCCAAATCTTTTTCAAATGCCTGATTACAAAACAAAACAATTAATAATAAAAACTTAAATTTTATAAAACTGAAAAATATTTTTAAAGTATTCTTTGAAGGTTAACAAAAAGAGATGCTTTAATTTGCATTTGATACAGAAATTTATTTAAAAAATTAATTATACCTCTACTAATCGATGTAATTTTTCTCTCATAATTTTATCAACATGTATTCGTACATTAAGTTCCATTTCTGCTAAAGCTTCCTTTCGTATCATGTCTTTATCAAACTTATCAAAATAGTCCACTGGCTCTTTTGCAGCCCAAATGCCTATTTGTAAATTTATTTCATAAATATTACAAAACATATATGAACATGAATTTTCTAAACACTTATAAATCTAAATTTTAAAAACATAGAAATATGTTTTACATCTAGCTTAAATTTAAAATTTTATACCTGATAGAAAATAAACATGAAATCAGAAACTTACTATAGTATTCTTTATTTAGAGAGCATAATTCAGAAAGATACTTTGAAATCTTCAAAGCTTGTCCAATCTTTTCTTTCTATGAAAATTTTGATTAATGAAAAATAAATTAACAAAATAATTTAACACACAATTTTAAAATATTTAAAATGCTCTTGTTCTTTTGTAACTTTCTTTTCTTTTTTATTTGTAGCAATTTGTTCTTTTATCTGGAAAGTGGAATATATAACTAAATGCATATAACTGATTTTAAATAAATTTTATAGTTGAAAAATAATATACATTCAATTAATTTAGGTAATGAAATTTATTGTTCATAAAATATAAAAAATATTAAACTAAGCTTTCTAAAATAGAAGATCTGATGTAACAAATTTTGTTAATTATAAATGTGAAAGTTTGGAAGTATGTAAATAGTGTTAGATTAAATATATTTTATACATCCACAAAATTCTTTGAAAAACAAATAAATTTATTTCTGAAAATTTTCTTTTTATTACATGTTTTATATAAGCAACAGATTAAAGAAGTTTTACTTTCTGTTTAGTTCTGATTTGTGAAACTATAAATGTTATAATAATTTTAAATTCCCTTAAAAATCTTAAGTAAAAATCAAGAAAAATATTTAAATAATAATAAAATAAAATATGCACTATTTTGAAAAACTATTTATTTAATAAAAAACAACAATAATAAGACTGAAATACACTGCTTATCATTTTATTTTTTGTAAACACTTATGAATTTTACTTAGCAATTCTTAATTGTTGTATTTTATAGATATTGAATTATAATAATATATAATATATAACAAATAAAAATAAAAGTACATTTTAATTTTTTCTTATAAAAATCTTTATCCTATCATCCATTTTTATAATTTTGAAAATAAATTAGACAAGGAATTTAAAAAATGCATTGAAAATTATTAATTGTGTATGTTTTTTAATAAAAAATATTTAATATGAAATCTTTTAATGTAGATTTCTTAAATATGTATTTTTGCACATTATTTAAAATGTATTTTTGAAATTCTGATTTTAAATATAATTCTTTAGAAATTAACCAAACAATATTAGCTTTTGCTGCTTTAATATTTTGAACTTAAAAACAGAATTTCTACCATTTAAACTCTCTTAACAATTTAAAAAGTCTAATGATGTTATTGCAGTAAATTTAGGAATTATTTTATATGAATAGTAAAAAATTCAACTTAATTAATGTTCTTAAAATTACTCTGGTTTTTAAAAAGTATATATATTTTGAAACATTGCATGAATCATTTAAACATTAATAAAAAATTAATAATTATTATATTGTAAATTTTGCTAATTTTTTTATCATATGAAATTTTGTTTTCCAAATTAAATTTGGAAAACCAAATTTTCTAGATATTAATTGAAGATGCGTAAATGACATGCCTAAATTTTTCAAGCTCAAAACAATCACAGTTAGCTCTTTAAATGAATATATGAAAATATATAGAAAATTGCATATCATCCTGTATTACATACATTTATATATATTTTTCATTAGAAAAATAAGGCTATTAATATAGCAAATTATCTTCAAAGAAATTTTAAATTAAAAATTTTTAATAAATAGAATATCTCAATTTTTCAATTCATTCAAATATTAAGATATTTAAATGAAAAGTTGAGATTTTCTATGTATCAATAATTTTTAATTTAAAATTTCTTTGAAGATAATTTGCTATATTAATAGCCTTATTTTTCTAATTGAACAAATATATTCAATTGATACTTCATAAAATTTCCATAATTCTTCAATATAAATTAACAAAATTTTATTTAAAATTTTTATGACTGAAGGACACACTTAGTGATATACATCACATTAAAAAAACTTATTAGCTTTCCTAAAATAAACTTAATGTAATGAGGAAGATATAAAAAAATTAAATATAAGAAAAACTCAGTTTTTTTAATAAAAAAATAACTATTTATAAACAAATTTAGTAATAATTGTTAATTTTTTAGTAAAAATTAATGAGAAAAGATAATAAAAGCAAACATGTTTTATATGTTTTTAGTAACAAATCTTTCTAAAAAAGAGTTAGTAGCAAGGCATGGTTAGTTCTTAACTAAGATTCTCCTTAATTTAAATTGCAATAAAAATTATATTTTTAATCTCAAGAAATATTTTTTTAGTAAATATAGGGCTAATACTTTTAGCGATTTAAAATCAACACAAAATGCAATTTATGAATTTGACAATTATATATTTACTCCTTCAAACTGGAAAGCTTTTCAATGAGGCAAAAATTCAAGTCTGAATTTCAAATCAAATCTTTAACTTAAAAAAAAAAAAAAAAAAAAAAAAAAAAGAGTTTTTTAAAATTCAATAATTAAAATTACATCTCATTAATTTGTATCTATTTATATCATGTAATTTTTAGCGTCTAATTCAAGTTATTTATGCAGTGCTTAAATTTTTATTGTTTGTTGCGATGGATTCTGTATTATCAGTTTAAATAATATAAGTTTAAAGTATGATTTTTTTGACGCAGTTTAAGCTAATATTCTTCAAATTGATAGGAAATTGTAATTGTTGGATAAAAATGGTGATTCACACTCAACTACCTAAGAAGAATTGAGCATAATAATCTAAGCTAAGCAATCATTCTTTACATAATAAAATAGAATTAATGCATTCACTGACTGAGATAAAATGTAATTCCCTCTTTCAAGTATTTAGTACTATAAAAAAAGTTTAAAGAATTAAAGATCAAGGGTATAAAAAAAATTATTAATAATAATGTATTAGGCCTAAACGAGATACCATGAAACTTCTGATTAGGATTCACTGAATTCCTGCTGGAATCACAGAGAAAATTTATTATCCTAATGGCTCTCTAAACCAGTGGTTTCCAACCTGTGGAGAGCGTCCCCTGGGGAGGGGCAAGACAGTTGCAAGGTGGCATACAGCTGTTTCCAAAATATCATATATCATACGAACCAAAAAATCAAATAGTCAATATCTTGCTGATGAAATAGAAGAAAATAGAGTACTTATTAATTATCACTTGATTATATTTAAATATTTTGTTATATTATTATATTTATCTATGGAAGCAATTCTCGTTGTATTTTAAAGATCCTGACATGTCCAAATATGAATGGATTAGAAACCCATTTGTGATTGAAAAATATAATGATTTTGGCCTTAATCGAAACCAGAGCAGGAAATGATAATTGACTTATCTAGTGATAGCACATTAAAGCACATGTTTCGAGATGAAAATAATATTGTTACATTTTGGCTACGAGAAAAGGACGATTTTCCTACTTTGACAAACAAAGCTTTAGAAATTTTATTACTATTTGTAACATCTTACCTATGTGAAATTGGTTTTTCTACAGTCTTAAAAACAAAGTATCGATCTCGCTTAATGATTGAAAAGGAACTGAGAACTGCGATTTCTTCAATGATACCACGGTTTGAGAAAATTTGTGCTGAAAAACAAGCTCAACCGTCACATTAAATTTTTATGTTGTAGTATATTAATTATATATACTCTTGTTTTGTTATTATATTTCTTATAATAAATATATTTTATTTTTACATAATAATGTATATTATTTTGTAGCCCATTAAATAAATTATAATATCAGTTGAGTATTTATGAAATTTGATTTTTATATAAATTAACAGGAAGCAACAATTTTTTTTTAAGGGGGGCGCACCAATTTTTTTCTTTAAAAGGGAGGCACCGGTACAAAAAGGTTGAAAACCACTGCTCTAAACACTGAATCTTCTTTCTGATTTGTTCTCTAGGGAAACCAAATCACAAAGAAACTGATTTGTTTTGGCATTCTATTATTTTCCTTTTCAGAAATGAATAGTTTCCATTATATCAACTTTAAGGAAAAGAAAAATGCTTATTTATTTTTCTTAATTGATCAACCAATTTTCTAATATAAGAATTATTTTAAAGCATATTACATGTTATGTTTGTAGAAAGGTGGCTTAATTCAATTATGTATATATAATAAGCTATTTACATCTTCATGTTCATTTGTGATTGAACAAACATTTTTCAAAAATACAGAAGAACCTCCATCTTCCTCACTGGGAAAAGGGGGATATTCACCATGTTCTTCTCTGTAAAAAATAATCATTAATATTAAATACTTATAATGAAAAATGTATTAAATAACAAATTAATAAAAATTTTATTTCAAACTATTTTAAACTAATACTATGAATATTTCTCTAATCATTTAAAATTTAACTTAATTTAATATTCAAAAACATATCTAACACGAATATTTTAAACTGAAATATTTAAGACATAAATATCAATATACAGGATAAAATGAAAATATTATTTGGTAATTGTAAAAAAAGAAGCCTAAAAGAAAATGTAACATTTATTGAAATATTTATGTGAAATGAAGTACATTTATTTGATGTTTATAAAATGAAACCCAAAACAAAATATTTAAATGTAGTGAAATGCATAACTCATAGTTTCAAAGAATAAAAATAGAATTTTCAGTATAAGTATCACACACACAAAAATTGTATAGTATTTAATATAATACCTGTATTTTTCAAAATAAACATAAATTTTGCTCTGTAAATCCTCTATTGCCTGAGGTGCTAAATACATTTCAATTTCTTTTTTTATTTCTTTAACAGCAGCTGCATATTCAGCTTCATTTTTTAAAATAAGAGCTCTGCGATTTCTCTTCAATTCCTTCAATTGTTGTAAAGCTTGGAATTTTTCAGCTTTATTGGCAACAGAAGGTTGCTAAATTGAAGATATATGGTACTTCAACAAAATTATATTAATCTTTTAATTAACTAAGTACATTAATTTCACATTTCATACATGCAAAACAGGGATCTAGGAAGTCAGGAGAATTTTCATCACAGAGAATTTTAATAAACATTTATAACTCAGATGTGTGAGATAATACAATCAATTTTCAGATTGTTTCAGGTAGTCAGTTAAATATTAATAACCAAACATTTTTTATTATATTAAAATTATATAGTATTACTGATTTTTAATTCTGTGTTATCCTAAAGTTTGATAAAGAAATAATATAATATTTTGTGTGTGATTAAAAATTAAAACTTTGAACCACTAACTCTATAATAATTATTACTATAATGATAATATATATATATATATATATATATATATATATATATATATATATATATATATATATATATATATATTATTACTATAATAATAATATAATAATTAACTCTATAATAATTATTACTACAGTAACATTTTTTGTTTTTTTAGAACAAGAAATCTTAAAAAATTCCATTTCTTTTTAATTTGTTTGACGTTTCACTCAAACTAACAGTGGTATTAAATATTATAAATATATATATAACCATCTATGTAAAAAATTTTATTTATCTAATTTTTAAAGATAATGAAATTGTGGAACACACAATATACTTTTACAACTTCCAATATAATATTCATCTTGATCATTGAAGAAATATGTGTGTTGTGTTGTTTTTTTTAAAATATAAAAATAGAAAAAATATGCAGGTTTATTTATTTCCTATAATTGTTCATTGTTATATATTTTTCCTAATATTTAGCTATTAGTTTTATTAAAATATTTTTAAATGATTAAAAAAATGAAATCTTAACAATTTATGCCAGATTTGTTATTTATAATACTGTACATAACACATGCAAATTATTAAATACACATTTATTTCAATCAAAGAAAATGTTTTATACAGCTTTGAGATTAAAATTATTACAACTGGTTATAAGTGAAATCTGAAGCGATTGTAGTATATGAACTGAGAAAAATTAAGAAATATAACTTCCTGTTTAATTATTCCTTTTAATTTTATAAACACACGAGCATATGAAAAAAAAGAAGAATTACATAACAAAATACACACATAACAGAAATCATAAAAACCCATAAAAACAGTTCCTTTTATAAAATAAAACAATATTTATACTAATTCTAATAAATGCTAATTATATTTAAGCAAAAAATAACACAAACAAATACACAAATGTGTATTACTTATGTAACAATATTATATATGTAAATAGACATAAAGCTAATGACATAGAATATTCAATGGCTTAGAAAAACCAACAACCTGTTAAATAAATTATTAAACATTCATGATAATACCTATTATTATTATAGATTAATTAAAATTGAATACTACAAAAAACTTTACTGAATAAATAAAAGTAAATGCTTTTTGGACCTTCTGGTATTTTAATGGCAGGTATCTGTTCCAGAATAACTTTTAATTTTGGATATTCACAAGTTTTTATAAATATTCTAAGACTACAAATTTACTGCTCCAATGTTCAAATTTTCATCATTCTGTAAAACCTTTTTATAAAAACTTTCCGAAAAAATATATTAAGCTCTTCTTTCAATGATATAAAATTTGTCTGATTCAAGTTTGCCTCTACATTTTTTCTGCAACTATCCATTGCCAATAAAAGTGAATTTTTTTGGTTAATGAAACAATTTGTGCTAAATTATAAAATATTTTTATCACATTTCCAGCCAAAGCTCTCTAATAATGTAATCTTTATCAGATATTATTTATTTTGAAGCTCGAATCAAAGTGTAGAAAGTATTTCATTGTAGCTATCTTTTACAACCAAAAAACTGAGTGACATTATCAACAGTGTCAAACATGATTAACAGAACCTTTTTTTAAGATCTCATAATTTTTCTTCCATTGATCAACCAATCAAAAACTGCTTATTACATTACATAAATAATGTAAATGAATTATTTTCTGTAGTATCCAATGAAATAATATTTCTGAATTTTTCTTTAATATAATAAATTTGGAACATAGCAATATATATGTAAATTTAATTAACTTATAATAATTTGGGTACATCAATGTTAAACTAACAAAGGTTCGTTAATTTGATATTTTTATCGCAAATAAAAAATTTAGAAAATATAATTATTTATGACAATATTATTGTATGGTTAACAAATAGTTAAAAGTGTTCAATATGTAGAAGAATATATGCAGAATTATATTGATTTTTTATAAATACTTTTAATAACTTTGGCGTGTCTTAATTTAGACATATCATATTATATTTTTTATAGTTTACCTTAAAGTTACAAGTAATTTCAAGACAAGTAGTTTTTGAAATTGAAAACATTTTGCAATATTCTAAGCTTAAGATTGAGTGTTAGTGGGATATTGAAATTACATATTGCACAGTGATGTAATTTAGGTTCTCATAGTTTATTTCAACTGCATAATTTTGGTGCAAAAACTGGAAATCGTACCAAACCCGTACCGGCTATTAGGATTTTATTGAACAGTACTAACAAAATAATCTTAAACCATGCACTTGTTCTATTTAGACATGATTTATGCAATGAGAAATATAGCAGCGATTACACCCATTGTAAATAAAACTGAATTAAATAATGTATTATCTGAAATGTAATATTGAAATGGATTAACACATCTTTTGGAAAATGCTTAGAATTCATCAGTGTTCTCACTGAGCTGTAATGATATTTATCATTTATATGTTTTTATAGATTTTATTTACGTATTGAGTTATATTACATATAGATCTGATAGGACTTTTTCTTTGAACAGTAAAATTGTTGAATCAAGTATTTTAAAATAATAAGTTTATAATATATTTTTTAAAATAGAATAAAATAAATTATTTAGCTAAAATGTCATAAGAAGTATTTTTTTATGTATTTATTATAAATTATTAGTAAATGTATACTGACTAGTGTGTAGCATCAAGAAATTAATTTCTACAAACTTTTTCATTAAATGTTGTGTCTGAATAATCATAGCAACTAGAAATATTTTTTTTAATTCATTTCATTTAATTCATTGACTATTGTCAGACAAATGGAAACTGTCTTGTTGTACCTGAGCCATTCACAAAGGCAATACTGGTAAAATATATGATTGCGATATATTAAATATTTCACTGGATTTCCATTTACACGTTTTTCCAAGCAAATTGTGCATGAATGTTGAATTTTAATTTATAATAAATACTTAGGAAAAAGTGACAAATTTCTTGAATTGTTAAATGTAAACTCATGTACACTTTCATTTCACTGCCAAATATGGAGGTGATGAAAATAGAATTGGCAATGGATATTAAATGCAATATCTTGGTTTTTATGTTTATCAAATGAATTTCTGTAGTGATCTTGTACCACTAGAATATTTTTAATAGTCTCTAAATTTATATTGATAAATAATTATTCTCAAAAAAACATTCATCCTTATAGAAAGTTTTAGTTGAAGAAATAGTTTTTGATTTCACTTTAAGTATTATAATACAGAAATGTTAACAGCAATGAATATATTTTTTAACTATAATCTTACTTATTTTAATTAAACAGTTGTTATAGTGAAAGCTACCCTTATTTATGAATTTAATCAATTTAATATACTACCCCTATAGAGAGTTTTTATGGAAAGTATTTAAAATTATATGTTCATAAAAATTTTTTAAAAGATTTTGTAAGTACTAAAAAGCACATAAATATTTAATGAATTAAACATTATTTATGCTTAAAAACAAATTGCATTAATTTCAATTGAAATTAATGATTTAAAAAATACTATAATTTCTGAAAATTCTAGTTTTCAAAAGTTATTGAAAAAATACTTATTTATAAAAAATGTGTACAATTCGGTAGACATTGGTAAATTTTAAACATTTGTTAACAATACAATTTCAAATTTCTTTCATGTGATAATGCAATGAAGCTTTTTTAAAAAATCAAAGATTGATGTGTATTCAAATTATTAGTTACATAAATTTACACATTTCAATGGATATTACAGACAATAATTTCATTTACATTATTTATTTAATTTTAAAGTAGGAAAATATATGATCTTAAAAATATTTTTCTAATTATTTCATAAGCTATATTTGGCTAATTATTTGATAAGCTATATCAACTATTGGATATTATAATTAACTTGGAATTGATTTATTATGGATTAAAAATATGCTTATTTTTGAAATGCAATAAAATTTAATATTTTTAACATTTATTCTGGAAGTTTTGAAACACTTATTTTTCAATATCCAGATTTTCAACTAATAAATTCGCTGATAAACATCAATGTAAAATTAATAACTGCATTAGCTTTTAGCCAGGCTGGAGAAACTTCTTACAAAAACTAATCTAATGAAAAGAATAAAAAAGCAATAAATAAAATCTCTAAAAATTGTAAAACATATATCTGTATCATATAACTTTCTACTTTGATTCATTTATACAATTTCAAGATCAATATTTAAATTTTTAAGAGAATTTTCAAAGTTAAAACATGTTGAAAAGGATAAAAAAAAGAACTGAATTATTAAAATTAAACATGGGTATACTTGAGAAAGCTAAACAAAATGTGATTTTGGCACCCAGAAAAAATGGATGCTGTCATAATAATTACATTAATAAATAACTATAATTCAAAAACTTATTAATGTACATACCATTCCTAAAATATTCATTTCTGCATCATATATGGTTCTGAATTTTTTATGAAAAATGTACCATCTCCATGCCTTCAAAATAAATACTAATATCAATTCTTGTTGATAATAATACAGTTAAATTTAAAAATTTTAGAAAAAAATTCTTAACATAATTAAAATTTTAATAACAGTTCTATGTTTTGAAATGTAATATACAAACAAAATATTTAAGAACTTGTAGATTTAGTGAACATATATTTAAGATTATAGTTACTCTTTGAATTCTAGTAGCTGCTGTATCTTTTTTAATGACATTCTTCAAACTTTTTCTGCATTCTTTCAATCTATTTTCCTCTTTGATTTCAAAAAATTTTTGAGAATCCAAGAAAGCCTCCCTTCCACGACGTGCTTGATCATGTTTGAGAATTAGGGATGCTGCTTCTTTCACTGTCATCTTTTGTCTTCTGTTACTCTTTTTGAATTTCAGGTTTAGAACAGGTAAGAATAAATTAAGTTTCTTAAAACTGAAAATTTGATTTAAAACAAATCATATTCAGTTAAAATAAAAATTTTCTTGCTTATGTTTAGCTCTACATAAACAATGTTCTTTATAAAAATTTAATAATTTATCTACAGTTACATAAAAATAAGTTAAAAATTAAGTTTTTGTACAAAACAATATTTTATAAAAACAAATTAATTTAAATGTTCACAATTTTATATGTTAAATAATTTCAGATATTTAATGAGTTTATTTATAAATTGTTCCCTTTTTAATTATAAATGAAATACTTCCATAAGAAAAATAAACTTAACTATAAAAATATAACTGAGGTTATCAGAAAATTATTGAAATAGTATTTCAGGGTTTTTACCAGCCATTTTATAATCAGGTTTCAGAAATAAAAAGAGTCATTATTTCATATAATATCTGACCTCATTTAAAATTTCAGTAGACATATATTTCAGGAGTTCTTGAATTAATGTGAATTTCTCTAGTTCTTCTGGCTCCTTCTCATAAAAATATGCAGGAATCCTGATGTTCATATCACTCTACAATATTTTATGATATCATTTATAAAGTAGAAGCAAACAAGCATTTTATTATAGGTATATTTATAATTGTAAAAGTTGGTAGAAAAATAGATAATAATATATTAAAAATATTTTATCTAAATCTAATACATAATTATTATTTAAATGTATAAGTCCCAGAGTCATAACTTCTTTTGCTCTTAACTCTTCCAAGTATTTAAAGATGTGCATAAACATTTCTCTTATTTCTCCATAATGTTGTCTTGATTAATGATGAAGTGTCCAAACAGTGAACATATACTCTATTAATAAAATCTTGTTAAAATATTGTGAGCATGCATCAACATTTTCATTTACAAATATTTGATATTAATAGTATATCAATGCTCAAAGTCATATTATACTATTCAATAAATCAAATATTAAATTTTTATTATTTTTTCGAAAAAAATTTAATATTAAAATATTATTCACAAGAAGAAATACTTTTAAACTGTAAAATTCTCGAGATAAATAAGTCATAAAATAGTAGAAACTTTTCTCCATAATAAACTCTCATAGATTTCAAGTTAAATTGCTAATCACTAATTTTAAAATTATAAGTTTAAACTTATATTTAATAAGCAAATAATATGATTTAAATATTAAAATATCTTTAACATACAATAATCAAAAAAGATACACTAGAAAAATTTTATTATATCATAAATAAATAATTAAAACAATACTTGCTTTAATTATTTATTTATGATATAATAAAACTTTATCTAATATCTTATTACTTTATCTAAATTCAAATTTTAATAAAGTAAATATTTAAATTTGTAGAGCAAACAATTCAGAAAATAAAAGTTGATTATCACAATAATTAATATTAGACAAAAAAATGCATTAAAAAAATATAATATATACTCTTACAAGGTTAGTTTATGGTGAATCTTGGGCCGGCTTACTCAATAGTCAGAGACATGCTTAATTTTTTTACTTCTCTCTGTATCCCTCTATTGAAAAATTCTAGCAATCAATGTTAACCAAATTTTATCTTCTTACTCAAAGACATTTTTGATTTTATCCTTTTTAATGTATAGTAAAAATTTAGTCATGATAAATGTAGTAAATCAAAAATACTTGAATATTGCTTAAAAATTACATGGTTTCAAAAACTTAAGCATAGATTCAAGATCTCGCATATTAAAACAATTTTTCTTAAGTAAATTAATTGTATATCTCACAGTTTACAAAATAACAATTTAAAAATTAATTAATTTTATTGTGGAAATGAAATAATAAGTGTATAATTATAAATATCTTTAAAATTATAAATAGCAGAACTAAACATCTAAGTTAATGCTGATAAATATCAGAAAATAAATGAAAGCTTTATTCCTGGTGTAAAGAGCAAGTGTATACTTTAAAAATGTCAGTTTGTCAAGCATTTGGAAAAATTATATCACTAATTAAAATAAATTAATTTATTTTAAATCAATTTTTAAAATTTATAACAGGAAAATCCCCAAAAATTAATAGGTAAGATTTAATATTATGGGAATTCTTATTATTAGTTTATCACAAATGATAAAAATAAAAATGATATTTTTTAAGAAATTGACTTTGTGTCTGCTAAAATTTTTCTTTAAAGAAAATAAGAAACATTGTTTAAATTAAAAGTGGAATCTTTTGAAGACAAATTATTTAAAAAAAATTGTTTATAATAGGATTAAATTTTTTTTTTTCTTAATTTTCACAAATTTTTACAGAGTTTTTTTTTTCCATTAGAGATATCAATAATGTTACTTTTACAATTCTATTTTTAGAAATTTATTTTAGTATGCAAACTAATAGTAATAAGAAATTGAAACTGTTATTGCAAAATAATAATTGCTCATTATTGCAAAATTTCAAAAACAGGAATTTTTTTTTATACTGATCAATAAGCCATAATTTTGAAATAATGCTCCTTTGGATTTTAAAAATGTACTTATAAAAAAATCATAATGTATTTATAAAAAATCACAATGCATTTATAGAAAATTCATCTATTTGTATCCTTATTCTATTTCATTTACTTCCCTCATTTCATTTATTCTATAAAAGCAAAATCAGTGAATAAAGAAAAAAAATATGAAATTTTTTTTATTAAAAGATTCTAATTAAATATACAACTGAAAATTTCATGCAAATTGATGCACAAAACAATCATTTGATGTATTCAAATAGTATTTGTTCTTTAATGTTCAATTTTGTCCAAAATTTATCTTTAAAAGGTTTCCCTTCATAATAGACTGATCTACAACAGAATTAAAATTTATAGCAATACTTCCTATTCTTATTATCAAACTTAATTAAATAAAAATTAAGCATACATTAACTTTTCTAAGAGTAATAGTTTCAAATTAAATTAATTTGGATAAAAATTCCTTATGGTAACTTAATTTACAGAATACAATTAGTTGGATACAAAATAATTTTATTTTTGTAAATTCAATAAAGGTGCTATAAATTAAAACCATCAAAATCCAGGAATTATAATTTATACAGAGAATTATAACTTATATTAATAAAAATTGTTAGAAAATTAATTTGTTAACATAATAAAAAAATTAATTTTAAAAATAATAATATATTCCAAATATAAATTACATATAAAATAAATATTTGCATTTATGCTGAAAAGTAAATATACATAAATGCTAATAAAATTATTAGACTTTTATTTCATACCTTTAGAGTGACAACTTTGAATTATATAAAAAATTTCATTTGATTATAAAAACAGCTTTATAATGAAATATTTTCCATTCCTACAATAGAGTTTACAGTACAATAGTGTTTACAATAAAAAAAATGCCTTGAAAATAAAGCCAATAAAGAAGTGCAAAGAGAATAAACTTAAACAATCCCATGAGAAATGAAAATTGTATGAAAAATACATTATATGGTTGATTGAAAGAATCAATAATCCATGATAAAAAAAATCCTATGGAGAGATATAATCCTAATATTAATTCAAATTAGAATAGATGAAAATAGTCTGCAATATTCAATGCACAAAAAAGGGATGCAACCTTTCAAAATATCTTCTTTGAAATATTCTTAAAAAAAAATAAAAACTTATTTTAATAAAATAAAAAAAGTTATGACAGTACACTGGTATGCAAAACAATTAACCTTGATACTGAAATTTCGAATTAAATTTCACAATCAAAAGATTTTTAGTGACTTACTAAATATGACATTCAACATCAGAAGGAAAAAATTTAGAATAAGATTATGACTACTGCAAAAATTGCAAATTTCTCAACATGATCCAATACTAGATGACACAAACAATTAATTTTTAAAATATAAACAGAAAAATATAAGTTTATAAATTAAATATGCTTTACTTAATAATTATTAAAATATGTTGGCTTTTAATTAATAAAATTTAAGAATTTTAATAATTATCCTATTTTAATGATTAAAAATCTTTCTATAAATATACTTTTTTATTTAATGAAATATCAGAGAAGAATTATTTTTTGACACAAGTTTGCCAAAAAATAACTTAAAATTTGATGTAGTAATCCCATTACTGGAATTAGAACACATAAAATATAAGATAAAAATCTTTTATTAAATAAATTTGTAAAATGTATTTTTGAATAAATTTTAAAATTTTTAATATACCAACATTTCTTATTTTTAGGCAATTCTCAAATTAAAATACTAATACCAATTGGATGAATATCCATGAAAATGAGCAATTCTATAAGAAAATTCAAATATTTATTACTTTGGAAAAGGAAATTTGTTTGAATGAATATGAAAAATTGTGTACTAATATTTTTTCTAATATAAAATTGAAAGAATTCATCTAAATCAGAAACTTACAGTTGCTGTTTAAAGAACATAATTTTATTGCTTTTAGTTAAAAATTCAGAAAATCAATCTACAACTATGAAACAAGCATAAAAGAGATAATAAATTTTGCAAGTTAAAAATAAATAGGGAATCATATTGGAATAAAACCAGTTACATACTATAAAAGAATATTGATGCAATTTCTTTTATATGCGAACATTTTATGCTATATATCAATACAAATTTATTATGTATTAAAAAAATAATAGATTATAATTTAATCTATCAAACTGGAGTTTTGGTTCTCAAACTTTCATACAGAACATAAATCATGCATTCACAAGTGAACAAATACATAGAAATCTAGTAACACCAAAATTTTAAACCCTTCATAAATAATTTAATTGAAAATTTATAACAAAAAAATAATACATTGCACTTTATTATAGGCATATTTGAAATTAAAAAAAATAAAAATAAAAAATAAATAAAAAAAAGGACATGAAAATTATTTACTAGATTAAATATAACGATGTTTACAATTACTTACTGGAACCATCTTCATTTCTAGAAGAAGGCTATCTAAGAATTGAAATTCAGAGTATTCAAGAGCAGTTAATTCATGTTTCAACTCTATTATACGCCCAATGCAATTGTCAATCATCTTCTTAAGAAAACGTCTTTTTTGCGATTGAAGAATATTTTCATAGCAATCAGTGAACTTATTGACGATTTTTATATATTTCAGGTAAGTTTTAGAGATTTGATTTATTGTCATCTGACGTTCCTGATGATAAATACAAAAGCATTGTTTGTTAAGAAGTTCTAAAAAAGAAAACACATGGAAAATAGAAAATAAAATTAAAACTATACATTTTTCATACAGGAGTACTTTTTTACTAAAAAATATATGTATATATAAATCTTCTTTTGGGGACTGAAGAATATTTTATTATACACATAAAATATTTCCCTTCAATCACAAAAAAGATGCTTATATATATATATATATATATATATATATATATATATATATATATATATATATATATATATATATATATATATATATATATATATAATTTATTACAATACAGTAAAGTTAGCAGTAAAATCTGAGATAATTTTCAAAATAAAATAAAATAAATTTACGACTCAGTTAATAATATTTTATTATTTAATATAGACTAAATAATTATATATTGATATATATATATTGATTAATTGACAATCTACATTTAAATTTTATAAACATTGAATTTTGACCACCCAAACTTTTAAATTTGATTAATGTAAAGATATAATTATCCTAAAAATTTGTGTAATCACCTCTTTAAATTATCTTATAATTGTAACATTAATAGAAGTACATCAAAAACATAAAACATTTTTTTAATTTTTAAAAATTATTTCATATTATTTAAATTTAACAATGATTTATAAATTTACAATAACTAAATATAAACTATATATAAATTATATGTAAGACCATTTATTTCCTTATAATTTTAAACAATGAAATACATAAATAAACAAAAGTTAAAGAACACTAATATGCTTTTAAAGGCTTAACTTTACTCATGCTTTTATATGCATTTAATAAAAATTTGTGCAAAATAATACCGAATTACCTTTGCTTTCTGCTGTTTAAAAACTGACAATTTTTTTTAAAATTCAGTTAATATTTACTCATTAAACTATTATGACAATAAATATTCATAATATATATTATTTAAAATAATTTCTTTTATATTTTAAAATCCTACATTTTTAAATTTGAAATTTGTTTTCTGTAATTCTATTGTAGTTTTACAAAAAGAAAGAGATTTTAAAATGAGAATTTGATTTTGTAATATTTTTACCCAGTTAATGAATTTCTCTATAAAAATTTATATTTCCAAAACAATTATTTCAGAAGAAAGTATTTGTAATAAACCAATTAAACATATTAAAAATGAAATTTAATCAAAGTACATATTAGATGATAATTTCGATCAGATTATTAATAATTAATAATCTAGATTAGAAAATATTTTAATACGTAACCATTATCTTAACTGAAATTTTCAAGTAAAACATTAATCATATAATTAAATAAGATAATATTTAGCATTATAAATAAAATTAAAAAATTCAAACTGTATAAAAAATTGACAATTAGCAATTGATAACTATTAAAATAAAATATAAGGGAATTAATAATCACTTAAAAATAATATAAAGTTTTTTAAGGTAAACATTACAGGTCCTACATGTTTCATTAAAACAACAATAATTCAATACACTTAACCTGATCTGAAACAGATTTTTCGGCCATTTCTTGTTCAAGAAGCTGTGATAACTCAACTTGAGTTGATTTCCAAAGCATATCATACTTTCTAAAAAAAAATCATGTTTTTTTCATTTTAAAACAATATATTATATACATTCTCCAGCATCTATCTGAATTTAAAATTTTACAATTAAACTAATATTAATTTTTACACAAAAATTAATCAAAAACTTTTATACATATTTTTATAACAAACTTTAGAGTAAAAAAATACATATATATAAAATAAAAAATTAAAATGCACACTAAATAAAAATATTAAAATGTATGCATATTAATTAAATTTTTTTTTTAAACTTTACACACAGCAAATATTTCATTTATATTTGCTTAAAGATATTGTATTCATCTTAATTTTAATTTTTCAACTCCTTCTTTCAACATAATTCATTGAATTCAGAAATAAAATCAAATAGTTAGACATAATAAGTATCAAAAAATTATTCATTTTAGTCAAAGATTATATTTTATTTGTTGAAAAAATTTCTCATAATTATATCAGTTTTCAGCAGAATACACAAAGAAAATTGTTTAAACAAGCATAATTGATCAGCATTCTCTTACATGTATACAAAAAATTTACATAAATATATACAAACACACATACAGTAAATAAAATAAAATAATGGTTATCCAAATAAATAGAAAAACTGTAATAATATAAAATGTTTAATTCTAAAAATGCCATTATTGCCAGATTGCACATCAAATAGTTCTTTAAAAGTAAAGAAATAGATCTTTCTGGATTTTTTTTTTCAAATCATATTAAATGTCATTTAAAAACAAGACTCATTTAACATAATAAAGAATAACGTATAAATGTTTTTTAAAGGTTCATATTATCTTGCCTTCTAAGATAACCTGAATAAATAAACACTACAAACTAAATTTTTCATACAAAATTTTAACTGTGAATAAAAAGCAATCTGTAAAATAAAACTGTTCTTTCATCCACTAAAATAGTATATTACTAAAATCTTTAAATTTTTAATTTAAAAAAAGATTAAATAATTTTAGTTAAAATTTTAAATTTAGAAAAGCTAAATTCCCTTTATAATTTACATAAAATGAAGAAATTTTCAAAATTAATCCAAATGAATGGGGTTCTACAGAAAAAAATAATGAGCAATATATAAGAATGGAAAGATTCAGATTATTTTTTTGGTGAAAAGCTGATAAAGTTTATTAAATAATCTGTATTAAAAAAAAGGTAAAAATTCAAAACTATATAAGATAAAATGTTAAATAAATTCAATATTGAAATCACGAATACAAACAGATAAATAGTTTGTGAGAGAATATGATTTTCTAATGCAATAATAGATCTAAATGAGAAGTTTTTCAGCAAAAGAATTATTTTATATAGATATTTTAAGATTTTTTACATTTAGTTCGTAACAAAATATATTTAATAAGAAATTTACACAAAATGTGAAATGTATATACAACATTTAAAATAAAACTGTGATTTTGAAAAACAAATATAGTATAAATTACTAATTATACTATAAATTACTTTTACTATTTTATAATATGTTTTTCTTCTGACTACAGAGTCAAAGTAAGAATAGCACTATGAATAGAAAGATAAAAAGACTGGAATTATATCTTGTCTACTAAACAGATTTGATAATAAGAAAAAAATATTATAGATTTATTGATAAAACTTTAAAATATCATTGTGTGTTAAAAAATAAAAACAAATTTTGGCGAAAGAAACTGTTGTAGTAAGTTCTAACTTCTAATTTAGTTCTAGAGTTAATTTTAACTATGAATTTTGAATTAAAAATTATCCTTTTTTAATTTCCATATTTTAAAACATGAATACAGATGACATGAAAAAACAAATTAAAGTTTGATCTTAGAATTTATGACATACAAATTTTAGGTGAAAATTTTCAAACAAAAATAATCATGAACCAATTTTAAGTTTCCTACTAAATGTAAAACTTATGTCAAAAAAAATAAATAAAAGCAATAAAATTGCAGAATTTTTTTTTAAAAAACTGTTAAATGTCAGAAATACATGAAAAGTTTCACTGTGAGTTCTTTTATTTTATCAAAATTATAAAATATCGAAAATAAACTTTTTCTTGAAACAGTATCAGGATTTTTATATAAATGATAAAATGAGCATCATACTTTTCAATTAATGATATGATGAAAAAAATACATATATAAAAATGTATATAAAAATTATTATTTTAAAAACAATATAAAAAAATCACAAATTTCTGCCAAGGGGCACACTAAAGTATATTTTTCCCTAAGTTGAGTAACAAATTTATTAATAAGTAATAAGTTTCTAAAAATCTCCATAAAACAATATATAATTTATACAAAATTCAATATATAATATATGGAAATTTACAGAAAAAAACAAATTATTTTAATTTTAAATATAAGAAATAACAATACATAAAAATCTAAAATATACTTCATAAAGATTCAAAATAAAAAAAACTAAAATATCATGGGCTATAAAATAAAAGTTAGAAAAAAATATAATATTTCTTAATTTGCTTAAAAATACTAGTTAATATAATAGATTAAATTATAGGCAGTAGTTAATGAATAATATCACAATTCCATATAATAGAATAAAGATAAAATTTTCAGCTCCTATAATGAGAACTAATTAAAATACATATTTATGTATATCAGAATATCAAATATTAATATTTAAAGAAAATTGATAAAAATAAACTTACTTGTTAGACATGCTTTGATGGCAAAATGAGAGAAATTCCCAAATTTGTAACCTCTTTGTTTTAAATATTTTCTGTACATTTGTCACAAATATCATGTATCAACACAGTATTAAGCAACAAAAATAAACTTGATTCTGATTTTTGCAATTACTTCCACAGTTGTTAGGAAAAATCTTCAATTATATTAACATTAACCAGTAAATAAAAATAAATCAATGTATAATAATAAACACGAAATTTTCAATTAAAAATTATTATTATTTCATTCAATTGTTTTCATACTTTACTATACTATTGTCTCTTACAGTTTTGGAACAAAATACAAAAATTTTTTAAATCATCAAGGGAAATAATAAAATTAAAATAAATTGCACAAAATTATTTTATATTCTAAGTTGAATTAACAATTTGAATTTCAGAATAAAAATATTATAGTTAGTAAAGAAATAAATTTTTTTTCTGTAAATTCTTATAGTACTTAAGATACATTTTCGGTTTCCTATTTATTATATTCATTTAGGAAAAAAAATTTCGACTTTTCATACGCATAATAATCTCTATTACTCATTAAGCTTGTTCATTTAATTAGAGTTTCAAAAGATTTCGATGCTAAAGTAATTTGTTGCATAAATTGCTAAGTAATTTCAAAATAACGAACTTTTCGTTACTAACGTTACCATAGTAACAAACATTACGTTAATGCCAATAATTTTGTTAAATAATTTCTTAAATGAATTAAATACTTGCATATGACGTCATCGAACCCATGCGAATGAATTTTCTAAAGGATATTCCCTTCTGAGTACATATTTTGTTTACATTTTATAATCTTACTAATTCTAGAGATGAATTGAAAATAAACATGATCATGTGAAACATACACAGTGATCATTGATAAATAAGCATTAAATGTTAACATATTGAAATAAAGAGAAAAAGAAATTAGAATTGCGCTTGAGTAAATGATTTCAATTTTCGTGAGTGTCAAAAGGTCTCCCGGAATGTATAGCAAACATATAAACAGCAGATAAAGTTCTCTGTCTTATTTTTTTTTCTCTTGAAGTGAAAGTATTTAGTTAAAATATTTCAATTTTATACTTAAAAAATATTTCTTTTTGAAAGGGGGGGTATAAAAGATTTTAACTTTCCAACTTTTCAAACATTTATTATTAACGCTTCAATAGCTCAATCGTGCAATTCATTTACAAACTGAAAAATTTTAAAGCTTCAGTTTGTAAATAAATGTATTTCTGAAAGGTACTTGTTTACCAGAGGAGGGTCGGTCCCAAAGTGGTGACCTTTAGGGTTTATTGGTATCATTCAAAAGTGGTTTATGGAAAATTAATATTGAGTTGGAGGTCCCTGAACAACATCAAGAGATCCGCGTAAGGTTTTGTGGTAGAAAAAGAGGAATTTCTTTCTTTCCAAAAGTGCGACAGCTAAGTTGGCGAAGCGTGCATTATGCCAAGTACAATTACAGAAAACTACTAGAGATGGCAAAAGCAGTTATTTCTGATAACTAGTTATCAACGCTACGTTCCAAGGATATAACATGTTCTAAAAAGCGGTATCAATTAACGGCTTTTTGAAAAGTTATTGCAAGAAATCCGTTCCCTTTGACCTTCTTGGAAATTCTATGGAGCGAAACATGGAGGAAGGAATATAAGAGGAGAAGCTCTAACCGCGAAATAGCATCAGCGCCGGTGAAGTAGCTAGCAGACGATATTACGTCCACTCTGTCTTTCAAGGGAAACAATACTTTCTTATTGAACACACAGTATAGGCAACCATTATTTTCATTTAAATTGCACACGCCGAAATAAAAGTGATTTAAATTAAAATTGCTTACTATTTTTTAAAAAGTTATTTTTATTGATAGTTAATTGCTTATTTTTTATTTTTGCTAATTATTAATATTATGTATTTCAATAAAGAAATTTTAGGCGTGTTATTCACATTGACTTTGAGATAAACACTTGAATAATATGAATTAAATTAAATATCATATTATTATATATATAATCATGAAAAATATCGATTTTTCTTTTCTTTGTAGCAAAGTTTTCCTACCCATTTTATTTCCTGTGATTTTTTCCATGCATGAAAATATTCTGCCATTTGGTTATAATTTTCCGATTTATAAGAAAGAATTATGCTTCTGTATATAAATTTATTTATATCTATATAGTAAAAGTAATTTTCCTTTGATGTATTTTTAGTCCAATATTAGAAAAAAAGTTTTTATTATCAATTATTTGTAAATAAATTTCGTTGCATAATGTAAAGTAAAAAAAATATATATATAGCATAAAGTCAACTGTAAGAAACCTAGAAACTAAATTAAATATATTTTTGTTATCTAAAATTGAATTTCAATAAATCTTAATTTATTATATTTAATAAGATTTATATAAGATAAAAATATCTTCTTACGAAATATGATATTTAAATATTTATGTAATGTTAAAAACTCAGTACTTTTGTTTTAAAAAATTGAAATTTATTCACTAGCAAAATAGTTAAATGTATTCCTAAACTAATAAAATTAATCCACTTTGAATTAATTTTTATACAGATGAGTTTTTAATATAATACAATGTGATATTTTTCTTTTATAATGATTATTCAATAAGCATTCATTAAAATAATTTCTGCTTAAACAATGAAGTTTAAATGAGTATATTTTCTTAAAAAGTCTTATAACAAGAGACTTAATTTTAAACAACAGGTTTAGTGTAATGTTTTGGAAGACAGAGGGGATATGGCAATACGTCAAGAGACGCTGGTTGTCATTTTGAGTGACTGAGTTCCTGTGTTCGAGACACGCACCTCCAATTTATTAATTTTCGCTCCTAAAGGGTTGAATTGTTGGTCTTAATGGGGAGTATTTTCTGATTTAAGAATTGCTCATTTTATTTCCTATCATTTGGTTAATAGTCGAGCCCTGTATTTCCCCAGGAATGGCCGTACAGACAGTATCTTTATTAATCCAAAATAAGGGAAGGTTACAGAATTTTGGGCATTTACAATCTATAACAGAGTAAAACTTCATTACATATGAGATAACAATATGACAAAAATAAAAAACATTCTTTGGGATACATATTCTTGACTATTATAATTATATACATTATTGGTTATTTACAATGGTTTCATGTTATTTACATTGCTCTGGTTGCATAATGTAATATATTTACAATTTGCTTAACATTACTTCACAATAATTTTTTATATACAGATTGATAAGTTATGTATACAATTTAACTCCAGCTAGAGCTATATGAATTACACATACATTTTTATAATGATGCAAATAAGTATTTATGATTTGTTCAGTACCGCTCTGCATATTACCTGCAGATGCAAGTGGTTTATGATGCGTATTTATATTTACATCAATATTAAATTTACATCTATTATTATGTTTATAGAAAGATTACTGGATTTACCTGGGTCTTAACTTTACGTTTACATTGTATATGTCTTTATATGCTCATATTGGGTTAAATTCGTTCAGTAAAAGCATTAATTGTAATTAAATTTCAAACGAAATTAAAACCAAAACACTAGAAATGGCAGAACATGCATAGTGGCTTTCTGGTTCCTTTTTAGTATGAACGTGATTTGTTCCGGTCGATTAACCTCATCTTTCCCAGGTGTTCCCCAGGGCTAGGGAAAATATAAGGGCTGGCTCATCGCTTTGAGGTGTCGCATGCCGCCTCGTCACCGGAAAGGGGAAGAGCGTGACGTCACTGGGCATCGACTAGCTGGCATTATCTATGCTAGCTTGTGTCTGATCGCAGCTTTCTCATTCATTTTGGCTTGTTTAATGTTAATGTTTTCATTTTAATCTAGAGTATTTTCAAAGAGGAAAACATGACATCGTGTGCTGATGCTACGTGTTGAAATACACATCAAAATACAAAAGGAAAACACATAATATTTCATCGAGTTCCCAAAGAAAATCGAATGCTTTCGAAGGAATGGGGTCCAAAGATGTCGAAGAAGTGACAAATCAACATCAAGAATGGTAGAGTGTGCAGTGAGCATTCTGATTTGAATGAATATAAGGACGACATGCAAAATCGACTACTTGGTTTGCCAGAGAAAAAATTATTAAAACCGACGGCTCTGCCTAACCTTAAACTACCTACTTTAAGCAAAATTCGAAATACTCCAAGAGAACAGATTCAAACGAAAAGAAAATTAGTAGAAGTTATTGAAAGAATTGAGTGTCGGAGTCCACATAAATTATGTGATACAAGAAATCAGTGTGATGGTGACATTAAATGCCTTAAATGCAATGAATATTTAAAAAATATAGAAGAATTGAAAAACAGAATATTATGCGGAGAAAATACAATGAAATTCCTTAGAAATGAACAAAAAAGAAATCAAACTTCAACACCAAAAATAATTAAACGAGATTGAAATCAAATAAAAAAATTGCTTTTAAATGAAATACAAAAATTAAAAATGAAAATAAATGACTTCAAAAGGAGAACGTTAAACTTAGGAAGATGAGTATAAATAATTTATTCCCTTATAAGCGTGAAGATGAAGAAAATAAATTAAGAACTAAATGGTCATCTAACACTATTTCAAAATGTATTTTAATTAGGTCATTATCTTCAAAATCTTACGATTTTTGGCGAAATAAAATGGGATTAAATATGCCAAGTGCAAGTACTTTGAAAAGATGGTGTTCCAAGTTAGTTGCATGTTTGGAATTCTTAAAGATGTAATGTTATTGATGAAAAATTTGCGAAACTTTGAGCGACGTGGAAAAGATATGTTCTTTGATCTTTGACGAAATGCACATAGATTCGAAATTGTGTTACAACTCTTTATTGGATGAAATATTAGGCCCATTTTGTAAAGTTCATTTTATTGAGAAGATTAATTTTCACGAGAAAACAGCCAATATTTTTTGATTTCGACTGTAAAATGAATAAAAAAACTTTTATTTACTGTAATAGAAGTTGCATTTACTGGTATTCAAGTTCGAGCAATAATTTCGGATCTTGGCGGGTGTCATACCTTATGGAAAGAACTCGAAATAACTTTTGACAAATCGTGTTTTCTTCATTCTTCAAAAAATTCAAGGAAGATATGGGTTTTCGCTGATATGTCTCATTATATCAAGTTATTGAGGAGCCATTTTTTAGATAGTGATTTAGTTTTAAGTGACGGTACAATAATAAATTCTAGAATATTATATGAGATATTGAATAAAGATGTCTGGGAAATAAAAATTTACCATAAACTTAAAGGAAATGAAAGACAAAAGGTTACACCTGCAAAGACTTTATTTTCACAAAATACTACTAAAGCTATAATACATTCACAGAAAATACTAAAACGGCTGCATTTTTTGCATTAATTCATAATTTATTTGATATCATGAACAGTTCCGTACCAATACCTCCCAGTAACAAGCCTTTAAAAGCTGCTTTTGGAGTGCAAAAATACTTTGATACTCAAAAAGAAACTTTAAACGCATTCAAGGAGGAAGTTTTCAATTTACGTGTATTTGGAAAAAAAAATGGATTTGCCTTTTCAGAGAGGGATTATTATTTCAATTCATTTTCCTTATGGATTATTATATGAAGACTTAAAATCTATAAATGTGTCTTATATTTCAACAAATAGACTTACTCAAGATGCGCTCGAGAGCCTCTTCAGCCAAATTAGGTTGGTTGGTTGGTTGGGTTTTATGGCGCAAGGTCCAAATATGGACATGCTGCGCCAAGAATAAAGTTTTGGAAGAATATATTTTTTTCATTTACTTATTTTGTTTTATTTTATGTATATATGTTTCTTTTTTTTTTTGAAAAACCAAGCAACATTAAAATTTTAAAAAACAAAAATCAGTGTATATATAATCTTAAAATCCATATATAATGGTAGAGCATAAAATAAGATAAATGAAATGTAGATATATAAAATTTTAAAATGTATAAATATAAATTATATAAAATTAGAAAAACCTATTGCTTTCAAATAAGCAAATAGGTTTCTATTGGGTGGTTCTCCCACCAAATCAAACATAGTTAAAAGGTTTGTTTTGAAAAATTTAAAACGGTAGACGTTAAAAATAGGAAATGAGATTAAAATATGATAGACAGTAAATGCTTCATCAGACGCTTCACACCATGGATTTAGTTCACTTAAAAATAAATGTCTGTGTGTGAAACGTATGTGTCCGATAAGAAGGCGAGTCAATCTAACATCAGCACTTCGTAACGGTAAAATTGATAATGAGATGAGGGATGAGAAAATGGTATGTAACTTGTTGCCGACCTGCATGTTCCACAATTCTTGCCAAAGACCATGTATAAAACTTTTTATACCCTTTCTCACATCAGAGAGCGGAACCGATAGGGAAACTGGATCTGATGCAGCCTTTGCAGCTGCATCCGCTCTCTCATTTCCATCAAGACCTAGGTGTCTTGGTATCCAAAAAAATATAATATCATATCCCTTGCCAGCAAGAGAGTCTAATGCTCCGAAAATCTTTGACACAACAGTATGGCAAGTAAAACTATTGTTTCTCAATGCTTCCAATACATTCATGCTGTCAGTATATATACAAAATTGACGATGACCATCTGCATTCACATGCTGAAGCGCATAATAGATAGCTGTGGCTTCAGCGGTAAAGATGGAGCAGGACGAATGCAGACTGTAACTGAAAGCTGTATTGTAAATAAAAACTCCACAGCCCACATGTCCTGCTGTTTTTGAACCATCTGTGAATACAGGTGTGTATGATTGATACTGACAGCGATGGTTGGAAAAAAGTGCTTGAAAAACAATAGATGTTGTGTCTGATTTTGAAAATTGCGCAAAAGAGTTATTAAAGTTAATTGTTGGATCATACCAAGGCGGATGAAGAAAATGATCATTTGTTTCAATTTGAGCATCACATAGGTCTGAGAGCTACAGATTTGATTTGGCTCGTGTGAGAAAAGGTGGGATTCTCATTGGATGAGCATCATATAGTCTTTTATGAAAGGCATTAGGAACCATGGAACGTACTGGATGGTCAGGGGTCGACATGATTTTAGCATAATAATTAAGAGACTGATGCATTCGTCTCAGGTCTAACGGTAATTGATGACATACAAAGTATAGACTCTGGACGGGTGATGTGCGGAATGCCCCAGAACATATCCTCAAAGTAGAGTGATGAACTGTGTCCAGTCTTCGTAAAACAGAAGATCTAGCCGATCCATAAACAACACATCCGTAGTCAATGCGGGATAGAATCAGTGACTGATAAATTTGAAGAAGTGATGTGTGATCTGCACCCCAAGATGTATTTGACAACACCTTGAGGATATTAAGCGATCGCTCACACTTCTTCCGCAAATATAAAACATGCGGTAGAAAAGTTAATTTTCGGTCAAAGATAATACCCAGGAATTTTATTTCATTAACTACTTGTATTGGAGTGCTGTTGATATAAATTATAGGATCATTATGCAGGCTAGTCTTTCTACAGAAGTGGACACATTTACTCTTGCTTGGAGATAAAGTGTGGCCATTCTCAGCACACCATGCTGCAAGCTTGTTAACTGCTGTTTGCAGTTGTCTCTCAATTAATCGCATATTAGTCTCCTGACATGATATTTGCAGATCATCAACATTGAGTGTACCATTTATTGATGGTGGTAATTGATATAAAATGTTACTGATGAAAAGACTAAAAACATTGACACTTAAAATAGAGCCTTGGGGAACGCCCTCGGCTTGAGTAAAAGTATTGGAAAATACAGTTCCAATACGGACTTTAAAAACACGGGAGCTTAAAAAATTTTGTAGGAATATCGGGGTAGATTACCCCTAAAGCCAAAATCATATAGTGAACGGAGAATTCCATATCGCCAGGTACGGTCGTATGCCTTCTCGATGTCAAAGAAAATGGAGACCAGATGGTTCTTCCGCACAAAAGCATTGCGGATTTGGGTCTCCAAATATGTGACATTATCAAGAGTGGATCTTCCTTTTCGGAAACCACTCTGATTAATATGTATACATTTATTTTTTTCTAAGACATATACGAGACGGGCGTTGACCATACGTTCGAGAGTCTTACAGAAGCAGCTCGTCAGAGCTATTCGTCGATAATGGGAAGGATCGGAAGGATGTTTACCAACCTTAAGTACCGGAATCACTATTGCTTCATTCCAAATTGATGGAAATTTCTTTTCAGTCCAGATCCTATTGAACAAAAATAACAAGCTCGAAAGAGAGTCTGGACTTAAATTTCGAAGCATTTGATAGCTGATTCCGTCTGGTCCTGGACTGGTATCATGTGTCTGCTTTAATGCTCTCTTCAATTCCAACATCCGAAACTCACAGTTGTAAGGCAAGGCTTCACCCTGGTTAAAACGAATTGGTGTTCGCTCAGCACGACTCTTAGTTCTTAAGAACGAGAGACTATAAGAGTCGTTTCTTGAGGCGCTAGCAAAAGTTTCACCAAGGGTATTAGCAATGTCTTCAAGAGAAGAGTATACAGCAGCTCCGGTTTTTAAAAGAGGAATTGAAAAATCCTTATAAATGCCATTGGCTGCCTTCACTTTTCTCCACAACTTCTGTTTTCTGGATGTGTATGATGTAATTGAAGATACATAGTGACACCAAGATTCCTTCTGACTTCGAAGACGAGCTCTACGAGCTAATGCTTTAGCTCTCTTAAAAGCGATAAGATTCTCCGTTGTGGGGTATCTCCTAAATAACCCCCATAACTTCCTTTGTTTTTTATAAGTTTCTTGGCATTCTTTATTCCACCAAGATTTGCTACGACTGTGTAGTGTAGGGGAACTCTTAGGAATTGAAGTATCATCTGCATTCTTAATTGTTTCGGTGACTTTTGATACGGCAATATCAATATCCTTGATTGAAACCATTTCATAATCAACAACTGCCAATTGTGAAAATAATGTTTAATCTGCCCCACTGTACATGTAAGTAGGTAAGCGTTGTCTTACCCTACTACCTCCAGTCTGGGAGATGACGAGAGGAAAATGATCGCTATTATGCAGATCATTTCCTACTGTTAGATTTAACAATGACAGAAGAGATGGAGAACAGATGGCCAAAACGAGGGAATGAAACGTTCTTGTGGGTATATGGAAATACGTTTTCTCGTCGGTATTAAGCAGACAGAGACGGTTATCAGAAATAAACTGTTCTATCTGCCGACCGCAAGAATTGATATCATCATTTCCCCAAAAAAGAATTATGTCCGTTAATGTCACCGAGTAACAGAAATGGTGAAGGCAGCTGATCAACTAATGCATCGAATTCCTCTTGGCGTATGACATCGTGTGGTGGTAAATATAAACTACAGACTGTTAATCAGCATAAAGTATGAATTCTTACAGCAACAGCCTGTAGAAAAGTATTCAATGGATGGACAGTGCTGGGGAAATTATTAGATGCTAATATACAAACACCTCCAGACACCGCTCCATCATCACCACAGTCTTTTCTAATATAGTTAAATCCTCGCATGGAAAAGTTATTGTTAGACTTCAGGAATGTTTCCTGAAGTGCAATACATGTGGGATTATAAACTGTTTTTAGAGACTTGATGTCATCAAGATGTGATCGCAAATTATGGCAGTTCCAAGAAATAAAGGAAGTTATTTTTTAAATTGAAAAGCTCCTTTACTGGAGCTGGAAGGCGGGTCTTCTGTCATATCCTCGAATGATCCATCATCGTCCGAGGGAAATAGAGAAACTGCGTCAGTCTCCAGGCAAAAGAAAGCATTATGGATGGAAATTTTGATTTTGCAAAGGAGCTTTTCTAGAAAACGTAGGAGTTTTTTTGAACATTGGCTTTTCAGATGATTGGGGTAATCTCACTGGGGAAATAGAAACAGATTCAGTTTGGGTGCTGCTCGATTTAGTAATTTTTCTGGCAGCAGTGGCATAACTGACTCCTGGCAGTGGCGTACGTGAAGTGACTAATCGTCCTGCCTCGGGATAGGAACATTTGTTGTTTACCTTAATTGTGGCTATCTCTTTTTCCATCATATACTGAGGGCAACTTCAAGAATAGGAGGGCTGGTCACCATGACAGTTGACAAATGCCTCCTTTGCTGTGAAATTCGTACTATCATGGCCAACCACGCAACGTGCGCAGGTGATTTTGCCTCTGCAAGAATTTCTCGAGTGTCCAAAGCGCTGACACTAGAAACATCGCAAGGGATTTGGGATGTATGGCCTGATGGGCATATTCATATAAGCAGCTTTTACATACTGCTGAAGGTCTGGCGTCGCAAAAGTCAGAACGAGGTGCTTAGTATCAATTACTTTGCCATCCCGTCTGACTGTTATGCGTCTAACGCCACAGACCTTCTGATTCTGTAAATTTTCCAGAATCTCTTCCGTCGGCGAGTACAGCAAATCCCTAGCAGAGATAATACCACAGAAGAAATTAAGGTTTCCGAGAGGCGAGACAGTCATTTCCATGTTAGCCAGAGATTTCATGCTTGCCAGAATGTCTGCTTGTGAGTCAGAAGCTGCCTCAACAAGCAGGTCTCACCTGAGCGCATTTCCTGAACCTTCTTAACTTTCCCAACAATACCCGATATTCCTTTAGATATTAGGAAAGGGGACACAGTTGTAAAATTCCCTTCTTTCCCTTTAATTACGAAATATTTTGCCTGTAAATTTTCAAATTGTTGCTCCCGTGGGAGATATGTAAAATTTTTAATCTCCATAAAATATTTTTTAAAATTTCGGGACCTGACCGCACCACTCACCACCGAGTCCAACAAGGGGATGCAGACCAGCTGCACCAGTGCTAGCCAGGTCCTATCCCAGATAGCAAACGGTAGTCCTTGGGACGTTCAGAGGACGTCCTTTCCGAACCAAATGGACGTAATTTGGATGTGAAAGAACGTTCGCTGGATGTCCGTCGACGTCCTACGGACATCCCAATGTCCGGAAGTAGTACGTACGTAGGACGTCCCACGTACCTCCGAGACTGACGTTATTTGGACGTAGTTTGGCGTATATTTGGACATTCAGATAATAGCCATAAGGTTTTTAATATATTTTTATTATTAATTAAATGAGAGTTATCATTGTTTTTAAGCAATATTTCAGTTAACTTTATTTTATTATATAAAAATAAAGCTTACATACTTTATTTACAAGTAATTTATGTATTTTAGTTTATAACATTTTTCATATAAAGTTCTTTTCAATTATTTTTTAGAGTAGTAATTTCAAATAGTGAAATTCGCAGTTTGTTTTTTCAGTGAATGAATTTCTCTTTTCTCCTTAAAGAGAGGAATTTTTTAATTTCGTTAATTTTTTGCTTCATTGTTCTGAATTGAGATTAATACTGTTCTGAAAAATAAATTATTGCAATAAAATTGATGTATTAACTAAACATGTCCTTCAAATGAAAATATATATATATATATACTTATATACTTTTGAATGAAAAAATTGTTACTTTTTTAAGGTAAGATGTATTTAAATGTAAGAGTTTAAAATAATGTAGCACTTTTTTCATTTTGAACTGAACTGTGATATACCTAAACATTAATAACTTCAAAATATACATTAAAAGTAACTTACCAACTAAAAAATAATTATCTAAATTTTCTTAAATACAGTTCAAAAGATGTTTATATATATATATATATATATATATATATATATATATATATATATATATATATATATATATATATATATATAATATTATATAAAGTTCTTTGAAGCACAAAAGTCATACAGAAGGTTTATAATCAATGTTTCTGGGTAACTAAGATTATTTAATCAAATGATTTTGAGATCACTTGTTTTTTGAGAATAGGAATTATGCATGTGAATATAAGAGTACTTGATTTTTCTGTTTTCTAAGAACATCGGTGTTTCACATAGAAACATATTTTGGTACCTTTTAAATATTAAAAATATTCAGATTTAAAAGTGCCCAGCTACAAGTATAAATTAAATGAATATGTGGGTAAGTGGAATTAAATGAAACATTAATATACAGTTTTCCATTTTATTATTTTACAATTTATACATGATTTTTTAAGTACAAATTATTTTTTTTGTTTCTCTGCCCTTTCTTTTGCATGGCGCAGCCAATTTGATATACTCTTGGCCAGTTCCGCTTTTGTTACTTGTGGCACTTGACTTTGGACTGCATCTATAATTAAAAAAGAAAGATTAATATTTTTATAAAATAATTAAAGATTTATAAATATTTTAACAAGTTAAATTTTATTTTAAAGATGTAAATTAGTTTAAAAGAAATATTGCCAAAAAAATTCAACATTTGAAAGCAATAAAACAAAATATATTTTCGTATATTACTTATAGTAGTATATTACTCATGATAGTTAAAACAAATAGCATGCACACACACACACACACCCACAGATATGCATAATAAATTTCAGCAACAAAATGGCAAATAGCCTAACATTGGTATTAAGCAGATTATTTTACTATATTTTCAATACAATAGTTAAAGAATTCATTGAACTTCTTTCATTTTTAACTGAATTATTTTTAAGTATGGCTTCTAATAGTCTCAGATTATGAATTTTATTTTGAATGTTGAATGTTAATTTTTTAATAAACTAACTAGAAAACTCACCAAATATAACATCATGAAGCAATAAATTTGAAAAAGATTTTTTCTTTTTCATGCCCAGGTAACTATACTCTGTTGCTAATGAGTTTGAAATTAAATGACTCATTAAGCGACGCACAATGTCACCAACACTGGAACCTCCAAAACGATTTAAATAAATTTGCTAAAAAAGGGATAATAAAATATTAGTAACATAAAATTTATGAATACACAAATCTAATTACATATTACTGTAGTTTCCATAAAAAAAATTTAAAAGAATAAAGATTAACTAACTAACAAAGATTGACAAGTTTTAAACTAACACAGAAAAATTTCATATTTAACACATTATTTATCATAGCAAATTTCTAGAATAATCAATTGTTTGTGTTACAAATAAATATACAGGATAAGGAACAAAAAGACTGAAATTTCTTCTGCTTAAAGACTACTACACATGCTAGTCAAATTCAAAATAACTAGATTGTAAATGATCTTAAAAAACATCAATAATGAAAATAAAAAGAAAGGAGCAGGCATAATATTAAATAAATTGCATATATGTATTTTAAAGTTCAATTGCTTGATAGCACATATTTTAAAGTTAATTCAATTTGTTTTCAACTTAATTAGTAAATGTAGCTAAAATATTAATCTTATGCAGCAGTAACAAATTATTCAATTATTAAAAATATAAATTAAATTTTATATATAATAAAATCAAAATTGTAGAACCATTGTAAAAAGTCAAAAACAATCCAGACCTGTGCATAAGATAGTACAATGTAGTCATTTTAAATGGGTTTTTAATGTTGCTGTAAGTTGAGTTTAAAAAAATTAAAATAAGTTTAGAGATGAAAATACTATCAAAATTTAAAGATGCATGCAAAATATGGACAGATAAGAGGAAAAAAGTTCATTACGTGCACTACCTTTACATTAGCAATATCCGGTTCTATAATGTTTATATTGTATTTATTATCAATATGTAAATAAATAAATAGACATTTAATAGAAGTTCATTAATATTTCTAAATTAGAAATTTTTATTGCCTTTATCTGAAAGATATGTATAATTTCTCCTTTGCATTAATGTGTATGGCATTCAATATATAAAAAAGCATGAAGGTGATAATGGATTACTGGCTCTAAAAGCCTTTTTAATTTAAAAAATTCTATAAGCTAATATATTTTATTCAATATGTTATTTAAAAACTCAGTAAGTTAGATTTTTTAAGAGAACTTTTTTTCTTGCGAAACTGAAATTTATAAACTTTCTACATTTTTTTATAAATTACAAACACAGTTAAAATTAGAATGATGTTTATATTTTAACTTATCTTTTGGCTTTTTATAATCATCTGCAATAATGCCTACAAAACACATAAATTAAATTATACAAAATACTTACAAAATTTCTCTTAAAATTTAAATTTTGTAGCTTTTGCTCCAAATCTAATAAAGTATCCACATTCCCTATTGGTAAATGAGGCAGTTCAATAGGTTCAGCTTCAAGATTTGATGGCACTGGAGCAGTGAGTTTTTTTAATAATTCGTGCTGAACTTCTTCAATCCTGTCCAACCGTAACTTTATAATTTGCAGTTGTTTCAATATCTCCATTGAATCTAAAATAAAGATTTATAAATAATGTTTATTCTTGACAAGTTAAAAATACATGTAAAGAATACAAATTTGTTTTAGAAAAAAAAATTTTAGTGAAAATATCATAGAAAATAAAATTTGCTATAATGTAAGAAATCTATGCTTTTCTAGTTTAGAAATTAACTTATCAATTAAAAGCGGTTGTAGAATGCACATAACAAGGATTTAATCTTCATACAACTTTATTGTTTTATAACTCAACACTTAAATGATACTTTGATATAAAATTTTAAATTAAAATTGTTTGAAGTCCTAAGTAAATTTTCCTATTGATTGAACAAAAAATAATATATTATTTTCCAATTGCTAAGGACAGGTGGCTTAAATTGTGGTGATACTAATTATTAAACATATCAACTACTTTTCTAAACTGTAATTTTACAAGCATTTTAAAGTAGTAACTATATTACATGCTAAATTTAAACATTTCTTATTTTCTGAATATCTTTTATATTAAGATTATTTCACACATGAAACATTACCTTCAGTAATTTTTTTTGGAGTGACAACATTAACAGCTTCCAACTTTTCTTTAGTTGCATTAATGCAGCTATTCATACTTGGAAAATCTGGATAGCTATTAATAGTGTCATCACAAGCTTCACTCATCTCTGAGGCATCCCTGTCTGTGGGTGTAAAATAATAAGATTCATATTCAGCTTTCTTGAGTTTCTTTACACCCCGCTTATATGAATCTAAATAAAAGATTAAAAAAATTATCATTGAATTTTAATATTGGAAAATCACTAAGATTAACAAAACATATAAATAAATCAAATAATCCAAATTTAGAATTTAAAAAATTTAAACAAGTTTATAAAAACTTTCAAGAACATTGTATATTTAACTGCATATAATATACAATATAAGTAGTTCAAATATTCTATATAAATAACATTTTTAAATTTCATGATTCACCCATATTAAATAATTTAATACCTGATGATGCAAATATCCTCTTTACAGGATATGATCTCCAATTTTTCTCAGGATGTTCTTGTTCCTTAACTGCTGTTTCAATACGTTTCAGTGAAGCATATTTTGGAAAACAGCAGGTTTTACCATCATTCATTAACCATGTGGATGGTACTAATTGCAAGCCATCATCAAATTCAACAACTGAAAATACTTTGTTTGACATTTCTGAAATAAAGAATAATGTTACAATTCATGCAGGAATTAGGAAATCAAATAGTTAAAAGTTAATTTGTTACGAAGTAATTCTGCACTTGCATATTACCGTCTCAACCATTTTAAGCGAATGTAACAAATTTTAATATTTTCTTTTGTTAATATATGAGGAAAATAAAACAGTGAACTAAAATCTTCATATGATTAAAAACTTTATTTTCATTCAAACATAGATATTTTAATTATAAATTTAAAACTTGTAATCTTCTTAAGAGCATTTTTTTCAGGAAAACAAATTTTTAAACTGACATATTTTTATTATTTATAATATATATTTTGTAAGATAATTCCCAAAGGAAAAAAATCATAAGCAAATGTGGTAACTTGATTATAAAGATTCTCCAAATTTAAAAATCAAATTCCAATTTATTAAATATCGCTCCATTTTAATTTTCATTTTTATCGAAATGTATCTTCTGGAAATATACAGTGAATTTTATGTATTATCAAGATTAATTATTAACAAATATTGATATAGCAATCCTAAGGAAATGATCACTAATAATATTGCTAACCTATTTTTTACTAAACACTACTGATCTATATTTCATGAATAATGTTTAATCATAATTTTAATTTATTAATTACATACTAATTAATTAATTACATACATCAACAACAGTATAGTAAATTTAAAACTTTATTTACCTTAAGAATTTAATTTCTTCTGATATTTTTGCAACATATGAAATTTTATTTAAGTCTTGAAAAATTTACATTCCAAATGTTTGCTTTCTTCAGACCTAACAGTTTATTTAATAAAATTGAAGGCATTAAATTGAATAAAATAATTACTTTTGGTTTTAGTGATAAATAAATGAAAATAAGAATACGAATAAATCAATGAATATATACATAATTAATTTAAAAATATAAATCACAAATTCTTAGAAATATTATAAAAGTAATGTCCACACATTTATTGCTTTTCATGTTCACATTTTATCCATAATAATTTTAATAAATTTATTAAATATATGTATTTATATATCAACTATGTTATATATAACAATATTGCATTGTTATTTATAATACTATTGTTGATATTTACATATCAACATTAGTTTACACATCAAAATTAAATAATAAAAATAAACCAATTAATATATGTACAAATATTTTGATTTTCTAATGTAAAAGAGGAAACACAGCAAAACTGTTTTCATATGGCAAAATAACTAATTTCTTAATAACAGAGGATAGAGGCCATAACTGATTTGCAGAAGGATGAGAAACTACGTGTATATTTATCAAGGGAGATTTGCATGGAAGTTCAAACAAATCTTTTCTTTTCTTAAAAACACTTCCTATTATAAAATATTCTCCAACACAAGAGCAAATAAAATTTTTAACTAAAATAATGTCCCCATTTGTCAACAAACAACAGCTGTCACTCAAGGAATCGGCAATTAAGATGAAATCTTTGAATTTTGCTTTCTTATACTGCACTTCAGAAGTGTCATGTTCAATAACAGGACCATCAGAATGAGGTGATGAAAAACAAGGAAAATCATTAATTGATGCTTCAAGTATAGAATTACCAAAAGTTATCAGTTCTGAATATCTTCTGATTAATTGTTGCAAAGGTTTATCTGGCTTCCTGATTAAACATTTTAGCCTTGCCATGTAATTTTCATATTTGAAAGCACTAAAATTATCGAGACATCCAAAATTCAAAACATCATCACATAAATGCAACAATCCATGAACATTATCGACACATATTCCTGCCCATATAATGATGCAAATGTTTACAAAATGTTCTAAAGTGATTGACAATATAAAAGTATTTCCTGCTCAAAATGCTCTGAACACAAAATTCTGAGAGAGACATGTAAGGAAAGGAAATTTATATACCATCTGTTACACAGTATTTTCGAGAATACAATGGGTCCAGTATATAACAAAATTTGCCTGAATTCTGTGGCTTTCCGATGTGCTAAATCACTTAATGATCTTGGTTTTCTGGCAAATTCAGTAGGGACATATCTTACCAGAGTCAAAAGGTTTTCACTTATAGAATTAACATCTCTATAAGGCAATCAATTTAGTAACTCTCCTTTCACCCAAATATTCAGCAATTTCATGCATTACTCCAAGGCAAACAAGATGCATGTAGTCAAGTGGAACATTGGTGACTAGTCCTAAATTAGGAATTTTACATAGAATAGAATGAAGTAAGTAAATCCTCATCAGATCCAAGCTGAAATTCTTCAGTTCTTCTACATGCATCTTTTTCTGGAAAGCAAACTCTTTTCTTTTATAAATTCCTTTAGTTTTACATTTTGTGCAGCTATGATAACCACCATGACTTTTTATACCTAGAATAAATGCTTTTGCTGGGGCATCACAAATAATGTGTTTAACACGGAAATCTAAAACTTCACCATTTACTTGAATTCCATTTTGCGAAAGATGTTTAGCTTCCTCAACAAAATCCTTTAAATATTCATTAGCATTACTTGGTTTTTCAAGACCATGATACATACCTATAATAAAAACGTTATTAGTCGGAATAATGCTACCTAAAATAGGCCAAAACACACTAGAAGAACTTTTGCTAATAGACAAGCCATCAATGTTTACAGAAAGTGAAAGTTAATGACCAGAAAAACCTTGCGAACATATATTTTTTACTCCTCTTTCAATCCCAAAATGTACATAATTTCCAGGACTTACAAGCTTTGTTTCATAAACAAGTGAGGTCTTCAAGATGGTTCGAGGATCTTAAGGGAAGCTTTTGAAACAATCATGCCTTTTCAATAAAGATCCTAATGCATTTTGTGTGATATTATTTTCAACAGACCATTTTACAAGACTGGTGAAAATGTCTTCATGCATTAAATTATCAGCTATAGTATTCTCTGGGGTGTTTGGTTCAGTATCAAAATCTGAACTAGAATTTGATTCACATTCTGAAGATATACTGAAGGTAGAATTTTTATCAGAGGAATCACTAACAGAAGTACAGGCATTTTCCATAGTTGTACTGGTTGATGGTTCAATATTTCTTTTTGATTTGAAATCATTTATAGTAGATGATTTACAACCACTATTTCGAAGAATCACTGAAGTGTTTGATGAGGCAGCAGCACGTCTCGAAATTGACGATCAGACAAGGGAACTGATTTTTCGTTTATAATTTAAACTACTCATGATATAAGGAATTAAAAATACCTTACCTTGTAATAAGGATGCAAAGTTTTTAAATGTGATGTTACTTAAATGGGAAAACCTAACAACTGTATTGCAATAGCTGATTTAAAAAAAAATACACGCACCTTTAATAATTCGTAGTTCCCACCGTGTGTCAAGTATCAACAAAGAGCTATTGCCACAAATATTTTCTTAAAATTTCATTCAAATTCTATAATTTAAAAAATTATTTAAAGTTAATTCATAAAAATCTGTCTTTTATATACAAATAATATAATCTATAAATTATCTTAATACCCATAAATAAAACTTACCTTTAGAATATCCACTACATTTTCTTATTTGGAGTCGTAATTCATGAAAATCTCTTTTAAATTCATGTATTCTAAAGAATATTCTTTTGCCAAATTCTGAAATAGAGCTTCGTTTAATTATATCGCAATAAAAGACATTTGATTTTTAAAGAGACCACATTTTTAAGTAAATTTTAACACTGAATTATTTTTTAACTTTAAATATAACTCAGAAGACGTTTTCAAGACGTTTGTTTGAAGACAGACCATAAAAGGATGTAAAAGTACCTTCCATGGAGGTTTATTAGCAGATTGTCCAAACCAAGTCCTTAAAAGATGTACTCAGGACGTCCTTATTAGGATGTCCCAAGCACTTACTCAAACGACATCCTGGGGACGTCCGAGACACATCCAGGACGTCCGAGGATCAAAAATGGTTGTTCCGGACGTCCGAGGGACGTTCTTTGGATGTTGTTCGCTATCTGGGATACGCTCACAGTACATTCCTGAAGTGGCCTCCACCCTTAACGAGTCACCCAACAGATGTACCGATCACTTGATCCATAAAGCCGATTGATGTGCTGAGGACCACAACACACCTCCCGTTTACCTGAAGCAGAGGCCAAAGTAATGTGTTGGTCTCAGGAGGCCTCAATTACCAGGACTTTCCTTTCCAGGGACACGGGTCTCCACGCACGGCAAACACGTGAGTAATTTTGTCCTCAAGAGTAGCTAATAGCAACAGAGCGGCGAAAGCTACTCAAAGGGAGCCCTCATCCTCTTGCGAGGCAACCACAACGAGGGAGAAAAGAAAGAAATAGCAAAAGCGTAGGGGAGAGAGGAAAGCAAAGATGAGGACAGATCACTAGGGTACCTCGGGATTGTGACACCCGTGTTTACCTAAAGAAGGTAAACCCCCTGAGTGGATCAGTCAAATTAAAGGACTCGGGAGATTCAATGACTTACCTTCTTCTTTTGAAGTAATTATTCGCTTAAAAAATAATTTTCGCAAATAAATTATCTAATTTGTCACCGAAAGTAAACTCTTTAGAAAAGGGAACATACGTTTATTTAACAAGTGAAATGTTAAACTCTGTATTTAATGTAAAATAACGTCAAGAAATTATCAATCCTTTTGATTCTCAAGATGATGAATTAAATCGTGAATTCTTAATTAATTTCTTACCTTTATCTTGGGAAAATGAACTTGCTTCTTCCAATCCAAATTGTGATATATCTCCATTTGAAAAAGAAGCTATGGCTTATGTGGCAGGCTATATTGCTTATAAAATTAAAAATAATTCCCTTGGAACTATATTAAGAAATTCAGTCTATATACCCAATCATTCCGAGTGGATTAATTTAATTTCTGCTGGGGAACTTACTGTTCCAACTAAAGAATGGATTGAAACTATAAAACAAATGGACATAATGTTTCGCAAAATTCATGCCGATATATTTTTTAAAGGGAAAAATGTCATAGCAACAGTAATAAATGAAGCAGAGTCTTCTTTTCTACTGTAAATCTAAAGACAATTAAACCTTTATACGAATTATAGGTATTGAAATAGAAATGCAGCTATAGTATCTCATAATAAAGCTCAACAAAAAAACAAGAAATGGGTCAATAGTCAAAAAATCAAGATAAACTGAAACTAATAGATAAATATATTTTTATATTGGTTATACAATTTTAAATTTCAATATTAATAATAATTTTTTGGCTTTATTAAATAATAATTGCAAATTCGCTAGATATTCGAGAGGTATTTGTAGTTTTTTTCATTCTGATTAAAAACAAAATGAACTTAAAAATAAAAAATATGTATTTTGCTTAGAAACTCCCGGCAGCTTATTCTCCTTCTATGCCTGACTACGTCATCAACGGCTATTTCCGGTGTCAGTTTTGAGGATCATTTGAGCCAGCCCTTCTCTTTCCCTAGCCCTGGGTGTTCCCCCTCTCTGGAAAGAGGGCTTAATTTCCCATGGCAATACGTCAAGCGCGGACCAATGGGGCGGCTCCACCTATATTCCTTCCTCCATGGAGCGAAAGGAAGCTTTCGTGGAGTGACAAAACTGGATTTTTGAGGAAATGAGGTGCAGGGTAAATTTTTGTGATTGAGCATCGCAAATTACTTATGATGAAAGTTTCTTAATGATTTTTGTTATATTTTTTAATAAATTTTTTAGGAATTTCATACTTCATTATACGGAAGCTCAACATTTAAGTCTAGACAGATTTTTCATTTACTTATTTCTTAAAATAATTGCAATGGATTATATTAGATTCATATTTTTTTTTACTGTCAATTGATTTTTATCAGTTAAAAATTCTTAAGTAATGTGTGTTTACATATCTTGTTTCACAATGATCTTAACTGCTTATTAATATATACTTTAATGTATAAAATACACCTAAATTTGAATTTTTTTTAAAAACCAAACTTAATTCAGTTTCTCACAAGAGGAATTTAATTTATTCCTCAATATAATTTCTAATATAAATTCTTAAAAATTATAACTAATGTTTCTTTTACACTAATGATTACTATTGAGTATATCACTTATGCACCAATAAATCTTAAAATATATCTTCTTGGAAAAAGTATTTCTCTAATTAGAGACACAATCTAACTAAAATGTTGAATTGTGATCTAAATTTCTTAATTTTACTATCTTATCAATTTATAAATATAACCATGCGATTAATCAATAGCCAAAGAGCACCATCAATCATTGTTTATGGTAACATCAGTACCCAACCTACAATTTTCAAATGGTGAAATCATAGTAATGATAATTTAACCAGCGATATACACTAAACTAACTTATATTTAATAATTAATTATATTTTACTGTTTCATATAAATTTCTTTTACAATATTCAACATTTTATAATCGAATTTAATTTTCATATAAATCATCTGTGTAATAAAAGGAAAATTGGACAAATACAGATGTCATATTCTATAGAATTGCATATTTATGAACATAAATATAAAATATTTTGTTTAATAATAAAGAATTGTACATGTAAACCAGAATATTTAGCACCTACGAGAAACTATTCGAATATATGAATTTGCCTTTCCGATAAGTTATAGTATTTTACTGCATTACTGCATATACATATAATTCAATTGTGTGTAAAATTTACCTTAAATATCTTTACTAGATGAAATTACTCATCACGGGGAAGTAAAAATAAGAGAGCTATGTTGTTTTAATAAAATGAATTCACAAAGTACTTGCAATTAAACAATATTTTTAAATAAAAATGTATGAAAATTGCTTCTGTAAAATAGATAAACACATTACTACAGTAAATAATTCAGATGCAGTTTTTATTATTGACACAATACATAAATTTACAATTTTTAAAATTATTTGCATATAAAAAAGTTTTTGTTTTAAATGAAGAATTTTATCAACTAATATTTTTTTTTAAATTTGTATTATTTGATCTGCAAATATCTTTTGATATCATAAGAGCTTAAATAAATTAAATTAAACAGAATTAACATTTTTACTTTACATACTATAAAAGCAGTTATTACTTGTCATTTATTTTTATGATTGTTGCGGAATATGTGTTATAAAATTCCATAGTTATTATTTATTACAGTATTTCAAATTAATGTAATTCTTATTCGTTTGAAATTTAATTGAAGAAAAGTTATTTTAATATGTAAATGCTTTATGTTTTTTTAATAAATATACTACAAATATCTATGCAAGGGAGGAAACTCGGAAAACTCTCAAGAACTCATCTTGAAAGACACACATGCATGCTTAAAATGATGACATAATACCATGGGTTATATATACAGAAATAATATTAAAAATGTACAGGAAAGATAATTTGAAATGTGCTAGTAAAATGTATATTGCGCAAATGTTTACTGTAAACTATCCAGTTCACAATGGCCTTAAGAGTTAACAGCATTCTTCGGAGTGGAAGATTTTTGGTCTGGTCTAACAACTTCTGAGGAAAAGGGATGATTGAATCTAATTTGTCAGCGTAGGTACTAAGAGTTTACAAGTTACTGTCTTAAGATACATAAAACCCAGTCTCTGTTTACGAAGAAGCTCTCTCATAAAGATCACGTTATAGATATTTAAAGAAATGCTATACAACGGCTTCAAATTGTTCGACTTTCTGATATAAATTGTCTATCTATTGTACTGAAAAATTTTAATAATTTAACGCATATTTTTTTATGGTACAAGATTTGTAAAAAGACTAATTCATTTGAAAAGATTGTATAAAAAGTATTTCACTTTACTTTTAAGAAAATCTCAAAGTACTTAGAAATCATTGTTAAAGACTTAAAAATTTAAAAATAAATTAATATTTATTTAAAAATTATGAAAATAATGAATAAAATTTATGAAAATTTCCTTCAGAACTGTATTTAACTAAGCAATTTTAATACTCGGTTAAAGTTCATTTATTATATAAAACTTTTTTGAAAAATACTGTTGTCTACATTTAAAAAATAAGTAAAATAACACTTAATAAATACTATGGTGCAATATCTTCAATTCTTATTAAACAACTTTTTCTTCAAATTTCTTCAAAGAGCCTGTCAATATTACAAGCTGATACTTCAGAATGTTTTTCTTAAATATGCAGTTTAATATCTGATGATTTATTTTACGATTATATAAAATGAAAAATGTTATGAGTAGAGTTAATTATTTTAAAGATTTATATTGAAATTAGATAGGGATAAAACTATAAAAAAATCCTTTAATGAACAATTTTTTTTCATCATAATTAAAATTTAACCTGAAAGATAAATGAAAATTTAGAATTTGCAGCTGTAATACGTAGGATATTAATTTTATTGTTATTTTATTTTCAAATATTAAATAAACACAACTACAGTTACAAATTTGCAATAATTAATTTAATATAATTTATATATTGCAACATTTATTATCATGATTCTTAATAACTTAACAATTATAATACTTTTTATTTTAACACAAATTTTATAAATGGCTTTCTACAAGAAATATGATGCAATTCTTTTATTGCAGTACGTCAAATACATTTTTAGGATTGTAAAATTATTACATTAAAAATATTATTTTAATATAATCAATTATATTATCATTTAAAATAATTAAAATTTTATTTATATAAATTAATTTTAACAAATTATGATGATGCTTTCTTAATAAATAAAAAAGATTATAAGTGTCAAAAATTGTTTTTACAATGTATAAATTCTTAAACTACATTTCAAATTTAATTATATATATATATATATATATTATTAGTTTGATCCAAATTTTATCGAATGGTACGTTAGCTTCTTCATTTAATCTTTTTTTAATTTATAAAAACTAACTCCCGAAATTTGTTATTAAATTTAAAATATTTCACGCTTGCTTTGATATGTGAGCATAATTTCAAGTTTCTAAAAAAATGCTTCAGCTTAAAAAAATTACTAAAATTCATAAAAAAATAATAATAAAAGGCTGAAGATAAATAAAATATCCATACAATATTAACACAAAATGTATTTTTAGAAATTCCCATTTTTACAAATGTTTTAATTTTTTTTTTTTTTTTAAATGAAGTATTTTTATTTATGCATCCGCTTTTCAATTAACTTTCCTTCGTCAACGTGAGTAATCGAAAAGTAAACATTCTTAGTTGCTAAGCAACGCAACGGGCCAAGCAAAAGCTTGGAATGTATTCCCGAGAAAACTCAACGTCAACCAAAACAACGTAATAACAACTTCAAAATTTTGTTGTGAAACAACGATAACGGCTTTAAAGTTCCAGAAGTTACAAAATAACATGATGTAGAAACGTTCTACAATACAGTAACGACTTTGAGAAGTTACCATTACAGGAACGATTTCAACAGTTACTGAAAAGAAAAACGTTATCTTAATAACATAATTTTTGAAGATCGCGTTATTTATTAAACAGTTATTTGTTGATAACGGTTCTTAAATAACAGTTCCATTAAATAACGGCCATCTCTCAAAATTACACTCATTCCCTCTCCGTACACACGTTCTAACAGCAAGAGTTGTTAGAACGTGCGTACATGTAATCGATATGCTGTATTTTTATGTTATGTGTGTGTAAAATATATAATATATTGTTTAAGAGAGAAGTTTTCTTTATGATGCCACGAAGGTACAGTTTAAAAAAAATTAGCATCACAAGCCATTATTATTCTTATTATGGAAATTTAAATGAATAACTATAAATAAAATAGTAGTAACTATAGGATGAGCAAAATATAAATATAGATGGGTTTTTAAATACAATATGTTACTCAAGTACTGAACTTTATGAAATACCTTAAGTGAATGAACATTGATAAAACTTACTTCCACTTATTCATCACTTTTAGGAGAGTCACATTTATGTGTGTAACTTGTTTTAATGTTATTACTAAAACAACAACTTAATAGTTGCTCTATTTTTCTTCAATAAATCTAAGTTTCTAATTTCCATCAATGTGCTAACAACAATATAGTAGTAAAGTAATAATGAAATAACAATGAGTAAAACAAATATAATCCCTTAAAAACGAAAATAAGAAAAATACATTAACACGACTGTGTAATTCCAAGTGGCAAACCAACTGCTTAAGTTAATAACAAGAATAACACGGTGTGTGAACGGTCTGCCTTAAACATATTTATAGGGGAACACAATATCCCCACTACTTGTGTATACTTATCTAAATTGTAAACAATTTATTTCTATTTTATGCTGATGCGAAGTGTAAAGCAGATTTTCCTGGTCTTAGATTAAAATAACCAAAGTAACAAAATAGTCTGGTCCAATATTGGCACACTTGTCAAGATAACCGCAATAATGAGTGTCAAGTTTTCTCCAATATACAGCATGCCAAGATTGATCCTACCATGGCAGCCAAAGTTTCCCCATTGTAGGAAATCCCAAGCTAAGCCAATATTGGAACTATAGGAGTTACCAAGTTTTTCACAGTATGCCATGATAAGCCACTATTGCTCTTATAAAGGTAGCTAAGATTTTGTTAGTTAAATCCAATATGGCTATGTATTTTTCTAAGCTGTTTGATTGCGTTTTTGTTTATCAAGAATTTAATTACTAATTGAGATAAAATTTCCTTAATCCTATACATTTTGAACATTTGGTTATGGAAGTTTATCATTATCTTTTTATATTTTGTTTATGTACATGCCTTTGATTTATTTCTTTATCAAGGATATTTTCAAAAAGTCAAGGTGTTTGTAAGTTTGATTTTTCTTGCATTTTTCATAACATAGTTTGGTTACCATGAAAACGTATTTTCTATTTGATCTTAAATTATAATCGAAATCAAAATAATGTTTAGGTATATTTTATTTTTCATCTGAAATTGTTCTGTATATTATTAACCATGCAACTACTCCAAAATCCAATGTTATTGTTACGAATAACGAAACAACGTTAAATTGGCTGTACAAGTATTTACCTTCATTGATATAATCGCATATAAATTTCTTATAAATGCATTTACAAAATATTATTCGAAAATGATTATTGTTGGGATTTTAATTAATTGCATTTTAGAGATGCCCTTGAAATTTAGTATTTTTATTTTCTATAATGCAAAAAAGTTGAATAACATTTGTGTTATAATAACTTAGAGATCATTATAGTTTATTTTTGTATTGTTTACCAGGTTTTTTTTTTAAAAAATTTACAGGGATATTTTATATTCTGCTTACAGAAACACATCCCAATTTTATATGCAAGTGGGGATTTGCGAATGATATTCACATTGAGTATGACAAAAACACACTCATAGCATTTCTCATCAAATTCATCTATTTAATAATTTTTTCTATATTGTTACAAATTTATAAATAATTATTGTATTTGTCTTAAAATATCTCAGACAGATCGGAAATACTCACACATTTTGGGCAAAAATTGCGGTATTTAGAAGTATTATACGTTAAAAGCGGGTTTTCTAATGATTTAGTGACTTGGCGATGTTTTGGCTAGAAAACTTGGTGACTTGACGACAGTTGGCGAGAAATAGATATTTCTGGAAACATCCATCACCTAAGCTCTGGAGCCAATATTAAGCGAGATAGTCAAGAAGCTTCCAGAACCCTGATGAAACATGTTTGCATATTTAATATACCGCCGGACACCCAAAATGCAACACCAAGAGATATCACAACAAAATTTATCCTGTAGATAACATTATAAATTTGTAGATTTTGCCAAACTTTAAACCGCAGAAATCTCAAGCTTTAAATAGTGATTGATTTGGGTCTGCGCTGAAATTATAATCATTTGCACTTCTCTCCATCGCTAATGCATGTTGTAAATTTCATGTCATTTGCATGCTCCTTTCAGAGTGTTGCATTTATGGTGGCCAGCAGAGTATTTGAAATAAGTGGTTTTATTCCTTGTGTCTAAAAATTAAAAAAATCAAAACTTGAACATTTGTTTTTTTCTCACAAAATATAGCCCAGATGAAACTATTTCAGTCAATATCATGTTTCATGGACCTCAGATTTAGTTTAGTATGCATATATATATACAGATAAATGGTTATTCAATAAAATTTCAATACTATAAAATGCTTTTATGTGCTATGTATATCAGAGAATAAGTAAAACATTTAGAGTACCCTTTTCTTTTGTTGTAATAACACAAAATCTACATAAATATGAAAATACAATAAAAGCCGTAAGCTATGAAATTAGAATGCATGCATAAAAAATGTCTATGGCATTAGTTGAATACTTTAGTAACCATTATATATGCTTGTTTTGCAGAAATGTTTTAGTTGACTGTTATTCTTTGAGATTTTTAAATCTGTTCTATTTTTGCAAATTTATGTGTGTGCAAATGCCTATATTACCAAATTTTGAAAATAAAAAGCTTATCAAACTGGTAATATTATACAGCTTACACATATATACATTATGTTGAATCAAAATATTCTTGTTAACAAACTATATCACAGAAATGTCTTACAATGAAAATTAACAGAGATATGCAAAAAATGAATATTATATGACAATGTTTAAGAAGTTGAACTTTTTCATACAAGTCTTTGGAGCTGCATTAATATAATTTATTCTTAATAATTCATTTTCACTGATTTTTAGGATGACACTTTGTAGTGTACAAAATAATCAATTCTTTATTTACTCTATTGAGGTAGTAACATTTTATGGAGAATTGATGATATGACTCACAAAAAAGTAACTTGTGCATTAACACTTTCAAAGTACAAAATAAATATGATGATTACATTTCATAAAGTGAATGTGATATAAAAATTCATTAAATTACCAAACATAATTTTCATATGTTAGTTAAAATTATTTTGATGTGTAATTTGGGGCATTATGAAAACTTTCAATTCTTTTAGAAGTTAAAAATATTAAAGTATTTAATTTGATTTGCAGATTAAATTAAAATATAAAATATGTGAAATATTCTGCATTGAATGCTATTAAGCAAATGTTTGTTTGAAATATCTGTATGCAAATGTAGATGGGAATAGTTAATCACGTGACTTATATATATATATATATATATATATATATATATATATATATATATATATATATATATATATATATATATATATATATATATATATATATATATATATATATATATATATATATATATATATTAATAATCAAGTGACTTATATACATATGTTGTGGCAGCAGTTCAGCCTTAAATATATCTGCCAATTAAATGTAGAACTCGATTTTGAGACCAGCACATTTGTGATTTCATTTACTATAATAACATTTTTTCCCAAGATATTCCAAATTCAGATGTTGAATCTGATTTTTATTTTCAGGTGCATATAAAAAATATCCTAATTAAAATATAATTCTTGATTAGTTCACGTTTATATTTACTTGTATTTATGATGACTAACTATTGAAATAAATTGTTATACAATTTCCATTTTACTTCAATATTGTGAATTTTATCAATACAAATTTATTGTTTATAGAATTATATTTCCAAATCTTACTTATGTACATGAATAATTTTATTCCTAAAATTATTCTTTCGTAAATTCTTAGGTATACCACTATCAAATATTTTTTTAAAAGTCGAGATTTTAAAAAATTAGTTTTTTGTTTTTGTTTATCAGATAATTTAGAGCTCACACAATAATGTTAATTGCCAATATTAATAATTTAATCATTTTATTTAGAGAAATTCTAATCAATGAAAAATAATCAATGAAAAATAAATGCTAAACAATGGAAATAATTAGAATATTGGAAACAATTGTAAATGGAACCAGAATGTAAGCAAATTTTCATTGATTTAAAATATCCACAACGTCAGATAGTTTTCGCTATGTCACATATAATTAACTATGACATCGTATATCCGACTTATCGACGAATTTATAGCCAGCTTAAGTATACTTCATATTTACCTGAGACAACTCTACAGTTCTTTTTATAGTTTGATCACTCACAAATGGAGAATCAAGAGAACGATTAGAGTCCAAACGTGCAGCTTCTCGGGTAATCGTCCTAAAAGATTATGATCTCTCGATATTTATTTGGTTAATAATTTGCCACTATTACATAGTAACTAACTATATCAATTGAGTACATTGTTGCGTATTGATCATGTTTCACAATCAATCAGAACATGATAAATCAATCAGAATGGTGTGAAATTCCTATTACAATAATTGCTGCTTCTGTGACACATCAAAATCATTTTGAACGAGTAACATAAAAAAATTTAAGTCAATTCCTACCATGTCAACAAAGAAGAATTATATTTTATTTACTTTTCATTAAATTTTGCATTGTCCATTTGTGAAGATTGTTGTTGATACCATTAATGCAGTTTATTAGCTTAATTTATTGCTTTATATTTATACTTTGACAAGATTCAATATGAAAACATGAAGATTCTATGCTAACACTCTACCAATTTTACTACAATGCAAGAAAAATTTATTTTCTCTCTATATTGTATGAAAATCCTTTATAAATATTACTTTTAAATTAGAAATTTTTTTTTTCTTTCACGTACACACTTTCCATCTCTCTCACAAGTTTGTTTCAAAAAAGTTCAAAACCACAAACTTAAATTTTCAGAGAAAATAGCTGACTCATTTACAAGATAATAAAATTAAATTTAAAGTAGGAAATGCAAAAACATGCATGGTAACTGTTAATGCCAACAGATGGCGCCACTAAGCTTTATGGGGTATTTTTTTCTTACACAAAAAAATTCAATCAATGGATTAGTAGTTGCAAAAACTATATTAACAGCAAATGTCATCTACTAAAAATTTATTTGAATTTGAGTGGATGAATAAAGTTGTATTTTATTAACAATATAAAATTTTAACAAGATATATATAGGGACCATGTGAACATATAATAGGAATTGAAAAATATTGGCAATGTCCATGTCTTAATCCCACTTCAGAGAATAAAGGTATTTGAAATTTAGCAAACAAATCATTAAAACCAAAGCAAATGCAAACGACTTACAATAGTGAGTACCAAAATTAGCAGCCAAGAAACGTATCAAGTAAAAGCAGCAAATAAGAAAAATAATAAAATTTGAGAAGTAGCAATTTCTGGTTAATTGAGAAATTTCTGAATGAATGGGGGCTATATAAAATTTAATCAAAATTTAATCAGCTATTTAATTACCAGAATATTCTTCATCCTCAAATTTTCAGAATGTTTGTAATTCTTTTTTCACACAGTAGAATAAATAAAAGACGCTTATTCAAAAAGCTTTCTTTATTAAGAATTTTCCCACTCTCATAGTTACATAGATTTCAACTAACATTTTAGTTAATCTAACATCAGAAAAACTTAAGAAATGTGGGTTTTTTTTGTACAAATAATTGGAATTTAAAATTATATTGAAACTGAATTAGCATGGACACTTAGCTCATGCAAAAGTTGGAAAAAACAAGGTGTAAAGATATTGTAAGGCAATAACAATATTCCTGATGAATTTTGAGCTTATGTGATACCACACCTCTGAGACATATGATCCAGCACTCACCAATGAAATGCAGTTGTTAATATAGGATGTCTAAAGTTGAAGCGCCTTATCAGTAGTGTAATTTATCAGTAGTGCCTTATCAGTAAAGTAATTTATCAGTAGTGTAATTTATCAGTAGTGTAATTTATCAGTAGTTCCTTATCAGTAGTGTAATTTATCAGTAGTGCCTTATCAGTAGTGTAATTTATCAGTAGTGCCTTATCAGTAATGTGAGAGATGGCGCACCAGCTCATTTAAGGAAACGCAACCACTCCCTCTCAAGAACAATGGTATACCCCTTTTAAGAACAATGACCCCCATTTAAATTGTCCCCTGCCATTAAAAAGGTAATGGCTAACATTTGCCCATATAAATTAAAAAAAATAATAGCCTTCCATAAATATCCAACCCACTTTTTAAAAGTAAAAACCCCATAGAAATTACACCCACTTTTAGAAAAGTCATCCGAAACGCCCCCTTTGGTGAGCACTCACTTTTTCTCAGATGTTATGCCCTCTTATAAAACAATGATTTCAAAACTTTTTCTAAAAAAGAAATAAATATATATACTAATGAGGTATTTTTTGCATTTAAAGGAAAACTATATAAATAAACAAATGGAAATGCTTTAAAAACACACCCGAACATTTGATTAAGATATTCACCCGCCTCTCATTAATTTATAGTTTTCAACCAGAATTTCAGAAGCTTCAATCATTGATACTTTCATCATCTGAAAGGAATGCATTAATCGAATGCTTAGGAAGTTTAGAAGAAAAGTTTCAAAAAATAATTGAAAGTCTAGATGAGAGCTGAAGAAAAATATTGTTTTATTAATACAAAATAGAAAATTTGAATGTTGTCTAATAAAAATTCTATTATCTTTTAATAGTTTGTGAGCTATTAAAAAATATATTTTCCACGTAGTTCATTGATAGACAAGAAATATTTTACATTATTCCTAATTAGTTATTGTATAGTGGTCGGGGGCTAAAATGTTAATACCATCCGGCAATATATGTCGCTTATCGTCTTTTCACAGTTTTTGTAATCCTTGAAAGAAATTCTATTTTTCACAATGCACTTCTTTATTCCTTTTCATTTTTTCACTAAACTTCCTTCAGTTTCACAAGCATACATTTTAGATCTTAGCCGGATAATCGGAGGTGTCGAAATAAGCAACCATTCCTTTCATATCTTCATAAAAATCTTCTGTTTTAATATCGTAAATAAAACTATCGGTATCCATATATAACAATTTAATGTCCTCCCCATACTTAGGTTTCATTATATTATAGTGAAAGTCATACATTGAATGCTTGGATAAATCTAAGATACTCATTCCAACAGATCTAGGTTTATTAAAGAGTACTTTAGTTTTATTCATATGTATAGCGACTAAATGTTCACCAAAAATGGTCCTTCCTTTGAAATTTGGCGTAGCAATAAGTTTTTCTGCTTTCTTGGGATTGCAGCACAGTCTGATATCGAGCCTCTTTCTAATATTTTCCATCGTTTTTCCGAATAATGAATTGTTCATCAGTTTATAAAAATCTTATTCAAAATCATTAGTTGCTTTTGCCCTCATTTCTGTGCTTAAATCTATGTATTTCTTCAACCAAGGTGCTTGTTTAAATTCTGAAACTCTATGGACATTTTTCAGTTTAATACCCATTTATAAAAATTGTTTTAAATCCCTATAATGAACCACATAATGCTCTTTATCATACACTGCCGGACAATTGCTAAGGACGGATAACACTATCATCCATAGCAACGACAAAATGAAAGGAAGCAAAATGTGGAAAATTAGAATAAGAGAGGGATATAGTAAGAAGAAGTATGCGTATGCAAATTTTTTCCACGTCTGTTCATCAAGTGATATCGTTCATAAGAGTTTTAAAGTTTTTGATGCATGTAGACAGCTGTTGTTTCAAGTCAAAATTTTACAGGAAAGATTTAATAGACGAACTTGAAATATTTGGCACTTCTTCTCGACATCACTTAGATGATTTTATGCGTGGCCGAATTATTGAAAAAATCGAAGACGGGCGAAAAATAACAGATGTTGCCAGTGAGTTCGACATCGCTCACAGCGTTGTTTCACGGCTCTGGAAGTCATTTAAAACTACTGGAATGTGTAGAAGGCGGTACGGGGAAGGTCATGTTAGAAATACGACGCCTGCAAAAGACAGATATATCGTCCTATCAGCAAAAAGGAACAGGCGCACCACAGCTCAGCAGGTGACAAATCAGTTTCTTGTTGCTTCAGAAAATCAGATCTCCCGAAAAACTGTTGCCAGACGTTTGAGGGGAGGAGGACTATACGCCCGCAGACCTGTTGTGTGTGTCTCATTGACCAGACAGTACCGTACTGCCTGTTTGCAATGGTGTCGTAAGCATCGCAATTGGACTGAACAGTCATGTCGGATAACGGTCCTTTTCCTGGATATTTTCTGGATGATAAGCAGTACCACTCTCGCGAAAGACCAGTTGGCGTCTACAATCCGATGACAGATTGAACCTATTCTCATCTGACAATAGTACGTATGCTCAGTTCTATTCAGTCCAATTGCGATGCTTACGACACCATTGCAAACGGGCAGTACGGTGCTGTCTGGTCAATGGGACACACACAATAGGTCTGCGGGCGTATAAAATTGTGATTCCTACCCACATCCCTCATTTTTGCTCCGACTTCTTTAGTGAATGAAATGTACTTTTCATCCGTGTTTGGAATGATGAGAATATTGCCATAATCGCAACCAAACTGTTTTATAAATAAGTGAGAATCATATCCAGATCATATTCTTCTATTCTGTATAAGGGCTATCAGTTCCGCCTTCTTAAGTTTCGAGTATCCTCGAATATTATTTTCCCGACAGTAGTCTCGCAACTGCCGAACGGTCTTAGATTCCATCTTTATATATATATATATATATATATATATATATATATATATATATATATATATATATATATATATATATATATATATATATATATATATATATATATATATAAAGATGGAATCTAATTATATATTTCTTTAAATGCTTAAAATATTGAGGGGTTTCATTCAATTTTAAAAGACTAAAACGCAACCTTCCGCTTCCAAACTGAATAAATAAAATTACCCGCTTTTCATCATTTATGGTGTTCATTGCTTTTATTAACTGTTCTTCGTTAATAGTCGACTCATCTAACGAAATCTTGCATGAATTAAAGACGACTCCTTTTTTCTTCAATTCATCTTTAACTCTGACGTAGAATGTTTTTGAGTTTGGGTAGCACGAAAGATCTAATAGGATAGAATTCTCTATACAGAGGGATTGTTGACGCCGTAGTGTACTTTTGGCGTTAATGTCTTGTGCTCTGATTGTATAGTAGGGGTATACATCTCGTCTAATAAGGATAATCTAATTAGCACATTTCTGGGGCTTGGTTTTCCACAGAGATGTCAAGTTTGCATTGGATCGTTTCAACCTTTTCGAGAAGCTCATTGTTCTGACATGATACATCCTACAGATAAATATCCAGCTGTCTCAACACAGCTCTATCCCGCTCTTTATCTTTCTCCATACGTTTACTCATTTCTAATAATTCATCAATATTTTCAGTTTTACATTTAATTTCTTCATCTTTTCCACAAATAATACTTTGCATTTTATCCTCAATTTCTTTGAGCTTCATTTCAAAAACACTTTTGTCCATCGTCTTATATTCATTCACAAAGTAGTTAAGGATGATGTTGCTGCATTTGTCGTAAAATTCGACTGATATCCAGGAGGCGGTATCTAGGATAAGTTCCTTACGGACCAGGTATCTGCTGGTTGAAAGAATCGTTGTTTTGTAGTTTGATCTCGTAAAAGCTGACTGGAGAATTCTCCAGGAAGCTATAATACTAAAGCAATTGTCTTCATCTTGAAAGTTTTAACCAGTCTGCAAACCTTTTAACCACTTAGTTTTGTAGCATTAAAACAACCAGTATTCCTGTCTATAGCCAACTTAAAGTCACCAAATAACTTATAGTAAATATTATCCTTGATTTGCTCATAACATCAAAGATTTATTTTCACTCATCTTATTTATATTCTAAATGCGTTTCTTAAAGTGCTTAAAATATTGAAGAGGGTCAATCAAATTTAAAAGGAGTTAAAAAAAATGATCTATAATAGTAAATCTCAGATGAAGAATTGATAGAAATAATAAAACTTGTTGGTCTAGACAAATCAAAGGAAACTAAAGCTCAAGAGTGTGAGCACAAATTTGTATTAAAAGACTATTATGAATTTTACGTGTGTATAACATGCCATGAAGAGCTGAGATATAATCCTAATAAACGTCCTCTCGATAGAAAGCAATTATATTTGATGATGAAGATGCAACAGAGGAGTGAAAAATCTTAGTAAATGGGTTTAATATACCCTTAGAAGATGTGATTTTGGGTGAATTTTTTACATTCATCCATAAATATGAAGAATTGTTTCCAGAGCGGAAAAACTTAATCATCAAAGAATATATTTTATTTCATCTGTTGTGGAAAAGAGATTTTCAGGTACCGCTTAAGTTACCTAAAATGAAGAAAACGCTTGATCAGAATAAAGAAATCTGTCGAACCGTTTTTGGAAGCTTTAAACTGGAATTTTTAATAGCTTTGGTCAGCTATTAAAAATAAACTAAATCTTTCTTATCTATCCAGCTATTCTCCGGATAACCTAACCACTTTACCAGATATTTCCCACCTTTTTGAAAATTTTTTCGATTTTGTACACACTGTCCTTCTTATCATACCTTACCAGCTCATTTTCATAATAGGTTCCTTTTACATATTCATTGTTTAAATCCTTTATTCTATAAGTGACTGGATCGGTTTCTAAAACTTCAGAGAAAACGAATATTTCTTCTGTAAAGGTTGCTTAATAACCTCTTCTGAAAGTCATTTTATATTTTGATATTCGAACTTTATCTCTCACTTGGTATTTGGGTTTATGTATGACTTTTTCTTCAAACAAATTGTGGTAGAACTCACCACAGTTTTCTAGACTGGCCTCAACCGACGTCATCTTTATACTTCTGTGGTAAGAGTTCTTATAATTTTTCACTAACTGATCCAAGACATCAATGTATCTATTGGTATTGTTAGCCACTAAATATTTCCGAATTTTAACGTTTAAAGTTCTGTTGAATCGTTCAATCACGGAGCATTTGATTTCAACGTTTTCAGTAGTGAACCAGTGGATATTGTTCTCTTTAAACAGAAGCTGTGTCTCTTTGTTAATGAACTCAGTCCCCTTGTAAGTCTGGATTTTAAGAGGAACTTTCGCTTTAAATATCTTCTTAAATGCCTTAGTCACTTCTCCCGTTTTTCTACAAATATCACAGCCCAGCCATATTTGCTGAAAATGTCTATGACCGTTGGCAAGTAGATGTAGCCATCATTAGATTTTGAAAATGGCTTTAAAAATAACAAATCTGCTTGCCATTGATCATCAATGTGTGACACATAAGTTCTTTTTTTAAACTTACTGATGAGTGGTTTAGGTTTTGTGAAAACATCTTGTTGATGTAAGAAATCTGAGACTTTTTTTTCGACTTAAACCTGTTTTTTTACTAAGTTCGTTTATACCACAATATCCAATCTCTGGATCGTAAACTTTTTTGGGGTCCTCAGATACCCCTTTAGCGGTAAGAAACGACTCTTAGAAACACAATCCATGCAGTTTCCTTTCATCATAGGTCTGCCGTTCTTAGAGGTAGCGTGCTGTACGTCTTCGGTCTTAGTGTGGCTTTTACATTTTAGGCAGTATATTTTTGATCCCATTTCAAATGTCTTCTTTGCTTTGATAATTGGCTTCACGACAGCTTTATTCTTTCACGGAGAATTGGATTAGGAATATCCTCAGGTTCTTTTATCGTGTCTGAGTCACACACCTTGTTTCTTGTTTCGGTATCTTTGTTTTTTAGGTAACACACATCATGTTTATAAGCAGCTTCATCGACTCTATTAATGGGCTTACTAGATTCTTTGTATGTCAAATCGAGATGTAATCTAGTTTTACCTCAGAGCATTTGAGTTCCTGGCCCTGTAAATTGGTGACCAGGCAAATGCATTTCAAACGGCAAATTATTTATTGCAGAGTTAATAACTCCTTTTCCTTTCTTGCAACGGTTCATTTATTTATATGCAAAATATTATTTACTCACATATTCATAGCCATACAGTTGGGTTTGTTTCATGCATTTTTCTCTGGGTAAATAGACTGAATTGTTGATAAAATCATCCTCTCTACTGTACACTTCTTCTGATAATGCATTTGATTTGAATGAATTCAGCAGCTGCTTATAAAACTTGTGGAAAGGAATGAAGAGTATAAGCAATCATACAATATTCATAGATTTTCGATAACTTCAACTATACCAGCACATAAGCTCAGAGCGGCTAAAGGTACCATCGCAAAAGTTGATAAACCCAATGAACTGCAGAGGAACTTTGTAATGGATAGTGAATCATTTATCTTATGATAATGGTGGTAGCTTTTTCTATACACGAAAATTTTCTTTCGTAAGTACTCTTCTATCTTTATTTATAGGGATGAAATATTTTTTTTAGGTATCTTAAAGCCGGATGGACTAAATCAAGCATAAAAAATCATATGGTTGCTGCAAGCACTTTTTGAACAATCGATTGAACTCTTTTTTCGTTAGATTACCATCTACCTCCATTATGATCTGTTGAATCTCCCTCTGCTGGCGGTTAAAAAATATTAAATAGTTACAATTTATCCTGATAACAACAGGCGTTCTGTAATAGGATTGAGAGAGGTAAATGATCGAGGCATTCTTTTTCCTACCTCTGATGAAGCAATCTTCTATACTCTTCTGGTATTTCTCTGTCACACAGTCATCGAAGATAAAATTTTTTGCAAGAGGGGTCCACTGTTATAAAGTCTTTGTATCAGAGGAGAATAAGGTTCCTTTCTTGCCGTATTTTTCAAATAACTCGAGCAAAATTTTCTTTTGGGGATACTTTGCTATAATATATCTTTAATATCTACCCCATCAAACATAGTGTACTTGGTTTCAAACATATCTTAGCGGAAATGAACAAGTTATCAAACTCGAGATAATCATAAATAAAATTCAGCAATAAATTCGTTTTACCAGTACCCGAAGCTCCAGAGATCAAAAGTCTGAAAGGGTGCTTCGGTAATAAATAATGCTGATTTGCATCGGCTAATTCTTCTGGTTCTGTAAAATCTTCAATTGGAATCATCTTTATTTATATTGAAAAAAATTTGCTTCCAGTAAAAAATATTTTGCTTATTAATGAATGAATGTCTTACAAAAAGAGCGAAATAAGAAGCTAAGTGAAAAAGTCAAGAATGACCTGAAAGTGTTTAAGATTCAGGCAGAGATTAGAAAGAACAGTGAACAAAATCTGGAACAAAAATTAGGTTTGCAGAAAAAATTTGTCTGAATTTCACCATCCTGTAACCGATAAACTTCAACAACAAGATGTTACTAGAAAAGAACATTTTAAGGCTATAAAAGATGCTGTTGATTAAAATTCCTCTTGTGATTGTACCACCTCCAGATATCTTCTATTTTGATAAAGATTTAGATGTAGAGTTTTTAGAGAAAAATAATTTTTTTTAGAGAAAAATAATTCTCAAAGTTGTACAATGAATCCAAGGATGCTTTGCAAGAAGTTATCAATAGAGTAAAGAGTACTTATTTAAAATTTGCTCGTCAAAAAGGAAACGTTATGAGTCACATTGCTCGAATGACCAAAAAAGATGAGGAAAGAGAAGATAAAACTATTATCTAAAGCTGATTATTTAAGGGAACATATGATTATACTAGAGGATTATCGAAAGCGACTGAGGGACTTACAAAGAAAGGAAATATACCTTGGTAAAGAGGTGAAACATAAACTGGAAATTTTGGCTTGATTCAACGATAAAGTATGCATTGGATCCAAGAGTAAAAAGTTACATGCTCAAATCGTTGATTTACTGGATGCATTATTAAGATAAGGAACTCTAAACAAAGAGCAAGTAAAAGAATACTATAAAAATTTCTTATTAAATAAGGGAGTAACTACGTAAAAACCAAAATACATCTAAGCGATCATCAGATTGCTAAATTAAAATCTGCATACCAGAAAGAAGTCTCCCTACAAATAGATAGGACGAAACCATCTACTTAAATAACACACAAATATGACATGTACTTAACTAAAACACAAATAGCTCAATTCGGGAAGGGAAAAAGAATTACTATTAGCATGACGCAGCTCAAGAAGACATGTGGCTTTCTAGCCTGGATTAATTGACGGAGCTAAGTCGTTGACTTTAGGTGCCGCAAGTGGGGCAGCTGGGTGGGGAGCAAAGAAAGCTTTAAATAAACTTTCTGGATCAGATTGTGAAGAACATAGCTACAGGACCTGGTACAGCGGTGGTCAGTAAAAATTATGTAAATAAAAGATTAATGATAAAAAAGCAGATAATATCTTAATTATAGATGATGATGGTCTTTGTGTACCATCATTGTTGAAGAGTGGAATTAATAATTTTGGGAAAAAAGACTCGGTAATGTTTTAAATGCGACAAAAAACTATGTGGACAATCATGATTTCTTTGCTTTTGCTATATTAGAAGGTCATGGAGTTTTTTAAAGTTCTCCGAATGAATTTCAAGAAGTCCAGTTCGATAGAATGAGTTCCAATATACTAAATGAAAATTTAGCATTGTCATCTAATATGCTAATGAAAATTACAGTACGTGTACACTACTGGCCATTAAAATTGCTACACCAGGAAGAAATGCAGATAACAAAATATTTATTGGACAAATATATTATACTAGAAATAACAAGTGATTAAATTTTCAAAAAATATATATATTTGTGTGGCTGGATAGATCCTGAGAAATTAGTACCCAGAACAACCACCTGTGGCAGTAATAACAGCAGTTATTCGCCTGGACATAGAATCAAACAGAAATTGGATTGCATGTACAGGTACAGATGCCCATGCAGCTTCAACACGATGCCACAGTTCATCAACAGTAGTGACTGGCGTTTGGTGACGAGCCAGTCGCTCGGCAACCATTGACCAGACGTTTTCTATTGGTGAAAGATCTGGAGAACGTGCTGGCCAGGGCAACAGCCGAACATGTTCTGTATAAAGAAAGGTCCGTACAATACCGGCAACATGCGGTCGGGCATTATCCTGCTGAGACGTAGGGTTTCGCAGGGCTCGAATAAAAAGTAGAGCCACGGGTCGTAACACACCAGACATGTAACGTGCACTGTTCAAAGCACCGTCAATGCAAACAAGAGGTGACCGAGACGTGTATCTAATGGCACCCCATACCATCACGCCAGGTGATGGGCCAGTATGACGAATGCACGCTGCCAATGTGCGTTCACCACGATGCCGCCAAACACGGATGCGACCATCATGATGCTGTACACAGAACCTGGATTCATCGGAAAAGATGATGTCTCGCCATTCGTGTGACCAGGTTCGTCGTTGATCACACCATTGAAGGTGCTCTTGTCTATGACGCAGCGTTAAGGGAAGCCGCAGCCATGGTCTCCGAGCTGAGAGTCCATGCTGCTGCAAACGTCGTCGAACTGTTCGTGCAGACACTTGTCTTCCAAACGACCCCGTTTCTTGACTCACGGCTCGTGACGTGGTTGCACGATCCATTACGGACCTTGCGGATAATATGCCTGTCTTCACGACTGCTAGTGATAGGTGGCCGTTGAAATCCCACATGGCGTTCCGTATTACCGTCCTGAATCATCGATTCCATATTCTGCTAATAGTCATTGGATCTCGACTGACGCGAGCAGCAATACTGCGATAAGATAAACCGCAATCCTGGTACGCTACAATTCGACTTTTATCAAAGTCAGAAACGTGCTGGTACACATTTCTCCTTCTTACACGAGGCATCACAACAATTTTTCACCAGGCAACAACGTTCAAATGCACTTTGTGTATGAGGAATCGGCTGAACAATTTCATCATTTAAACACAATGTAGGTGTCGCTACTGGCGCCTGCTTTGTCTGAATGCTCTGAAAAGCTAATCATTTGTATATCACAGCACCTACTTCCTTTCGTATAAATTTCACGTCTGTAGCATGTCACCTTCTTGGTGTAGCAATTTTAATGGCCAGTAGTGTAATACCTCGATCATCTTCAATGCTGCAGGTTACAGTACGTTTAGAAGTCAATACTGAAGTTCTTTTTTTAGTCAACTTAGAAACAGATAAACTTCAAACAGCAACTTACATTGAATTCGGATTTACGAATGATGTTATTAAATTGTTTATATCATGTAAGTAGAGAAGTACACTAAGACCATATTTAAAAATCAAAATAATTCAATTCATATTTAGCTCTATAAATAAATGGATAAGCTCAATTCTTTACACATTAGAACCTATAAAGAATTGGACCAAGCATATTTGATATGTGATATCACAGTCCATATTGATAAAATTTTAATTCGCTTGGAGAATGGTTCTCTTATTCACACATCTCTGGGCATATTAAATAATGGAGAAGGTAGAATCATTAAACGAGAAACAAATCTAAGTTATAAGTGTGGATAAGTACATAGTTTTTTAACATTCAAAGAAAGAAAAATATTTTTTTATATAATAAACACAAAATGTAATTATTAAATAAATTAAATGCACTCAGTTCATTTGAAAATGGAGCAAAGACTTCTAAGAAAATGAGGGAACTCAATATCCATGAAAGATATCTGTTTAATTTCAGAACAGGATAACTACAAAATATGGCAATAGGATAGTTGTAGAATTATCTGATAGTCTTGTATCTTTACCACGAAGATGTGATAAAATGGCGACAGATTATTAAAAAACCTCTTTGTGTATTTGGGAAGTAAGGATGTTGGAAGTCCAACCAGCGCAAATGTTTCAATTCAAACAGTAATATTATATTTTAATGGTTTTAAGAAAATCATTAAAATCGAATCGATTTAAAAAAGTTTGTCCAATTTAGATAAAATATCACACCCCATTTTCAGAGCATTTTTGTTCTTCTCTTCATGCATTGATGCACTTGAATAACATATTTTAAAATCAGGGAATAAATTTCTTGATATTTATCAGTTTTTTCTTTTAATAACTTTTGACATACTCTTGCTAAACTAGTCATTCTACAGTTCACACTCGTGTAGAGTGCCATCATGTCACCAAAAAAGTCGTAAACATTTTCCATTTCTGTTTATTATTATTCACATTTCTTTAAAAGAATAAAATACCAAGAAAAGCGATAGAGAGTGAAAGCGAGGGAGAAAGTTGTCCTTGAAAAGCTCAGGCGTCCCAATCTAAACGTTTCCGAAAAAAGACCAACCCATTCGTCGTGTCTCAGCCATCCCGCCTTATTTTTTTTCGTGGACGGTGACACACTTCCTCCTGTCTCATACATAGACTCTGAATGATTTTTATTTGATGATAAAAGAGATTTTTATTCTATCACTGGATGGCAGCATGAACTGGACTCGGAATCTGGTATAGAAAATTTTTCGCCTCTTTCCATTTTAATTTCTGAAGTGTTTTTGACTATAATTTTCAATCAGATAAATAGCAGTCTTTGATATTTTAAAGATTTTTCACACTCTGAGAGAGAAACGACTAATTTAAAGCCATATTTTAACCTCTTTGTCTTCGCTGACATGTATATATTAATTATATGTTCTCTCTGTTGGGTACTCAGTAGCTCTGTGGCAGTCTAAGTTTAGCAACCGTAAGATTGCAGTTTCAATCCCCAGACTCGGTTTGGTAACAGCTTTCATGAATAGTGCAATGCTATTTGCAGTAAGCTCACTTATGGATCAACCACGGAGCGAAACATCAGTGGTGGGTTGAGACTTGTGGTCTCTATGTCCATTTAGATGTTGTGTTTCTGCTGCCTTTAATGTATATATGCAGGCCCTGCTTGTCAAGTCAGTGATACTGGAATTCCGGTTCTAGAATTCGTAAATAGCTGTTGGAACTGGACTTCTGGTATCACTGACCTGGCGGGCTGTTTTCCCATTTTTTTTAAAGAAATTTTTAGTGGGGAATAAATAATTTTTTTTAATCCAACACAGCAAAGAGGGTGCATTGAAACATGCTTAAATATTTTGAAATTATAGTGCTGTTCACCGAAGGGAGCGTTCCAGATGACTTTTCTAAAAGTGGGTACAATTTCTATCGAGTTTTACTTTTAAAAAGTGGGTTGAATTTTCATGGAAGACTATTATTTTTTTAAATTAATATGCGCAAAAGTTTGAATTACCTTTTTAGAGGCGGTGTCAATTTTAATGGGAGTCATTGTTCTTAAAAGGAGGTGGAAAAAATTATGGTATACCATTTTTCTTTAGAGGGGGTGGTTGCACTTTCCTAAATGAGCTAGTGCGCCAGCTCTCATATTTTCATACTACTCTTAACATAGGCTGATTATAATTATGATATAATTTCCATCTTCCTACTTTAAATATGACTATTTTAGCTTTTAACCTAACATATAAGGCATTGTGGCTATATATACACTTCATATATGGACTGAAAACTTATTTTTTCTTCAAAAGGTTATTTTCCAAGGACTTTACTATAGCTAATCTTGTAACGAACTCCTTAAAGACAAAACAATCTTTCTGTTAGGGAAAGGGTAAATTTTTCTAAATATAATCATAGAGTCCAGGGTACCATATAAAGATTTTGATTTTACAAAAATCAAAATTTTTAAACTGAAAAATGAAAATTCCTTTTATTTGAAGCAATTTTGCAACAAAAGTTATGATTCTGAACGACAGACAGATAAAGGTTTATAAAGGACTTAACTATGCACCCTGTATATTAAATGAATTTGGCAAAAACGTTTTACAACTTAATACAAATAAAGAGTTATAAAATGATAATTAAAATGGATTTTATGATACACAGAATGATTACAATCAAAATATTGCGCGAATTTGAAGATTTATATTAAATTTAGTAGAAATCTTCACATGAACACTTCTCTAATATAATTCTGATTTTATAATTAATCTCATAAATTCTATTTTTACCAATGCATTACCTAAATTTCATATCTTTTATTTCTAATACATCATTAGAATGTTATTTAGTGTATATAAAGTTATATAAAATTGTTATGAAGAAAAGAGAAATAGAATTATAACATATATATTATATATATATGTGTGTGTGTGTGTTTTAATAACATACATAATTATTCAAAAAGCATTTAACAAATAAAAATAAAGATATTTAAAAATATAACAGTCATAATATAATAAATTATATAATGGAAAAACTGCATTTTAACTACTTTTGAGATGACTAGATTAAAAATTTTTATTTAAGAGACAAAACATTTGTAATATATATGACATTTTATTTCATAATCAATATCAATATTTATAAACATTTACAAAATAAGAAAAATTTTCCCACTGAAAATACATTTAACATACCTGCCAACTTTTCTCATATTTCAGTGAATTCTAGTAGTAAACTGAAAAAGCATTCATTGTATCTTTATATATGAAGAATAGAAAATATTTTTTATTTATATACAAATATTAAATCAAGAATTCTTTTGCATTGAGCATTCATTATAATTATTGCATTGTAAATATCAATAATTGATAAAATTTAAAATAAAAGCATTTTAGAAACACCCTTATATGAAATATAACATAAATAATAAAAATGCCTTTTCTAATTTTTAAGTTATTCTTTTATTGATACAGTATTTGATTATTTTTATACCTAAAAGAAATACTTCTGTGCATAAATAAATAACTTATGTATACATATTTAAAATGTGCATATATAAATTATTTATAAAAATTTTAAGGAAAGTTTGACAGGTATATTGTCACAATATACAATGTTTCAAATATTGCAGGTTTGTTTCCTCAACAAAAAAGATAAAATGTGATAACAGTAAAACCATAACAAATGCTAAGTTTTAAAATATACAGACAATATGTACAGGATTAAAAAACACAGAACATAATAAATACATATTTACATATATACAAATGGTCATAGAAATTACTAAGAACAATATACATTCATAAATATTAAATACATAATATTTTATAAAAATCTAGCTAATACTCATTCCCATATCTGATTTTCCAAATGTGAAATATTTACAAAGTTAGTAGATAATAAATGTCAAATAATATTAAATCAAAGATATTGATTACAATTCTGTTATTTACTCAAAAGTGATCTGTATTTGACTGCATGTGAGATGTTAAGCAGTTTGATAAGGAGTTTCTGAACCTTCCTTTAGAATTCCTAAATAAAAACAAGAATCAATTATGACAACTTTACGATAGATTAGCGGAAATAGATTAATAAATGATTTTAAATAAATATTACCAGGTGTTTCTAAATTGTTTCCACAAATATAAAGGGGTGATAGTACCCATCCATACAAGCAATGATTACACAGGGTCGCATTCCACTCTGAGAGCCAAGGAAGAAATGCATCAAAAATCTATCATGAATTTACTGTATGCCAATTTCCACAGAGAAGCAGCATTTTACTCTTATTGTTAACCAGACGTCAAGCTAATCAAGTAGACATTGTCCTTTAAAAACATAGCAATATCATTGTTTCAAGTATTAGCTAGATAACATTGTCTGAAAATTTTTGTGAATGCTATGGTGGAGTACACTTACAAAGAGTTGGATGATATCCACTTCACAAATAGTGAAGCAAATTGTAATGGATAAGAAGTGTGAAGATAGCATGAACAACAGTTGCAACTTGTCGTATTCCAAGTCATCTTACATTTTCCATTGTTAATCAACGATAGAGAGAAAGCAACTTGCCATATCAAACAGCAATGCAGGAAATGCACAAACGCCAGAAATGGATGGCAGAGTTTAGACTATATTTGAAGTAGCTCGTTCCACAAGTATACAAGTGCTGGCTTACGAAATGGGTATTTCTTGAATAGTGGTGTGGTGTATTTTACACAAGGAATGCATGCACTCCTACCACGTGCAAAAAGTGATATCTTTGTAGACAGATGATTATCCCTGCCAAGCAGACTTTGCGTAGTGGATGCTGGGGATGAAGAATAGCAATCTGTGATTTCTTGCATTAGTACTATTTAGCGATGGGGTAACATTCAGCAGAGAAGGCATTTTCATCATGTTTGATCTGACAACAATCACCACTGTACAACCCCTCATAAACAGACACCAGCAAATATTTTCCATGAACATTTGGACAGGTATTCTTAGTGATTACATAGTAGGCACTAACATCATGCCAGACAGTTTGAATGGTGCAATAAATCTAATTTTTGGAACAAGTGCTTCCCAGTTAACTGTAGGCTGTTCCACTCCCTATTCACAGAGAGAAGTGATTTAGGCACAATGGAGCCAAAGAACATTTTCCCCTCATGGTCAGTAACTTTTTGAATACCACACTTTTGCAAAGTGGATTGGAGGTAGCTGACTTGTGGCTTGGTCTCCTCACTCACTGGACCTCAAACACTGGATTTCCTTTTGGAAGCCCATGAAATCTTTAATGTACTAGATACCTGTGGACTCAGCTGAAGATCGCATAGCTAGAATCGTTGCTGTGGCGGACAAAATTACATGACACCAGGAATCTTTGAGAGGGTGCACCAGTTCTGCCTTTGATGGTGTCAACTGTGCAGCAGCACATGTGGTAGGTATTTTGAGTATTTGCAGTGAAGGTTTCACTAAATAATAAATATGATTACGAAACTTTTGGTATTATTCATTCGCTTACCCAATACTGTTGAATGTTCAGGTGGGAATTCATCTTTTCTGTCTTTCATAGTGAAATGCAACTCTATGCTCCTATGTAACTATTGCTTGTCTGAATGGGTACTATCACCCCTCTTAATTTGTAAAAACAATTTATAATAATCCTGTATGCAAACATTTTACACATCATATTTAAATATTATATATATTTTAATACTGGATATAAAATATTATATAACATATTTTTTATAATATAATATCTTACTTCTCTATATACAATAATGTAATAATATCAATATAAAAACATTCACTGCAAAATAAGAGTATTATTAAATTTAAAACAATTGATGAATTACTTTTTAATCCTTATCACTGGTAAGCCGTTTTTTCAAAGGTGGTTCACAGCTGTCCTCACTCATATCTTCTGATTTTATATGCATGGATCCATCTATTAAATTGTACACATAAAAATAACTTTATGTAATTTTTATGCTTTGCTATGATGATCATAGAATTTACAGTGTTCTTTCTCAGATTATGAAACAATATTTTAAAAGTTAGCTTTTTAAAGCAAAACTGTTTTTTGGTTTTAAATTTGTTTAATCAAAGACTATTATTTTTATTAACAGACATTAAAAAAATTAAAGTAAAATCATATTTTTACAATGTTTAGACTTTATATTATAATAAGACTTTTCTTTAAAATTAATAATAAAGTTTGAGGTATTGTAAAGTTTATTTAGTATTTCTAGAAAAGTTGTAATAACAAAAAATTGATTAGAATTGTAAGAATAAATGAGCTAAATTATTATAATGGAGAAATCATTCTTAATTAGGATCGACTAAATTAAAATATTATTTTAAAACTTTTATAGAAGTAGTAAACAAAAGGAACCTCAAAATTTGCAATTACTGAAGAATTTGAAGTATATGAAGAGAGAGTATTTTGCACACAACTTTAAATTTATTTAAGATTTTTTAAATAAATCTTATTTTAAAAGCAAATATATTTATTAAGTTTAAAATTAAGCATTCTGTCTTGCAAACATTGCAACATTGTTTTGTTTTCAAGACTAAATCTGCTTAGTTAAAAATGAGGTAAATTACTAGATTAATGTTATCTATTTATTATGTTTATATAATTTCCGTGGGAAAAATATCATAATTGTTACTGTCACATGTAAAAGAAAAATTTTAAATGATGTACAAATTACAAACACAATTCCTTTTTACTTATATAATGCATTTGTCTCCATTTTGAATTAAAAAATGTGATAACACATTAAAAATAAAACAGCATATTATATTTATATAAATCATGGCAAGCAGATTTTTCATCCCAAACTTACAAATATTCACATGTAAAGATAATTTTATGTGAATGTACTAATCCACATAAAATTATACAAGTAAATTAGTTAAAATTAAAAAAGATAGTAATAATGAAACTAATAAATATACATCAGCAAATATTACAGACTATAAATACAATAATAATAAATAACTGATGTTAGAATGATATTTTATTCGCAAATATTCATGATTTTTACTGAAATTAGCTTTGCAAACTAAAAATAAAATTCATTCCCAAAAAATTGTATTTCCTAAATTAAATATTAAGGGGTAAAACAAACTAATAAAAGCAAATAAATATGCAAAACTTATTTTAAAGTTATTTAACACACTTTTTAGGTATAGTTTTGAATTTAAATTTCAGATCACTGTCTTTTTAAATTACTGCCATCTAAATAAGGTGATCTTTTACAAAATGTTTCACATTCACACAAATCTAATAAATAACAAGCTATTTTATCCTGTAATTTGTAAATACAAAAAATGTCAAGTTAAATGTAAAAAAAAGAAATTAGACAAATCCTGTTTCTTTATAATCACAAACCTGGTTGGGAATCAGGAAACTGAGCATCACTGCTATTTTCCATACTCAAATTTGTTGCATCATCACTCGCTGCACGAGAATCTTGACTAATATCTGCAAATCCTGCAAGATATTTACATAAAGATTGATGAAAATTTAAGTCTTGTTACATACATAATAGCAATTTATTAAAAAACAATTAAACATTTAACAATGTTATAATTTTATTATATCTGAAACTCATTAACTTAACAAATATTAAATTTTTAGATTTACTATATTAAAAATTGTTAAAATTTTATTTCAAAGGCTGTTACTGCCCTTACAGCTATACACTTTTTTAAGGTATATATTCTAAGTATGATAATTATAAAATTTTTTACAATCCTATCATAGGTAATATAGATTAAAATGCTTAGTAGGCAACACACAGTGAAATGATAATATTCTCAAGAAATTGAAATACCAAGAAACCATATATTTGTAGCTATAATTATGAAAAACACACAAATATTCAAGAAATTGAAAAGCTCAGCTATCACAGATAAGGTATTTTCAACACAAAAATACAAATCAACATAAAAATATTCAAACAATTTGAATCGTCTACAGATGTTTATCACAAATTTATTACTTAAGAAATAATAAAATTATTCACTATTTACAAATTTGATTACAATTTTTTTTCTAAATTAGTAAAAACTCTTTGTTTCCTAAATGCATTGAAACACATTTATTTATTTATTAGGGATTCAAATTCTTTGAACTTAGACATAGTTAACAAATAAGTTAAGAATTTCCTAGAGTTTTCAACATCTAAAATAAGAGTAATTTAAATTGTTAAATTAAATATATTCTACAAGAAAACAATACTGAGAAGGAAAAGATCAGTTACAATAAAATTGTTTACACAAATTTCAATAACTCTTTCTATCAGCTTTAAAATTATTTTCCTTCAAATTTTTAAAATTTTACAGTTTTCATTTACATTTTCTTTTATCTAGTTATATTTAAAGTACACATCTGTACAGCAGTGAAGAATATAGCATCAACCTCACAAAATATTTTCCTTGGATATAATATAATAAATATACATAAAAAACGATAGCATCATTTCTTAAGACAAGTAACAATATAATTTTCATTTCAATACTCAATAAAAATTACTCGTTAATGTTGAAAGTACATAAATACTCTTTTTTATACAATATTTCACATAAATTTTCAGTATTTTTCTGATAATTTATAATTGCCATGACTTTTAAAATTTGAGGGGGAATTCTGATTAAAAATTTGACGTCCTAATCAGCAAAAGTTAATAATGAAAAATTACTTCTAGTATAATAGGAAACATGAATCAGTGATGGATTCTTTCTTATAAATATATAACAGACAGCATTTCCTATACTTCCACTCAATCTAATAACTGTTCTGGAGTAGTTCAATAGCATTCATTTTGTTTTCCAATGCAAAAGAATCGCTTCCAGAATAGAAACATGCTATCAAACTTATAATTGTTTATTTACAATAAATTTGATGCAAAAAGTTTTTTTATTAATGTATATTAATTAATTGTTAGGTTTTACATTTAAATCACTTCATAGAAAAAAGCTTCATACATTAAAGTAGGTATAAAATCAAAAAATAATTAATCTTTTTATTATTACCTTAATCTCTTCAATTCTTTCTCTCATTCTTATGTATGACAATTTAGATAATTTCAGCCTATTAAATTTTCAACACAGAAAGGTGAGAAGTTAATAGCTACTTATAAAGTGAACAACCAATGGCTATGTCATTGTTGCTCAGAAAGAAGTTGAGTCACTTGAATTAAGAAGCAGAAACCAAGCAGATTAGGTTTTCTATTCCTAAAATTATTATTTCAAATGAAAGATCCAGGAATTACGACTTATTTTAATGTATCTCAACTGTCATTGTTAAGAAAATTACTGCAGCAATTTTCTGGTTAGGTCAAGAATAGAATTCACTATTTTTTATAGTGAAAACAATGTCCTTTTCAACCTGGCTGATGAAGCCCCCTGTTTGAACATTTGCCTCTGTATTTTATTTTGTTCAAAATTAAGTTGAATTGAACATAAAAATTTATCATGATTTTATCTTAATGAATATAAAATGATAATTAAAAATTTTGATAATTATTTTACAGTAATTATAACTTAAATTATTTCATTTTATAGGTTAGATAATATTGTTAATCACTAAATTTTAAATTAAAATAAAGAAAAGCACTTAATACTGCAAATTCATGCAAAAGAAATTAAAAATATATAACTTTTTATGAAATATATTTGGAAAACTGGATATAATTTTGATTTTACCACAACTTAAAAAACTAATATTTATTGAAGTTGATGACAGTTACATCATGATTATTGTATAATTTAAATAAGAATTTATTCTGAACATAAATTGTTTTCCTCAATTAAATAATTTGCCAAAAAATTTAATATAACATCAAAATAAAGTAACTTCAATTTTATTAAACTCTTCAAACCGATTTAAAATATATTAATTATTAACAAAAAATATAATGAAGTAACACATTAAAACGATTAAGGAATAAAAGATTTTTTAAAATTTCATAATAAATCTTCTCACTATTAAAAATAAATATATTGATTGTAAAAGACATTAATGCATAGGTTTAACAACATTAATTGGTAAATATTCATTATCAGAAAACTTCTAATAAAAAGAGAGATGAGCAGAGAGCACACTGGATTATTAAGCTCAAATGAAAAATACATTGCATAAATTTTCTCTAGCATATATTAAACAGTAAAATATACTTATTACCTTTGGAAAATTATGCATGACATAAATATTTATACTGGAAATTATTATATACTTCTCAATAAAAGTAATTGAAAGCCAATATACTCTAGTGTTAAAAATAGTTAAAATACTACAAATAACAAAGGGGTATACTGTTACAAAGGTTAAACAAAACTAATAATTTAGTTCCTATTAATTATAACTTAAAGACAATTTAATAATTTTTACCTAAGCTAGATTCCTCCATAACACTTGAAATAGAACTAGATTCTCTTGTGCAGATATTTTTACTTTCACTTCCAATAGGAGAACCTAATAAGTTATTAAATTGTTAATATAATTTTATATTCAAATTATATGAATTTTAAAAATCTATATAAAAAAAGTGATAGTGTAACTACCAACTATTTCAAGAAGTTTACATATTTACTTTGAATAGCAGTATACTTCTACTTGAACTTAACAAAATATTTTACACTTCATTTTTCTTATCTTTGTGATTATTTTTTCATTAATTTATGTACTCAATTTTTTTATGGTGTATTGGATTAGCTTATATAATTTTAAATAAATTCTTCTTATCTTTTAGATAATATACATTAAAGGCACTGTAATTTATACGGTGCATACAAAATAAAAAATAAATACAGAGAGCCTTAATTTGTTGATTAAAAAAATTCAAAATCTTAATTTTAGATAACTTAATTTTTAAAAATTAAAATAAGCTAAAATAGTCGATTCATTCAATAGTCATTTTATAGACATGATAGAAAAATTCTTAAAATATAATTTGATTTGTTTCAATAGTGTAGTATTAACAATGATGTGTGGAAAAATAATAAAAATTAAGTTTTATTACAAACGGCTAAATCATGCAGCAATTTTATATTAAAATGAGATAGCTTAAAAATTTCAACTACAAAAACTTTACTAAACATTTATTCTATTTAATCAGATTTAGATAAAATCGATAAATTATAAATATACACCATTGACCCAGCACTATCTTGCAAATTTTATCTTAGAATATGGGAACAACATAATTCCATATTCTTATTAAACAGTCAAATATTACTATTTACATGAAGTACTTTTACAGTGTGTACATAATTTTAAGAATATGAGTTATGTTGAACTATTTAAAATTCAGTTTTATTCTACAGCTAATATAGTCTTATCAAATTTCTCCTATGTTACCCATTTCAGCTCATCCAATGAAAAATATATTTATAAAAATAAAATGAGTAACCTCTGATTGTGCTTGTAAACAAATAATTATTAATTCATTGGATGAGTTTGAAATGGGTAACATAGCAGAAGAAATTTGATAGGCTACATTATCTGAAGAGCAAAACTTAATTTTAAGTATATATTATTATTTTGTCAACAATAAACACTGAATTTAATCACTATTAAAATTAAAATTTCTAAAAAACAATTTCAATTTGGAATTGCTGTTAGGTCATCTTGAAATTGCTTAACTATTTTCTTACGTTGAAACAAAGTAAAATAATGTTTACAGTTTGACTGTCATGAGTATAATTTCAGAAAGTTTAACACTTTTGGAAGAAGATACATTTTTTCATGTTTCAATAAAAAGATAAAAGCTTTGAGAATTATAAAAATAAAAAAACTTTTGTAAAAAGTTTTTAGTTAAAGTAAATTTCTGTCACAGAGAAGTGACATTCAAAGAAAAGATCCCAAAAACCTAGTGAAAATATTGATTCAGAAGACCTACCTAAGAATGTAACAGACATTTAATAAGTTGATAATACTTCCTATTTTTTTTTATTTTTTTTTGAGTAGCAATCCTATTTTATGAAGTTGATTATATACTGATAGAAAAATGTATTTATTCTATGCCAAGAAAAGAAATATGTCAAAGACATTCCAGGAAGAAAAAACTAAAGTAGATACAGAATAAGAGCAAATAATTTAACACAGCAGTAAAAAGTGATGGAAACTTGAAGCATCATTTAAGAAATTATGATGCAACCATTTAAACTTGATAATACCATTCATGCTGTAAACATTATACATAGAAATTTTTACACCTATAAAATAATTTAATTATAAAATCAAATGAATTTACAGTTACAGAAATACACTATGAAGTCTTGTAAATAAATTACAGAAGACAAAATTATTAATCAGCATGTAATTTATGAAATGAATAAACCTAAGACATGTTTGTAAAAATTGTTTCTCGGAAAGAAAATTAAAAAAGATAAAAGGATATGCAAGTAATTGATTACATTACAGAACAAGAAAAAATATATCCAAGTTTTGATTTTGTTAAAAAATAGCAAAATATCACTCTCAACTTGTTTATAAAATTAAATGGAATTATATACTTAGCAGTTCTACAGATAGTGAAACAATGAATATTTTTTCCTAAAAAGTATTGCTCCATTCTCAAATATTTCATGTAGTTTGCACACAGCAACAAGTTACTGGTAGAAGGAAATTCTGGGCTAGTTACAGGGAAATATGGCAGAGCACACAAAGCAGCAAATGGAATAGAAAATATTGTTAACGAAGACCCAAACATGACATCATGTGAAAGGCCACCAAAAGAAAATTATTTGAGAATGAATGAATGAACAGTGAGTTGAAACAGAATGTAATATTGTTCCAATAATATTATTTAATTTTTCATTTTTATGCATTGATGCTTTAGACTATATCTGTATAAAATAATTAAGAATAGTATATAATTCAAGACAAACAAAATTTAAAGTTTTGTCTATTGCATGAGATATTCTATACTTAACATCCAATAGTAAGAAACAAATATAAAGCATGAAACAATATGGCAGTATTATTGAACAAATATGCCAGCCAGTTATATTTTAAAATGTGACACTATTTTAGCATTTCAATTACTGAATGGCAGAAAATTTTCAAAATAGCGTTTTTACAATTTTAATATGGGGTAATAATGAATTTGGGAAAGAATTTTAACAAACTCAAGTATAACCCACAATGATAAAGTAAAAAGATTTGCTGAAAAAAAATAACTAGCCAATTAAAAAAAAGTTGAGGAAATATATTCTGAATTTTTGCGAACTTGTATTTGGAAAATTGGAGAAAATAAATTCCAAATATTTTATATTTGGAAAATTGGAGTATTTTCCAAATATAAAATAATCATTCCATAAAAATTTATCATATGTTTTGAAAGAGAAAGAACCCAATAAAATTCTTTTGGCTAAAATACTGTTTGCCTAAAACCTTGTTATAGAACATATTTCTTTCCAGTGTGGCAATGTTAAGCATTTTAAACTTTTTAATTGAAACATTAAAAAAACTAAGTTTATGAATACCCACACAAATATTAACTTTGAATACCATTTTACATTCCAGTTCGCAAACAATCAATGAATTAAACACTGAAAATTTAATTTTAATCATGGGTCAAGAAATATATTATAAAACCCAACAAATTAGATCACAAAATGTGCCATTTAAAGAAAAGATTTATTCAGTTAAAATTGGAATTGAGAAATGGTTTTGTAATATCTTGCAAAACCTTCAGTTTGAATCTTTCTTAATACTATAAGGATTATTCGAATGAACTTGTCTACTTCATATAAGATTTATATTAACTAAGAAAAGTTGCTAATTTTAACATAGAGTAATTTGAAAATACATGAATAAAAATAGTAAGAACCTTTTATAATTTATGTTATTCTTGAATAACATTACTATGAAAATAACATTTTTAGTCATTAGTTTATTATTAGCATTTCAGCACAGTAAAAATTAGAGAATGGTGCTTTTTCAACCATTTAAAATATTTATAGTACCTTATTGCATATATGTAACAGTCAAAGTAAGAAATCTGGTCATTAGCAATAATTATAAATTTATTTAAGAAATATTATAAATAATGAATGATTACCAGCAAAGTAATTATTGATTAACAGTGATGTTGGGTCATTGTGATTGGTTAGGGATGATTTATTGAAACATCAATTCTAATATAATTTTTATTGATTTATATTCTATAATGAATCGGTCATTGTATGTATAAGTAATGTTAAAAAATTATGTGCTAAACAAATTCTTATTTAAAAAAATTTTAATTTAAAATTATATTTTTAAGTTTCAATTCATTTTTTATACACCGTTTTAACCATGAATACTTTTTGAAAACTCAATTTGAAATACACATACTTCTAAGAGCTATCTTATTTATTGCTGTTTAAATTAACTATATACGCATGTTACATGTAATTCAATGTTCATATTAGTAAAATATGTACAACTGAGATGATTCTATGATCTTTGATTTTCAATTTTATTATTGACTAAAATGCAAGTTTAACTAACACTTAATGAATAATAACATTTTTATAATGATTTATAAATAAAATTGTTTTTTAAGTAGTTATGAATAAATTTTATATATTGTTGCATTTGATATTTCTTTCTTCTTACAAACTCCATTTCTACTGACACAAATAAAAAATAAGAGTGGAATTGTGTGTGTCACAAGTGATATGCCAAATGAATAACAAAGTTTAAGAAGTACAAATTTATGTACTTAAACTTAAAAGGCACAGAAACAAATATGTAGTGTAATTTTTACATATGAATTAAAAAGCAATTATTTTTACCAGAATATTTACATTCATATATGCCATTTAATAATCAGCATACTTCTATGCTCTGAAAATATCCCAAAGTGTGACAAAATTTTATATTTTAAACACTTTCTAGTTTAAGCCCACAATCTAACATAATTCACAAAAATTATGCAGTTTCAAACTAATATATGGCCAGTTTTAATACAACTATTCATAATCTCATAGAAAGAACAACTTATAAAATAAAATTTATTTCAAAAATAAGTATGAACTTTAAGAAAATATTGTTTATTGTTATCACACGATAACTAATTTTTATTTATTTTTTATCAATTTTTGTAAGATATACAGAAGTAAACAATTTCTATAAAATTTTGAGTATCTCCGGATTTGTTATGAAAAGTACTAAAATACTGAGCATTAATATTGAACAAATATTTATTGAATTAGAACTAATAGCAAACTATTATTTTCTATAGCCAAGTTACAAAATATTAATCTCAAATCTAAGGAATATTATACAATTTTTTACAGAACAGTTATTTTATTTGGGTTAAAAAACATAAAACCTTCCACATTAAAAAGATACTTTCGCATTATAGAATATTAAAACATTATAGAACAATTATTTGGCAGTGTAATCAATTTACCTTATATAGTATAAAAATAACTTATATTTATTAGAATTACTTTTATCAATAATATATTCCAACTATACTAAAAGTAAATATATATATTTCTGTATAATATAATTCAAATATAATTGTAGTCTCATTTTCTTAAGTTGGTAAAAGATGATCATAAAACATACCAATAATTACAAGTAAATACTGACTTACTTCACAATGGAATGCTTTGTTGCATTTAACATGTTTAAATCATATAATTTGATTGCATTGCTTAATAAATATCAGAGGATAATAAAGTATAAAAGTTAAATCTTGACAATAAGAAATTCCCATATCTTAAATTATGATCATAAAAGTTGAATACACATACATTTGACATACTAAAATAATTAATGGTTTGATGTTAAAACACTCTTCACATATAAGATTTAACAGTATTAATCTCACAAGTACAATGACTATAAACTTTGAATTGGCATACTTTTCCCACTAGAGGATTTGCCTTCATTTTGCAGACATTTTTCAATATTTTCTTTGTTCCCTCTATTAGAAGTTCCTTTTCCTTTAGTACGAGTCTGGATGGAAAAAAGTAATTAAATCAATAATTTAATAACAAAATCATTTCATAACAGTATTAATTTCAATGAATATACAATTTCAAGAAATAACTCATTTTCATGCAGAGTTAGAAGTATGAATAATTCTATAAATTTCCCTAACCTTTTCCAAGTAAACAATTCATAAACCAATTTCCAAATAATGTATTCTATAGTCAAATGGTGGAGATAAGAGTATCAATGAAAAATTATCTTATAGGAAATAGGAAAGATATGTGTTTGCATTCTAAGCTGGAACAATCTTCAGGTTGGTTAATTGGTTTGTTGAGTAAGATATATCATCTTAAGTCTTTTAAGGATCTTTATATGTAAGCAATATGTATCTTACTAAGCATTCATGCTTATAAAAAAAAAATAGGAGTAAAAGTTTTATGATTTCAGAATAATTTAACAAATCATTTAATTTTACCATTTATCTCTCTAAAGTTATTCATCCAAAAAATTTACATTATAAAGCCAAAATATACAAGTTTACAGCTATCAAATTATCTTGCTTACCTAATTTAAAAGTAATAGTTGATAAAATTTACCAAACGATCATTTATATATTTTTTATGAGTAAACTCTAATAATGTATTAAATATATAATTATCAATGGTTATAAAAATACTAAAATACTACAAACGAAATTTTAAATGCTATAATGTTTGCATATAATTTCAAAATTAATATATATTCTGGTATTTAAAATTTTATTTTATAACAATACAATTTAAAATTGTAAGAATATTACCTGTGTTTCCCTGCTTGGAACTGAAACAGAAAAAAAAAAAAAAATGTTGAAAATTCAATTTTAAATAATAACAAATGCCAAAAAATATAAAATATTAATCAAAAGTATTTCATAAAACATATCAGTAAACATTATTTCACAAACCTGGAACCCATTTATATATTTTCATTGTAGTATCACCAATAGTTACCCACTTTTTTTCCCTGAAAATAAATTAAGTAAACCATTAAAAAATCATAAATAAAAGTTAAATAACTACTATAATATCAAATATATTTTGGAATGAAAAATATTTTCTATAACTCTTGCATATAATTTATGGTAAAATACATAAAATTAGCTATGACTTTTGAAGAGATACAGAAATTAGAGATTACATTTAAAACACAGGAACTGTTATAATCAAGTTCAAAACTATATTTAATGCACTATATAAGCTTCATTTAAAAATGACATGTATAAGAAATAAAAAAAAGTATTGACTTGAGAAAGTTAGGAAAAACTAAGCTATGCAAGTATTTAGTATTTCTAGTAGTTTAAATAGTACCAACAAAACTTCTTTCTTCAATAATAATTTAAATCAATAATAAAAAATAAAAAAACCCAACAGTAAAAAGTAATTATATTAACTTCAAGAATTTTTCCATAGCTATGAATGAATGTATTGTGGCTCCCACTTGATTTTCCAAGCCCTACAGACAAACCATCAAATCATATGTATATAAACTGTCAAAAGTAGCTGAATGTGTGTAGGACAACTATAAACGTCCTTACTTTAAATATCTATAAATCAACCTTGTGGAATTACCAAATATTGGAGTATTCTTTTTATTTTCAACTTAAAAATTGAAAATTTTTAAATTATTGAAAAGAAAAGAAGGTATGAAGTTTTGCTTCTCCAAGAAATAATTCATTACCTGAGAATCAAATATGAATAGACACCCCTATACTAGTAAAACTTAAAAATAAAATAAAAAAGAAACATTCAAGGTAAAATTTTATATAAGGCAAAAACTTTATAGAATGTATCTTAATGCTGTATTAAAAGTTATCGTAGAGATAGAGAAACTATATACTAAGGGATAATAGTTTTAACTTGGCAATAATCTTGGCATTGTTTAGAAAGGAGGACCATAAAATCAAACGGCTAGCACCTTTAAATGATTATACTAAATATAAAAAAGGAAAGAGTATTGACACAAATGGAAGTTTTGTTTTAAAAATATAAAAAATTACTGAAAATTTAATTTTTTAAAATAACAAATAATTTTATATTAAAACAGATCATTACATGAAAATATTAAAATTTAAGTACAAAATTTATACATATGATGAACAAGATATTTTTTTTTATATAAAAGTATCAATTTCAAAAGCAAACATATGAAAAAATAAAATTGTAGTTATTATATTAAATTAATATACAGTTTCATTAGTACTAAAACTTTAAAATTTAATAATCTATTACTTAAAAACCAGTTAAACAGCTACATTTGTTAAGTCAATAATTATTAAGATTAAAAAATGTACCAAAAATGAATTATGAGCAAATTATAAATAAACATTTACATTTTGGAAAAAAAAAAAAAAAAAAAAAAACAGAAAGTTTCTATTCTTACACATGCATTCGGCAAGAAATTTTAATACTGAAGTTAAATGCTTATTTAAATTTCTGTTGAATCATATTACTTAATTTTAGAAATAAATAATGATAATTAAATCAAACCATAATATATGATATTAGATTTGGTATATATATATATATATATACATATATATATATATATATATAATTTTACTAAATTAACATCAAACTGCTCAATCAATAAATTCACTGATTTTTTTCACCAATCATATTCATTAGATAATATGCTTAACAATATACAAATGCTCAAAATTTAGATACTTTTGAATTTTGTAAAAGCTTCATCAGGTATGTAAAAAGGCAAAGCTAATAGAAGAATAAATTTTATACAAGTATATGTTAAAATTTACATCACTCAAATCTCTCAAAATTAATGATTTTTTCAGTAATTAACTGAATTGATACAATAAAAATGAATTATTAACTTTAAATAATAGAAGAAAATGACAAATAATAATAAGGCTAGAAGTGGGTCTATCTCAAAACCAGTTTTTAAGAGATTTTATGCTCAGCATCCTGTTTAGATTAATGTAACAATTTCAGGACACCAAACATAATCAAGAGAAAGACTGAATAAGAGCATCTAATTAATCAGTTGACTTAAGTTTTATGCATAGTTATAAATATGAATTATAAACATAGAACAGTTTATATTACATCTGCTGGTGTTTAATCCATACTTGCTCAAAATCTTAACAATTCCAGAAACAATTGATAAAATTTGAAAATTCTCTGATTTTGAGTGTACAAGTATTGAATTATTTATATTCAATTACTTTTCTATATTATAGAATTCTATTTAATAACTTGATTTGTATAAGTATCATTAATTATTAATGATCATACATCTACTTTATTTCTTATTTATGATGACATTTGAAGTAAATTATATCTTTCTGATTTAGAATTTCAAGGATAATTCTTATCATACAGGATCAATTAAAAAATACAGACTAATTTTAAAATACACATACAATAACATTTGATAAAAATGGAACATGAACAATGTGTGCAGTTTTAAAAATCATGAATGATAAAATTAGAAACTAAAAATAAATTTAGATTAAAATCACTGAAATTAATAAACAAAGAATATAAATTTAATTTTATAAAATTGTAAATAAATTAAAATAAGGTAATTTAATATTTATAAAATGAGCATAAATGGTGAATATGAGATTTGAACAATAAAATAATTCAATAAATTTTTAATACAAAATTCTAATAATCTTCAAAAAATTTTGAAATTCAAATGAATGTATAAGCATAATAGTTCAGAAAGTTATTCACAGAAAAATATAAGGAAACAAGAATATACAAAGAAAAAACTAGAAAGCAAATATTCAAAATGTGTAAATCAAAAAAATTAATTGGAAAGTTATTTATTATAAAATATAATTATAAAGATTTTTTATAAACTATAAATAATATTTTATAAATTAAATATTCAAACCAGAAATCATTAAAAATATTTAAGAAAATATTAACTTATTAGTATAAACAACAGCAATTATAATGTTAAAACATTATAATATTTATGAAAAAACTTTTAACTTGAATACTCCCACTATGATCAATACTAAATCCGATATTCATAAAATTATATACAGTAGATGCAATATATATTTCAAAAACAAAATAACTTTTAAAAAATAAATTATTAAATTTATTTAATTTTGAAATAAATAGCATAATGTAGAAAATTGAAATGGAAGCAAATTTAACTGAGAAAAAGATGTTCAAGAAATTCGATACCAAATACAATTGAAAATAAAATATATTGGAGTATTGTTTTAATAACTGCTACAGAATGTCCTTCTTAAAATTTGAACTTTAAAAGAAAAATATCACTGATATCGATAAACCACTGAGTTCAATTAAGAACGATATTTTATTTAAAGCTTTTATGTTACTTATACTCTTTAAATATATCTAGTATAAGTATAGATTAAATGTACTTTATTATATAGAAACAACAAATTAAGATTTTTGATGTATGCGTAACATTAGAAAAGAATCGTGTACTAATAGTAATGAATATTTCAATATTTACAGTAGTGATGTTAAATTATAAATAAAATGATTTTAAATTATAAACTAATCAGAAATTGAAAGGATATCATATTTTTAAAATGTCATAATATTAAATATTTCCAAACCATTTTCGGACTTTGTCGATGGCTTGCATAACACGCTTGATATCATCTTTAGCTCTGCTACGAGTTTCTGCCCTAATCGATCTGGACATCATATTGAGAATTTTTTAAGTAAAGGACGATTCAGGGATAGACAACAAAACACCTGAATACTGCCGGTCACTTTATTTGTGACTCACGCTTAGGAGCCCCTACTGACAATTCAAAAGTAAAAGAGAGAAGCGACAAAAAAAATAATTGACAAAGAAAGGGGGAAAAAAACGGCCAGTTGAAGTTGCAGTTTCTAATAAAAAGGAAAATAAAAATAAAAAAGATGGGGAAAGATTTATGTTTTTGAAGTATGAAGCAATCTAATTAGCAGCTGGAAACCAGAAGAAAATTCGCAACCGGAGGAATGTGATTTTAATCATAAAAATTCACTACAATATGTTTTATAAGAAAATTTTTATGCTTCATACCTTTTTTTTAATTCTTAAAGTCCACTTTATTAATAATTTCCTTTATATCAAAATAAACCAAGTAAGTTTATTTTTAATATATCTATGGAAAATCGCAAGAACAATTGTTTTATATTAATTTGTTTTTATATTTATTTAATTTATTTCTTTTATTTTGTTAAAAGTACAAGCACATATTCTAAAAGGCTAAAATCAGTAGCTGCCTTGAACTCATAACTAACTAGGCGAGTGCTTTATAGAAAATTTTTCTTGACGAAATAAATAGCAAAAGTGAGATATATTGCAAAATATAATTCATTGCTGTTCATTTACTCGAGTAATATGAAAAATAAATACTATAAAATAGATTTTAAAATTAAACCTGAAGTGATTGCCGGCTGGCAGTTTTCAGAGGTCCCTGGATCTGGCGATCCTCTACCCTCATTAGATAGCTGGTTCTTGGTTGGTAATATAGATTTTAAAATTATCAAAATTAGATCATAGACTTTGTTAACTGTTTTACATACAAGTAATTTGAAGCATGGTTTATTCAAGCAATTTTGTGTTGTTTGAAGCATGGTTTATTCAAGCAATTTTGTGTTGTCTGAAGCATGGTTTATTGAAGCAATGTTTGTGTTGTTTGAAACATGGTTTATTGAAATGTGCTATTTTTAGATGATTGCAGGGTCTTTGCAAGTTGTGAGCTCAGGTTTTTATATGAGATATTTGTCAGTTCTGTATGTAAGACAGATAAATGGTTATTATTAATCGTATTCATATTTAAAATACAAATATAAAAAATTCACCTTGATTTAAGAAGAAAATATATTTAAAAGTAAATAGGTTAAAATATACAAATTTCTTAGGTTTCAGAAATTGGTAAACTCTATATAAGTATTTAAATTATTTTGTTAAAAATTAGATTATAAAAGTATATATCCTCTGAGAGAAAAATTTTGGAATGTCCAAAAGAGCTTAGATGACAGTACAAAATGATTGGTAAATAATATAAAACAAAACCACTGTATCTAATTTTAAAAGCATAGAGAAACATTATGATATAATACTTTAAAACCCCATGAAAATCATGGGTTATCCAGAGTATTATTATAAGCGCAAAATAAAAACTTCCTAAGAAGGGTAAGGCTGAATTTTGAAATTCTTAAAGAAAACATTTATCTTGAAGGGCAATATAGCTTTTATCTTGAAGGGCAAGTTATATAATATTTGCACTTCAAGGTAAATGTTTATTAGATTTACATATACTTTATTCTTTGTATGTTTATTACATTAATAAGATAAGATATTCAAAAACTTATTTTTAAAAATCTTATCAATGTTGGCATGTATTGGAATTTCATTAAATTTGGAATATCTCATGTATCAATATCATCTATATCTCAAATCATTTTAAATGTCTTACATATATCTTTCTTAGAATATTTAATAATATACTATATTCAGAAACATCTTAATGCTTAAACTAATCATATAGTGATTTCATTCTAATTAATATTGTTTCAGAAATTCGTTATTAAAAATATATTGGATAATCTTTTTACTATGCATTAGATAGCATTTGCTTATACTGTACAATATTTTATTAACAAAATTAATTTACTGATAAAATTAAATCGTTGGATATTTTAGATGGATATATGACAATATTGTAATATTCTTTTAAAAATATTCTGATACTAATATAATTGTAATATCCTTTTAACAATATTATTCTGATAATATTATTGCATACTTTTAATGTTTTTACGAAAATCTTCTACTTATCAGAATTGAAATGAAGATATATTTTTTTATAGAGTTAACCAACTGTATAAGCTATTTGTCATGTCTAAGGTGTAAACCAAAAGACATGGCATGTTTTTTTTAAAAAATAATCAAACTTTTTAAACAGAAATTACATAACTTTTATCATTTAGGATATACTACAATATACTATCGTAATTTAAGAAAATTTCCTGATATTGTCGATAAACCACTGAGTTCAATTAAGAACGATATTTTATTTAAAGCTTTTATGTTACTTATACTCTCTAAATATATCTGACATATTGTATAAATTCAAAATATCATTTCTTTTACTTGCAATATACTTTACATTCCAGATAATATGATCCACATCAAATTTCACTGTCATAAATATTGTACTTGAATTGTTTCAGATGAAGCGAAAGACAGATTACAAATGATTTTTTAATAATGTTTACCATAATTTGTGAAAAATCTTTCCCATATATGGGTTGGAATTTTAGCTTTTATTAAATATTTCTCGAAATCAATTCTGATTAGAAGTTTTATTTAGTTTCATTATTGAAAGAATAGGCAACGTGCTAAAGAAACTTCACGTCTTTATCAAATCTTGTTTATTTTAACTTTTGATTTTGTTATGCCAAGTAGTATATAAACATTTAAATACAATCAAAACTTAGTAAGAAAAAAATAAAAAGAAAAACATTTAAAAAATAACTAAGAAGTTCCTTGAGTTATTTCTTTTACACATTAATTATTAAAATAAGCCTTATTGCAGTTATACGTAAAAAAATTGTATTTGTAAGTGTTTTATTCCAAATTACGAATTATTATGGTGATCAGTTATGTAAATTGTATATATAACGTAGAATATTGAATCCAAGATAATGTTTGATATAATTGCCCCTTCTATGTAAAACTCCTTTTTATTTATTAAATAACTACTGATTGATACGTAAATGAAACTCTATCTCCTCATTCCATATGATGAATTATAAAAATTGCATGAGTGTATCTGAAGAAAAAAAAATTATAACGAAGAAAAATACATTATCTTTAGAAATCATTAGGAGAAATGTATTCATGACATAGGAACGCTTTCTGAAAGATAAAACTAGTCTTCGTAATTTTAACCATGAACAATGGTACAATAATCAATGTGAACAGTTTCAGAAAGGCGATTTGAAGTGCTTAATTAGAAAAAGAAAGGCATATTTTATTTTTAACTGCATGAAGCTTGCTCAGAGTAACTTGAGATAAAACGTTTACTATAAATTATATAATAGCAAAGTTACGATATTTACGCATAATCGACAAAATCATAAAAGCAAAAGAAAAATTTGCATTTGAACAGTTAGTAGATGAAATAGGCAATAAAACTTTCTTACCATTTGAGAAGTATCAAAATTATTCGTATAAATTTATAGATTTATTTCTTCAAAATATCGCTCAAAAATTTTTTTTTAAATTCTATTGAAACACTTCTTTATTGAACTTTATACTTCTGTAATGATTGAATTTTTTAAATATAAGCATTATGGATAATCAAGAGTTTAAAATACTTTTCTGTCGGAAAATAAATAATTAGTGTTACTGGAAAAAGTTTACAGCAAATTTAAGAATATGAATGCACTGTTAAGAGTAAAATCTTATTAGAATAATGAGTAGCAAAAATTGTATCTTAAAAAGAAACAAAAAAAGTATGTTGTTTCCATAAATTTTATTTCCTTATATTTAAATTATGCAAAATAATTAGTATAAAGATTTCTATGAAAAAAATTTTTTGAACTACTGTAAATATTATTTACTAAGTTCACAGATGCCGTATAATTAAGGATGCCAAAGTCTGAATTTTTTTGGCGATGAAGAAATGTTGCCAAGATGACGCACTGTGACGTGCGTGATGATGTAAATACTAAGGTTTCCAAAACAGAATTTTTTGCTTAATTCTTATTGGCCTCCATATCAATGACGTAAATAAAATCAAAGTTGCCAGGTGCATAACAAAATCCGCTAAAAAAATCTCCAAACTCAGAATTTGGCATCTTGAACCATACGGCATTTGTGCTGTACTTCAGTTCAGAGATAGATAAATATGCATTTATCAGCAATATCTATGAAATTAGTTACAATAAATGCTTAATAATTTTTCTTTTGCCTGTTTATTGGCTCTTAAATTGATAAAAAAAAAATTGTTTCGAAGTTAATATTAAATAATTGTCACATCAGAAAGGATATTTCGACCTTACTGAATTCCCATTTGGGAAAAAAAATCATGATTTATAGAATTTATTTCGTTGTGGAGACAAACATGAGTTCTATTAGAAATGCTATATTGACGAATTAAAAATTTGAGGAAATTATAAAACAATGAGTTTCAAATTTTTCATTTATCAAAATAACTCTAACCTTTTAGTATAAAAAATGTTACTGTATCAACATATATATTTTATTTGAAAATAACTCATGCACATATTTTTCATTCTTGAATTCGCTTGTATGATGTTTAAATAAGTTTTAAAGTTGCTTTTAATTAAGTTTAGAAGATATTTATTTAATTATGCACAGACACTTTTATTAAAGGAGAATAAATCAAATTTTTATGAGAAAAAAGAAATTCAGCATCATATTCCTTTAATGAGATATTTAAATTCAGATACTCCTTTTCATTCATATAATTTTTTCATGAATGAAATAGAGCTACTAATTGGATGATTAGCACTTTGCCCTTTCATGTAACAATCATGGGTTCGAATCCCAACTTGGACATAGATGTTTGTAGTGGTTCGGAATTCCCTTTACACAGTTAGTCAAAGGCTAATTAACCCTCGTGTGTTAAAAATAACCTTTTATCAACAAACAAATTTAACCGAAAAATTTTGAAATTAAAATCTCCTCCTTTTTCATACGTGAACAAGACCCACTATCAAGGTCACATTCTTCCACAATGGATGTTTATGCAATGGCTATTTTTTGTCAAAATGACTGTGTATAGTTTCACTATTTCTCAGTGTTTGAACACTGTTCTTTAAAGTGGAAGGTTCTGAATTCAATTATTGAACAGAAGGAAACGGGTGCTTCATTGATTCCTTATACACATTAATCGGGCTAAGTGAAAAATTTTTAGTGTTAGCGACCTTGCGATATATGATTTTGAACCACAATCTATGAAATGTTTTCACAGACGGTAAAAAGCTTCGAATTTTAAAATGCCTTACATCGACCTACTACGCGTCCAGTACGAGTTGAGGGGCCACTAAGAGTTATGAAATTATCCTATGCTTCAGTTCAACAGCGGTTTCCTATGATGTACAGACTAACCTTCAGGAATCTCAATTAATTTATATCTCATTGCATTAAAAATCATGTAACTTAATTTTAATGCAATATTTTTTTAATTGCATTTTGAAACAATATTCTCTACAAACACACTACAGAAGTGGCGCAATTCATTGTACTATGGACTCAAAAAAATGTTTGGAGGTTGTTCTAGACGGTATTTACATCATGAACCCTCTAGAACAAACTCATTAAAGTTTATTTGGAATATTAGTATACTCCAGTAATAAAAATATTATTTGATTTGATTGATATTTTAGCATTTTTCATCGCCTTATAACTTTTTGTTGTTGTTTTCACTAATCCCAAATCATTCAGTTCCAATACTAGACAAACTCCACAAGTCTATAAAAAGCCAGAAAATCCAAAAACATATAAGGGGCTTTGAAAAAGCCTCTTCCAAGTCAAAAATCAAGCAGTTCCAAATATGCTCAGGTGATGTATGTTCAGTTTTACATTTTGTGCACAGACTAAAAGTCTTTTGCTTTTAGAACTATACATAAAAATATCAGATTATATATATATTATAACTCAAAGATGAATTTCGTATTTAATTTTGCGTGAAAAATTCAAAACTACTCTCAGAAGATTCTTCTGTAAGCTAAGAAATTCTCTTAGCTTATTGAAGTAAGTTAATTTTATATTTTGACGATAACAAAAGTAAGCAATACGAACTAGAATAAAAAATTTTCTTGTTTAGAATGTAAAATATTATAAAAATTTTCTAAAGCAAAATATTTTTTTCTAACTTCGGGCACTTGAGTGACGAATCCTTTTCCACAACAAGGCCAGAAACTGCTACTCATTTGTCGTTACCCAGCGGGCACCTGTGAATCAAGTCACGGATGCGAGTAACGTTGCCCGCGCCATAGCACCAAAAACCCGTTTTATTGGGTGGGCCACATTCATACATCATTACAGAAGAAAGGACAGAAAAAACAGAGAAAGAAAGCAACATCCATGCAGAAACCGGGATTCAAACCCGGAACCCACAGCTCTGGAGTCAGGAGAGCTAACCCCTCAACCATCGGTCGGCCTGAATCAAAATATTAACTTATTGAAATTCTAGCTTTTTCCCACCACATCTTTTTCCGCACAACTAACTGTTGTTGTCTTGTCCAGTAAAGAGCAGTGGATTAAAATCAAATTGATCAAAAAATGTCCAAGACAGGTCTGGACACATCTATAACTTTCAAAGAGTTGATGCGGGGGATCGAGATAGATCCTGAAGAACTTTGCCAATATCAAAGAAGGGCATTCAAAGATGTGGTCAGGAAACAGTTCAGTGTCTGTGCAATGAGGACAACTCATGTAGCTTCGATGGCCAATCGAGAGATATTTTCATTCCCTTGAAGTGCTTAGCTCTCAATCTGGGTGTGGTTGAGGAGATAGCACGGCTATAATTTAGAAATGGGATAGAGTGCTTCTGAGAAGAAGCATTGTGTAGTCTTTCGTTGACTTTTGCATCAAACCAATGAGGTTCGATTGCTGAAAAATTGAGGGTTATCATGGACTTTGCCAGCTTTCTCCTTGCCATCGATGTTGACGAGCAGGAAAAGTTGCCACAGCCTCAGAATAGGTTGTATTTCTGCCTGTTGGTTAGCGGAAGGTATTTTCTTTCCTTTCTACCACCCAAAGGATAATCCAATGGAGGCATTCCTCTATTCACCACCTGGGGATGAGGTTATAAACAACTCAAGTGGTTACAGGCTCCCAACAAAGGGAACTATAACTTCCAATGTAAAATATCTTTAGAGAATGCGGGAAAAAGAACGATTTAAAAATCTAATATTATTTATATAGATATCATTTTTAAATAATATTTACCATTCACTTAGCTCCGCTTAAAACGCTGATTTGCAGTTCAAAATGTGATTTTTTGTATAGCCCTGCTAAAAGTAAACTGAATGAGATGTTGAAAGCTTTAAAATTCCTTTGATTTCTAATTTATATAGAACTGAAGTTAGAATTCCTTTTATCCACGTTCCGATGTATTTTTTTATCCTCTGCCTATTGGGACTAGCATGAACACGTACTTTGCAAGAGTGCGTGTTCATGCTAGTCCCAATTGGCAAATTATTATTTTTATAAAATATTATTTTTTAAAAATCGAAATAAAATAATAAGTATTATTTTCCTTAAAAAATTGCACTGTAAACATTTAAAAAGGAAGTGGGATTCCATTCTTAAATGTTTTTTCTCTATTCTGTGAGGTAACATACACAGGCTAATTTTTATTGGAGGAAAAGAGCATTAGCTATGATTCTTGAAGTGAGCAGAATGTTACATTGTTAAATTAATTGAATCGCATCATAAGCACTATTACAGGGAGATTTAATTAGAACTAATTAGTTCTAAATTAGTTACAAAAGCTGCAAACAAATTTTTGAAGTTTATCATAGCTCTTATTTACCCAAAGCCCAGTACCTTGATATGAGCTTCATTCTATTCCATGCATCCGTCAGTTTCTTTCAAGACCGGACAAAAACTTCAGAGGACAAATAGAATAAGAAGTTTATTTATATATAGATGAACTACGCATTTTTTTAATATATTTTATTTTAATTTTATAACGAAACAATTTATTATCTTGTGCAATTAAGCATTGTAAAACACTTCTTATTGTTCAAGAAGGAAAGAAAACTTTAAAATTACAACGAATAACTTTCTAAGAACATTATGAGAATTCATTAAATATCTAAATTTCCCAAAGTAATAAATCCGACAGATTTTTGACTACAATATCCTAAAGTTTTTATGAGAGAAAAGACCATTATTTTTAGCATAATATTATTCATTATTTTAAATAACCCTATAATTATAGCTAAGCCATTTTTGTTACATGAATTTTTCATTCGCAAGGCTATAGAACTATATTTCCAATATAACAATAGAAAGAATAGGGTATATAACAATTGTAAATTTGTTAAAAAATCATTTAAGAGATTTTATAGAAAGAAAGTTGGTGGTAGGAAAGCATTGCTGTATATTTTTCAACCATGATTTTGAATCTAAATGCGCTATAGAAAACTCTGAACATCTCTAAATGTAGGCAATGGAATATTCATATTTTCATTGAATTAATTTGAAAACAAGCTAAATCACAAAATATAATTCAACGAGTTTGTTTATCACTCAATGATAATTTTTATCACCCAAAATCTACAAATTAAAAAAAAATATGATTATACTGTCATTGTCAAGAATTCCATAAAAATTTACCGTCACACAATTTTTCGAAAAAGCATTTATATTCATTATTATGAAAAAAGATTCAATAGCTTAGTTACGATTGCTTGCTTTTCCTTTTTTTAACTTATAATTTATGTGTAAATATTATGATACTCCGATTTCCAATGATTTGGTTTGTCGTTTTTACAAATGTTTTTTTGCAAGCAAATTTCCGATACTCGAAGATTCTATATTTTGATTTGTCAATCAATAATAATTTTTTGCACTTGTATCCATCTATCTATCAGTCTGTCTATCTATATATCCATCTCTAAACACACACATATATGTTGGTATCTTGGGATTTTATAGTTTGTGATGTCTTTCTGTGATCTACGAATTAAATAAATTTCGAATCATTATATCTATATCTGCGCTGACCATTTAAGATTTCGATGAGTTATCACAAAAATAAATGAAATTAATGAAATGAATTATGGTTTATATAAAAAATTTATATATATATATATATATTTATATATCTATACATATATTGATTGAAAGTGTTATCAAAATATAACGGGTCTTTATATTAGACTTTAAGATTCGTATATGAAAAATAAAATTCCTGTTATTGCAGTCGAAATTTATTTCGAAATCCTTGAAGTCATTATTTTATATTTTTAAAATACGAAATGTGAGAAATTTTAACTGAGTGAATAACTTTTATTTGTTTAATAAAAATCTGTTGAATTTTTTTTTTTTTTTTACTTCATGCACTAATTTACTTCAAACCAATTTATATGAAATAATAATTGTGATTTATCGTCAATAAATATAAAACTAATTCGTCTTCGATGCCATTTGTTGAAAGTCTAGTTTAGATTGTATTTATTTAAAATCAGCTGTTAAGAATTTTACCATAAAACAATTTTTTTGCTTTGGTTTGATTAATTTGTATAATTAGATTATTTTCTTTTTTGCAGACGAATACAAATTTTTTCTTATTTAGTTAAAATGTTTTTTAATATTTTGTTAATATATATTTTGAAGATACTTCAAAAATTGTTTTCATTTGAAAATTTCCATGTTGTAACAGAATTTTTTTATTTCATTTTATAAATATATAATAATATACGGAAAATTTTACTGTTGCTAATATATTAATTTATATATAAAACAAATAATGAAGCTATTTTTTTTTCATAAGAAATGTAAATTAATAAAATAAGTATTTTTTGGTATAATTTCATATTCTTTTCATTTATAGCTACAAAATAATGCTCCTTTACAATTTTTATAAAGGGGAATAAAAATACTCAATTACATTAAAATTCAAATCCGAAACTTTTCACAACATTATTTTTTAAATCTAATATTTAAATTAAAAAAATATTTTTTAACAAATATTGTGAAAAAATTAAATAATGCATTTTAAAAAAGTATAATTAAATATCTATCAATATTGGATTCTTATGAGTTATTATCTTATTATGTTATATTTTGAATTTAGAAAGAAAATTTAAGAAAAAATAAAAGTTCTCCTAGATAAACGCAAACTTAAAAACTGTGTGATACTCATATATTTGAGGAACGATCAAAACATAAAATAAATGATTGTACTCATCGTAAAATGTAAATTACTCTAGAATGTTAAAGGATTTTCGCACGCGCGTAAAGATGATGGTATTCTATTTTGGATTCAATTATTACGAATTATTTTCGTAACTATATTTAAACATTAAAAAAAAAAAACTTCCGCATTAATTGGATAAGACTTGAACGATAAGATTATTATTCTTTTAACCTCTTGAGATATTAGGTCACTGTCAACCCTCCAGCACCCGATAACATTTCTCAAGTTAACAAATTCCTTTTTCGGTTTCGTCTCAGACGACCATACTTCTCTTTCAAAGAAAGTCCTTGATGATTCTTTTTCATAAAAGTACTTTTGTACATAAATTATATCTTCGCTTTAATTTCGAACTTTTTAATGGAGATGCATGAGCATTCTTTTTTTCCAGTTCAAAGAACTTGAAAAGAATAAATAATACGGGTTGCCAGATTTGACCGCGAGAAACAAGTCATCATCGTTTGCTAGTTCAATCGGTCGGAAGGAACGGTTATGAGCAGGTGCAGGTCACCAGGTTTTCCTCCAGCCCGTTAGCATTACTTACTGATGAAGAAAAGTCGCTCTGTTTTGCTGTTCTTGTTGCGATTCATTTTGTGGTTTCACTTCTGCTCTTCTTTTGAATCTAGTGTAATTCGAGTACAGTATGTGGATACTGAAATGCGACCAGTATTACTTTATGATGGAAAAACGTTGGGGGAAGTTATATTTGATGAGTTTGGAGTAATGAGACATTGTAAACTTCATGAATTGGAGTAAGTAGAATATATCTTTAAATTCTTCGATTCATTTTTCATTAAAAATTAGGTTTTTTAAATTAATAATTAAATAATATAAGATAATTTATAAAAAATTCTTCGAACATTTTTTATTAAACTTATTTAAAACTTATTTTGTTTACGAAATTATTAAATATTGTAAAATGCTAACCAAAATTTTTATTTGAAGCTACATTTAAAACTCACCTTATTTGTGAAATTACTAAACATTAAAACATTTTCATTACAGTTATTTTGCATTTATTATACAGGTGTACTCTTATTTGTATACACATTTAATTAACAATTCTTAGGAGTTTATTTTCTGTACAGTTTCGCTAGATCTAAACAAATGCAAATACTTATTTCATTTGTTTATCATTTTTTTTCCAGGATTGAATTGGGAAATATTTAAAAGAAAATAATATGTTTCAAAGATGTTGAGTAAAGTTTAAAATAATTTTTTTTTTTTTTTTTTTTTTTTTTTTCTAACTTAAAATTTAGGATATGTTTCATTCAAAAATTTATATTAAGGCTTTTGTGATTCATTTAAATTGCAATTAATGATTTGAACTAAGTGAAAAGTTGTGTTTATCTGTTATTAATAAAATTTCGGAACTCTGCTCGTTTCAAGAACGGCGGAGTGCAATTCTTTTTTCTCTTTTAAAGTTATGAAAAGTTTTAAAGTTATCTCTCTATTAAAGTTAGAATATTAAAGCAATGTACACAAATACACAAATCCATAGTAGAAGAAGGAAGCAAAGCAATACATTGAAAGGTATCAGTGCCAGATAATCGAAACTTATTTTTTAAATTGGTTGCTAAAAGCAATTAAAAAAAATTATGCGAAATATATATATGTACGAGGGTCACTCTAAAATTTTTGAGATACAAGTAGGTTTTTAAAGTTATACTTACAAAATTTTAGATGTGTTCAAAGTAGTCTCCTCCAGCATCAATGCACTTTATGTAGACGAATTTTCCACAGATTAAATGCTTCAAGCCATTCATATCTTGGAATACATGAAAAAAAATGCATTTATAGCCACATCAACCTCTTCTTCTGAATGAAAACGACGTCCACGTAAGTTCTTTTTTAGATTAAAGAATAACCAAAAGTCGCACATAGCTAGATCAGGTGAAAACGCCAGATGTTCGATCACTTTAATTTGTTTTTGATTAAGAAACTCAACAGTTAATCCGGCTGTATGTGAAGATGCATTGTCATTGTGAAGCATTAGTCCCCTAACATTCAGTTCTTGTAGAATTTCTGGAAGACATTTCGTGGTATACCAGTTTGCTATTAATGTCTTCTGTCTTTCCAACTTGATGACTTTAACCAATCCCGTATTTCTGAAGAAAACGGCATACATCACTTTTTTCAATGCGCGTTGTTTTTTCACCATTGTCGGTCAGGGACTATCTTCAAAGACCCATACCTTGCTTTCTTGACGTGTTGGAACGTCAAAAAAAGGTATGTACGTTTCATCACCTCTTACAATTTTAGAAATGATGCTGTGGCCACCATCATTTAGCAATTTAAGAGTTTCTTTACTGATTCTGACACGTTCCTCTTTTTGGTTCTCAGTTAGATTATGGGGAACCCAATGGCAAACTACTTTTTTCATATGTAATTCTTCATGAATGATTTTGTGTATGGCTGCGGATCCAATGTTAAGTTCCTTCTGTATCACTTGATAGGTACAGCGATTATCATCCATTCACATTTTTCGTATGGCAGACATATTATCCAAGATTACTGCTGACGGCGGCCTTCCTGTGTGTTCTTCATCCTGAAGAAAATTGCGATCTCTTCTAAATTCTCTAAACTACCTAAATTCAGTAGCACGAGCTGGAGATTCATCACCAAATGCTAATTGCAACTGTCGAACGCATTCTTCTTGGTTTAATCCTGCTTTAAAATCGTAGAAAATTATAGCGCTAAAATGTTCTCGCGTCAACTCCATTTTCTCTTCTGCTTAAAATACGCTAAACAAGTTGAATTAAGACAGTAAAAAATCGTCTTCTGTGTTAAAATATATTGTATTTTAAAACTAAAGAGTTATTTTTATTTTGTAAATTCTCGTCTGCGTGTATCTCCAAAATTTCAGAGTAACCCTCGTATGTATATATATATATATATATATATATATATATATATATATATATATATATATATATATATATACACGATGGTTACTCTGAAATTTTAAGATACACGCAGACAGAATTACACACACACACACACACACACACACACACACACACACACACACACACACATATATATATATATATATATATATATATATATATATAATTACTGTAAAATCTATTTTTTAAAAAGTAATAAACTTTTCTTCATAATACTCGATGATGACTTGAAGATATTTTAATTTTAATGATATATTATTTTAACATTGTAGTTTTAAAGAATATTAATAGGACTGTGGTAGACATGCGATAGATATTAAAATTTTGTAAGTGGCGGACTCAATATATGAACTAGTATTACCTGAAAGATAACCCTACTGAAAGGTCGCATGTAAGTCAAAAGTTTTGTGGAGTCTTTTGTCTTTCCATAGATCTGATATGGCATGAAAAGAAGTGTGGCTTTGTAGGTAGTGACACCGTACTTTTACTGTAGTTATGAATTACTGGATTATTGGCTGTATTTAGTGGCTTGGATTGCAGAAATACACACCACTAGAAGCATTTACTGAATATTCTCCTTATATGATCATATCCTTATAATGAATTCAATTTTTTCGCAAAATGGAATACATAACAAAAACTCTATTAATTCTGTTATCATTAATGCTAAAAAAAATCATTAAATAGAATGATGTATGAAATATACCGATAAAATGTTACGAGAATTTTTTAAAAAAAGATTATGTTCCTCCTTTTTAATAGATTATTCATTTGAGATTAAAATTAATATTTAATGTAAACATATTTTTAGCAAATTTCTAACTTACTGCTTTGCACAAAGTACAAATTTATATTTCCTTTTGGAAATTCAAAAAAACAGTTCGATATATGTAAAACTTAAATGTCGTTAAATTACTAAACAACAAAATCACTGGCAAATGAATGTTACATTACAAAAACATTTAAATTGAAGGTGTTACATATAACAATCGAAAAAATGCTTAATATTTACAGATAAAAAGTTAAATATGAAAAGCGTATATTTTAATCTGAAAGTGCATGTGTGGAAATATATTGGAAAATAATTTTGATATATCATTCAAAAGCATATGATGTGGGTTTAATTTATGTGTTACCGTTTGTTCAAAAGCATGCATTTCCCAATTACATTGTGAATACTATTCAAAATATTTTTCATTATATTCAAATATCACTTCCCAGAGATATTAATTATAGAATGAAAGGAAATAAACCTAAAGTTTTACCTTATAGCCATTTGTTAACGTGATATATAGAGTTTTTATTGTTCACTTTGAGTTCCAGAGCGTGAGTGTCGCGTAAAGATATCAAATAAAATATCTCGTAAAGTTGAATTTGCACGGCAGTGTCCTTGGTCAGAAATCAATTGTCGTTCAACGGTCTCTCTTTTGCACATCTCTTGGTCCGGACTTAGTGGTTTAAAGTAGATTATGAAACCACTTTAAATATTTGTACCTGAGGTGGAAATCGAATTTAAAAACCGATGAACCGATAAAGACCAAAATGTTAACTTTTCTGTTTCTCTCCATCATTTGTTTAAAAAAAAAAAATTAACTGCTTCCCCAAGATACAATGACCACTTAAAATACAATTTCCTCATTTCTGAAAATACAAGAATCACTCGTAAATTTTTGAGATGAGCATAGGCGAAAAGTGGCAGGAAAACAAATTAATGGTTAAATTCAAAAATACGAATTATTTTAATTTATAGACCATCCCTTATCATGATGGAAATAAAGGCATGTTATGTTTTGGAATCGCAAAATCCAGAGCAACTGAAGAGATGAATTCTATTCCAGCTTCCATGGAACAAAGGGAAGAGGATGGTTGCGCATTTGATATGTGCGTGTACCTCTCCTGCATACCCAATTGAAATCGATCGGTGGCCTACCAGATTAATGTGAACATATTTAACTATTTTCAGTTCAAGAAATATTGCTGTTGTTATTTATAAAACTTGGACAAGCTAAGCTCGCTATGTCAGTGATTTTGCAAATTTAAGTCAGTACGGTGCGAGTTTCGCTTTAAACAGAGCGCCACGGAGGTACAAGTACGACTTTGCTCTAAACTCCTTCCCTCAACCACTAGAATATCCATTCCCTCGATTATGATATTGATCTGAAAGAAAAAGAAATTTTCTCCAGACCATTACACCCATGGTAAATGCTCAACGACCGACCAAAGGTGGGTTTTTGGCGGCGTTAGGAATCGAACCCCACCCTTCCGGACAGAAGGCCGATGCCCTAACCACTAGATTACCAAGTCTCCTAAAATATTTTTTATACTTGCAAAATGAGTTTCCTTTACGTAATTTTTCTATAGATCATAAATTTATTATTTATATTAAACTAGAAGCTCTTATTATTCAAAATATTTGTTTATTGAAAAAATTTAAATATTTCATTATATATCTATTTTACAATTGCAGAAATAAAACAATTTCATTGATAATCAATGTGATTATTAAATACATTATTAAGACAAAAAGCTCTCATATATAAAATAATTTTCATAAAATGTGTTTTTTTTTTATTTATTTGAAAGAGATTAAAGTTGAGTTGAAGTATGATCAATTTAAACAGCATATATATTAACAACGATTTAATCTGACATAGAATTAAGTTAAAATATTGATGAATTATGATATTTTTTATCGAAAAATTATTAATTCTTTAACTAAAAGCTAATCGGAGGAGAACAAGGAAATGTAACATGAAAGCCAATGCTATATATATTGTACTTGCATCAAAATAGTTGTTGATTTGGTTTCATATCTCATCTGAAATAGTCAATAGAATTTTAAATTCCTAACAGAATTTCAAATTACGCTACTTTAAATCAGTAGATCAGCACGAGAAAATACGTTTGTAATACACCTTAATAGGTACATCAATTAATTCACACAACATTATTAACTTGCTTTATCAAGTGAATTTTATGTATTTTTACGATTCATCAAAATTTGTTGTTATGAGCAATAACTTGATCAGTTATTTATTTCTCATGTTAAAAACAAAGCAGTCATTTATTTCAGCTGCTGAATTGCTGTTTTTTTTCCCATTTTATTTTTATAATCAATGAATTAAAAAAAATGTTGCGAAAGTGAAACTGCTGAGTTGTGCCTTTTAATGACAATCGTAAAGATTAATATGTATATACATAAGGCAACACAAAGTTGAAATAACTAATAACTCATAATCCCTGCATGAGTTTTGAATTTCAGTACATTAAGAGCTCTTATATATTAATCTTACGAAAGAAAAATTTAAAAAATTTCAAGTCTTAATTTTTTTTTTAAGTAGGTATTTGTGGGAATAATGTATGCGCCAGAAAGTTATCAAATTCTCGAACTTTTCAATAGTTTATAATGACATTGTGAAAATAGTTGATATCAATTCATTTATTATCTATTTAAAATCTTTGATAAATTTATCCACAAATTCTTAATAGATGAACGAAATTAGTAGATGTGACAAAGCAAAATTTAATGTTCTTATTATTCTATACATTATTTACTTACAATAAATGCTTATTAAATATAGTTAATATTTTATAAGTTATGAAGAGGCTCTACAGCATTTCGAAAAATCACTATTACTTTGCGTATCGTTTGATAGCGATAGATTTATAGCAAAATAGTTTAACAGATTTTGAAAAGCAAAAATTGCAAAGCTCTGTATTATTATTTTACGACTTACGGTGTTGCATTCTATTCAATTTATCTTGTTTGTTTATTTTACTTTATTTTTTACACGAAATCATCGTTTACGAAATAAGTTTTGCTTGCTCCCTATTAAACATAATTTTTTTTCTATAATTCTTAATAAAAAGACAGAGGAGATAAAATTAGATCTTATAAAGTGCTTAATTATCACATCATATAGCTTTTTATTTGTATTACGAGGGTCATTCTGAAATTTTTGAGACACAACTAGGTTTTTATACATACAAAATTTTAGGTGTGTTCAAAGTACTCCAGCATCAATGCACATTTGTAGACGAATTTTCCACAGATTAAATGCCTCAAGTCATTCATTTTTTGGAATAGGTGAAAAAATGCATTTATAGCCACATCAATCTTTCTTCGAAATGAAAACGATGTCCATGTAAGTTCTTTTTTAGATTACAGTATAACCAAAAGTCGCACATAGCTAGATCAGGTGAATAAAAACAAATTAAAGTGATCGAACAGTTGAGTTTCTTAAACAAAAACAAATTAAAGTGATCGAACATGTGCCGTATTCACGGCACATGTTCGATCACTTTAATTTATTTTTGTTTAAGAAACTCAACTGTTAATCCAGCTGTATGTGAAGATGCATTGACACTGTGAAGCATTGGTCCCCTAACATTCAGTTCTTGTAGAATTTCTGGAAGACATTTAGTGGTATACCAATTTGCTATTACGGTCTTTTGTCCTTCCAACTTGATGGATTTGACCAATCCCGTATTTCTGAAGAAAACGGCATACATCACTTTTTTCAGTGCGCGTTGTTTTTTCACCATTGTCGGCATGGGACTATCTTCAAAGACCCATACTTTGCTTTCTTGACGTGTTGGAACGTGAAAAAAAGGTATGTACGTTTCATAACCTCTTACAATTTTAGAAATGATGCGGTGGCCACCATCATTTAGCAATTTAAGAGTTTCTTTACTGATTCTGACACGCTCCTCTTTTTGGTGCTCAGTTGGATCATGGGGAACCCAACGACAAACTAATTTTTATCATATGTAATTCTTCATGAATGATTTTGTGTATGGCTGCTTATCCAATGTTAAGTTCCTTCTGTATCATTTGATAGGTACAGCGATTATTACCCATTCACATTTTTCGTATGGCAGACACATTATCCGGGATTACTGCCGACGGCAGCCTTCCTGTGTATTCTTCATCCTGAAGAAAATTGCGACCTCTTCTAAATTATCTAAACCATCTGAATACAGTAGCATGAGCTGGAGATTCATCACCAAATGCTAATTGCAACCGTTTAACGCATTCTTCTTGATTTAATCCTGCTTTAAAATCGTAGAAAATCATAGCGCGAAATTATTCTTGCGTCAGTTGCATTTTCTCTTCTGTTTAAAATTTATTCTACGCTAAACAAGTTGAAGTAAGTCAGTAAAAAATCGTCTTCTGTGTTAAAATACTTTGTATTTTAAAATGAAACCGTTATTTTTATTTTGTAAATTCTCGTCTGCGCGTATCTCAAAAATTTCAGAGTAACCCTCGTATAATAAAGAAATTACAAGCGATTTTATATTTCAGTTGCTTGTTTTTGGTTTTTATTTTCCTTGTGAATATTTATTTAGCTGTGGCTAATTTTGGTAATTTGCATGTTCCTATAAATGGCATAACAACAGCAAATAACAATAGAAAGAGGGGGGAGAAGCATTGGCAAATATATATATGTTCCTGGTAGAATTAAAAATACCATGCGATTTTATTCTAAACCTTAATTTCCACCTTTATCTTTCTCACAAATATTTCCTAAGAATGCTCATATAAATTTGTCAATGTTATTTCTACAGTAAAATAGAAATGATGAATAATAATAGAAAAAATGCGCAGAACAGTAAAATATGCACCATGATAATTACAAAAATAAACATTTACTAAAATGAAAAATTAAAAAAAATTTAGGAAAATATGTAGTTTAAAAAATAAAATGGAAGGATATGCCATAAATAATGAATCAATGAGAAAGAAAGGCTTAGAAACAAAGAAAAGAAAACTATTTTATTGCGAACTAAAAAAGTATTAGCTTTTGAAAATTGCATCCAGTGTATTGACAATAAAAACTCATGGTGACGGAAGTCAACATATTTTTAAGTTCTAAAATGTTTGTGTCATTATTAATAATATCATCTTGACTGACCCGTTTACCTCTCAAAAAATTGATCCAACCAGGAAAATTTGTTGAAATCCATTGGAACCAATTTAATCATGCGGAGATTTAATTTGGTTTGTTATACCTAGCAAGAACTTTCTTGCATACAAGAACTAATTGCATCTAGATTTCAGTTTCTAAAGGACTCTGAACAAATACAAAATATCGCTCCCAGCGTGAGAATCTAGCCCGTGAACTAAGATCTGGAACTCTAACTAATCAGGAGGCAGCTTGATCTGGAAATCTACCTCTCAGAAATGATATCGAACCTAACGAATTTGATTTTTTAAGGTGATTGATTTCTTGTTATTATTTTTTAAATTACGTTCACCATCGTGTTTTCAGACATGAGGCGTCTTGCAGTCCAGTACAATATTGAAATAGTTAAAGAATTCGAGAGGGCTCGAAAGTTATCACTAAAACGAACGTTAGAAAGAGAGGGGTGACGAATGAGAGGATGCCTTCATCTAAAGAGATTTTAGAGGTGCAGTGTGGCAAGCCTCCTCGCAGTGCATCCTGGGTTATTTGGAATCTACAACACTCTTAATCAATTTCTTGTTAAGAAGCCCTGGTAGCCTAGTGGTTAGGGAATCAGCCTTTCACCCAGAAGAAGTAGGTGCGATTCCCAATGGGGCCAATGCTCCAAAAAGTACAGGCGATATACGTGCTCGTTAAATCTGTGGAGTTGGAAGTCCTGTGGTCGCTCGTTGAGCAGTTACTATGGTTTTTAAATTCTGGAGAAAAATTCTTACACCTCCAGATCAAAGTCAAAATTGAAAGAGTGGATCATCTGATGGTTCCATCTATCAAAGGAGTCTAAGAGCAAAGTCTTACTTTCACATTCGTGGCCGTCGACTAATGAGTTTTCCTTATCTAAGTAAGTAAATATGCATGGTTATCATTTTAGAAGTGTTAGATCTGCACAATTCATCAAAGATATCGCATTGTTTATAATTTTTTACGGTATTCCTTCAGCTGAAGGTTATACGAGGGTCACTCTGAAATTTTTGAGATACAAAACTAGGTTTTTAAAATTATACTTAATTTATTATATCCTTACAAAATCTTATCCATACAAAATTTTAGGTGTGTTCAAAGTAGTCTCCTCCAGCATCAATGCACTTTTGTAGACGAATTTTTCATAGATTAAATGCCTCAAGCTATTCATTTCTTGGAATAGATGAAAAAAATGCATATATACCCACATCATTCTCTTCTTCTGAATGAAAACGACGTCCACGTAAGTTCTTTTTTAGATTAAAGAATAACCAAAGGTCGCACATAGCTAGATCAGGTGAATACAGCGGATGTTCGATCACTTTAATTTGCTTTCGTTTAAGAAACTCAACTGTTAATCCGGCTGTATGTGAAGATGCATTGTCATTGTGAAGCATTAGTCCTCTAACATTCAGTTCTTATAGAATTTCTGAAAGACATTTAGTGGTATACTAATTTCCTATTACTGTCTTTTGTCCTTCCAACTTGATGGCTTTAACCAACCCCGTACTTCTGAAGAAAACGGCATACATCACTTTTTTCAGTGCGCGTTGTTTTTTCACCATTGTCGGCGTGGGACCATTTCAAACACCCATACTTTGCTTTCTTGACGCGTTGGAACATCAAAAAAGGTATGTACGTTTTATAATCTATTACAATTTTAGAAATGATGGGTTGGCCACCATCATTCAGCAATTTAAGAGTTTCTTTACTGATTCTGACACGCTCCTATTTTTGGTGCTCAATTAGATTATGGGGAAATCAAAGGCAAACTACTTTTTTCATATGTAATACTTCGAATGATTCTTCATGTAATTCTTCATGAATGATTTTGTATATGGTTGCGGATCCAATGTTAAGTTCCTTCTGTATCATTTGATAGGTACAGCGATTATCATCCATATCATTTTCGCATGGCCGACACATTATCCGGTGTTACTTCCGACGATGGCCTTCCTGTGTGTTACAGTAGCACGAGCTGGAGATTCATCACCAAATGCTAATTGCAACCGTTAAATGCATTCTTCTTGATTTAATCCTGCTTTAAAATCGTAGAAAATCATAGTACGAAAATGTTCTAGCGTCAGTTGCATTTTCTCTTCTATTTAAAATTTATTCTACGTTAAACAAGTTGAAGTAAGTCAGTAAAAAATCGTCTTTTGTGTTAAAATACTTTGTATTTTAAAATTAAAGCACTATTTTTATTTTGTAAATTCTCGTCTGCGCGTATCTCAAATATTTCAGAGTAACCCTCGTGTATAATCTTAATTATTTGACATAGTAAAAATCATTTGATCTGCTTAATATTACATCTTGTTGCATACTTGTCTTCAGATTTAGGGCTAATAATCAAATCTCATGCATGTATAACTTTGAATACAAAGCAAATTTAATATGTAGATTTAAAACACTGGAATATGCCGTCTTTAATCAAAATCCCTTGTGAATAACAAATGAATGCTTAATAAATGGTGATTTGAAATTATCATATTCAAAAATCTTAAAGTAGTTTTGTATATTACAACAATACCAATGGAAAAAAAAAACTTCAATCATTTTTCCAAAGAAATAAGTTTTCTCATAGTTTGATTTTGTTATTTTGAAATTCTCCTTGTGGCAACAATTCTCGTGTTACTTTTTTGATTCATTCTTAAAAGTAATTAATGTCTTGAAAGCAAGTATGTTATGTCTGATAGACATAATATTTTATATATTCGAATGGGAACACTTCTATGATGTTTAAAAATATTTCTATGGAAAAAACAAATTCTGTTATCAAAATGAATCAGCATCTTTTTGTTTCAAAAACAGGAAATATATTGTATGTGTGTGACGAAATATATTTTTAAGTAGTTTCCAATTTTTAAAAATGCTGTTTCAAGGTGAAATACATGTTTTTAAAATTGTATTTTTTATACAACTTTTACAAAAGATCTTTATTTGATTCTTTTAGAAAATTAAAAACAGTTAAAAAATGCTTTCAATCAATTCCGATTAACTTTTTCTTTATTCTTTTATTAATTTTTCAGTTAATCAAAACCATATATCTATGAGAAAAATTTCATCTTTTCTTCTAAAAATGAATAAAGAATTGAAGTAATTAACACTTGACAAAGCTTTTTAATTGAAGCTCCAGTTCTCTTATGAATTATTTTTCTTTAACTAATTATTTGAATCAAATTATGTCGAATTGCTTGATAAATGATTTGCGATTTGGATTTTAGTTCAACAAATGTGTTGGAATAGAATCTTCGGTGTGGATATTTATAATAGTTTGAAATTCTTTTTAATCATAGGTATTGTCTAATTAATCATGTGTAAAATGTGTCAACAAAGCAATCAAATATAACGAAAGATATTTTAAAAGCGCATATGATAGATAACATACATAGAATTTTAATATATTATTATAGTATATTTTTAATTATATGTGGATATTATGTAGAAAATAAAGTTACTTCTACAATTTAGTAGCCGAAATTCTTATTGGTACGTCTGTGTTCGCGTGCGAATCTCCAAGAAAATTCATCGATATTAATTCATGTTTTTTATACTATTTAAAAATTTTATTAATTAACATCTCTTGCGGTCTTCGATTGGAATAATTGTACAAACTACGACTACTTTCTAAATTTGATTTCAAATGCAAATATATTTATCTTGGAAATATTTTGACTGCGCAAATTTTATTTGTTCAGCCCGATTAAAAAAACTTAATCTAGTTAACTTTATGTATTGTTTGTAAAATATGCAAATTTTTGAATAAATAAATTTACTTGTTCGAAATCTCTTTCAAAATTTTAATTATAGTCATGTATATTAACTTATAATTAAAAATACGACCAAGAAGGAAGTGCCAGAAAGTGACGAAACTCGGCAGAGGGAGAACGAACAATAAGTGATCTGTATTTCGAAATGATATGCATAATACAAAGTGAGAATAGGGTTGGGTCAATAGGTAGTAGGACCACTGTGGCCGGTGGTACACGAAGCAACACGACTAGGCACAGAATCAATGAGAGTACAGATGGCGTTCTGAGGAATGGCTCGCCATTCCCTGTCAACCATTTGCCAAAATGCGTCTTTTAAAGGAGGCAGTGACAGGGTCTGCAAATGGCATCCAATCACATCCCAAACTTGTTCGATTGATAAGAGATCTGGCTAGCGCGGTGGCCATGGAAGCAGCTGAACACATTGTAGGGCATGTTGGCTGGTGCGAGCAATGTGCAGTAGATCGTTATCCTGCTGATAAAGGGCACTAGACATCCCCTGAATGTACGACCATGAACATGAACTAGAGGTGACCTAGAATAGTACGCGTTGGCGCCCAAAACAATGATCCCGCATAGTCCCGTTGTGGGGCAATCAATAATTGCTGCAGAATTGGACCTGTCTCAAGGTTGACGCCACAGTCGTACCCTGTAACTATTACGAAGAAAACAGAAGCGTGACTCATCTGAGAAGACCATCCTGTTCTCTCCGTCGTCCTCATTGCTCTAATCTAGACCGTTCGCGTCTTTGCTTTAGTGTCATTGGCAGTCTTCTTAACGTATGCTATGAGCGCAGGCCATTAGCAACTATCAACGGCAAATGGTTCTGCTCGATATGGAAGCATCCACGTTGTCTTTCCCATGCTGCAGAATTTCAGTATACGCGCTTCGAGCGGCCGCTACCGCCTCCCGTCGGGAGCAATCCGTTCACACTGACGTCACTCTGGCTGCACCGGAACCCCGCAAACTTTCTTCAGCTCTTTGTTTCACTGTGGTCGCATCTAGATGTCTGTCAGCTGCGAAATGCTGTAAGGACTATGTAGCAACCTTTCTCAGTCCCATCACCATGCCCCCCATAAACTCGTCTGTCTGCTGGAAGTGACTTCTTCAAACGATGGCCTGGCATTCTCGGCAATTACAGGCGCTCTTTGCGACAAAAACAAACTTTCAACTATTATTTTCGAAGCGGCAATAACGAGGCAAATATTGCTCACTTTGCCGGTTTCTCACCTCATATCTTATTCTACGTGGGCTGGAATGCTGCGTGTTTCACATTATTTACTTAACTTGGTAAGGTGCGTCTACTCTGAAATTTGCCATAATTTTCTGGCCTTCCAGTAATTTAAGCATAATTTCCTTCTTGGTGTTGCATTTTCAATGGTAGGCAGTGTATATTTCCTGTTAGATATTTAATATCTTATAGAAATTTAGTTTGAACTTAGCTTTCATTCTCTCTTATTAAGATAAAAAAGTAATTAGCTTTTTCCTTATTTATTGTTTCCACGTAAAACTTAAAAAGTTTGAGATTCATAGAATTGAAATATTTTTGAAGATTCGAATTATAACTCGTAGAAAAAAATAGTTTATAATGGCTTCTAATTAGTATTACTCATCTTCTTTCAAAATAGATATCCAAAAATCATGTTTACTTATTTCTTTCAGAGAAGAATCAGATGCAGATCCTATTATCAAAGGGAGTGGTTTGCCAGTTAAGTACCTTAGTTTCAAAGAAATGCTTTTGCTTATTAACAGATGCACCCAGCTGGAGATGCCGGGAGTCAGTTCTATTGAAGCTAATTCAACAATGACAGCATCTGTTTTGGATATCAGCTCCTGGAGTTCCTGGAGTTTATGGAATGGCATAATTCCTGGTAATGTATCTATATGACACGTATTTTATTTCTTTAGTTATATCTTGATACTTTTTATGTAAGGACGATTTAAAAGAAACGGTCCTTCAATCAATGTTACATTGATAAAATTAAATGACACTTGTAAAGTGCGCCATATATGGAGCAGGTTCATTTTAAAGATGTCCTTCTTGATAAACTCATTGTTTGAGAGACTTGATGAACAAAAGGATAAAGAAATTTTGAAGGTATCATTACTTATCTGGGTATTTTTCAGTTATAATTTCATTGATATATTTACACTAGAGATTCTGCTTGATATCTAATTTTATTTGACTGATACAATTTTAATAATTTGTGAATGATATAAAGTCATATTTGAGGGTATGGGGAAAACAAGGACATGTGTTCCAGATGGTAACTTTGTTGGTTGTAAAATAAGTAGGAAAAGGGGTTGCATTCAATATATTTTATTTAACTCAAATTAAAAATTACTATAGTTTCTACAATATAGAAGTATGGATGTCAAGCAATTATAAACAACTTAAGGAGCAAATTATTTTAAGGAAATTAAACAAATAATTACAACTATAAGTAATGTAAAATAATACCATACTTTAAAGTAAAGTAGAAAACAGAAAAAAATCTGCGTATGAAGACTTGCATGAAATCAAAAGCAAGAAATAGGTAATTTTACATTTTATACATAAGTTATTATGTATCAAGTCAAAATTTCACATTTCATGCATGGAATTTCATTTTTTACATTCATTATTCATGGTAAAATTCGTGTAGTCATTGCATTATATAAAACAAGTTTGCGGAAGTTTGTTTGGGATGATAGAGAGTTATTACTGTAAGTTTCAAAATTTACAAGTTTGAGATGCTCGTTATGTTAAACACTTCATTTATAACGAAGCAAAGAGCAAACTTTATACACTATAAAATTGTGTCATACTCTTCATATCCCAAAGAAGTATAATTCTCATAAAAAAAAATTTCCAGCTTTTTTTTCTGTGTTGCGCTTTCTTGTAATATCATTTTTTAATCATGCCTGATTCATAGAGATTTTTTTTTTTTACTTGATTCTATAATTTTTATTTTTTTTTTTACATTGTTAGAAAAGAAAATATCTTCAAAGAGTTTTATCATCTCACTGTTCATCATCTTTCACCGTCTTCCTTTGGTTTTAGCAAAATTTTTATGATTTTTGTTTATGATTACGCGATTTTTATAACAAAAATCTTATGGGCAATTTCTCAAACTCTAGTTGAAGAGGTTCATACATACATATAAATTTGCTGAATCACATGTCTTGAAAACAAGTAATTACATAACGAATTTTAAAAACCTTTGAAATTTCTTCAACTTATTTCTAACTAGAGAAAGGGAGGTCAATTTCACATATACATAAATTTATTCAGAATAATTCATCAAGACAAAATTTAAAATTCATAGAGGGATTCGAAAAGGGTTAATATTTGTACATATAATGGAAGCTCATTATTAACAACCCTTCCGCTGTTAATACATTTCCATTATAATGACCAGCGATATAATCCCCAACTTTTTCCCTTTGCACTACAATATAGTCTAATCCCAATACAGCATTCAAATTCAGCAAATGCTCTTCCCGATTTATTTTCATAAAGAATTTGTTTCGAAATATGTAATTGTAAATAAATTTTATTGTATTGCCAAGATTTGTAGGCATAAAATCTTCAAAGTTTCCAATGTAAAGCAATATTTAAATAGGACTTATAAATATAAAAATAATTAATTCATTTTAAAATAAAACAATAAAAAATACAATTATGCTTTAAGTTTAACAAGATAATTCATTTTCATTTTCACTCTTGGAAACGTAAGCATTTATTACATTAGAATATATCAGAAGCATTTATAACAGTAGATTAAATGAATTCCATCTGTCCTAATCGCTTTTAGAATTTCAGAAAAATAAATTTGGCTGAAGAAGAGAAAGAAAATGTTTAAGAAAAGAAAAGGAAGAAAGAATATGAGAAGTGTCACGTGAGGAATTCAGAAACATTCTTTTCATGTTCCTGGACATTCAGAAGTTAGTTCTAAAAATATAGGAAAATGGCTTATGGTTTATGAACTCAGACTCTTAATCATTAGCTAGTGAAAAATTTACCGGCTTAGAAACTGTGCTTTCATTCAACTTATAACAAGTTTTCATTATTCAATAACATTTTAGTATATTACTTCAATATTTTATTTTCATTCCACGCATCTTTTACACAAATACTCAATTTCTGTCTACAAAGATCATTCGAAATGTAAGTTTCCCACAAATCCAAAAGATGGCTCTGCAAAATGATCAAAATGCAAACATACTTGTAGGGTAGATTGTGAGTGGGGCTATTATATCTCTCAATCCTGATTTTCAAATAGTTTATGTTAAAAACATTGTAGATCACAAAGATGTCTGCACTTATGCCTTCTCCCATTGACAGCCAGGTACAACAGTAAAAACTGAACATTACTGATCAACTCTAAAAAACTTGCTATGTGCCATTCAGAACAAGAAGCATGGAATACTCAGTGCCGGTTTTTTGTTACTCCACGACAAACCTTTTACTCATATGGCGAATTCCACAAAAAAGTTTAGCTTTGAAGTGTTTAACCATCCTCCCTATAATCCCGAGCTTACTCCCAGGGACATTTATCTGTTTTTGTTCCTGAAGAAATTCCTGTCACTTCCCCACAGACGAAGATTTACAAACAGCTGTGACATGTTGTCTCCATTTCCAGGTGGTAAACTTCTATGAACTGGAATACAAAAACTTAATCCCCAAAATGACAAGTGCTACCATTCTAATGATTCTTATGTTGAGAATTAGTTAAAATATTGCTGTATCTTTTGCAATAAATATTTATAGTTGATTATGATATGTTTCTGGGAAACTTACTTTACAGATAACCTTCGTACAATTTATACTACTAAAACTGCAATTCACCATTTGAGTTTCGTACTTTCTTCTATTGCTTATTGGATTTACACTGCTGGCCACTCAAATTGCAGCACCAGGAAAGACAAGAGATGTTACAAAAAATTTATTTTGTAGATAATGTGTTGACCAAGTATCAAATAATTAAATTTATTGACTTCTGTGAAGTAAGGTTGCTACCAAAATCAGTAGCCAGAGTAGCCACCATTGTAGGAGATAACTATTGCTATTCGCCTTGGCATTGATTCAAAAAGACTTTGGATGTATTCTTAGCCTTGTTGAATCAATTCATAAAGCAATTCAATCTGGCAATTAACGAAAAACTCTTGGACAATGCGGGCCACATATTGTCGCGCATTATCCTGCTGAAATATGGCTGTAATCAAACTCTGAAGGTAAGGAAGGACAACTGGCTCTAACACCTCGGAGATGTAGCCCTGGCTGTTTAAAGTACCGGCAATGTGTACTAGAGGAGTCAGAAAGTGATATCCAATACCGCCCCCATACAATAATACCCGGTGCAGGAGCGGCGCATAACGCAGCTGCTCAACATCCTCTCTCCACGGTATCTCCAGACTCGAATACGACCATCGTGGTGTTACAGACAAAAGCGCGACTCGTCAGTAAAGACAATTTCATTCCATTATGCCGTCCACATCCTTCTTTCATCACACCATTGGTGGCGGAGACGTGTGTGGTTCTGCGTCAAGGGTAGACGAAGCAATGGACGTCTTGTAGACAGACCACTCTGCTGTAAGCGGCGTCGAATAGTAAGCGTAGACATTGGGTACTGCACTACAAACTGAATGTGCTGTGTCATAGTTCGTGATGTGACTGAGCGATTCGTTACTGCCATGCACACAAATTGCCTGTCACCACGGAACTAAGGTTCCTGTAACAAGGCTTATATTATTAGCTACAAAATATTTTGACTGTTTTTTTCATTTTTGTTAAACTATCTCAAATTTTGTCTCTCTCCCAATGTTTTATTCTATTGAATCATCGTGGCGGAGTATATTCCTGGTTAAATGGGCAAAATACTTTCGGAGTGTGCACTTCTAAAAGGACTGCCAAGGAGTAAAAAGGGTATGCAACTATATCCACTTAAATCTCTGTCGGTAGAAAAATTTTATACTCTTCATCAAAAATCAATATGCTCTTGGCCAAATGTTAGCATTCATTGATTGCCATCTGATCTCCAATTCTGGAATGGTGCTTCCTCGTTTGAAAACACTATCTGGTAATACATCTAGATCTTGCTGTCAATCAAGTAAAATCCACAGCGAATACAAAATTATTGAGTTATTATCAAAAGGTTTGTCAAAGAACAAAACGGCACACTAAAACCCAATTAAAAGCAAATTAAAATCAACCCTTTTTTTAAAAAAAAAGTATTTTATGTGTGCTCACATAAAATTTAATGGCTATTGATATGAATTATTCATTTTATACACTTTTTGAAGCTACCCAATGTAAACATTTCTTTTGTAATTTACACACATGTGTGTGACTCATTTATTCTACAGGAAATATATATATTTTGGATTATTTCATATTTTTTTAATCCATCAGAACAGCTGTATTTAGACTAACACTTACGAATTACATGCGTCTTAATAAATGATTCGCTGTACCATTTTCATATGTTTCTCGGCTTTGTGTTGATATTATTCACCCGCTAAAGATTGTATAAAATTAAAGGTATAGAATCTTATAAAATCTTCTTTAAAATATAATTAAAAAATATTTTATTCTATTTCAACTGATATTGCTTTAAATATGAAAATGATATATAATGAGTAAATAGAAAATAAATTCGATGTAAAAAATTATACATGATTAAATATGATTTCAATATTTAGACCTGCTTACTTATTTAGACTATACTGTTAGACGCAATAAAACAATTGAAATAAGTTGTGTTAGCATATTTAATCGTTGCATTCATTTTTTATCAAGCACTTATTAATGCAAGTATATATATATATATATATATATATATATATATATATATATATATTTATATATATATATATGTATATATATATATATATATATATATATAAGTCAGTAAATAAAAGCCATGTGTAATCTCCAAATAAAAATGAAAAATTACGATTGAAAAAATCAACAATTTGTCTTAGTTGATTTTTATAGCAATAGCATAATACAGAAAATGAAAAACAATAACCACAGAAAAATAACATTGTAATTATATTCCGATCAAAAATATTTTAAGATAATGAAATTTAGTCTTCCTTTATATTCAGCTTTGGAAGCATAATTGCTTTCATTAAATAGAAGTTAATAAAATTTACACATTTATATACTTTTTTTCAAATTTTTATTTAGTTTAATGAAATAACTTATATGAATCAATTTCTTTCACCGAATAGTGAAATAAATAGGAGAATCGGAATTTTTAAACTATTATTTCTTTTTTTTTATAACTAGTAATGCAATTAAAAGAAATATAAGGATATTAAAATGTCTGTTTTTTTAAGCTCGTTCTGCTAAAAAATTAAATGACATAGTTGTGAAAGAAACATGAAAATGTGAATTAAATCTGGAAAAGTAAAAATTTTTTTTATGAATTTCAAACAAATTTGTCTTAATACTTTTTATTCAGTTTTAAATTTTAAAGTGTAACTTTACTTTTTATCAAATTCTCTTAAAATATTTATACGAAAACTTTGTTAAAAATCCAAAATCAGTATTTATAAATTTTTTTTATATAAACTAAAAAAAAATCAATTTTAAATTATTTTAAAGTGCAGATACAGGATCTCAACTAATTGTTTCTAAAATATTGTAATATTGTATTAGTGCCTTATTGGATACATACATTATATATTGTAATACAGTATGGGATTTTACTTTTAAAAAAATATACTAAATAGTATTCATGAAAGATTATGAATTAAAAATTATGGAAAATTCACATGGCAACATATGGAAACGATAATGAATATATATATATATATATATATATATATATAAAATATGAGCTTTTTTTTTCTCTGGTGCGAATGACTTTATTTCTTTCTAGAATATAATATGAAATAGTGTGAAAACAGATTATCTCATCATGTAAATAATGGGGTTAGGGGAAAGAGGGTAGAAAATTGTTCAGATATTTTACCATTAAATTTATTAATTATATAACAATGAAACAAAAAATATTGTTTACGTATATAGAAACATAATAAACGAATATGTATATATATATATATATATATATATATACAAATATACATACATATATATATATATATATATATATATATATATATATATATATATATATATATATATATATATATATATATAATTCTAAGTCCATATGTTTACAATTTAGATTACTCAATCTCTTCTGTATTTCCAATTTTGTGCCCTTTTATCAAGAAGGTATCTAATTGTAATTAACGTTTTCTCTCTAAGACTCTGTGAAGAAGCTGTTGATAATTGGATGAGGCATCTATAACACTCCGTCTTGTCTTTGAACTCCAGTCAAAATTTGGGTTATTTTCAATAAATTGGTCCATAATTTCTGTTATAGTGATGAACCTGGCTTTTAGAAACGCTATTGAAAGTTCTTTTTGCTCTTCTTCAGAATCACTAATTTCAATATTATTGTGTTCTTCTTGGTCTGCTAATTCCTTGAGCTCCTATGAAGATTTGCTGCTATTTCTTGCTCTATTTCTTCGACATCTTCCACATTTATCACATCTAAACTGGTTTGTTTCGCTAATTCCGCTATTTCTTTTACTATTACATTTATATCGACAGAATGTCCAGTTTCACCACCCTTCCTTAGATATGATCAATTTTCTTTCACACCTCTTTCAAATATTTTTTCCGTTACCTCATTCCCAGAAAGGTTTACATTTTCTACAACATTCACGATACTGTAATGTTTCCAAAACTCTCTTATTAATTGCCTCTTTTCTCCGACTCTTTTTTCAAACATCTGAATAAATGTTCGCCGCAGATAATAAACAAGCCTTAAAATTTGATATCACGCCTTGATCCATTTGTTGGATTAGGGCAGTTGTGTTTGGCAACAAAAAATACCACTTCGACTGGATTGCATGTTTTTAAATTCGATAAATTCGTTGGATAACTTGGAGCATTATCAATTATAAGTAGTGCTCTAGCTAATTTTTCACATTTCGAAAATACAGTACACTATAGATTATTTCATTGTGCTATATATTTAAAAGAAACTCTGATTTTATAATTTATTACAGCCTTTTACATTATTTTTCATTTTATCAATGCATATTGCTCAACAGCCTATAAGTTTATGTATTCTTTTCAAATATATTGTTCTTTATACAATTTTTGTAGCATATTTTAGACAAAATGTGTATTTGTGAAGTAAATTAGGGTGACCACTTTTCAAAAATAATAATAATAATAATGATAATAATAATAAATAAATAAATTAAATTAAATTAAAAAAAGTATGGTTTTACACAACATTTTTTATACTCCATATTTCAAATGTAATGTACAATGAATTTCAGTATCTTTGTCACCCGCCAGCCAGAGAATTGGAACCACAATTTGTTCTCTCTTAGGGCAGATTTCAAATTGAATAGCCATGATTTACCCCTGCAATTGTTGTATAAAACTAAGGGAACTAAGATCCAACTTCCACATGATTATTGCAATGCTATAAAGGAGGATGGAGGTGCATATATTAAGAATTTTGAAATTTAGATTTCTGAGTTCAAAACTGACTGCTCTGATTGCTATGTTTTGTTACATTCTCTATTATTAACTTCGTTCAAAAGATTTTATTTTATTTTAAATGATAAAGATCATTTGCTTATTTTGAAAACTTCAAAATAGTAAGTAGCCAGTAAAATGGAAGAATCAAGATTAAGGAAATGAAAAAAATTTCTACTTTTAGGAAAAAAGGATTGTAGAGCAAAGTTCACATACTCCTAAAACAATATTTCAGGATGATGTGAACATTGCTCTAAAATCAAGACCTAGAACACGAAAAAATTATGCTTTTAGAAAAAAAGGATTGTTGAGCAATGTTCACATACTCCTAAAACGGCACAGGTACCGTATAATCCAGGATACCAAATTCTGAGATTGGCGATTTTTTGGCTGATTTTCTTATGTACTTGGCAACCTTGTTTTTATTACGTCATACATATGGAGATCTATAAGAATTATGCAGAAAATTCTATTTACCCTTGCATTCGTAACCCTTGCATTTACGTCATCACGCACGTTACGATACAACATCTTGGCAACATTTCTTCATAAACAAAAAAATTCAGAATTTGGTATCATATTATATGGCACCTGTGCCCTTAAAACAATATTTCAGGAGGATCTAAACATTGCTCTATAATCAAGACTTAGAGCATGAAAAAAGATTCTGCTTTTAGGAAAAAAGGATTGTATTGTGTTCACATACTTCTAAAACAATGTTTCAGAAGGATGTACATAATTCATTTAGATAAATAAGAGTGATATAAATAGATGAGGTAAAGATGACAGCAAATTATTACTAACATAAATTAGTACTTTCTTAACAAAATTAGTTTCTCTTGAAATAAGAATAATGCACTTAATAATTCTTTTTCGAATAAAAGTTTATCTCGCTTTGATTGTACATTTTGTAGTTTGTTTCTTAAATATTTTCAGTTGGCCTAAGTATTTGTTTCACATTAAATTATATTTTGTATTAAAAAATTTCGTCTCTCAACAAGTTTTGATTGCTAACATTTTTTATAACTATTTTGTTTCTTAAAAGGAATTTCTTTACAGGAACCAAATGGTGTGGAATGGGTGATATAGCAGGTTCTTTCGAAGACTTAGGAACTGAAGCCGAAGTTGATGCATGTTGTCGGGCACATGACCATTGTCCAGTCAAGTTAAAAGCCTTCCGGACTGGATACGGACTAATTAATTTATCTCTTTATACTAAGTGAGTAATTTAGCCTTATAATTTATGGTAAGAACCAGTTTCGATTATAATTATTAACAGCAATAAATCTAAAATTTTGTTATATTTTCTTATTGAACTTCTGGAATTTTAAATCAGTTGTAAAGATACCCAACAATGTAAACATAATATGCCTTAAACATGTGTAACAGTATATTTAAAAATATGATAATCTTTTCTACACTTAAATTTCACTAAATCTGAAAAAAGTCGAATGACAGGTTTGCTTTTATCAATACCATTTTACAGTTTAATCTATCTGTTAAGACTTCATGCATTTTTTTCGTGTAACAGTAACTAATCAGTGGTTTGGTTTGATATAATGATATGGTCATTCAATGATAGCATACACGCGCGTGAATATTACTTTTAATACGTCTCAATTTATTCGTACTTTACGTAATTGCACGGTAAAAAAAATTCTGTGTACATGGATAGCTACTACGTAAGACGTGTTATCACTACCATGCTGAAACTTACTGACTTAATCAAAATTTGTAAAAAAAAGTCGATTTTTTACATATTTTGACAAAGTCAAAAATAATTCTGATAAAATAGTTCCATCGAGAAATACAAATACATGGCACGTCTTATGTCTAACATGAGTCGAAATGTCTCTGGATAAAATATTACAAGCACTTTTCATAAAACTTAGTTGAAAACTGAGAAATCACATATTTGTGCTTTACTCGAACAATAATATTTATGTGAATTGGTTGATTTGCACCAGTGTGGTTTTAACTATGAAGTAGTACATATTTAAATAACTTAAGAATGTAATTAAAATTCTAGTAGAGTTAACCAAATTAGTTATTGTTTTGCATAAATTTATATAATCCTTTTTTTTTTCTGTGAGACGTTAATTGTTATTTATTTGAAATCCATACACAAATCAGAATTTTTATCTATTACTCCCATACTATCCTGAAAGGTAAATATTAGATAATTTTGTCAACGTAAGTGATCCAGATAAGAAAGAATTTTTAAAATTTATGTTACCAAGCTGTCTTTCAAATTTACACCAATTAATTATGATCACGGTCAATTCTTAATTAATCACATCTGAGCATTATACGAATAATAATTTTGATATTGTGAATTTCTTGATTTGCGTTACCTAGTTTTAACTGAAGAGAATGTATTTATTAAAAAGCAATTAATATTAACAAATCAGAATAAACCAAATTAGATAGTGCTATCACATATGTAACGCCTTCTGTGTTTGGTAAAGTAAAATATTTTATTTCATTGTTTGAAAATTATTCGGGAAAGAATGTTTCTTAATCATCATTATTAACCACTTAACGGGTAATGTATATATATAATTACTTTTTATATGTTATTAATTAACTTTTCTAAGCATATAACTCATTTTAATGATAGCGTGGAAAGGAATTAACAGAAAAAAAAAATCAATACCAAACGTGGATAAAGATTTTCCAGCTGTACTGATGATGACACATCTGATGCTGTTGTTTTAAACCAATTATTGCTTTGAGTTGTTGGACAATTTTAAGGGTCGTCTTAGTTGTACTTCCTTACAAATCAGATGCGGTGCCTGATTCGTCTATCGTCTGATTCGTTAATCTTCTTTGAATGCCTAATAATGAATTGCCTAAATAATCTCGATTGCTACACAATAAATACTTAAAATTAAATACTGGAGAATTATCTTAATTGAATAAATAACAACTACTGTTTATGTATTATATATATATATATATATATATATATATATATATATATATATATATATATAATGATTTGCTGTCATCTATTTTACAAGTTAAATTAAACGTGATTCATATCTCAAAAAATAAGCGAAATTCAAAAAAATAACATTGATTTAGAATTAAACATGTAAAGGAAAAAACTCGTTAAGCACAAGCTAATATGTGCGCAAGTTCAAACACTGTTACATCACAAAAAGTATAGCAAAAGAAATGTTTTCTCTTTTAGCTGAATCTGTTTTTCAGTTTTGGGAAATCATGCGCATGAAAAAGGTGACTATAAGTGTGAAAAACAACTGCTATCTGATTGGCTCTTCCCTTCATCGATTGTTTTACACATTTGTCGAAAATTTTCTTTAATTAAATTAAAGTATAATTCTAATACTGATAAACCATAATGTCTGGATGCGTTCTGATATCAAGTGATCCATACGTCAAATTAAGACGATTGGTTGCAAATAAAAACATATATATCATCCGTCCTGAGCTTTTATTTATAAATACCATAAGCAGCGGTGCTTAGACTACAAGACTGGCATTTATTTAGCAATGATGGTGGCTATTATGCATAATGTGTATATACATTGTTAGCTATGTACAATAGCTTAATACTTCGCATTAAATTATTTTGTCACATAGCTATATCAGAATCCCCTAATAAAAAGACTGCATACCTGAAACAGTTAACAAACTTATTGATAATTAACACTTTTCATTTCAATGACTGATTCTAACCGTCGGCATTCAGTTGTTCTCTTACTTTTAATATTTCCCCTCTAGTGCCGATTTTATTTATTTTTTACAATATACAAGTAATTTATGTACGAAAACATTTATATCATCATACATACAAACTTAAATATACATTGTACAGAAAATATTTGTATAAGCAAAAACACATTAAACCGACGAAAATTAAAGAAGATGACACATCATAAAATATTATACACAAGTATAATAATGAGAAAAGTATTATACTCTTATGCTATTGGTGGAAACATTGTGAATTACATTTCAATGATTATTAATAAGTAAAAGTTATAATTGTATTGCGAATATTTAATTTTTTGCGTTCTGAAAGAGAGAACATAGCTTTTTTTAAGGCAAAAACAAAATACAACATTATATTTTTTTAAAAAAAATTTCTCGTACTATTAAGGATCTAAAATAATATTTCTAATGGTTTTCGTCATGTATATTCTAGATCTCATTGTGATTGTGATAAAGAATTTTATTCCTGTTTGAAAAACACGAGCAATAGATTCGCAGATGTGGTTGGAAATTTCTACTTCAATTTCGTGAAAGCGCAATGTATTAAGGAGCACAGACCTTTCATTTGCATACAAAATAGGTAAGCTTTCAAGCACATCTTTCTGGGTACACTAAACTTAACAAAAATGAATTAGCAAGTCGCCCCCAGAGGGCGTACATTTTTGCGATCACAGATACCGCACGAATGCCGTATGATCCAGGGTGCCAAACTTTTTTGGCGATGGAAAAATGTTGCCAAAAGTCTCGATCTCTATGAGGTATTAAAAACTAGATTGCCAGATAAGCAAAAAAATCCGCAAAAAGAAAAAAAAAATCACCAAACTTAGAATTTTCTATTCGAAATTATGCAGCATGTGTCCCAAATATATCATCATCAATGTGTGTGGAAAAATTTTATATCGATTTTATTGCAGATAAATAAATGTTAAAAATAAGTTTTGACTGAGTTTTATATTAAGTAATATATTAAAATAATTTTCAATCTTTATTTTAGCACAATGTTTTTTTTTAAAGTTAATAGATTTTGTTGTATCACTGTTAATAAAAAATGGAGTGTCTTAAAAGAGAAAATGTAGAACATAATTAGCTCATATAAATAACTTGTTAATGATATGAACTCAATAAATATAAATTTATAAAAATTTTATCATTCCTTATTTATGATTTAAGAATGAATAAAATGGCACAGCATAAAATTGTTATTTTTATAAAAATTCTCCACTAGCTTCCAAGTAATGTATTTCATGTTTAGGATCAAATTTATTGTATGGTCACCCTTGGCGCGTTTTTTGGCGCCAAATTTGGCGAACATTTTTAATGGAAACCCCACAAACAAGTATTTTGGCAATCCTATCTGTTATTAATTTTTCATGAATATTTACCGATTTAAATTCATTTACATAAAATATAATCAAAAAATTTTATTTATAATTTAACATATCAATATCATTATTTTACCATTGATATTTGAAATTTATAAATCTGCGTTTTTTGTAAATTTTGTAAAATTAGTTGATTATATCATTAGATATCAACAATGTATGAAATATTTGTGACTATTTCAGCCATTCACCTCCCGCCGTTTTTCCTGATCGGAAATTCTTCGTTGGCGGCTTTTTGAAAATTTCGCCAAGGATGACCGTACAGTAAATTCTAACCATCTTTATTTTCTGATTCAAATCAACGCCTGCATTCAGGAAAATATTTAGAATCTTGTTTTAGCACAATAGTTTAAAACGATTTTAATTAAAAGAAAAATGTATTTTATTAATGATTATAAATTAAAGAGAGAGATTGTGAAAAATACGAGTATTTTGGCAACAATATGAAAAGTGAGGGAGGATTACACATTCTCTTGTGTCAGTTATTTATTTAATATTTTGTGAGTGTGAGAGAGTGAGCGACATTATTTTCTTTTTATTTATAAATTGACTGTGTAATTTATAAATTGTATGAAGTAATTAAATTAAAAATTGTTTATAATTTGCTTAAAAAATCTTCATGACTCAAAGATACATTACAATACCTTTTGATTCAACTTCCTTTTATTTTGAATATGTTTCTGTCTTCTCATTCACAAAGCTGCTGATAATAATCCTCATCAGATAACTCTTAACACAGCTGTCACATAATCTTTTTGTCACAATTCTAATAATTTTAAGTCATTTCGTGATATTTCCGATTTTGATAAGTGTATTCAAAATGATCGTGTGCGCAATAATACTAAGAATATTACAGAATGTTCTGTTCCAGAAAATTCAATGTATGCGTCGTCGCAATTACTTTCAAATACTTTGTAATACTTTTAAACTTCTAGTTTTAATTTAAATTCTAGAGAGAAAATAATTCAAATTTATTTTTAAGCTAGTTTTTTTTGTGATGTATTCTGATATTTAACTAGAATTGACACATTCTTTCGTTTGTATGATATTTCTACTGAATTTTAATAATTTTGTTTTTATCATGACATGATTCAGCTTAAAATTATCAGTTCTATAAATCTATTTTATCCAATTAACAATTAGAGGTTCGAGAAAAATTTCTGTGTCTAATGCTCTTTTTTTTATTGATTAAAGTTTTTAAAGCAATGAAAATGCAAAGAAAAACTTAAGCGACTAACATTTTTTTTTTAATGGGTAAATATAGTATAGTAAAATTTCATGCATAATTTCTTAGTTCCGAATCATTAAATCCCATTTACATCCTAAATGGCAATGACGACAGAAGTTACTAATCCAAGTTTGTACTTCCCTAATTTCCTTTACTGGACGTTCTTCGAATTATATTTTCTTATTCCTATAATTTTGATTATAAATTTTAATATTTTAAATTTTTATCTTCTATTTACATAATTATTTTTTTTACTTATTAATTTATGCTTACATTTATTCGATCGTTTACATTTTCATACATCCATAACGGTTTAATTTTCTTATTCTTTTTTCTTTATAATTTAAAAATCATAATATTCATTAACTTGTCGGTTTTACGAATTCATAGATAGACGTAAAATAGTTCTTAAAGTCGAAAACTCATAAAATAGAAAAATAATTGTTAGATTTTAGTTTGGGTTTCTTTTTTTTTTTCCAGCGAACTGTTCTTTTGTTCTATAAATAAATTATTAGAAAACTTCACTTCGTTTGCACTATATAAGAAACACGTGCAAAATAAAATTCATGCTAAAAAAGCAGTTGTTACTCTCCTTTTATTGAAGAAAAATTTGGGAAAGTAATCATATTTATGCTTTTTTGTTTTAAAACTACTCTGTAACATACATTGCTCCAATGTAAAAAGCAATTTCACTGTTCTCACGAAAAAGTATCTTTCCCTTATTAACCATTCATCTGCTTGTTTTCAAAGATCGTAGCACTATATCGTTTTCATTTTGTTTGTAATCTAAAAATTCATTTTTTATTCTCATTCTCATTTGTTTTCAATCATTAAATCATCCGATACATCTTGTGTGCAAATGAAATCTAAATCCTCAACCAAAAAATCCTAAAATGAAATTTCGGATAGCAATGGGTTTCGTTGTCGAATTTTATGGATGACTGGCATAAGATCACTCAAATCGTCAAATAATTTTTCTTGTTTTCTTTTAGTTATGATGGTTTCGTGATTAATGTCTGCATATCAGAACGACATAGAATCATTTTCATGCAACGTCATTCCAAGCATAAATTGACAAGTGCATTGAATGAATAAGATTCTAGAATGTCAATTTCTTAAAGGGGGTAATTCTAAACCATTATCACTCCTAAAGGCGGGCGGGGGGGGAACATTTGATATTTGTATTTGAAACTATTAATTATATTCTGATGTATATTCTACCAGATAGGACTTAGATCATGCCAGAAATATTCAACTGCTGATGTTGTAAAAATCAAGGATTACAACATCAGCAGTGTCCGATTTGTTATCCAGAAGTGCACAAGTTTACGTTTCTCCAATAAAACCTTCGATTCAAAATTTTAAAACAGAAAAAAAAAGCAAAAATTGATTGAAAATTAAAAAAAAAAAAAAAAATTAGATAGTAAAAATAAACAATGAAAAATATGCATAAAACTGAGTTTGCCAAGCAGAGATTTTTCAAAATTTTAGTTCATAAGTGGGAATTAAAATTGTCATTGCGTCTGTTGTGTTATGTTAAGGACAATACACAAGTTCATAAAGATGGGGGTGTTAGTAAATTAGAAGTTCGTAAAAATGAGCATCTGTTGTATTTTACTTTTAATAACTTTTTATTTTTAATCAACAAAAATTTATTTCTTTGAATGTTCAGGGTCTTTTTTTATGAAAAAGAAAAAACTATTTTTTACATATGATTACGCTAGTTTAGTGGTACTTCTTGGTCAACTAGGAAATCACGCCAAAGTATCCTATGACAGCTGCTGTTAACATGCATTGACAAGATCTTCAAATAGGAATTGTAGTAAACATCAACTTCCTTTTTGAAGTTGCTTGACCAGAACTCCACTTCGAGTGTTATACGAGAAACTTCCGTTTACTACTGGATAATTATATACATATACATATAATATCTATACAAAGTAAGCAAGAAATGTTCTTGCCATTTCCACGTTGCCACTGAATGAAGTTAGAATAAATATGCAAATTAGTGTATGACCAGGTTGAGACAACGGTCAGTCAAGAGTAGGAATATCAGTCTTTATAAAAGCAGGACCATTTCTCACATTCATTAATTCCTAACTCATACAGTAGCGAAGAGAAATGAACATGTCGAAGGAGCTCATTCGGTGTTGTTTGCTTTACGACCTCAAAGTGGGCTTATCAGTTGCTGCATTAAGTCACTGAATATGTTAATCGTTTGGGGATGATAATATGAATGAAAATACGGCGAAGCTTTGGTTTCACAAATTCGGGTCTTGAGATTTGTCCCTCTATGATGAAGATCTCAGTGGACCACTACAGGCCTTAGATGACGAAAAACTACAGGAACCCTTAGATAGGACGGTTGTCAAACGCATGGTGAACTTGTCAGACAATTTAACATTCCCGGAGAAACAGTTAACTTCATCTGCTTTGTTTAGGTAAGACGTACAGTCTGAACATGTGGGTTACTCACACGCCGTTGGATGACTTTTAGAAACAAGTGGCAGCCTCTTTATTGCTGCTGTCTCACCATCGTAGCGCATCCATATTCAGTCAGCTCGAGTGCTCACCACTAACGAAAAATGGGTCCTGTATGACATTCTCAAGCATTTCAAACATTGGTTGTCAGCCAAGAATACTATTCCGCACAGCTCAAGATCATATATGCACCTACGTACGATTATGCCTTGTGTCTAGTAGGCTTGTCATCACGTGATTCACTAGGAACTGCTATCAACGGGTCAAATGGTCACTGTTCCTGTACTCACAGCAATTAGAACGTCTGCAACAGACATTGCAGCAGAATGAGCCAGCACTGGTTAATCATAAGGATGTACTAGTCTTGGCCTATAATGCGAGGCCGCAAGTCGTGCGAGTTCCCTAGAATAACAGCGACTTGGTTGAGAGACTTCCTCACCTTACCTTACACCATCGGATTACCACTTCTTCCATTCCTTAGACAATCATCCTGAAAAATCCTTCACCTAGGAAGCAGATTTATGACAAGTACTTACGGATCTCTTCGAGTACAAAACCCACGAGTTTTATCGCAAGGAGATTGCACAATTGGAGACACTTTAGAAAATGCTGGATGCTGATGGTGATTACATCGAGGATTAACAGTAGGCAAAACGGTAAAAACTTTCTTGTTTACATTGTATTGTGTGTGGTATATATATATGAAGGCCAGTGGCTTAGTGTTCCTAGGCATAGATGTCCGAGGCTTTATCTTCGAGTTGGGCCAGATCAATTAAGCCTTTAATACTTTCAGTGGGTCAATAAACTGAATACCAAGTAAATTTGGGAACTAAGCACTGGGGTTTTCAGGTTGGCCGACCACCTAATATAACTTTAAATGCACGTGTATTTTTCAAATCGAAACATTTTCTTTTCTAGGACAGAGATTGATGGAGGAGAGCGATGCGTAAAATGGGGCGAAGACCTCAACAGCACAAAAATGCACGTTACATTATCACAATTAGAATATTAATGGATCAATAAATAGCTACCGAAAGTTACAAGGTCTTACAAAGATATGACAGGGTTGGCTACTTCCCAAAGATAAAGATTAATGTATAACTTTTCTTATGAAGTCAATATTTTTGTTAGAGCTCAAATGTAATGCAAGAAATGAGCAAATAAAATCATGTATTATATGATCATGCATGTATGGTATTTATTTGAATAATTGTTATATATTTAAATATGTTAAAATGCATATAATTGTTAACATGTAGTGTTCAAAGTATAGTTATAAATGTTTCATTATTTTGTTAATATGTGTTATTTATTTTTATTGTTTGCATAAATACAGTCATTTTGGGTGACATATAATTTTACAATGGATAAAATATATTTGCATCCATGAAATGAATTTCAAAATCGTAATTAACATTTGCTAATCAAGAGTTTAAATGACATTTACTTAATAGTTCCACACCATGCCGTTTGAATAGGGAATCATTGTATGAAAATTTCATCAATTTCTACTTTGATCAGTTAATAAACGAGAACACCGAAAGGAAGCTGTTAATTATGTTACCATAATTTCTTTTGTTAGACATATAACTTCTTGTGATTTGATTCGCTGATACTTGTGGTGACGGAAGAAAAATATCCGCTTCATTTATGCCCAGGAGATATACACTGGTGTGCAAAAATTAAGGACGAAATGGAAAATTTAGCATAAACGCGGAACAAACAGGTAGATCGGACCGAAAGACCAATCAGAAGATCGACTACGATCAGGTACGCAAGGGCATACTCAAATTACGCAACATGACGTAAAAGAGGAATGTCGGAGGGGTATAAAGCAGGCTGGCGGTGTACACTCAGCGCTTCTGCGAAAGCTATTGCACGGCGTATAGCAGTTTAAACGACGTAGAGCAGTTTAATCAGTGTGAAATAATGAACAGGCAACCTCGTAGACGTTATCTAGATGACCTTATACGAGGTCAAATCATTGGGAAGATTGAAGAAGGTCGAAGCGTGACAAGTGTGGCTGTGAAGTTTGGAATCGCCTACAGCGTCGTTTCAAGAATCTGGAGAGAATTTCAAACTAAAGGAACAGCTGTCCGAAGGTTCAGCAATCGTCGTCCACGAGCAATCACGGCAGTCGACGACCGGTATATGGTCCTACAGGCAAGAAAAACAGGCGGCAGACGATTGGAGAAATCACGAGAAACCTCCAACAAACGACTGGATGGCCGATATCACGTTTACAGTCGCCAGGAGGTTGTACAATGGTGGCCCATTCGCACGACGACCTGTACATTGTGTACCATTAACGTCTGCCCACCAGAGAAGGCACTTTGTGTGGTGCCGGGAACACCAGAACTGGATGGATCAGCTATGAGGTCGAGTATTCTTTACGGACGAGAGCAGATTTAGTCTGACTACCGATTCTGGACGCAAACACATCTGGAGAGAGAGCGGGGAACACGCAATAACCCCTCCAACATCGTCGAAAGGGACTGGTTACGAGGTCGCGGTGTTCTCGTTTGGGGAGGCATCATGCTTGGTACCCGTACTGACCTTCATGTCGTCCAAGGAGGTTCAGTCACCGGGTCCCGTTATTGTAATGATATTCTTCTTCTTTATGTGCGTCTTTTTAGAGGTACTATGGGTCCCCAGTTCCTCTTCATGGACGACAATGCTCCACCTCATCGTAAAGAGGCTGTCGAAGAGCTGTTGGTAAGTGAGGATATTGAACGCATGGATTGCCCGGCAAGGTCCTCGTATCTAAATCCAATCGAAAACGGATGGCACTTTCTAAGGAGACGCTTGGTGGCACGTCACCAACCGCCAGTAACGATTCCGAAGCTGCGATTGGTGCTACAAGAAAGGTAAGCAATAAATCAACAACTTATTGAAAACTTCATACTCAGTATGGACAGACGATGTCAACCCTGCACAGCAGTCAGGGGAGATCATATACCCTACTAACAGCTGGATGTTTTTTGCTAGAGACCTGTCACATGGATGTTTCGGGCGTCTCTGTCATTCAGCTCCATGCTTAATTTTCAATAAAGTTCCTATTTAATCATTTGGAATTTTTTTTTTTTGGACAAATTTTTTTACTTTTTTCGTATTCTTACATCCTCCAGATGTAAGATACGATACGATTTTTATCGATTTGGAACACTGCTGAGCGACTAGATAAACGTTTCGTCCAAAATTTTTGCACACCAGTGTATAATGGTAAATATTACGAAAAAGATTTTTCTTCAAAAATTAATTTTTAATCTATAAAAAAAGATAATTTTTCGTTTATTTCTAAGGTATGTTTCAAGGATCTATAGTCATTTTCAGCACATTTGTCTAAGATTTATAATTTTAAGCAGATTTCGAGACACACGCCAAACTTCACCTTACTGCAATCGAGCACACAAACTGAAGAGAAGGGTTGGTCACAAATTCCACTTGCGGCAGAGTTAAATGAATTTTGATACTTACACAAAAATATGAGTAAAAAGTTCGATTGAGGAAGAATTGTTTTCCAGTGATTGAGAATTACCTTTATGAGAAATCAGTCATATGTAGGCCATAATCAAACGACTCTCATACTGTTACGAGATCGGAGTATGCTGATTCCTCAACCTTAACTGATTGATTGACAGTACAATTGAACAATATCGCCACATTACTAAGCATTAGAATACAGGGCTCACTTTAGAGTATGAGGTACAGGATTCGATGCCAACGTACTGATGAATAATGGGAGATGGTTGTAGCAATGAACATGTACAAGAGCTCATGGTATACAATATTTTGAGGTTTAATGCTCAGTCTTTTTCTTGCATATGAAGAATGCTGTGAGGAAAGAATTGTATGCGCTCAATACTCACGAATATTTAACAGTAGATAAGCCAAATATAATGATACCTAATAAAGAAAGCTGATTCATTTGATGTTCATAACATTGTAAACAGACAATAGTTCATTAGTCTCATGGTGAAATTAACGCTGCAATCTTCTTATCAGATGGATGGGCTTAGGGATGACGAATACCAAAGCGAATTATTATTTTTTTTTTACTCTTTATCATTTTGATTGTCAAATTCAACAGTGCTGGCGAACTTGTTCGAGAGCGTTTTTCAATGACCAGAGTTTTTTTGTTGCTCCTGATTAGCTAAACAACAACATGTATATTTTAAACAAACATGTTCCCCCCCCCCCATGATTTAGCAATTGAACGGAATTAAGGAATATTACTTCAAGGATAATGCTAAATGTTGTCTTGCAGCTTCTGTCAATCAATAGTATCCCAATACAGATATAAAATATCTTCCCTGGCATGCTCTCAGAATCCTGATCTAATTTCTATAGAACATTACATAATGGATTCGACAGATAAGGAAATCATATTTTAAATCTATAGCTGATTTGGGAACATTCTTACAACAGGTAAGGGCACAAATAACTGTACTCATATATCCACCTCCAAGAAAATGCTGATGGCCCATACGGAAAATAGCAAATTTTCCTTTAATACACATTCATAGTTAAATGTAACATTCGCTCCAGAAGTTGCATTTATTGCATTCTATTAATTTTGAAACAATTGTAACCCTGAGATACTGGAGGATGCATTGGGAAAAGCAACATTGGTGCCAACAGACTATCCTCAACCACCACAACTTTATTTTTCTACAGTCAATTGAGGAAGACATGCATATGCTTGCCAACCTTTGATACATTCTTAGCGCCTCCCTCATAGGTCCACTATAATAATTTGAAGTATGTGGGGGACATCTCCTTGTTAAATCAGGTATTTTTCCCTTATACTATTAAATATTGATATCTGGATCATCACCGTAAGGCAAGGTGTGTGAGTGTGTGTGTGTATATATATATATATATATATATTATAACCAAAAGCAGAAATAAATTATTAATTTTATAAATCGTGAAATTTGATCAGCCTCACAGAACAAAATAAAAACTAATTTAATTAAAAAGTAAAAGACTAATAACTAACACAAAAATACATAGTGACTGGCAAAATGTGTAATGCATTTCTGTGAACAATCGATTTTAGATTTAAAATATTTTTTGTTCATGAAATGGCAAACACTACAGTGACAGTTAGTATTTTTATTTTCAATTTTGTTACAGGCAGAATAATTCAGTTACAAAATAGAAATATCTTTCTTTTAAGATATTAAATATAGGACACTGTTTATGATATTTATAAATATAAAATTTTCAAAGCAATTGTAGATAACAGATGAAATAAAATATTGATTTTTTACAAATAAATTTAAAAACTTTTTTAAAACAAAAGTAAAATATCAGATCTTTTTTAAATTTATCAGTATAATAAAAATAACAAGGAGTAATCAATTTGTTAATTTATCACAGATTTTAGTGAACTCATAACACAGTAAGACCAAAAATAGTTATATTTTCATATCAGCATGAAAATTAATAGAAATGTAGTAAAGATATGAAAAATAGTAATATTTTTGATCATACTAGTTAACTTTTTAAGTCCTTCGTTTTTTTAATATAAAATACCATTTTATCGATTTTCAGGAAAAAAACAATACTCAAGTCATAAAACAGAACAATTTAAGTGTAGTAAGTACATGTCAACAATTATTTAAATCTTAAAATAAAAAATACTTAAAAATACTGTGAACACATTTTTAATACTAAATAATGAAAATATTAATGCATCCTTGCACAAGTTAAAATGAATTTAAAAAATGCGCAGTCCAACATTACCATAATGATTACAATAACATACTTAATATTGTTAGTAATCAATAATATGAATTAACTAAAATACAATAAATAACCAAAAAGATAAATAAAAAGAAAAAATCAGATCACTTATTTAGTTTTCAGAAAAATAAGAGTAAAACCAAAATTTTAATTAAAATTTCTACTGTTGACTTTTATTAATTTAGAGAGTCTATTATTATAAGCATATTATTTCTGATGTTAAAATCTAATGTGCAAAAAGATGAATAAAATAACTATAAATGGGAAAACAGTCAGAATTTCAGATTAAATAGAAATCACCACACAAGTTCACACACAAAAAAAGAAAACTATTATATGCAAACTCAAGAGATTAGTTTATTTCATATTAGTTGCACACTTTGAAATGATTTTGCTAGAAAAAATAAACCTATAAAGTCTAGAGATCAATTTTTCAAGTAAATGGGATATATTTAAAGTATATTTTTATTTGGTTTGAATATTTTTTAATTTACTTTTTCAACTTTTTTTTACATGGATGACAGTAGCTATTAAATGATGAGCTAATATCAAATTTTATTACTTTCTCATGTAAAAGTATGGTTTCATTATAAATAATTCATATTAAATGGAAGTCTAATTTAATAAAAGTCAATAGCATAAAATGAGATTTATAATACATTCATCACTTATTAATAAATGTAAAAAAAAAAACTACACTTTTTTTTAAACTTAAATTTAAAACAGAGAGAAAATAATTTGAAATAATTTAAGAAAAATTTACAATTCTGAGATTCAATTTCTTTTTTTTTTTCAATACTGGTGATTTTAATTTCATTAAGAAATCGCCATGCTTGAAATAATAATCAAAATATCACATAAATATACAATATACAAGTACGTTACTTAAAAAAAATTTGACATAACAAAATAATTTTACAATTTAAAATACTGAAAAAAAATTAAATATGTAAGTACTTCAAAATCAGAAATTTATAGAGAAATTTCTTATTACCAATTATTGAATACATATAATTTTACTCCAAAAACATTTTTAAATTAAAAATAATTTTGAATAATATAATGGAATTCAAATAAAAGAATACTGTTTACTCTTCTTAAAAGGGAAGACAATGAATAATTCTTCACAGACAAATTAATCAGTAACTTACACTTTCAAAAATCCTAGAGTTACTGCTTTTACAGTTATAAAGGAGGAATAAATCCTGCAATCCCATATATTCAAAAAATGTGTTTTTCCATACATACAAGATATTTAAATTAATTTTTTAAATTTTGTAGAAAAATTCTGCAATTAATACAAATAATTTTTTTAAAAAAAATGTACTTTTTTTGTAGAAAAATTAAAGGCTTGTAAAAATAATTTCTTGCTTAATACTTCCATCCTTTTTCTTTGCATTTTAGCATTAAAATAAAGTGCCAGTTTCACAGAAACTACAATACCAATTATTATCCATATGAGGAGTGACATCAAAAATGTCAACACTCCCGTCTTTATAAAATTGAAAAAATCTTTTATGAAACATTAAATATCAAGATAGATGAGAAAACAACTCCCAAATAATTTAATGCCAAAAATAAATAAGTAAAAATAAAAAAAAATGTAACAAAATTTAAATCAATAGTTTTATAGAAAATGTAATAATCCTAGACAGGATGAAAATTTTTTTTTACTCATTAATTTCAAATGATTATGATTTGAAAAATAAATAAAAAGTAAAAAATACAAATATATAGGCATTTAAAAAACATGAAAAATACTGTTATAATCAAATTCTGTACATGTCTATTACAAATGTCAGCATTTTCTTTATATCACAAAGAACTAGTAACAAGCACCACTATATTAATTAGAAACTAAATATTTAAGTTAATTTCATAAATAAAACTAAAAAGTTAAGGCCTTTATATGGGTGGACTGATTGCGTGAGTGACCATAATTAAGATTATAAAATTGAGCAGTTGCATTTTTTCTTTTGAAAACACTATGAGAAGGAAGTTGAAAATTTTAAAATATTTACTTAAAAATAATTTTCTCATAAATTGATAATCTTAATTAGACTATAAGCGATATAGAATAGTTGAATGCAAATTAAAATTCTGAATATGCACTTTAAAAATGTTGAAAGTTTGTATTTTTATCAATTTGTGAAAAATAGTATTCATGTAAACTTTATCACAGAATTACATTTTGAATAAGTATGACAATTTTTTTTATATCATTTAAAAGAAATTAAAAAAAAAACTTATATAAATTACAGTAGTCTTAGATTTAAGATGAAAATTAAATTGTGTCCAAAAAGTTATTACTCATAGAGTTAATAATTTTTAACAGATTTGATAAATTTTGATATGTTCTTTTTTGCAACAGTTCAATTTTGTTTTTTAAATGAATATAACATTAATTAATAAAGGTTACAACATTATCTTCACTAACATGTAAATATATTTTCAAAGCATCATAATTTTTTTTCTATCAACACTGATTAGGGAGCATAATACGAGTCTAACTAAACATACAACTAATCTTCTAAATTTTGCAAAATATTTGGTAATTCAATCACAGCAATTAATAAGTGTAGAAGTAAAGATTTTAACAATATTCCTATTTACACTAATATCATAATTTTAACAATATCACTATGAACTTTTAATTTATAATCAAACAAAACACACTAAGGAATAATGGTTGCAAACATAAGTAAAGAAATGCATAGGATATAGGATCAGTTGTATGTAACTAATCAAAATCAATGAGGTGTAAAAATATTCAATTAACAATAATGGTTTTATAAGCTCCATCAGCACAATTATTCTCGCTTTTAAGTTTACTGGGTGTCCAATCAGTTTTCAGAGACAGATTGAACATTGAATATGACGGATCTCCAGTTACTTCTTTGATAACATTTAAGAAAGATGGTAAGCGCTCCATGAATTCATTTCCTTTCAATGTAGTATAAGTTTCCAATAATATCAAGCCTTCACATCTAGAAATATATATATAATTTATCATTTTATCAAATGATTTCATTCATACAGAATACACATATATACAGTTTGTACAAAAAGGACAGTAAATCTTGAAATGTAGATCAACTAAAGTTTATATAAAACTAGTCTTTAAACAGTTCTTTAATATATTTTTATATTGATTGATGGTAAATTTCAGACTTAATTAAAAATTTCTCTTAAAACAAAAATTTTTAAGAAAATCTTAACTTCAAACTTTTTAAAAAAGGCAAAGATTTTTTCTCCAGGATGGAAAAATGACACCTTAAAAGAAAGAAAAGAATTTTCAAGATTTGTTTGATTACCAAAATTTTTAAGCCACAAAAACTGATGTAAATGAGTGTTTTAGTGTGAAAGAAAAATTGTGTGTGTGTGTAATGCAGTCAGCAAAAGTACTTAATCAAGAAATTAGTGATATAAGTTTTAGGATATTAATGAAATTATTAGATATAAAACTGTAAAATACATGTCTAAAAATTTTAAAACTGAGCTTCATAAAAGAAATAACTCTAGACTTACCTTGGATGGCAAGGAGATTTATAAATATCCATCTGCATGTAAGTATTATTTAACATAAAGCATCTTCGCTTTTTCAGAACTTTATGATGACGTTCATCTCGCTGTGCAAGCATATTCTAAGCAAAATAAAGAGATGTATATATAAGATATCAATATAAAATATTTTAACAAAGATAATTTTCTTTTTCATATCACAAACAAAGAAGTCAAACAGAATGTATGTGTGAACTAAGTTAGCAAATACAAGTAAATTTAATTTTATATTTGACTAAAGGGGATTAATATTTTATTCAATAACGTTTAAATTAACTGTACTATATCATGGGTGTCACTATATGAAGAAAAGAATCTGTGCATACCATTTCCAATTTTTTTTTTTTAAATATTGAAAATATGAATAGGGGGGGAAAATACCATAAGGTGATCAACAAATTTTTACATAAGTAACTTTTTTCCAGTTATGACTCAGTAGCATTGGTGATTTAAAAAATAACGCAACTAAAATTACAAATTTAAGTTTTAATATTAACCCCTTCCGGTAAGATTTAATAATGAAACACTGTGCATGAAATAACCATTTAATTTTTATTAAAAAAAAACTTGTTTCATTTTATAATTCTTACATATTCTTAATTAATATCCATTTTTACACTAGAAATTTTAAACTAAATTAATTATCACATTCAACAGTAACTTTAGTTGCATGACGGGTGTAGCTCATCATTGTGCAGTATGGCATGAAACACCGATGACGAGCTACACTCGTCACAATACCGGAAAGGGTTAATAAACACTTGCTAAAGGTTGTCCATTAGGTTTTATATATAATATGATGGTATAAGCAGATTTATTAATAATTTTTTGATGTTTATAATATGTAACTTCTTGACTGGATTTGAAAGTCAAGGCATCTATGCTAACAGTATTAGTGCCAAACAATGTTAACCTACTCATGAGCAGACCAACCACAGAAAAGCTACTTTAACCATTGTATTCACCCCATGATAACGCTATCTCACAACATTGTTGTACAACTGTCCTGTAGTTTGCTTGGTTTGATTTATTGATCAAACATAATGTAATGCAAACGAGGGCTAATTACACCTTAACTTACAGTTTAATGTGAATTTCAAATCACTACAAGTATCAAAGGCAAGGTAGGATTCGAAACAATGAACAATCAGTACTGCTTTTCAATATTGTTTTATTCAGTAGCATATTAAAAGAATTTTCACTGATTTTCAAAATGAGTTTCACTTTTCAAACTCTTGACTTTTAATATAGATCTCTTGGAATTATACTGTTTAAATTTCCCCATTCCAAACCGACATTCATGTATGCCATGTCCAAGTTGTATGTAGAATGAGTTTTAAATTTGAAGAAAAATGACCATTTGGTTATATTTACAATTTTAAATCTAAAAATTCAGAAAATTTTTTAAACAAACTAAACATTGGAATTAAGCTTTTTTATAATTGAGATTATATTTAATATTATATTATAAATATTAAATATATTCTCAATTATAAAAGAGCTTATTTTACAATAATTTACTATCTGCAGGTAATAGAGATCGAAATGAATCATAATTCAGGACAGTACTCTCCCTAAAATGTGCTATTTTAAAGTAAATAACCAATTCTATATAACTTGGACTTTTATAATGTGCATTTATAATTGCATAAATCACTACACATTATACAAGTCAAATATTTCTTTAAATTCATAAAGAAATAAGATGACAAAATATAGCAAGAAGATAATTTGATGAATATCCTAACAGTAAAGATAAACATGTAAATCTGACGCAGTATATTCCCAGCACTGTTTCATATTTTTTTTTTTTTTCATTCTCACTTTTTGTATAAGTTTACATTTATAGGTACTGCACAATATCTTATTTATTTGAAAAATTTCTTAAATTAAAGAATAAATATGTATATTATTAGAAATTAAGATTTTATTCATAAAACACACTATCTATAGTTAATATTTCTAAGTTACAGAACATATAAAAGTTCATTTATATGTAAAAATTCTGCAACTAAATAGTTTACTCAATTATAGACATTAAATTTCTGGTATAATTTGAATTCATTTTTAAACATCAACATCTGAAACAAAACAAACCTTAAAATACAGTTAATAATAATAAAAAATGTACACTTGTGAGCAACATATTGTACAAAATATGAAATTACAACCATCTACTACTATTGTTTCCTATTCAAGTATTAATTTTGCAAGTTTAATTGCATATGCATAACTTCAAATGCAATCTGTCACTCCTTCTTTACATTTATTTATTAAAAATCAATTGAAAATATTAAAGTCTAGAATATTGAATTAACTGCAAGAGAATATTCAATGGGAAATGCATGTGACCCCACACCAAACCTTGGAAAGAGTTATGGCTAACTTTGTTAACTGATGTGAGAGTGCAAAGGAACTGAAACTTGTCATTTGCAAGATAGTATTTTTGTCTTATATTTTTTAGACATTTCTTATCCTAATATATAATTATAACTGTTCTGCTTGTAAATGAAAAATTACTAAAATATCATGTGTATTCATCAAATTATTCAATTTCTGAAACAACAGATTTCACTGCCTGATCATGTCAAAATGAATTATTGATGCGTGAAAACAAACAATATTACAGACAGAAATTTTTTTTCATATTAACAGCAAATTCAATCAGTTTAGATTACAAAAATTATACTATGATTTTTTTTTTCTGGACTACAAGACAATTGTACTACAATTTATATTCTAAGACATAAAAAATAAGATATTTTTAAACAATTATGATAATGTATAGTAAAATATGATTGTAATAATTATCAGGAAATATAAAATTAATAATTCTTTGCTTGTACCTTTCAAAGAACTCATTAATACAAGAAATTATTTTAAAAGTATGAACCAAAATAATTAATTACATTTATGCTACAGTCTTTGTGTATGAATGAAATTGTTAATCATTCAAATTACCATAACTTTAACTGTCAAATAATAAATTTCTCATGTACACATTTATATACACAAATGTGAATGAAATAATTAAATTCATTATAATGAATTAGTTATTATTTTAACAATAAAAAACCCTATGTCTACATAATAATTAAAAAGTATCAATTTTGAGTATTTTGCTGTTCAATATTAGGCAACAATACAATTAATTCAGAGCAATATCAGCTAAAGAAAAAGCACTATAAAATTTCAAACTAATCAAACATGCTTCAAAAATAAAATTTATATAATAACTAAATGCAGCTTACTTTCTATTATTATTGCACATCACATACAATATTGTTAGATGATTGTAATACTTACAATATAATCTCTGTGAGTTATTTGTCGTTTTAATTCAATAACTTGATTCACATCAAAGCGTCTTTGTGTATGCATATAACTCCAATTTCCTATTGAAAAACAAAATTGAAAAGAAAAACTCCAGAAAATTATAAGTAATACACATCATTTTTTAAAAAAACAAATATGAGTGCCATCTTAAAATTTTTAAGATCTAGATCTTTAAAATAGTTATGAAACTTTAAAGTGTTCAAGGTAGTCTCAATGCACTTCAATAGGTCAATTTTACAAAAATTAAATACCTCAAGCCATTTATTTCTTTGATAACTTTTTACATATATTTAACCCCAGTAATCAAATCTTAAGGATGGAAATTATCTCAATGCAAATCCTTTTCTAAACTATATTAGTTCAATTTCATATTCATAGATTAAAGTTCCATCACTTTCATGTGTTTTTGTTCAAGAGCCTCATTTGTTAATATTGCTAAATGAAAACAAAGTGTCATAATAAGGCAGGAGTAATCCAACATTCATTACTAGAAGATATTTTGTAGTGTACCAATTAGATGTGACCATCTTTTACAGCTTTACCATGGCTTTGATCAATCCTAATTCAGAAGAAACTACCAACACCACGATTTTCCCAACATATTGTCTTTTCACCACTATAGATGCACTGCATCTTGATGTGTTGGTGGAACAAATTGAATTGTGACTTTTGTAAATCGTCTGAATCAGTAACACAAGGTGAATTTCATTTCTAAATGCTAATTGTAAAAGACAAAAATATTTTTCTTGATTTAATACCACAGTAATTCATATCTTGATAATGATTCCTTTTACTCAAAATTTATTTTGTTAAGCTATTTGCAAATGGAAAATCAAAAATAGTCCATTAGAATAAAATAACTCATTTTCAAATCTAATTTTTATTTTTTTCTACCAGTTCTAATCAGCAAATATATCAAAAATTTCAAAATAACCCTTACAGCATATTAATTTAAACTAAATTAAAATTACCAAATAAGTTATTCATTAAATATAACCGGCTTATTACAATGTTAAATTCATCAATATTCCCTCACTTTATCCCTACACTGAGGTCCAATGTTGGCAGAAGAACTTGAATATCGAAAATTTTTGAGACCTTTCCTGTACTTTGAACAACTCCATAACACCCTCTTCTTATAAAAGGCACATTCAATATGAAATAGAGTAGAAGATGTGGTTAGCATCTATGCTAGTAATGACAGTTTCAGCTTTTTAAAATAGAATGATTTTTACAAATCCTCTTAGCTTCATATTACCTCCCAATCAACTTCAAACTACTACTTAAATATTATTGAATTCATAAATAATCTAACCCACAATACATTTTGTTGAATCATAAAAAATTTCAAACAGATATTTTTTATATTCCTGTAAAAAATTTGCAGTCTTTCTATGGCTACTTTTCCAATACTAAACAAAATTTGTCCTACAGAATTTACTTGTAATGCAATTGAATAAGAAGGTGAATATGAGACTTCATTTAATTTAAAAATGTCAGTTTTATATTATTATAACTTTTATAGTTTTCATTAAACTTTTTTTTTTTTGCAATAAAAAGAAAAAGATTTCATTTGAAATATATTTTTATTCATCAGAGTTTGCAAGTAACTTTACAAAAGAAGTTTGTTAAAAATATCCTCTATTACAATTACATGCAAAATATCAAATTAATGATAAACTATCAACAATCATTCATAAATCCTTAATGAAAGTGAATGGAGTAATACAATATAATATATTCTGAGATTTTGATGAAAAGTTTTTTTATTTTTTTATTTACATTGCATTCCATTCAATTGAACACTTTTATATTGCAAATGTATACTATAGTAGCAATTACAAATTATTATAGATTAATCCAAACTGCAACATTAACAAATACAATAATAGATTTATTACTTGGAAGTTGCTGTATTGACAATTCAAAGAATTTTTTGCAACATTGAACAATGAATATTAGTTTCACCATTTTCATGCAAATCCTTATTGGTGTTGCATTTTCAATGTCCGGCAGTGTATAAAAATTAAGAAAAAAAATTTGTTCAAAGGTATTAAATGCAAAAATAAATCCTTAAGTAGTATTGAATTTGTACTTTATACTGAATTAGCAACTTACATATTGTTATATAAATTACAAGTAAACATTTGACTTCCAGATTTTACAATGAAATGGAAACAGAACTAAGCACATAGATACCAGCAAAGTTTTAACATAAATATTTTTAAGAAACGTTTTCATGTTAAGTGTAGAAATTTTATTTCATGAAAATAAAACTCTTATTACAGCTTTTTTATTCTGACCACGTTACAATTAAAATCAAATGATACTGCAAAAATTAGTTGAGAGAAGTCATAGGCTAATAGTTTGGTTTGCCACTCAATCGTTATTTTTTTTGTACTAGAGGTCTAATATACACTGTTAGGGTACGCAACTAAGTAATTCCGTATTTCCCTCATAGATGGCTACAGTTGAATTTTTAGGTTTGCAGACATAGTACAAATGTAAAACACATTTTGTTATTTGATAGTTGGCAATTCAGCCGTCAATCAGTAAAAAAAGTTTTTTGATGTGTAGTTTTTGTTTGGTGTTCGTTGAAAAATCAAAAGGAGCATTTTTGTCATATTTTGCTTTTTCATTTCCGCAAAGGGAAAAACGTATTACAAGCTCATAAAAAATTACGTGCTGTTTATGGTGACGAAGCCTTAAAAGAATGACTGTGTCAAAATTGGTTAGCCAAATTTCGTTCTGGTGATTTTTTATTCAAATATGAAAAACACTCAGGTCGTCCAGTTGAAGCTGATGACGACCTAATCAAAGCTATAATCAATTCAGATCGTCACAGTACAACATGTGAGATTACAGAGAAGCTTCATGTATCACATACATGCAATGAAAATCACTTAAAACAACTTGGCTATGTTCAAAAACTCAATACATGGGTTCCTTACGAACTGAAAAAATACATTTAACGCAATGCATTAACAGTTGCGATTTGCTAAAGAAACATAATGAAAATGACTGATAACTGGCGATGAAAAATGGGTTGTTTATAACAACATCAAAGATCATGGAGCAGGCAACTCAAACAACATTAAAAGCTGATATTCATCAAAAAATAATTTTGTTATCAGTTTGGTGGGATTACAAAGGAATTGTCTACTCTTATCACCCAACCAAATGATCAATTTGTGTGTCTACATTAAACAATTAACGAAATTTTAAAATGCAGTTGAAGAAAAGCAGCCCAAATTGACAAATTGAAATGTTGTTGTATTCCATAATGACAATGTAAGGCCACACACATCTTTGGTCACTCGGCAAAAACTAATGAAGCTTGAATGGGACCTTTTGTCGCCATCCACCATATAGTTCTGACCTTGCACCGTTTAATTACTTTTTGTTTTGATCTTTAAAAAACTCCTTGAATGGTAAAAATTTCAATAATGATGATGATTCAAATCGTACCTGATTCAGATTTTTGATAATAAAAACCAGAAGTTTCATGAATGTTGGATTATGATGATACCTGAAAGATGGCAAAAGGTCATTGATCAAAATGGGCAATACATTACAGAATAAAGTTATTTAGTTCAATGAAAAAATTGTCTTTGATTTTCTAAAAAAAAAAAAAAAAAAAAAAAAAGATTGCTATTACTTTGCTGCCAACCCAATAGATTCTGAATCACTAAATACCTAGCCCCAGGTTAGATTTGAAGCAGTAATTTGTTGAATCAAAGGTGAGAGCATTAGCCAATCAACTTGACCATAAACTAGTGAGCAGAAAGATAAGCAACAAAATATAAATGGAAATGTTTCAACTTATAATAACACTTATATAAATAAAAAACATATAATAAAAGCATTCTTATTTGCATGAAGAACGAACAATAGAAAAGAAAAGCAGCAAACTGCTCATAAGTCATTGACAAGCAATTCATTAAGTAATAACATTCCTATTCCAGTCAAACTAAAAGACTTCTAACCTTCTTCACCACTTAAGATGCAAAAGCCATTTTTGAATATTCAGGCATGCAGATATATATATATATATTACTAACAAAATTTAACTTTATTTGAAATAGATATAGATGTTTAAAAACTAATCTTATGATATTTTTTACCTTTTTGTCCTCGTTTTCTAAGTCTTGCTTGGACTTTTGGGTTAGATGTAACTAAATAGTGATGGACAACTTCAAAATCTTGGTAAGGCGGAAACTCCTGAAGAATAAATAAATTTCATTTTATATACAACTTGATTCAGCTTGTTGAAGAAAACTTTACTAATGCCAAAAAGTTAAGCTTTTGTAAAAATTATATAGAATCCAAAAGATGTAAACTACTTTCCAATTAGCTTGATATTAATTTTTTCAGCAAATTTAATAATTACAAAAATAAAAATGAATCAGAAATGTTAGTTAATATACGGAAATACATCAAAGCAAATTACGTTTTACACTGTGTGATATAGTTAGAAAAATTATAAAAAATTTAAGTTATTTTAAAAATATATATTATTTTTATATTATGAATGAAAAAAAATTAATATCTTTCCAAGTTATCAGTTAATCAATCAGTTATTTTTTTTTGATAATAATTCAATTTGTAATGTGAATGGTGAATGGGAAAGATGATCTGAACCTCTAATCTGAAATATTTTTTTTAATGAAGAATAAATGCAATACATAATAATATAATAAGAATAAAGTCACTTCTTTTAGTAGTCTTCAATTAAATTGTCAATATTTTAAAATCCCTATTTTTAAGAACATAAAGAAATTGAATTTAGAAAACACATCCACATACATTTTAATTTTACAACATGGTTTATATACTTTTATTATTTTTTTTGCAATTCTAAGGTTAAAAGATTTTTTTAAAAAATTAGTTTGGCAGTGGGCATTCATTCAAGCAATATGAATTCAATAATGCCTTAAGAATGAAATATATTGCAGGTATGTGATGAAATAAAATTATTATATAGTAATATTTTTAAATTACTTGCAAAATATTAACTTTCACTATTATAAATAATTTAAAATTGTGATCTTCACTTTTTTACTTTAATATTTATTAATTATAATCTCATTTAGTAATATATATTTATTAGAAATGAATATAATCAAGTATTCATACTCAGTAATCAAGATGTATAATTTTTTTATTCTTTTCTTAAATTTAATTCTCCACAGATATTCATGATTAACCAATTAAATTCAGAAGAAGAATCAATGTACTTTGGTGAAAATGAGAAAATTTCTACTGAAATAACAACTAATATAAAAAAATTTAAATAAAAAATATATTTCATATTTGAAGGAAGTAGATTAAAATACCGATATTAGCAAACCACAAAATATTAATTTATAATTCCATATGCATGTTTTTGTACAACTTCATTATCAGTAAAAAAGAGATTAATTTTTACAAATAATAAAACTAAAGTTAAAAAAAGTTTCTTAAAAAATTGTACTCAAGAAAAGTGGTTGTATTAACAATTCACTGAAGATATTAAGTAATTATTTAGGATTGTTCTTTTACATTTTCTTATTTTTTTATTTATTGTTATTATTTTTATTACAAAAACAAATTTACTGATTCTTGACTAGCATTACTTAAAATATTATTTCAATGTTGTTGTCCATAATTATATAAAGTTCAATTTAACAAAAGTAGCCAAAATATTTTTTGAATAAACAAATTAAACAACAATAACATTAATTTATCTCATCAACAATGGAAAAATGAAAAGTAATATTAAAGCAATAAGAAGAATACATTTAATAAAGTCTTTTGTAAAATGTAAAATATTATCTAAAAATATATTTATTCTATATTATTTAATACTTTAAAATATTTTTAATAGAGGAAAAAATATCACATTGAATAAAAAAATGTCAAAAGTACCATTTTATAATCATTTTATGAGTATTTGGTAAATACATAGCTACTATTTGTTTCAAAGCCATATAATTATTAGCTTATTCAAATTATTTGTACATTTTTAAATTTTACCTCATCTGGAGCTAGGTGACTAACTAAGAATTTCAGTTTATGACTATTTGTGGCTAATCTATCACCGGTATCAATTCCAATTCTTCTGCAAACACTCTGAAAAAATAGTGGTCAAATTTTCATCACTAATTTGTAATATTAAAGGCATTAAATTTATTTAAAAAAAACTTCATATGAAAAAAAATATACTCACAGAAATCAGCCTTCTCAGCTTTGTATTAAAATCTGTTGAATTGTCAATTACATCAATATATGGATGACCAACCCAAGCCTAAAAAATTGAAGATCAGCAATGCATATTACGCACGAGGAAAAAATATAAATAATTTAGTGCCCAGTTAATAAATAGTATTGCAAAAAAGTGAGTGATATACTTCAGCAGCTCTCTGGTCTCTTTCTCTTGCCAGTTCAATACCTTCAGTACGACAACTATTGTCTTCAATATTATAAAATTCTTCTGCTCCATTTGCAGCAGTAATCTATTATTTGAATTTAAAAAATTTAAGTTAGACATTCAAAATATTAGATACATAAAGTATATTTTGAACTCCATATAAGAAATTAAAAACTATACACAATTAAACTAAAAATAGCTTATTTGTAACTAATTTGATAAATTATAACTTACAAATAGAATAATACATTTAAACATTTAAATATAATATGTTGCATAAACTTGATAAATTAGTAACATTTTGTTTAAAATTTATAGGTATCACAGGATAACAAAGTTGAATTTATTAAATAATAACTCTTAAAATTTGGAATCTCACTGAAAATGGTGGGTTGATATTACTGTAGTGTAATACACACTTTCAGATTAAAATTCATTTAAAGAATATAGTTACTTTTCAGGAAACAAATACCTGATTTGCATAAATCATTAATTAATTCAAAATAAAAAATAGCCTGATTAACTTCAACATTTTTTTTTTAATTATAGAAAAGACAGATCATTGTAACAAAAACCAAAGTAAAAGAAAGGAGTGTGATTTAAAATTTTATACATTCATTTTATTATTTCATATGCATTGTGTGTATAATATTTTCTTAAGTTTTCCAACATTTTAAAGATAGCAATTCTATTTAATTAAAGCCATTCTAATTATGATCTAAATTATTATTCAAAAGCCCTAATGGTTAACATTTTAGAAAGAAGAAAATTTATGCTAATATTAAGGATAATAAAATAATGATACATCTATACAGCTTAAAATCTGAAAAGAATGCAATTTAATTAAATAAACCTTTACATTTATAATCAACAATTACTTAAAATAAATATAAAACATAAGAAAAGTTTTATGTGGAAAGTTATGAACTCTACATATTTATAGGTGAAAAAAGAAATGAGAGGAGCAATTAAGGAATTGCGTAATGCTTCATCAGTTATTAAAAAAAATTAACACTGTAAAATGTAAGTATCATTATAAGAAATACTAAAAATGAAGATTTGCAAATAATTTAAAAATGTAACTAAAACTGATGCTGTAAGATGACCCAAAAAATTAATGGAATTTTTATCATTATATATTCTATATCTTTTATAGTACCTAATTACATTTTCAGGGGAACAAAATTTATTAACTTGATGACAAAAGATATCTTTTATTTTCCTAATATAATTGAAAAAACAGTTATATTTGATATTAAAAAAAATGAAAAGTAAGCAAAACAACCAGGTCAAGGTTAAGAAAAATATAGTAACTAAGGGTAGTCTTCTAATTTTATTAGACATAAATATCAAAACAATGCACAGGAAACGGTAATCAGATAATTCATACAAATGCAAACAAATAGGACAGCAAAGTAATTACATTTCAGGAAAAGACTCATTGAAAAAATTATCTTATACATTATATAAACAGTTTGTTATATGTCTTTCACAAGAAATACAAGATTTGTACAGAATTCCAACAGTCAATTTCCATGAGTTAAATAAAAAATGTACAGGAAAAATTGTTATTTATGATATTTTTTTAACTTATTTAAAAAGAGTTCTTAAGCAAATATGCATATAATTACATACATGCAATATTTTTCAATTATATCAGTAAATAATAGAAATAAATAATTGCAAAACTTAATTAGAATATTTATATTCTCATGAATTTTTAAATAATAATTTAAGTTTTCATTTAAGTTAGAATTATACTTCATGATTATTTCAAAAGTTTTCAATGAATTTACAGCTATAACAAGAAAAATTTATTTACATAACCATACTTTTTATATTATTGTTTATTATTATTTTTGTTTTTTTTTAATTATTTTTTTGTATTACATTGCATAAAATAAAGGGTAAATATAGAGTTTTTAAACATCTTTAATAGATACCTATTTATTAATTTATTTAGTATTTTAAGATGTGCATTGCAAATATAAATATTCTCACTCAAAGTAAATGCAACTATTAGATAAAGTTCCCAGGATGACTTTTTTTCTAAATTACTATTTAATAAAAACAATTCTAAATTTTTTTCTTCTGTTTACTTTGAAACACTTTTATAACTATACAATTTCCTATCTATGTTCTAGGCTTTCATTTAATCTTTAAACATTCAGCAGATTCTTTCATTTCTTAGTTATTTACGTATACAAAATTTTGCTATTTAAATTTTCATCAAAGAAAGACATATAATTGCTAGCATTCTTAATTTCTTTCAATAAGATAAAAAAATTGGGTGCAATTAAAAAAAAAAAAAAAAAAACTTATATAAGCTTACTTTTTTTAGCACAACTGAATTGCTTTGCAATAGCAGTACCTGGAAACATTACTTGAAAGAGGCAATTTATATTGTTACAAGAACTGCAGCCGAATCCACTGTTTAAAACTTAGATCCATAGAGTTTAAAACTAAGATACATAGTATTTCAGCCTTTAAAATTTCTTTTGAAGAAACAAATGAATTTAGAATTTCAGAAAATGCTTTGGGTTCACATTCTTTAACAGGAATAGAAGTAGTGAAAAATCTTTTAAATGGGTAGATTTTTTTAGAAACATCTAGTTCTAAAAAATACACAAGTTTTTTCCCCCTTTTATATGGTATTAAATACCAATTTGCCCTTATTTGAAATACAGAAGTCTTTCTTACAAAGCAACCAATGTGCATGTGTTATTTTCTGATCCATGCAGCAAAAGTTAATCTTTGTATGGCATTTCCAGAGTCCACCATTCAGTGAAAAGACACTTTCAACCAGGTATATTAAATAATCTATTTCAGACTTTATTTCACTGATAGACAAATTCTCACTGATTTACTAAAATAATATGCAATTTCCACCAAGAGAGATATGAAAAGTATATTTAAATATTAATAGTCAATGAATTTTATACAATACGTAAAACAAAAGCAAATTTAAAAAGGATAGATTAAAATTGCCTGTTCGATTACACATAATGATCTTGTTTGGTAATCACTTCACATACATAAATGTAAATACACCTAAACTAGATTACAATGAAATAATTGTGGCTGAACTAGATCTTTAAATAGCTTAGAAACAATCAACAGTTAAAAATACAAAAAGTTAATAAAGATCGTGCTGCCATCTAGTGGTAAAATTAAGAGTTTTTACTTAATTAGGTTTCTGGACAATTACATTGAAATTTTAAAATATTAAAACAAAAAACTCTAAATTATGACATTTTCTACAAAAAATAAATAAATAAAAATAAAAAAATGCACAAGGTAAGCAAAAATTTCAGGAGAAGTTATTGATTTCTAAAGAACCAAGTCAAAGTATCAAGAGTTTTAAGGGCCCTTAAGAAAAAATTCGAAATGTAAGGAGTTTCAAGGGGTGTTTAGGAGTTATGCGAGCCCTGAGAATATATGAAGAAATATGCATGAAATAATGTTCCATACCTAATGGAAAATCTTTACTTAATCTTTATATTTACCAATTAATTGAATAAACATGAATTCAATTAATTATTGACAAAAATATTATTATTGTAAGCATCTTTTTAGAGTTTACATATTTAATCATTTTTAAACTAATCTATCAATTATTTAAGTTTGGAATATTATTAAAATTATTTATGAATACTTAGTCAGCTTCATCAAATGATGAGGATTAGATGATCAACTGCATAAAGATGCATAAATTAATCATCGTTATAAACAATTAAATATTGCTAACAAAGTTTTGTATTTATTGCATTTGATTTCCTAATATAATTCAAGAAAAAGTTCAAATTATTTACTTCACAATAGAAGATCTCTCTAATATGATTTTAAACATGAATTATAACAATAAAGCATTTAATTCATTAATTATTCCATTCTTAATAATCAAGTCTAAAAGCAACTAAGATAATTATAATACAATATTAACCATCATTGCAGATAAATATATACTTATGAAAAATGTATAGAATATATACATAATTCTGACTTTTCAATTTTTTTGTTATGATCAAGTAATGAATCATGTTAATGTAATCTTATAATATAATTATAAAGAAAAAATTTATTTTCATTATTATCAAAACATAAATTGAATAGATTAGCTAAGAAGTTATAAAAAATTATGTTTATAAACCGTATTTTCCTGTATATAATCTGCGCATTATGTGTTAAAAAAGTTCCAAATTTTGTTGTGTGTATTATATGCTGCAGCAGGTAATCTGAATAAAAAATATTTTTCATCAGAAAAGTTAGCAAAAAAATGCAGTTTGTTTTTCGTAGAATAAATAACAGTTGACGCCAATACTCAGTTGACTTATTTTTAACTATAATCAACTTTGTCCAATTACATTCAAGAATTAATTCAGTTCTGAATGGTTATTAAAGTGGCAATTTGTTAACGTGATTTTGCATTCTGTCTTCACGTGAACTGTTTCACTCTGTAAACATTCAAATTCATATATTGTCATGGGGAAGTGAAAATTATTAAGTTACAGAGTAAATTTTAAATTGACAGCAATAAGGAAGGCAAATGAAAAAAAATGCCTACAAACGTGCAATGTAAGGTGAAAAACAAAGCAGGTGCGGTTCAAAGAAAAAAGTATTCCATGCGCAGTTAGAAAGTAATCTTTCTTTTGTTTAAGTATTAACAAAACAGTTTATATTTAGAAATACGTCTAACTTCATTTTAAAAGTTATTAAAATTTAAAAATTGATTGGTTTTATTAGAATCTTCTCGGACATTGACCGATATCGTGCTTTCATTTCAGTTAATAACACTTTGCCTTGAGCTAGATCAGATCTTTATCAATATAAATGTTTCTTTTCTGTAGAATTTATTATATTTTTAATTACAATGAATATATTTTTTATTTTATTTGGCACTAATTTATCAAGTTTAAATTTTCGAAAATTTGTCAGAAAAATTCCTGCGGATTATAGCATGCTTTTTTTTTTTTGCTCGAAAAACGTGGTTGGTGGATAATACACCACTGCGGATTATATATAGGAAAATACGTTTTGTAGTTTTTGCATTAGAGGAGAAAGAAGGATACTGACAGTAATGACTATTAATTTTATTTATGTTTTAAATAAAACTTGCAAAAGTACATATCATTCAGTACACTTCATTTGGATAATAAAAGTGTAAACAAGCATTGACAACTAATGAGAACCAATAAATCGTTAATCGTAAGTATTCAAAAATTTTCACTCAATTACTGAAATTCTTTTTTTTACTTTCAAACTTTAAATTTATAATTATAAAATACATAATGCATAATAGCTAAATTAAGATATAAAAAGAAACTTAATTTTATGGAGTTGAGAAGATTAGAGATAAATGAAAATTTAGTAATGCATTAACTTAATATATATTCTTAACTATAAATCTGTCATTATCATATATTATACATATAGTAACTTATTATTACACACTTTTATTTTACTATCCTTAATATGAAATATATTAGTGATTTTTCTGTGTTGTTGCCTCTTGTTATACAGATTATAAAAATTAAATAAATGAAGGGTCTTTTACACAAGAAAAGAAACATTTGAAAAACATTTCTTGACTAACTTATTTTGCACAAACAGGCACAGATATTAGAATAATTCACAATACATCCATTCCATCTTATAGATTAGTTAGATGTATTACTCTTCAAATTTATCTTTAATACTTTCAAAATATAATTTGTCTTAATAATAATTTTTATAACTTTTCATAAAGGAATGGATTTATCTCCTGTTCATCGAATTCATAAAAAATCATACTTACTAAATGAACAACTTGATTGTATCGGTTATCTCTTAACTGCACAGCATTCCAACCATTGGCTGACAGCATCTTTTCCCAGACATCCTTTGGTATAACTAGGGGAGGGGAGATTGTACAGTAAAATAATCAACTTCAATACAGTTAAACACAAAATATAAAATAAATACTTTAAGTTAAATTCAGAATATTTTAACATATTACTTATATTTTAAATATTTAAATGATAATTAGAATAAAATACTTAATCAATTGTATTTAATAGCTTACTTTAAATTTTTTAATATAGGTAAATTACATTTTTACATCTAGGCAAAGATTTTTGGAGAAAAAAAGTGAAAATTAACAATTTACAAATTACAAATTAAAACAAAATTTAAATAAGGAAAAATTTGATATAATAAATAGTTTCTTATCAAAATAAGATCTTAAGCATTCTATTTATAGAAAAACATTTATTTGGGGGAAAAAAAAAAAAGAGTTGATAAAGACGTTTATTTCTGCTCTAAAGCAAATGCTACAAAAATATTTACCATTTTCATTTGAGAATTAACATTCTTTTAAAAAAAGTCTTAATTTATTTCTGAATTATAAAGTAAGAAATCCAACAACAATTATTCATTACAATACAAAACTGTTCGCAACAATAAATATTTAAAAAAATCAAATATTTAAAAATTACAAGCAGCTGCATCCATAGTTCCCCGGTCGCAGATTACCAAACAATTTCTATCACAAGTAGCAGCAAGGGAGAAGTATGTTTCTTCCATTGCCATCATTGTTTTCAAAAGATTCTCTTGAAATTTTTCAGCTGTAATTGAAAAAAATAAAACATGAAGAAAATTGCACTGCTAAAAAATAAATAAAATGCACTGCAGAAAGAATCAGTTTATCAAATGGTTTTCTTATTATATTTATACATATACCTTATTTGAATATAATCATCAACACTCTAAATAGAATATAATAAAAAATACTGAATTACATTGGTGTTAATTTCAATGAAAATCAAAATTATTATTAAACTTTATTTTCATCTAATTTTTAACTATTTAAATAATTTTATAAATGTAAAAACACAAATAAGAAGCATGCTGAATTATTAATTCACCTGGTGTAAGTTGGAATTTAGAACTTTTTAAAGAACATTTTTCAGTTCTAACTAAAAGACAAAAATATGTTTGAAAAATATTTTTTAGTCATACAATACATAGGTATCCAAAACCAAATAGCAAAGCAAAAGGATTTTCAAAAATACAAAAGAAAAAATTAAATGGAAACAAAATTATGAGTGCAATAGAAAGTAAGAAATCATAAATAAATTGAAACAATCACAAAAGCTAAGCCAGACAATATTTCAAAGCATACCATCACTTGGTGTTAAATCTGGAAAACGCACACCCCCACTGTAAAAAAGTAAGTTTTAAGAAATTAAAAATTTACTGCATGATTGTAATATATATATACATATATACTTCAGTTATAATTAAAATTATTTTTTTACATAATCATTAAAATTTTAAAATGTTTAATTAATATGAATATTAACTAATCAAATACAGCTTCAATAAAAATATTTACTCAACATTCATAAGTTGAAAAAATATTTTACCAAACGCAAGTACCATTTTTAAGGTATATATATGTAATTACATGCATATAAATATATATATTTTATGATAACATTTTTAATGATGTTAAAAAAATTTTAAGAACTAATGTGAATAGTTTGTTTTTATCAAAATTAGATTTTAGCTTACCAACTTATTTTACCTTATTTTTTTGTATAAAATCCACAATGGCTTATTAAACCAAACGACTTTTTTAAAGTAAAAGAAAAAAGCGCTGCATAATCCGCAGGGTCATAGAGTTCACAACATTTTTTTGTTGATGAAAAATCAAAAATATATGCTGCTGATAATATGGTGTTACATAAAATAAAAAACATACAATATGATTTAAAATCTATTAAGTTATAGAGAAAATATTTTATCACATTGCAAAGATGAAAGTTTATAATCAATCAACAAACAAAAGCAATAATGCTGAGAAGATTCTAGGTTATATAAGAAGATTCTAGGAAGATTTATCGGTTTTTAGTTTTCAATAACTCTTAAAACAAGATTATACATGTTTTAAGAATAAAATATATTTTCTTAATAATCAAATAAAGGGAATGGATTATTTTCAAATACTACACACTTTGTTTTCAACTTTACATATAACAATTGTGACCATTTTGTGTGTGTATTTATCTTCTTTACAACTTTTAGTTTAGAATCTTCTACGTAACTTAGGTACTTCAGCTTACACATAGTAATATATGAACTTGAATATTTTTTGAACAAAACAGCTCATATAAAAACAAGATACAAAATGATGCTAGACAAGTTTAATATCCTTCCAAATGAAAACAAAATTCATTCTTGAGTATAATTGGACAAAATCAATTATAGCTGAAGTTCATCAGCCAATTAGTGAAACCTTTTAGCATTATTTTATTTATTTTACAAAACATAAATAGTATTTCTTTCAAAACTTCTGTAAGATTTTCTGATAGAGAATGTTTTATTTACATATCAGGTTATCTGTGGATTGTATACAGGAAAATGGTTCTGCAGTTAAAATAAAAATTTTTTATTAAGAAAATCTGTACAATGTGCAATATTTAAGTAAAAGAAAGAGTATTTGTAGAGCTTTTGACTTGATTTACAAGATTCCTTTTTTCAAATTTATTACAATTTCAAAACAAAATTAAAGATTAAAAATAAAAAAACTGAAAACAGACTTTGAAAACTTATAGTTAATGTTTACAAAAAATCAAATTTATATTTTATTTTGCACTAAGAGCTTTGGTAACACAAGCAAATGGATAGTTGTTTTAATGAAAATATTGCAGAGAAAATAAAACATTTTTACAAACAAACAACAAGAATTAGGAGTATATGATATAAAAATATAATTATATAATATTAAATTAATATATTTTAAAAAATGATATATAAGTACATCCAAATATTAGAAACAGGCTATGAAATTTTTAGCTATTATATTTTCTACAGAATGAAACCAAATGTTTTAAGTAATAATTGCTATTTGTTGAAAAAAAAAAAATCTGTTATGATATATGTCTAGCAACTTATACAGGAAGAATAAAGTTACAAATGCATAAAACTTACTTTAACAATACAGTTGCTGCTTCAGGGACACGATAAACCTAAAAATTATAAAGAAAATTCATATAGAAATAAATATTATTTTAAATAATAAAAATACTTTCTGATAACGGTTTATAGCAAAATCAATAATGATATAAAGAAATCTTAGGCAATGAAATCAGCAGAGTTTAGTGCAGTTTTTATTCAGCATAAATGAAGATCTAATAAATACATTTTGGCATTTATATATAATGCATCACTCAATAAATTCATAAGATCATTCACAAAACTAATTTTTGGGAGATACTGGCTTTCAAATGACAAGTATAAAAATTTCATTACTGTATGCGCAACTTATTTCACAATGATTTTGATAAAGCTACTTTTGTAAAATTCAAGAAATAAAAAAAAAATTTACGCGCTGGTAAACACCATGTGAAATTCAGGCAAGTTGCTTTATATTGCTTTTTAATCAAATAAAAAAGTTCCATTCATGCAATATTTCCACAAGTATTAATCAGTCTCAGTACCTTTGAGACAAATGACAGAAAACTGGTTAGTTGATTTTAATGGTGGTCATACATTTTATAGATGGCTGTGCAAAAGTAAATGCAAGTTGCTGACACCACAGTAGTCAGCTGATACAGCTGACACCACAGTAGTACTTTTACCATCTTGCATGAACATTTACACACATAAAAATTCAAAGTAGTTTTTATGTTTGCTCATAGTCAATAATAATAAAAATAATGAGTTGGTGATGGCGAGAGCTATTTTGTATTGTTTCAGTCTTGTAGAAAGGATTTTTGCACGACACTTGACCTTGAATGAATCATGAATTTATCATAGCAATTCACTCCCAAACAGGCAATCAGCTAAGATCAGGATAGAACTTGATAGTGATAAAAAATGTAAATATCAATTACCGAATCCCAGGATTTTATAATTTAAAATTGAACAAGGTGAAAAAAATGTGCTAAAAAATTAATACTATAGGACATTATAGACATACTTAAGGTAAGAAATTATACACAAAGAAATAAATGAAATAAAGCATTTAGTAAAAGACCAAGGAACTCTGCAGGTTTAGCGATATTTTCAAACAGATCAAATAATATTCTTAATTAACCACATTCATACACATTTATACTATTAAAAAATAAAAAAAACACTTTTTTTAAATAGGCCATAATAGTTTAGTATTTTTAAGCAGTTCTTCAGTTTTTTTCTTGACGTATATATATATATATATATATATATAGCTTTAGAGAGGGAAGACAAATACCAACTGCACACAATACCTATAAAAACAAAATGGTAATCTCTTCTAATTTTAGAATGTGTTTGTGCTATCAATTTCTATGTGTATAATAAAAGCTGTACTTTTAACATATCAAATACAAAGTTTTTAATAACAAAATTTATTAAGAAAAGCAATTTACCTTCCAGCCTAGATTTTCAAAGAAAGTACATAATCTTGCTTGTCCAGTAGTTTTCCCACTACAGGGCCCTAAAAGAAATCTTATTTAAATATTCAAAAACTGCAAAAAATTCAAATGCTAAATAAAGTAAAGAACTGTACGAAGAGTAAAATGTGCCAAGTGTGCTAAACTTTTTTAATGGTTCGGATTACGTATCTATAACGTGCTTTTCGTTTTATGAGGTAACATGGTAGTACAAGTTGCACATTTTTTATGCATTTAATAAATAATCTTGAAGCATCGAGTTTTGATATTTGATTTTTAGAATATGTGTGTTACTTGTGAAAAATATTAATAAGTATAGGTGATGTGATATATTGCATTAAATTTGATTTATTGAATTTATATATTATTACGTTGACCAATTTGACACCTGTCTCGTCTAGTATATTTATATATATATATGTCTGGAAATAAAACCATCATAAAAACACCTTGAGGATTTTTCGATGCTATAAAAACTGTTAATTTGGCAGAAATATATGACAAATTTGAAAGCAGTGAAGATTAGGTGAGTTATTTTGTTTTTCATTACAATTTCATTCATATTTAGAAACTCTATATTATAAAAAAATTTATGTTTACATAAGTAAATATATCTTTAAATAAGTTCACTTTATACTAAAATATTTTTAAGCTGGGTGTAACTGCTTGGTATATCGAAATTCGAGTTTAAACAAAAAATGAAATTAGTTAACATTAGAAATTTAGCTTTATTGCCCAGTTGTCACTGTAGTAGGTAGTGATACACTGAAGTTTTTTAAGGTGAGTGCAATTACACAATATATTAAAATTTAAGTTTTAATAAAATTTTTTTTTCTAATTATTTGAATTTTATAATACTTCTAAAATACTGAAGTAAAACAAAAGATTGAAAATTTTGATATTTGGAATTCAAAAAAGAGTGGGATTTCAAAGTTGAAGTTCAAAGGAATCGGTATTGGTAGATGGATATTGCGTGTAGTGGTGTAATTTAGGTTGGCCATATAACTTTGGAGTGCTTGGCGAAAAATTGGCAATTGTGCCAAACCTGTAGTTTCATTGTTTTTTTACCAATTGAAATAATTTTAATGAAAATAAAAATATGATCCTTAATCAAACATATAGAAATTAACTATACAAATATAACTAAAGAATTTTAAAAAAACAACTTAATAAAAAACATTTAAACTAATAACATAAAAATTCCCGAATAATTATAATAAAATCATGAACTCCTTGTTCAGGAAAGTGTTATGTAGTTAAACACAGTTTTATCATATAGTGTTTACAAATATTATTTTGAATTTAAATAATGTATAATTTTTTAAAATTTCAATATATATTTACTATTTTGGTGTAAGTATGATATTTCCTTCTAAGATATTTTTTGCCAAATTTGGTGCCCTTTGTTTTTATTACAGTGTTGCCAAATTCAGTTTTTGCTACTTCTCAGATTTTTTAATTGCAGGATTTTGTTTTTCTCATGTTTTACATCATATATATTCTTCTTTTCAGTGGCAATAGCAATTTTAGTTTCACTTAGCACAATTTGTATTTTTGCCTTGTTAGTTTTTTTTTTTTTTATTGTACATAAAGCATGGTAATGTTTTTTCATATTTATTTTTTTTTCTATTCGGATGTAGCATGGGATATAAATATTGTCTTTTATATTCACATTTTTTATTACTCTATGGATATACTACTGTAATTTCGATTCTGTCCTTTATATTCCTATTGCTTTTCACTGTGGATATAGTGCTGGAATTTCGATCCTGTTTTATATTCGCTTTGGATATAGCACTGGAAATTCAATCCTGTAATTTATATTAGTTTTGTATTTCACTATGGATATCATGCCAGAAATTAAATTATGAATTTTATATTCATTTTAGATTTTGCTGTGCATGTAGAGTGCTGGAAGAAAAATGAAAGAAAGAATTTTTCAATTATTTTCTGCAGGCCTAGAATTCCTAGAATTGTATGTAAAGTATTTAAATTTCAAATAGTAAACAAAAGTATAGAATTGTTCTATTTTTTGGGATTATTCTAAATTTGTCTATTTTTATGTTGTAATGATTTGTAACTTTCTAACTTAAATCACTGAAATACATTATTTTATTTATTTTTCACTAGATGTTATTAAATTTAATTATTTTTGTTGCTTTATTTCCTTTAATTTTAATTCTGAAACAATTTTAAATAGAATCTTTAAGTAATTCTTATTACGATTACTGTTTTATATAATGTAATTATGAGCAATTTGAATTCAGGGGTGGGGGAAGCACCCAACTTTATTTATATGGTCATTATTGTTTTCTTATGTTGTGTTAGGACTAGTAATTTGAAATCGGGCAAAACAACAGTTTCTTACGCCGATTGGTATGCATTCTGGATTGCTACTTTTTTCGTTGCAAATTGGCAACAAGAAAAGTCGCAATGATTGCCAATAGAGGGCGATATTCTACTAGCTCCATTATTTTTTTCTTTCCAGACTCAAATCAAAGAATAAATGGCAGAAATCAGCTTTATTTTTTAAATTAAAAATTACTCTTAATTTATTTATAAAATTATAAATCCATTTATATGCATATGAAATTTGTTTACTTCAAATATTTAAGAATTAGTAACAGCATTTTAAAGTAGCAACGTGGTATTCATAATTTACACTACTAATTAAAGCAAAAAATAGGTACAATAGTTAAAAAAAAAAAAAAAAAAAACACTACCGACTGATAAAATAATTTATATAAAAAAAAGCATTGTCTTAAGAAAGAAAGTTTTACTAATAGGTCAGCATATGCTGCAGACAACGAAAACCTGTTAATTCCTTCCTTCAACGTAACTTTCACTATCTCAAACTCATGTTATAGAAGCATATATAATCTTCTCCAGTCTGAAAGCTCATAGGATTTAATGCTTGCAGTTTCTAAGATCCAATAGAATGTCTGACTTGAATAGAGAATAGTTTTTTCTTGCAGTATGGGATTCAAGCTCTCACCTTGGCATTTTCTGCCAGCTCCAACCTTGATAGGCCTTGGGCATGGATGTTTGTAGTGGTTTGGAATCCACTTTAAACCGTAGGTTCTGGTCTAATTAGCCCTCATGTACAAAAAATGTCTGTTGAGTGACAAAGAAACCAAATCTCTATTTATAATTTGATTAAATTTGCAGAAATTTTCAATCCTTAAAAAAGCACAAAAATGCTACTATACGAGCTAGCATTATGAAAGTTTTTTTGCTTCACATGAGCAACTTATTTCAACTGTATAGAAAAAGAGTCAGTGTTTCTGCGATAAGACCACAAATCTTAATTTTTTATATGAAATTTGCATTTTAAAATTTCATTACATAGTTTGTAAAATTTCTATTCAATGCCTTCTGAGGAATTAACCAACGAAAACTGATGACTGAATTTAGAAAAATTCTTATTGTACCATTGTATTTTAAAACATTAAGCAGCAAATTCACATTAGATCATATTAACAAATATTGTTTGATTTTAAATTTTGGCAGTGATGAAAGTTATTTGAAATACATTATCAGGAGTATACTGTTTTTTAAGAAAAATTTAAAATTATCATATAGGATGTCGATAAAATATTGGACACATTTTGATGTTGAATAACTTATAAAAATAATGGTTTCATAACATTAAATATTAGATAGACTTAAATTTAATAACTTTGTCAAAGGACTTCCAAGCATATATTGTTTGTGACATGGAAAATATTAAGGCAGAAATCAATTTTGCAGCAGTTAAAGGTAAGCATATCTGCATTCAAAACTTTTGTGACTGAACTTCTGGTCTTAAATCATCAACATTTGATACTTTTTCCCTTTAAACAACATCCTTCATGAATCTTCAAAGGAAAAAGACTAGGGGAGTTATATTAAATAATCTGGGACCCTAAAAAATAGGCTAAAATTTATGATTCTGCAAGATGATTAATAAGGTGATAAAGAAAAGATACTGAAACCAGAAATTGAACATAGAAAATGCGGGGAGAAAATTGCACATTATTAAAAAATGCATGAATTATTAAATTATCTGTCACTTGGCAAAAATAGAAGAAAAATTTTTTTTTGCCAATCAAAATTAAGCAATTTTAAGTGACTTATCATTGTGATTTTGAATATTTCTTTTACAAATCTATTACAGCTATGCTTTAAGACAAAATGTTAGAATATTTATTGTTCTCTATTTAATAAAATATATTATAAAATATGAAAAAGAAACAATATTGCTTATATTTGACAGATGTTAAAAAATATATTGTTTTTATTATGTTTTCTTTCAACTTACAGAGCAATTTAGCTAAATCTATTATGTGAATAATATCAATTTTGAATTAAATTTTAGAAATTTATTTTTTATAACACTTATCACACTAACATAAACTATTTTTAATTTTAGAATTTAATTTCAAAATCCAAATTAATAATTTGAAAAATAAACTTATTTATTCTAATCATAAAATTCTTCAGTTCACTCAAACTCACACTTTTAAAAAGAATACAATTGTTTTTATATTCTCTTGAAAGAAAACTATAATTTAAAGTCAAAATATTGTATTGAATTTTACTTTAAGAAATCACTTAGGATAAAAATTGTTTGGTTGTTATAATATGTTTAAAAAGCTGTTTATATAATTCATTTTCAGATCAACTAATTATTTTTAAAATGTTTGGTTCATATGTATAAGGGCACTTATTTTTTATTTAAAATTGCGAAAAATTATATAATTTCTGCAGCTTTAACTGTCAGTCTAAAAAAATTATTTAAAAAAAGCTTTGTTTTATGTGTGCATATGCTTTTTATGCATGCTTCCTGGAACTTGTTGTCATAGAATCACAAACAATAAGCATGTAGCATAAGAAATATCGCATTGTAATCAACTGATTTGGCTCTCTATTTCACTCTTGGTGGTATGGTGGGTCTAAATAAGATACAATTGAATTATTTTATTGATAAATACAATAAATTTATTTACATTAATTTTTAAATTACTAAATATCGAAATGTAAGCAACATTTTATAGACACTTTGTATTTCTATATAATTTGTAATAACAAGAAACAAATTCAGTAATCAAATTGATATCACAATCCAACTTTTCTAAAAAAATGAACATTATATTGAATTTGCAAGCATTCATGAATGAATAAACTATATGGGAAAACCTTTGTATACAAATTATAATGAACTATCTAAAAAAATAAGTTCATTGCATCTTTATAACGCACATTATTTTAATATAATCAGCTTTTAAGATATGTTTCAATCATATATTTTTATTATAAATAGCTATATATTATTAGATCATTAGAAAATGTATATTTATTAACAAAGATTAGTTTATTTCAAATAATAGAATATTTAGTAAAAAATATATATTATATTAATGGATATATTAGTTCTGATTACAGAATATTCTGATCTTAAAGATAGTATTTCAAAGAATGATTGTTAACTGTTTATAATAATAGTATATAATGATGATTAATTATTACTAAAGACTGCTGAATTTCAGAAATAACATTAATAAATCATTAAAATTCAATATTAAATATTTTTTTTGCTATAAAGTATCAAATAATTACTAATTATTTGATATTTAATAGCAAACAGCCTAACAACCAAAATCACTTGATACAACTGAATATCTACCATACCATTATCTCTTGGAAGAACTTTCCATAAACAATAAACCATATTCCTACATCCCAAAAGAAAATTATAGGCCCAAACAGACAAACATGCAGAAAATCGGAAGTGCAACATCCACCTCCCATTAGTTAAGAATTGTTCATAATGAACTTGCTACCTTTCAATAAAACAATTACTGCTAAAATTATGTATCAAAAAATTACTGATATAAAAGAAATTAGTTTTCATTTGTCACAAATAATAATTTTCATGACTGATTAATTCAGATTATTAGTCATATATACAATAGTTTCGTAATTATAATCATATTTTCATAACATTTTTTTTTTTCATTTTTATGAATATCATTTATTAAATCTGCCAGATCAAGTGAGTCAAAACAATTACCACTTAATATCAAGTTTCCATTTCATCACAAAACATATTGTGTAATACATATTTTATAAATATAACATTAATGTTTTGTTATTTTATACATATTTTTGCTCCTATTTAGATTCCCATGTTCTACCAACATACTGATAATATAATAACAAATAAATAAACATTAAACTGAAACTAATTCTTAAGGCACTAATAAATTCATAACATACATATTTTTAAAACTGAATATTAAAAACAATACCAAAAAACAGTTAAATCATGAAGATAACTTAACAAAAATAAACATTAGACATCATAAAATACAAAAATTAAACATCAATGATACAATAATTATTACCTCCAGTTAAGACTAGCCGATACACTGTTTTTTCTTTTTTTTCCGGATCTAATGTCATTATCAAATGATTTGAATTTCAATAGAAAACATTTATAAAAATATAACCTTTTCTTAGACTAGGGTTCAACTTTCGGTTTGTTAATAGTTGATATTGTTGATAGAAACGTGCGTATCTTTCGCGCACAAATAGTAGTTTTAAGTTGTTTGCAGTTAATTTTTAAAATATTTATTTATAAAAAAAATAAATAAAAATATTAAATAACCTTTTTTTGCAGAATTATTTTCACTAAAACTAATATTTTTTAAATTAGAAAAATAAATGAATTTTAAAAGTGATTGAAAGTAAGCAAAATTTATCTGTATAATAGTTATGTGTTTTTTTTCCTTCTTAATGAATTGAATGATGAATTTCTTACATTTGCTTTTTTAATAAAAATATTTTTGCAAATTTATAGAATAAATATTTTATTCATCAACTTTATAAGTAGTTTAAGAAATTGGACGAGAATATTACATAGAAAACAATGGATTTAGTTCTAAATTTTATTACTAGAGTCTAAGAAAGTCCTTCTTTTAATGTGTTAACTCAACTCAACACTACCGGTGAATTTCACTTCATGTAACTTGATTGTTGTTGTGTAGTTGATCTGTCTGTCGTTGTTATTACAAATTTCTTTCGTAGTTGAGAAATATATTAAGATTTTGAATTCAAAATGTCGAAAGCCCAACATCCTGAACTCAAGAAGTAATTTTTTATTACTATTGTTTTTGTACTTTCTTACGTTTTGTAATCCATTTTTTTCTGAAATTAACTAATTTGTTTCTTATATTCCAGGTACATGGATAAGAAACTGCATTGTAAGTATTCCATTTTGAACATATTTTGTTGCATTTTTTGAATTTATCAAGAAAGTGCTTTATTCTTTTCGAAATTTTTTAAATGTTAATCTGGAGGTCTGGTTAAAAAAAAACTCGAAAGTGTGCCATTTATTTTCTATTTAATAGTGATAAGCATTAAAAAATAATAAAAAATCTGATAGTGAATAACACAGTATTGAGAAATTACATACAATTTCTATCTTTAAATAGTGGAGGAATTTCAAGGGCTCTTAGAGCAGTGAAACCAGATTCTTATCTGATGACCCGTTGCCTGAGGCTAGCGCCGTCAATAGTTAAGGTAAATAAGGGGCCTCTTCAGGGGACTGCTGAGCGTCTGAAAAGATGACAAGCTTATAAGCATGAAACTTATAATAATAAAAAATCCTCTTCAAATAATAAAAAAGCTTTTCATTTTTTGAAGAGGAGGGAATTTAGATGCTGCTAAAAATTTTCAGTTTTTAGAAATTTTAAAATGTTATAAAATTATTGTTTAGAATGAAGGAAACCCTAATGTTAAAATTTTTTTTTTGATACAACATAATGATTATTAAAAAATATTAAGAATCTTTTGACAATTCATAATAGAAGTTTCATCTGTCTATATTTAGACAAATAAATCATGAACATCTTGAGATTGAACTGAAATACATTTAGAATGAAAGATCAAGAAAATGTTGAATTAAGTGAAACAGGAGTTGTATTTAATTTGAGATGCTGCATGTGTAGTATTATTAGAAAATGCTTGCATGAGTTGAATTTTAATTTAATCAAAAGCTGTACATATTCTGTAAATAGAATAAACTCATTTGAAACTCAAATTTTTATGAAAAGAAATGTACTATTTCTGAGAAGTAGAACAATTTTAAAAAAATTTTTTATATAGTTTTATGCTCTGAAAATTTCAAAATTACAAAACTTAATGTTTATATAACCCAAAATGCTTGACACTAAAAATTTTAATTTGTAACTTTCTAATTAAATCTTTTTTTAAACAATTTTGTTAGTTTTTTAAATTATAAAATAGTGATCTTAAAAAATAAAAAAATATTGAAACAAAAAGTATTGTTTATTGATATAAATGTTCAAAGTGAAATGTACTAATTGACGTATTAAAAATTAACATTTTTATAGAATAAGTAGAAAAAATATTATGTACAAAATGTTTGATAAAGTAGGTTGAAGCTCTAACTTGTAGTTTGTTTAATGTACCACAAATAAATCTAAAAATCATGGTTTTTTAATTCTGAATATTTTTGATAAGCTAATTAAATCTTTTAATATGATTGTTGATGGAAAAAGCTTATAAATTAGTATTTTCTTTAAAGCAAAATATTTGTATGAATACAATTTTATTTAAATAGTGAACTTTAAATGTATTCAAGTAACAAAACTAAAATTGTTTACAAATATTGTAACTATAATTTATAGTTTAAGTAAAGGTAATCAAGCTGTGTTTGAATTTGGAAAGGAAATATTAAAGCTTATGATTTAAATAAAGGTATTATACATTGATAAATTTGCTTCAATATATATATTGAATTTGAGTTGTTTTAGTATTAAAATCTAATTTAAGAGCAAAATTATGTACAAAGAATTTTTTAACTACTTAGTACAAAATTTGGATTTTATGTAATTTTTCATTGTAATTTTTGTAAATAATGTAATTTTTTTAAATGTAATTTTTGTAAATAAATCTCCATAAAGAAAACATACTAATTTCATATTAAAAACTGCTTAAAATTTACATCATAATAGGAATGTATTATGATACACAAGATATGGAACATTAAAAATGTTTATTTTCCTTTCAATATTATATTTTTAATTTTTTTTTTCTTTCTCTTATACTTCTGTGTGACTTGATAGGTAAGTCTATTACATTAAAAGGGAATAATAGCATTCTATATGCCAGCAAGTAGTTGGCATTTCTAGAAATTGAATTTTTAATTAAGTGACACTGCTATGTTTAAAAGAATACGTTATAAATTTGGGCTAAACTGAGTATTACGGTCAACACCTCGCGGTACGCGAGATCTCGCCAATGTTCGAAGTCCGGTGCCGCGAAAAGTCGCCAGATCTAGTCGCCAGATCAGTTTCACCGGAATTTCATGGTGTCTCCCCATAATGTCTTGGAGGATGCCATCCGTCACTTGTCACCCCAATTTCTTGGAAAAGCAGGATGTTATCCATCAATTGTCAACTCAAAACCTGGGAAAAACTTGCTTGTTTTAGCCATTTTCATTTAGCAAGGCTGTGAATCAGTTACTTCTCGCTGTTTCTCCTGATAATAATCAATAGCGCTTTGAGATGCAGGCTATGAATTTGAAAGAATTATTTCTTTTGAGTGTAAAGGGTGAGAAAGAAGTGATTATGTGGTGTATGAATGTTGGTTTAATTTCCAAAAATTATTTATGTTGTAAATGTGGTGAGGAAATGAAACTTGTTGATAGAATGGAAGGTGTTTTATGAAAGTGGTAGCGAGCAGGTCGAAAGATGTATTGCTAGGAATTTTGAAAGAGAATGTTGTGCCTGGAAGTATAATAATATCAGATTGCTGGAAGGCTTACGATTGTTTATCAGACGAAGGCTTCCAGCATATTAAAGTAAATCATAGTTTGCATTTCAAGGACCCCGAATCAGGCGAGCACACGAATACAATAGAAGGGACGTGGAGTGCTATAAAAAGAAGCCTTAAAGGAACTCGGCAGGTAGGAGATCAATTCGATTCCTATCTTGCTGAGTATATATGGCGTAAAAAGCACTCTGCGTCCACCGATATTTTCAAAGATTTCATTGAGGCAGTCATAAATGTCTACAAACCTTTGAATAAGGATCCGCCACAAAATGATGCCGAATTGGAAGAAACATGAAGGTAAGATTTAGGTCCAATTATTTTTTACCTATGCAGTTTAATTTATTTCAGATCTGTTTGTTTAATATATAAAATTTTTAATTTTAAAGAATTATTTTTTGCATTAAGCGTTTTAATTTATTTCTGATCTGTGTTCGTTTAATTTGTAAAATTTTTAATGATTTGTATCATTCTATTTAAAATCAGTGGATTTATCAATAATGTTTTCCCCTATATATATTTATTAATTTAGAATTTAAATTATAGTGTATAAAGTTAAGTAGTGAAATCGTAAAGTGTTAAGTTTTATGTAATATTGTTTGGTATCAATCTATTTAAAAGACGAATACTATTTTAATGTAATGTTTCGCTTAGTAATTTTAATTGAATGCTTGTAATGATTGTTATATATGTTTTCTCATTGTAGTAAATTTAATTTGGGAGGACCTCCCTCCGTTTATGCAAATATCCTCGTTTCGCGCGTTTTCATTAGCTTTACCTCCCGCCGTTTTTCTGTTGAGTATCTATCCAATTGGCGCGTTCTTCAGGGTTGCCAATCACTAACGGCAACGACTACCTCACCCACTTGGCGAACCACTTTTTATGAATAATGTGGTTATATCTGCTTATTTTCTTTAGTTTTGCAATTTCAGTATATGGTACTTAATTTTATTTTCAGTAAAATTAAATGGTGGAAGACATATTGTTGGTGTTCTGAGAGGTTTTGATCCTTTTATGAATTTGGTTTTGGATGAAGCAGTGGAACAATTGAAAGAAGGAAGAACCAATAACATTGGTATAATTGTAAGTGTTTATTTTACTATTCTAGTAACTATTTTTGAAACTGTATTAGTAAAATTCTTATGAATTTTCTAGGTATTACTTAAAATATTTTCAAACATTTCTAAAGAGAAATTATTTAAATAAATCAATTACATTAAAAAGAATTAAGAAATACTTATCACTCAAGTTATTTTTCATGTGCTTTTATATCAAGAATTGAGTAATATATATATATATATATATATATATATATATATATACCAAAATTAAAATAAGTAGATTTTTGCAATTTAATTCTTATTTTATTATCATGCAAAATTTCAAATTTTATTCTTAGCATATTGTTTTATATGAAAAAAATTAATTTTTAGATCTATTATGTTTATTCTTCAAAAAGTTTTTCAAGTTAAGCTTTACTTGTAATTGATGTAAACTAGGAAATTTCTATATCTAAGTTTATAAATAAATGCATGTTTTTAAGTAGAATTTTATTAAGTTGTTTCACAGTTATTTATAATTACAATATTAATAGGAGATGTTATATATGATATTTACAGTACAATCCTCTCAGAATGTTATTCATTCTGAAGTAAAATAGATGGTCAATTTTACTAAAATATAAAAACTAGTGAAATGCTTAAAATTGAAAGATAAATTTAAAAAAATGTCAGATCTTAACTCTTTTTTTTCACCACTTTGTTTTAATAAAAGAAGTGTTAGTGAAAATTATTTAACGTGCATTATATGAAAAACATGCAAAATAAATTTATTTTAAACAACCTACTTTAATTTTATTGTGGAAAAATTAAGCAAGGCAATCACTTTTTCTATTTTAAACCCCTTTTTTTCTATCTATGTAGAAGAACATTTTTTCTCAAAAAGTACCTTAATCTTGTTAACTTTCATCTACTTTCTTGCTGGATCTGGAACTAGTTCAGTATCCCCATATATTGGCGAATGTGGCGATTTTTTTCATCTTTAAGCTAAGCGCGCATTTATTAACACATTAAATATCCAGAAGCTCGATCAAAAAATAAGCATTTTAGAAAATTAAAAAAGGGAAATAAATAGAAGTGATGGGCTTACTTGATATGAAGTTCAGCTGGTATGTCAATTGGTATGTTTATTTCGACATTTTTTTCGTTGTCACTAGTGTCACATTTCATTAAAAAAAAAAAGCATGCAAAAACTATTTTTTCTTCAAGTATATACATTTTTAAAAATTTAAAAAAAAAACATGAAAAAAGTAACTTTTGAGAAGGAATATTCTTCAATTATGTGTTCCGTTTTGAATCCCCTTAAAAATTTGTAAGTAATATATAAAATTTCAAACAATTTTAACTTAGAATTTGAAAACTAAGGACCATGCCTAATAGATTTTTCAGTGTTGCATTGCTTTCCATCAATACTTTTCTTATAAATAGAAGAAAAACCATCGTAATAGCTTTTATTTGGTGTAATGTTCATTTTCGATCCACATTTTCTACAATTTGCATATTTTAATACACTTATTTCCTTTAGAAAATAAATAATTGCGCATCTTGAGCCAATTGAACTAAAAAAATTCTATTTACAATTCCGGGTTTTCCAACTGTTGGCCTAGGGCTTTAAAAATTAAAATACCCATCTCTCTCTCTCTCTCATTGGTTTCTTTAATTTAACTAAAATTATTTGTTGAAAATTCTGAACAACACTATGAGCATGAGACATTATGCAAATATAACAATAAATTAACAAAAATGTATAAGATATAATTAATATATATATAATAAATAAACCAAATAAAACGAAATATTGTAAAAAAGAAAAATTAACGATGATTGGATGCTAGCGACAACGAAACACAACTGAGGGGAAATCCCCTAATTGCACCAACAGCAAGCAAAAGACAAATGGCTTCCAATTCCAATAGAAACGTGGAACAGAAAACAAAGAATGTTCTAGAATAAAGAAAGTCTAAGTAAAATTTAAATAGCTGTAAAATTTATGTTAAACACGAGAAAAACGAATAGTGGCAACACTAATATGCAAACAAAGAGTGCCAGATTTGGCAAGAAATGATTCTTAAATGAATTATGGCTGTGGTTTAAAATTTTCTGAAGTAAAATTTTGGAAATAGGCTTTTTAAAGTTCATGTAACCTCTTCTGTCAAGTAATCATATGAATTTCTTTACTTTCTTCAGCTACAGTAATTTATTGAATAAAACACACAAGTCAAAATGACTTAGATATTGTTTTTTCATAACTATCATTCAGAGTGTACATTCACTAGAACATTGCATCTAGTATGTCAATTTCATTAGGCTATTTCAAGATATATTCATACCTTCCAAAAGTATTGTTTGATATTTTTATTTAAAGCTATTGATTACATTTAAATGCTAAGTTAGCAGGTGGATAAGGCAGGAAAAATTTAATGCAGATTGCTTTAAAAATACATGATGAATGATATTTGACAGTTGGCACCTTTTAATAACTCAGTCTCACATAAATCATAAACATTATCAAAAATATTTTCTATCATTTTGGATTTTAGAATAAGCTAATTGGTAAAAGTTTACAGAACTGTACAGGTTTGGTGTGATTTAAAATTTTCACGCCGAATACTCTACAGCTCTGTTGTCAACTTAAATTACGTGACTACGTGTGATATCTGCCTACCAATATTGATCGTGTTCAAACTTCAGCTGGAAATTGTGCGTTTTTCTGAATTCCAAATATCAAAATTTTTAATATTTCATTATAATTAAGCACTATAGAAGTTTTAAAATTCTAATAATTAGAAACAAAATTTTAAAACTGGAATTTTAATATACTGAGCATTTGTGCTCACCTAAAAAAGAAAAAAAAATGTACCACTACATACTATAGTGACCATGGATAATAAAGCTAAATTTTTTAACAAATTTCATGTTTGCTTAAGCTCGAATTTAAATATATCGAGCAGTTACGCCCACATAAAAAAAATTCAGTACGCGACACATTCTAACACTAATATGCAATGCACACAACTTAAACATTCATTTTTATAAAAACTTTAGTTTCTAAATATGAATAACATTGTAATGAAAAACAAAATAACTCACCTAATCTTCATCACTCTCTGAATCGTTACTTTTCGGCGAATATACCATTTTTATCGCATTTTAAAAATATTCTTTTATGTTTCCTCGATAATTTTTTCTTCATATGTTCACTGCGAAAATGTCAAGTCAATATATCCTCATCCATACTTATTAATTTTCGCAAGCAACACAAACTCCAAAAATCGAATATCGAAGCTCAATGCTTCAAGATTATTCTGTAATTGTTTCAAGGGTTACAAACAAAACACACATGTCACACGATCACATTACCTCATAAATGAAAAGCACATCATACATATGTAATCAGAACCTTTAAACCAGTTTTGCGAACTTATCGCAACGCTTTATTACTTGCTTGGCGCATTTTACCCTCTATACAGTTCTCTACTCTTTAGTGGGCTAATTTTTATGGACACTGATTACTTAATGTTGCCATTAGTAACACACAATTAAAAGAATTAATGATTCTCCCATGTCATTCCCAGTTTCTCAATCATCAAATGAATAATCAGATAATAGAAAGTAAATACAAGTGAAAAATGCATGAAAGGAAGTATATAATAATTTTTTAAAAATTAAATTATTTTGGAAATGGGAATTAAAATTATGTATCTTTAGAACCTTGTTAAAGAGTCTGGAAAAAGGATATGGACCCTGACCCACATGCATCTATAATTTTTGAAGTTAATTTTGAATTAGTTTTTTAGTACTTTTGCAGTAAGTAATTTTGAAATTTGAAATAGCCAGAGATTGCAATGTTCAAAATTCAAATATAAGTGTAATTAGGGTTTTGATAACCGTAAATTGTGTGAGTAGGTTTAGTTTTTTTAATTTGAGGTGGTGGTTTATAATGCATGATCGAAAATTTTAAATTGTGTTAAATCCATATAGAATGAGATTTAACCTAAAATTTGAGAAAGCATTACTTAACATAAAGACATTGCATGTGAAACCTAAATTTCTAATAGTGTAACAAAGAAAATCAAATTTGAAATTTATTATTATTTTAATATTTGATAACATTCTACAGATTGGTATGGTATGGCATTGTTTTCAATTTTTGTGCCAAGCTTAACACAGTTATCTCACCAACATAAATCATGTCATTTCATAGAGTATGTGGTTTTCAAAATTCCAATTGTGCTTGGACTGTGAATATCACAATTTCATGGTATTTTTAATTTAAAATTTTGATTAATTTATAATTTCTTTTTATAGAAAATATTATAAAACTAGGAACTAATTTCATAAATTATACAAAGATTTCAAAACAAATATAAAGTAATTATTAAAATATTTATATTCCTATTCAGTCAATAAAGTATATGTAATCAATTTTTATAATTTTCTTTCAATTAATCAATCGAACAAACACTTTAAAAATACTTTATATAAAACAAAACCAATTAATATTAATCACTATAAACCTTAAGTCAGTAACGTAGTCCCTTATATTACTGATTTAGTGGACAATTTTTATGAAAAATTGCATTCCAATTAAAACTTAATTTAACAGTGGACAGCTAGGGAATAAAGCTAACTCAATAACGTAAATAACAGTATTTTTATGAAAACTGGAGTTTATATTTAACTAGTATTAAAATTCATAATAAATTTAAAAACATGTGTCAAATATTTCTACACAATACCTATGTGAATTATTACTTGCAATTTTAATCCAATAATATAAAGTATCTCACCTAAAGTAAAATTATTCACCTAATCATCACTAGCAGAAGAATTAAAAAGTTATAAAATAGTCAAATTCAATTTGATGCTCTTTTAAAACAAAATATAACATCAAAATGCTTAAATTTCAATTCAAAACAAAAAAGCAAAAGCTTCAAAGTTTACTAAAAATCCAAACAAGTTTTTTATATGCACCATATCAAGTTAGAACTATTACTTTTAACAGTGTCCTGTAAAATGGCAAAATATTTCTTTTAAAAACAATATTGTAATTTTTGTAATAAACATCCATTAAGTTTTCTGATTTGTGTACTTTTTTTTTCTTAAATTTTAATTACTGTGAATTCATGTTTTAAGAATAAACAAACACAGGAGTGATTAGTGGTGCATTATTTGTAGTATAAAAGATGTGTAGAGCACTAATATTTTGTTAATTCAAATTTTAAAAATTAAAAGATAAAAATTTTCTTTTTAGTTTATTTTGATCATTTAATTTTATTATGCTACTCTTTATAATTATAGTTTTTTTTTTTAAATCTGAATTAGCATAATAAAGACTAATCAAGTATAGAAATATCTTTAAATCATAACAGATGAACATTTAATTATTTTCTATTTATGATTGATTAGAAAAATAGCTCTTATGTGGTTTTAAAAGTGTTTACTTACATCTATTCTTTGTCAAATCTGTTTCGTTGAAGAATTTAGGTCTAAAGATCCTTATCTTGAAAAAACATGACTTGCAGTAAAGTTAGTCTATTAATTTTTATTAAATTATGTGTGTTTCCAATTCTGTTTTTGATATTATGTAATCTTATGCTTGCATATTACTTTTGAGATTGGGGAAATTATTTGAAACATTCCAAAGTTATCAACATTTTTTTCCAAAGATAAATCTAATTGCTATCACAAATTTTTTATGTTTTAATTTTATTAGAAAAATATTTTGCATCTTAATACACGTATGTAAATTGTTTTTAATCCCTAGTTTTTGTTTATTTAGGTGATCAGGGGCAACAGTATAGTTCTTCTGGAGGCTCTAGAGCGGATTTCTTGATAGCAATGCTGTTAACATCATGCTGTACTTCCTTTCTTAGAATCATTTTATCATTATCTGATATTTTTTCATTTCATAACTTCAAAAATATGTATGTGTTTAAGTTGTAAAAAGTCTTAACCATAAGTGTCATTTATTTACAAAACATTTAAATATTTGATTCTTTGAAAGTGAATCCTTAATTGTACAAGCATGTATTATTTCTTATTTTTTGAAACTGAATAAATTCTCTTTAAAAAATTTATTTATATTTCTGTTATTTAATTTTTATATTAACTGAATTCTTCTATGGGCAAAATTGATCCCTAGAACTGCAGAAAAAACTGTTTTGTAAATTGAGCTTTTATTTTATTATTCAAAGTAGAATTTTTAGTATGATTGAATGTAAAGCAATTTTAAGAAGTCTTTTAATCCATTTTATATATTGTCAGGTATAGCAAATCACTCATATTGTACTTAAACAAAAGTTTTTTATTAAAATTTTTTTCAAATTATTAAATTTTAGTTGCTGCTTTATTTAGTTGAATTTACTTATTCAAATTTATTATTTTATTTATAATTGATCTCTCTCTCCTCTAAAAGCTTAAAATTATGATTTAGAAATCCTTAATATTATTTAATATTACTGACTTATACATAAATAATTAAATTTTAATCAAAAAATTATGGTACAATTAATACTAATTTTGAACAAAGAATGAAAAACAGTTCGATAAAATTTTTCATAATTTACTGCTGTATTGTGCTATAACTGTACTGTATATAAATACTTCACACCAAAATCGGAAATAGACAAAAGCAGAGAGGTTAATGATGTAAACATGCCTGATGATAAAATTTATTTTTATTGAAATTGCTTATTTGATGTTTGGAGATATCCAAATATTGTAATCAGTTTGAACTGAGTTATTGGATACATGGGTTCCAACAAATTAATGCTGGATTTTCAAAATGCGTAAGCACTTCATTTACTATATATGATTGTGAGGAAAATAAATTTTAGGTGTATGTTTCATCTAATTCTAATGCACGATTACCCCTAAAGTGTAAATTCAGTGATTTGAGATTGTCTGTACATGCTTTGAAGTAATGCAATTTTACAGTGAAGTAAATATAAATTAACTCATTTTAAAATGCATAGATTTTAAATATCTTTATGAGGAATTGGTAATCTAAATGAATCAATATTTGTTGTATAGAATATAATTGTTGCAGTATTTAAAATTAACATATTTCTTATAAAATTCAATTAAGCTATGGAAAAACTTCTAAAGCTGCAATTTTAACACTTGAAATATTTGAAAATGTTCTTAATATTTTTCACTCCACCAAAACTCGCACACACAAATGAAGTCATGAAATGTTGCCACTGAAAACAGCTATTTCTTTGAAAAATTTTTAATATTTACATTTTTAGCATTACTTTATAATAAAAGGCATATTTAATGTTTCATATTTGATAAAAATGTCTTAAATGGAATGTCATTAAATGCTAAACAAATGTGAATGAAGATCCTTCATTTTGAAGCATTATTTTATTACATTTCTGTATATTTAACATCTCATTACACTGGTATACAAAACTTGAGAAACAGTAAATTTGAAGTAGATAACAGTGAAATTGCAGAAAAGGGGTTCCTGCTATCAGTTCAGTGAACACTAAATTAAATAGGAAAGTCATGCCTACGCATGTCATCATGAGGCGTGAGCGTATGAAAATGCGTGTAGTTGGTGCACACAGCTCGAGACAACAATAAAAAGAAAGACTTATTCCCTCTGGAATTTTGAAAATTAAATTTTTTAATCAAACATTAAAATAAAAATCCATTTATGATTCCCACTAACTATAGCCATTAGTCTGCCCAACGAGCATAATACTTTCTCAGTCAACTACAGGACCATTTTAACAGTCTTATTCCGTGATATACTGTCCTGACTTTTCTCCAAATGACATTGAGAATCACTTCCAGCACTGAGACAACTCTCTTCCATAAACAAGGACACTACTTCATTGATGAAATGTCCAGTTTTTGTGCTCCACGCGCAACTTAAACGATGGCGCCAGTAACTAACTTTCAAATGGATTTATGACTGTGGGTGCATTGGCTACTTTTGAGAAGGCGCCTGGACACAGAAAATCGCGTCATTTGTCGTCAAGTTACTGAGCAATGGTACTTGCTTACTGGTTTTGTGCTCTTTTCGCGTGTAGAACGATATATTAGTCATCTATTGTAGTTGTCAAAAGGCAGGTACCATGAACCTATCCAGAAGCTGCATCCAGGGTTTGGAAGGCTTTTCAAGCGCGCGGAACGGCACTTTGGTTGATTCCATATTTTTCAGCTATACTGATGGTATGTAGATCCTTCTCCAACTTTCTGTCCATTTATTTCTTCTCCAGCCATATTTCATGAAAAACTCAATTGTCCTTGCAGTGAATATTTTTAACTGCGTCTCCATCATTCGTTTTATTGTAGTCTTGAGATGCGCGAGCCGACTACACGCTTTGAGTACATCCACATCACTTGTAACGCTTTGTTCTTGGCATTTACATATGCATGATCTTTCTATTGAATAGCATGTTCGTTCTCTGACTGCAAGTGATTTCCTTAATCATGACTACATTGTTTTGCATGCGGAAAATTTATCTTGTTGCTTAAGTTAAACACCAGTGTATTATTGAAATTGTCATTTAACATATTTTTTTTAAAGTGCAATTTTTACAAATAATGACTTACAAAAATGGCGCAGGAAATTTTATATTATTTTTTGTCAAGCAATGTGAGATACAAAATTTCAAAAATTTTTCTCAATTTCTGTCAATTTTTTGTAGTTGTATTGAATGAAGAAATGATTAAAAAATCGTATTTATAAGGGAATAAAAAATATAGAAAACGTTTTCTATATTTTTTACATTTAAACAACATTTTTGTAATTTCAGTAAGTATAAAACTGGAATAAGAGGGAAACAAAATGTATTCATTTTCCAAGTCTATAACCATAATGTAGTGACCCACAAACTAGTATTAAAAAGAATGAACAAAATTTGATACTCTTTTCAAAAACATCGCTAGTATATGGTATACCATACGTCGATGATGAAACAGAAATCTATTGAGCCATTTTTTAAATTCTGCTATAATTTAGCTTTTTAAATTCGGAAATATAAATTTTATGAAATAACCATAGTTCCCCCGTCCATTAAAATTTCAAACTCATTTTAAGCCAATCAGATTCAAGTTATAGCTCACCAACCAAGAACCAGTTATCCAATGAGGGTAGAGGATCGCCATATCCAGGGTCCTCTGAAAACTAGAAGTTTATAAGGCAGGTTCTCTGTAGGTCTATCAATAGTTATTTATGTAGGTCTATTATGAGGTAAAAAATATTATTTTAAGCAATTAGATTATTTTTTCTCCTAATACTAATATAAAAGCTAAAGAATATTTTTACATAGAATAGTGGAAGTAAAGTACTGTAGCAAAACATAACTGAGTAATTTGTCTTCTAAATAAATTTCAAAAATTCCCTATATAACTTCTTTTTTGTTCTGTGGGAAAAAAAAAACTATCTTTACCATTAATTGATTAATATAGTGTGTAAACTTTCAACTGTACTTAAAATTTCTGAAGTTTGGAGGAAATTTATGAATATCTCAATTTTTTTAAATGGAATGAAGTCTAAAAAACAATCTCATTTATTTGTATTCTATACTAACAAATCATGAAATATTTTTTTAATTAGAGAAGCTGCTGGATTACAGCCTTCTTTGATTATGTTGTCAGACTGTATTCTAGATATTAGCGATCTCGAGAAGATTTTAAAAATTTCATTTTTCAAGGTTTTAATTTGATCATCATGAGATTATTTGAATCAGTAGTTTCAAAGGCTTTTTAAGAAATATGAATTTTTTGCTACCATACTGCTCTATATTTTAGCACAGATTTTTATTTATTTCAATTTCCTGTTAACAGGGAAAAAAATCTATCTAAAGAATTAAATTCAAAGATCCTTTTATTTAAAGGAAACAAAATACATTGCAGATATTCAATAAGAATACTTATTAATGATTATTATATTAAATTTGCATATAAATTAATGATTTATAAGCAAACTGAACTTTTCATGCATCGTATCTTGTATTTAATCCGCGGATTTAGTGTTAAAAAAGTTCCGAATTTCGTGCGTATTATACCCCGCTCGGATTATCTAATAAAAAATTTTTTTTTCATCAGTAAAGCTTACTATAAAGCTTTGAAAGAAATGTCGTTTATGTTTCAGAAAATAAATAACAGATGGCAATACGACACGGTTAATTTATTTTTAACTATAAACAACATATAATCCAGTTACATTCAAGAATAAATTCAGTTCTTCTGAACCGTATTAAAATTCCATTTCATTAGGGTCACTTTGCATTTTATCTTGACCTGAACTTTTTCGCTCAGACAACATTCAAATTCATTTATCGTCATAGTGAAGTGAAAATTAAGTTACTGAGCAAATTTTAAATTAAAAGCTATAGGGAAGGCAAATGAAAAAAATGTCGACAAATGTAATGTAAGATGAAAAACAAAGCATGTGATGTACAAAAGAAAAAATGTATTTCATGCGCAGTTAGAGAAAATAATCCATTTCTTTCATTTAACTTTTAACCAAACAAATATAGTTTATTTTTAAAATATATCTAACCTTTTAAAAGTTATTAAAATCTAAAAATCAATAAGATTTACTAGAATCTTTTCGGATCTTGATCGATGTCGTGCTTTCATCTCTGTAAATCCCATTTTCGGTTGAGGTGAATTCAAACAAATCTTTATCACTATAAATATTTTTTCTGTATAATTTACTATATTTTTAATCATAATGTGTATTTTTTAAATTTTATTTGACACCAAATTATTCGCAGTACAAGTTTTTGACTATTCGCCGGAAAAATTCCCGAGGACTATACACCGCTGCGAATTATGCGACGATTTTTTTTTCTTTCGTTCGAAAAACGGGGCTTGCTGATAACACGCCGCTGCGGATTGTATACAGTAATACATTAATTAATTTAAATTCATTTAGCAATATATATTTATGCTTGCTATTCTCATTAAAAATATTAAAGAATCACGACTCAGTCATAAAAAATATTTCCATACATCATTAACCATAAAATAATTTAATGACATAATGCGCAAATAATTCAAATTATGCTCCAAAAGAATAGTTTAGCATATATCCAACTATTAGCAGCCATTCCTCTTAATTTGAATGTAAAAATGTAAACGTGATTTTTTTACACAGCTTTATTTAAAAACATTTTTAAGTTACAATTGAGTTCAAGTAAAGCCGAATTACCAATAGAAATAGCTTTCAAAATCTCTTGATGTCTCCGCTCTGTTTCTTCTTGTCGTTTTTCTTCCAATTCCATTTGTTGTTTACAGTAGTTCAAAAACCAATCAGGAGCAGAGTTTACACATTGCTTTTTAGTAGTTTGCTCTGTGCATTCTATAGGAAATTCTGAAGACTTTTCTGATATTGGAGAGGAAGGAGTACATTTAAAGCATGGATTATTGAAGTCCTCATTTTTATTCAATGGTATATTGACATTTACAGGTTGTTCGTAGTCATTGTTTACAACTGAAAATATATCTTGAAAAAATTTCAAATATGGCCATGTTGACCATACTCGAGCTTTTTTTCTATTTTGATCAATGACTTTTTTGTATGTAGCATATAGGTTATACCATTTTTTTTCGCAATGTAACCAAGTAGTGTTATACCCCAGAGAATTCATTTCACGTGAAATGTCCATCCATAAGTCACGTTTTCGAATAGTGTTAGAAAAAAAGTCCTGTCTTTTATCTTTATATAGTTTGCACAAACTTATAACCGATGCATGAGTCCACTTAAATTCATCCATTGCTGAAATAAAATTTCATATAATATATTGAGATGTTAAGAACTAAATCATGGGTTTATCTCTTATATTCTAAAATAGATAAGAAAATGAATATATAATAGAAACTATCAAAAAATAAAGAGCAACATTATTTTAATTTAAAAATACATTTTTTTACAGTAATCATAATTCACATGTTATTAAGCCTAATTGAAAATTAATTATAAATATTTTTCGTTTTAATGTTAAGCTACATAAATACATATTTATTTAAAATTATATATGCATAAAACTATATGAATTACTATGTGAACTGATAATATTATGACTAAAATAAATTTGTTAAATAAATTTTTATTAAAATTAAATTTATACATTTAAATTTGTATATCAAATTTTGTTATAGAAATTATAATATATTTTAAGAATCATCTGAATGATACAATATTAAATAATGTACTAGAAATTGAACTTATGAAATAAAGTGCACAAAACGAGTTATAAATTTTATCATCTAATTTGTAGTTGTAAGAAGATTTTCAGACAAAAAAATTCAACCCGCATTGCAGTTAAGTATTTATTGAAGAACAATATAAAGTATGTTTTGTTGACATAAAAATATTAAACAACTGAAATTTAAGACTAAACTCATACTCATATTATGCAAATAATGAAACTTCAAGAATGGACTTAAAATAAAGAAACAGCGAACGATGAATGATTCAAAGTTACGTTTTCTAATGAAAAGAAATTTAGTTTTGATGAATAAAATGGATCAAAATAATACAGATGACTTTTAGTGTAAAGATTATAATTACCCCTAAATGTTCTCATGATATAAGTTCAGTATATTCAGTGATGTTTTTTGAGAGCTGTAACTTATTAATAATCACAATTTCGTTAAACTTTATCATATTAAATGATTCAAAAAATTCATTTAAAATCTTACTCAGAATTTTTTATTGACCAGGAAGCAATATTTCAAAAAGGCAATGCTTCTAATGCATGATTCAATCCTCTTCTAAAGCATAGTTTCAGAATAATGACATAAATGTCTTAAATTAGTTCACAAAAAGTTTGTAAATTTAAGTCGAAGGAAAAAGTTAGGGGTGTTTTGATATGTAATATTCATACATGTGACAAGGAATATAATAGTCAACTAATTACCTAAATTAAGATTTTTTAAAAAAAAAGTGGTTCCAAAAGAACCTAACAAAGTGACTACAGGTCTATTGCACTACATGGCAACCACCTAAAATAAGTAATTGTTGAAATATATTTTAAACTGGAGACTGATTACATACATAAACTTATAAGAAAATAAAAAATGACGCCTTCAAGCTTATTAAAAATATACAAGTGTAATCATAACTTCAGCTATCATTTTGCATGAAACTTTAAGAATAATTTTTGTCTAAAATAATTTTTTAAATTTTAAATAATACTCTTCATTTTTATTAGAAATTACTCATTTATGTTGGCTGTATTACTACAATTTTTGCCCTCATTATTATTTCCTTTTGATGTTAAACTAGAAATTTTAGATTGTAATAACTTTGTGTCTCAAATTGTATATTTACATAGTTAAGAATTTATTTTTGAGAAAGAATATAAAAAAAGTCTTTCTGCTTCAAATCTATAAATATGAATTATTTTTGCTACAATGTATCACTGTGTAGTATAAAAATGAGTTTTCATATTTTTGGCTGGTTTCTTTTCTTTTAGATAAGATACTCCTTTTGTAAAATTATCGAAAGAATCAAGATATTTTTATATTTTGTTATGATATATGCACAAGAGATTAAATAATTGGTCCAAAATCTATATATTCTGCAATTACTCATTTCTAAAAAATAACAATTTTGATACTTTATATTTTCAGTATTTCCTAACTTAATTAAGAAGATCAGTAATAAACTGAACACAATTATTAATCTTAATTTAAAATTAACGAATTTTATAATTCTTAAAATCTAAAATTTGTACTTTTTGACTTGAATGGTTAAAAATATTCCTCACATATGCAGAGAGAAATGTAAATATTTTCTAATGAAAAATTATATGAGATGTTATCAGAATTGTTTAGTTAATTATTTCTAAAATTAAAATAGCAGGAATATAATCTCATGAATGTTATTAAAATATATTATTATGATAGCAGTTAATGAAGAGTAATAATGCTAAAAGGGGTTGTCCAGTAAAAATATATTAAAATAAATTCAAAACATGAAAATAAATCAAGTTCACAATATAGAAAAATAAATATCAAAATAAGCAAATGAATTTGCTGGAACTGGTCACATGAAAATGTTGAATAAAAATGGAAATAATGGAAATTTAAAATAAAAATAATTAAATTTATTTTTATTTTTTAAGAGTGAATAATTTAATATTAATATGTTTCAATAGCTAGGTTCTAACAAAAATTACAAAGTTATAAAGTTAAAATGATGGTAATTTAATTCACAGTTGACCTGTCTAATCATATACCATCATCAATGTACTTGTACAATGCACATTGAAAATATATATCAATGCTTTTGCAAAACGAATGACTTTGCAATAATATAATGAGAAACTATATAGACTAAGTTTTATTCATGTTTAACAACAAATAGTTGGAAATTTATTTAAATTTTACAGTTTAGTTATATATTTTCAATACGCATATATAATTTTTACATATATATAATATGTAGATAGTTTTTAGAAGCAAACATATGATTTTTTACCTATAGGTTATTTTGGCTTTTAAGAAAAGAAAATGTAGCAATATTTGTAACTTTTAAGATTATTAAAAATTAAGTATATATATATGTGTGTGTGTGTAAAACTAATGAAATATGAGTTACCTCCTTGCTCCACAAACAAAATTTGTTCATTTGCACCAAACTCTCCTTCTTTAATGTATTGTTTCTGCTGCATTGAATTTTCTGAAAAGTCCTAATGTAAATATTTATATTAATTTTGAATGAATAATCAATTGACAATATTCTTAAGAACATATAACAAAACATGTTATTTTTCATTATTTTAAAAACATTTTAAATATTTAATTTGCTTCCATTGGTTTACTATTAATATTCTGAGAAGTAAATATTTTTTTGTAAAACATTGTTTACTTTATATTCAACGTTTCAAATTATATTTTAATTTAAAATTATGTGCAGCAATTAAATAACAATTTGCTGTAAATATGATATAAAGTATTTTATAAGAGTTAAATAGGATAGAAGTAAATTTAGTATTTGTTAGGAGCCTTTTAAGAAATTAAAGTTTTCCTATTTACTCTGAACATTACTTTTTTAGTAAAAACAAGGTTAGAATAAAAACTAGAAAATTCTGATGCAATATATGCATAAATATCTACAAATATTTAATGGGAAGAAAAGCTTTTTTTTTCTTTATATAAACTTGATTTATATTTAAAATGCTATATTTAATGCTTTTAAATTAATTGTTTCTTATTATTCAAATAATTATTAAAATAATATGAAACACAAATCATAAATTATTACAAAGACTTATTTATATCCCATGATAACTAAGATATTGAAGTAACAGGAAAACTATTACAAGGAAATAAATATGACAAATTAAACATTTTAAATACTTTTGAACTATGAGAAAATTTAATGACATAGCAAGGGAGTTATATTACTTATCATAAAAGATGACTTAAGACCAAAAATAATTCAAGTTTAAAATTTTATTCTGTAAGTGGTGTAAAAATAAACAATTTGCATTTTTCTAAGCTTTTAAAGACATTTTTTTATGTACACTATAAAAGAATACATCAGAATTTACCTGTTTCCTTTATGAAAATTCTTAGTACTTGGATTTAAAAATGAACAAAACTGCCTCGGATCATAAAAATTATACAAAATATGTACATACACCACATGGAAGAAAGTAGTAATGTGATTAGTTTTTCTAGGAGTATAAATACAATATATTAAAAGCTTTCAAAGTTTTTAAAAAATCATTGCATAAAAAAGAAATTAAAAAAAAATATCATAGATTAAGTTTTCATTTTAAAGTAGAACTTAAAAGAACTTAGAAGTTTGTTTTATAGAATACCAAATTTTGAGTACTCAAAATCCTATTTTAGACTCAAACTTCAGAAAAGTTATTTTAGATCAATAATTTAAAAAAAAAATTCTTAGAATTGTAAACCTTTCATAAAAGAATAATTAAATGATCCTTTGTTCTTAATAAAAATGGACAATTGGACAGAGGTTAAATATGTCATAGTCTTTTTCTACTTTAAACGATGAAATAGTAGATAATTTGTGAGATAATATGATTCCTCATTAATTGTGAGATAATACTGATTATTATTCCATCAGTATTTTCAATTAATTATAAATCTTAAAATATTAAAAATTTAAATTTTTTTTAACTTTTTGATGATTAAGAGTTGTATAAAATTTATAACAATTCAATGAAATCAAAATGCAAAATGATATTTATCTTAGAAGAGTAAATTTAGATCCTATTAATATAAAATTTACAGAGTGCTTTTATATGAGACAAATTATTTAATTTTAAAAAAAGTATTAACCTTAGTATCTATTTAAATGAAAAAATGAATATAAAAATTAAAAATTTTTGTTTAAGTTAAACAAAACTGTATTATATAAAGTAAGATGAAATATTTTAATTCTTAAAATTACTTTTAATTTCAGAAATAAAGTTAAATTATAGAATTTTGATCACATTAAAATTAAATGCTTCAAATCTAAATATTAGAACATATGATAGTACTGCAATTCATAACCATTTTGATTTTGAAATTAAATGCTTTAAAACTGATGAACTAAACATCTCACTGATACTGTAAAATGAATACTTATCAAGTGAGTGAGTTGGTGAGATCAAAATCTTAATCACATTAAAATGTTTTACTAGAAACGAGATGAAGAGTTTAGAACTAGGAAACTAAATTTAATCGTTTTATTAACTGACCATATTATTTTTTTATCACATGTTAAAACAATGGCATGCATTTTTTCTTCTTAAATTTATGTATCATATTCCTTGATTCTATACAGTTTTATTCCAAATTTCAAACAAGTCACTAATTTATTACACTAAGTATTTTTGGAAAATACAATGAAAGTTCGACTTAAATAATTAATGCAGAAATTACAAATATATTATTGATCATAATGTAGATCTATAGCAACAGTTACAGTAACAACACAATTATGAATTATAAATATTTCACAATACTTAAAAAAGTTACTCAAAATATAAGTATATTTGCAAATAAAATAATAATTAAAAGTTAGACATTTTGAATAAAGATTAGTATTATATTTTCTTTTTTCTAGGTAAGGACTATTTTTAAAATGAAAAGAAATTGAGATTTCATATACCTTTGCATGTCCATTTGTATAATGAGAAATTTCAGAAAAACCACAAGATGCTGAATGTGCAGTTTGTTCTTCTATAATTTTTTGAAATATTCGCAAATATGGCCACGTTTTTTTCCTGCTATACATAGAAACTTTTTTATATGTTGCAATGAGATTATGCCACTTCTTTTCACAAGTGATACAAGTTACAAGAAAGCCCTCTTTCTTCATTTCTTGGGCTATGTCTGCCCATAGATCTCTTTTTTTCACAGCACCAGAAAGAAATTGCTCTTTTCTCATCAGATATAATGAGCAAAGAAGCATAACTGAGTCATGTGTCCACTTAAAATCTTCAGAATTTCCTATAAAAAAATACTATACTGTAATAAATTTTTAAAGAAAAATATTATGAAACAAATTGGAAGAAAATTCTCTTTAAATAAATAATATTAAAAATTCATCTATCTAAATATATTTAAGTATAATTACAATGAGAACTTTACATTAAATTTGTCTAAAATTTCAAGCATTTATAACAGTTATTTTGACCATATATATATATATATATATATATATATATATATATATTGGCAAGATTAGCATTTTTCAAACAAATATTATTTTAGACATTTTTAAAAAATTCTACAAAAGCTAAAATAAATTATTAAATTATTTGTATATTATTTGCATTCAAATAATTTTATAAATTGTATATTAGCTTTAAAACTGTAATAAAACTTTTTACACTTCTTAAATCAATGGAATAAGTTAAAATTACACAAGTGCAAAATATTATTTTTTTGTCAGAAAAAAATAATCTGCTTTGCAAATTTAACCAGTAGATAAAAAGTTTAACCAGTACCATATTTGTCTTGAAATAAACTAAACTAAAGCTCCTAATCCAAAAATGTAATGCATATATAAAAATTATTTAATCCTATCATAATAAGCCAAATCTACCACCTCTAAATGTTATATTTAATAAAAAGATTAAATGCAAATTCTCTGAAAAAATATTAGATATAAAAGTCATGCGGAAAAATATAACAGTACTATAGCTTATGGAACTGAGAATTTATTTAAGACAAGAATTAAACTTTAAAATGCAAATTGAAGATTATACAATCAACTTACAGAATAAACAATTTAAAATTATAAAAAGAATGAAATAATTTCACAAAGTTTTTCAAAATCAAGTAATCAAATAATTTTTTTCTTTCAATTGAACATAAAAATTTTTTAATATTTAGGAATGCATGTCAACCTAGATAAGACACAATAATAATTGAGGTACTGAGGAATGGATAAGAATTAAAAAATCAGAACCTCTTATATAATTTGAACTGGCAAAATATTGAGACTGATACCAGAATTGACAATTATCAATATCTCTACTTCAAAAATTGAAAATACTCAAGATAAAATAGGGTGTTTTCAGATTCCCTTAAATTTAACTGAAGCAAGATAAAGTTTTGCAATTTGCATAAAGTAAATAATTATTACAAACACTTGATATTTTTGCGAGGATAAAAATCCTAAAATATTTAATGTTGAAAAATTCTTACTCTGATTTATTACTAAGGAAAAATAAGTGATATGGGTTAGCATTCCATAATTTCAACCACTGCTATGTGGCTGAATCATATAATCTTTATTTATGATAAATCTCATACACAGAAATTTATTTATGATTTTTCCTTTTATTCTTCCTTTTCTCATAGTCTTTCACATTTTTATGGAAGGTTATAAGACTTTTAATGGGATCACTTGAATTCCAAGTTGTAGCATATTGTGATAGTAATCTTGAAAATTTCAAAGCACAACATATTACAGAATGAAATAATCATTCTTATGAATTAATTGTTTTTAAACATTGCAAATGGCTCTATTTAGAGAATATTAATATGTAATCAGTAAAAACAAAAAGGAGAAAAGAAAGTTATCACATTAAAAGAGTGGAATTTACATTAAGGTGAATTCGTTTTACAAAAAACAATATGTACAGACATATATAGCTTATTCTTTTTAACTTTAGAAAGAGAAGTTTATGAAAGTGTGTGGAAGTGTAGCATCAAAGGAAAGTGAAATTTTCCTTTGTGGTTTATTTGCCTTTAAGCAGTATTTTAAAATAATCATAAATTATTTTTTTTGAAGCTTTATTTATATTTACAATAAAATTTCTCCATAGACTACAATATTAACACATTTCTTTTAAGTGATAACTTTTAGGAACTGATTTTTATATCTTTCTTAAAACTTTAATAATTCTTATAAATTTTGTAAAATGTGCAACAAAATTCTCCCAATAAAACTTGAAGATATTGTAACCAGTAGATCAAGCTATTCAAGTTTGAATGGTGTCATTTAAAATAATTTGTAAATCATGTTAAATTATAGTATTAACACACAAATCTCATACACTATCAAGATGCACAGATATCGATGATGTATCTACTAGGGTGCAAATTGTACAAGATGACATTATTTAAAGCAATTACACAGTAATTATAATCTAAAAAATATAATTTTCATATAATTTGCATTTAATATTTTTTACTATACTATAGATTTACAAACATTTTTCCTTGAAATTCCTAGTTTATTCTTTAGTAAATAAAAATTCCTGGGTTCATAAATAAAAGCATTCTAAACTAAATATATATATATATATATATATATATATATATATATATATATATATATATATATATATATATATATATATATATATATATATATATATATGTAAAAGGGAGGCTTTTTTGCACTTTAAATGATGATTTATTTTAATTGCTCAACAAATGGAAATTTGATTGCTACCATCAGAGTCCTCTTTCTTAGCAGAACATTTATAAAGTTGAAAAAGCTTATCATAATTTAAAATAAGAGCTCTCAAAACACAAATGTGATTGGACTATTAGAGTTTTTATAAGAAATATTAATTCAAAAATATTTATATCTAATTAATCTAATTTGTTTTAATTATTAAGTATTGGTTAAAGCAATATTTATTAAATTAAGCAAGAATTTATGAATGGATAAATATGTAATACATAAAACTTATAAAACTTAACTTCCTTATCATAAACATGGAGATAAGAAATCTGACATTTAATATTATTTAATTTTTAGATGAAGTAAGTAATGAGTTCAAAACATTCATTAATAGAGAACAAAAAATTCCATGTAAATTTGTGTCCTAAATTTTTCATTACATGAAATATTTGCCTTAACTTGAGAAATATGATACAAAACAATTCCAGCAAATTTTTACAAGTGTAAATATATACCTAAATAAAATAAATTGAAACTATATATATGCTAATTTTGTAGGAATTAGAAACATCAGTCATATGGTAATTTTGAATCATTTTCCAGAGACAATGTAATACATAAAACTACTTTACATGAAAATCATCAATAATTGACAGATGTCCTTCCTTCTTCATTTAAACTACAACTGAAACTATTTTGTATCAAAAAGAAAATAATTATCGAGGAAAATATAAAAGTAATGCTCATTAATATTTTAAACTTAACATAAATGAAAAGATGCAAATTTGAGAAACACAAATTTATTTTTGAAATCTAGGTTAGGTTATACTTTTTAAAACAAAATAAGCAATTCAAAGCATGAAATTATATATTCCTTTAATGTGCAAGAATAATTGATTTTTTGTTCAAGATTTCATTATTATGTTCGAAAAATTTTTCTTAACTTAAAGGCAATTTTTTTTAAAATTTACCAAATTTGAAGCATGTAATTACATATTTATTTCATGTGTAAGAATAATCAACTTTTTGCTTCAGAGATTTCTTTAACATTATATTCTAAAAATTTTATCGCAACTTAAAGATGATATTTTTTAATTTATAAAAATTAAGGACAATTCATATATTATTGATGTTTTATAATTGTGTGTCTTTTCTTTAATCTGAAAACCACACTTTTTATTAATTTGTAACAAAAATATTTTGCCTAAGTAACAACAAGAATAGCTAATTAATTTTTTTTCATTTGAGAATCTAATCAAATCATGAATTTATATTATATAAAATATGTTCTGTATTATTTGTGAGGCCAAATTTAAAAAAGTTCCTTTTAATAACTAAACAACAAATCATTCAAATGTGTTTCATGAATGTTTCTGATTACCTTAGATTTGTTAAAGCATTAAATCATGCAAGAAATTGCAAAGTAGTAAAGTTGTCAGTTTTAGATTATGCAGGAATACAATATGAATTATTTTATTTTGTGAATACTTTTTGTGATAATTTGTGATATCATCTAAAATGGAGGAAAAGCTCAATGTTTAATATTTTATTCCTTCTTGTGTATGTGTGTATATAATAAACACATTTTATAGGATACATATATTTATAAATTGAAAATTAATTTGTCAAATTAATATCACTCATGGTTTAACTTTTTTGAGAGATGAAGCCAATCCTTTTTGAACTCAATATCTAGAAAACATTCGATTGTTTGAAGTGTTTAATTAAAAAATATATTTAAATTATTCTTATGAAAATTAACAATTTTCTACATAAAAATGAACAAAAGAATGTTATTATAAATATTTATGTTATGAAACAATCTGATTTTTGATTTACATTAGAAAAATCTTATCTTCTTATTAAATAAATAAAAAAAATTAGATGAAAATGTAGAACACAAATATTTGTTTTAATCAAAGATTATAAAACTATCTCCATTCTTTTCAAATAATTAATTGAAAGTTCAACTGAAAAGCATCAATCATCAATTCCTAGTTTTATAAATGTAATTTTTTTTTAATTTTAGAATTATTAAAAATAAATTTTGAAATACATAGACTTTAAAATCATGAGACTTTAGCCTAATATTTTTATTATATGAATATTTAATATTTCACCTTAAAATAAATATTAAAAAAAAATGGTTATATTTACCTGCTTTTAAATTTTTATTACAATGATAATGTTATAAAATTAATAGTTAACATTTATTTAATTAAATATTAACCTTCATTAATTTTTTTTTAAATTCATATAAGAATAAATAATAGATAAGCACAATCTACAAATCGTTAAGGAAATACATGTATATAAAATTTTCAAAATCTATTATTTTATAAAAGTATCAAATAATAAGTTTTGAAAATAATGTTGGACATTTTAAATAAAGGTTTCATATATTTATATATTTTTATTTGATAACATAATACTTACTGAATATATATTTGTATAGTTTAAATTATTATTCTTTGTAGTTATATGTTCTAAATTGCATTTATATGTTCATAACAATTTGCATTTATATGTTCTAAATTGTATAATGTAACTAAATTATCTTAAGTGAAAAAAAATAAATAAAATGGAAAAAATATAAATTATATATATATATATATATATATATATATATATATATATATATATATATATATATAATTAAAATGTTATGCTGATTTGTTTGAAAATATTTGGCACTGCATATACTAGTTTAAAAAAAATCTGAAAAAAAATTTTTATAGCTAAAGTGGAATGAATTATTTACTTTATCATTTAATAATCTGTAAACTCATAACTTTGAAATATTTCTACCAAGTTTTGAAAGTGAAAGGAGGTAAAAATTTCTGATATGTTAAACAGAGAAAGTATTAAAAAAATTTTTAATTTTAGCAATGAAATGCTGCTTATTTTTTATACTCGCTTGATTTAGTAGGTTTAATATTAGATTTGAAACAATTTTTCAGCATATCACTTCAAAAAATTACACTCACAGTTAACTAATAGCACATAATAGACATGCATAGCATATTAATTTGTTTTCTGAGAGAATGGAAAGGCATATTTTTGACAATTTCATGTAAATCATAAAAATTCATAAAAATCACAATTTTTTTTAAATATATAAAATAAATTTAAAATTATCTTATAAATTTTTTGATTTAAAGATGAAAATTTAATATATTTTTAGTTCTTAAATACAAAGAATGATGTACAATCTCAAAGCTCATGTTATAGCAAACAAATTTAAAATCACAATCATGAATATACACTTATATGAGAATAGAGGTAGTTAAAATAAATTCATGAATGACTAAGAAAAAGACAAATTTTATTAATATTCATTTTCTGGAGAAAAAAAAAAAACATTTAACTATTTATAATTTTTTAACAGTTATAAAATGTATATTGTTATGCATGAAGGAGTGAGAGAATGTTAAATTGAACTATATTATCCTAAAATTTGGTGTGTTTGTGGTGATTATTCAAGATAAAAATTGAAAAACCTAATGTAAATTTTAGATATGAATGGAAAATGCACAATACTGATAAATATCCAGTTCTGTATACAAGGGAACAAAATAATGAATATTAGACCATATATTTTTTTATTTGACAAGAAATATCAATATCTTTCCAAATTATAAATTTCATTTCCTTAGTGACACAAAAAAATAACGTAAATTTATGACAATAATAGGGATCAGATAAATAATCTGATATTCCAGGAAAGATTTTTAGCTTTCTAAATGAAAATTGAAAAATATTTGAACTTATCACAAAAATTATTTGAACTATTTATTATAGGTGTAATTTCTTCAAGTTGCTGAACATGGGTAAGTTTATTAACTGAATAAGAGATTCAGTTTATAAATCAGTAAAAGTCAGTAAATAAATCAGTCCGTGAATCATAATAAGAGATTCAGTTTATAAATCTGCAGACACTTTGTTGAATCATTAATAAAAAATTACTAAAAAGCAACAAGCTAATTATTTTACCTTAAAAAGAAGACCAAATTTTCTTTTTTTTTAAAAAAAATGTTCATATTCAGAAACAGTTTTTAAACATATATTTATTTGAAAAATTTAATCATTACTGAAATGTATTAAATTTTTATTTAAAATACTTAAACCAGTTATAAGGGTATGAAATTGCTTGTATGAATCATAATTGGCCTTTGAATGTATCCATCATTAAATACATTGAAATGTTTATGATAATTTTGTAAGTTGAAGATAACTTTCACTTTGATTAATTTTATACATAATGATTGAATGTTAATCTGTAATTAATGAAAATATTACAAGAACTACTGCCAGTACTCTATTATTTCTTAAAACGTGCAAATTTGCTAAATTTATATTTTGTTAAAAAAGAGTATAGTTAAAAGTTAGTATAGTTATAAAAAAAGTTTTATAACTCAAAAAGTCAAATTTATTGTAGTAAAGAAATCATTAAAAGAGAAGATTACCAAGAAATGTATATTTAAAAAAGGGCAAAAAATCATCTAATGCAGGTAAATCTTAAAATTTCTAATTCATATTAAAATATTTTTAAAATTTTGTATACATTTATTGCCATTTATTTTGCTCCATGCATCACCTAATATACATTTGACATATTCAATTTTATATTGTATTTTTTTTATATGAGTATACATTTAAAACTGGAATAAAATTTCATGATTAGTAAATTTATTAAATTTTATGACTTTTAAGATTATAATGTTGAAAGCAAATTTGCCAAATATATTTTGAGTTTTAGTTTCATTAATTTTAAGTGGAAATTGTGGTTATAAGTCACTTTACATTTTTTAAATAAAAAATCGAACAAAATAATAAAATTTGACATTTTTTTCTAATTAAAAAGATTAAAATTGCAAAATGATTATTTAAATTAATTTGTCCTTAAAAAATTGAAAAAAATTTTTTTTTACAAAAATTTGCAGACTATTTTTGGAGAACAATCTCAATTACATTAAAAAATTTGATATTGATATCAAAATTTTAATTCCTCAGTTTTTTTTATAGCAATTGCAAGTTTTCTGGATAATTTCTATTCCATTAGTTAATTCTGTTTATAAACACAGCTAGATTGAACATTTATAAATTTCTTCCTCTTAATATTGAATTTAAATGGTGTTCCTTGTGTTATACATAGTATGAATGCAATTCTTATAACTATTGTTATTTTCATTCACTTCATTTTAGTTAGAAGATATTTCTTTAATCTTTATAGGATATAAATGAGATTGTTCATTTAAATATGTCAGTAATAATTGAAGAAAATATTAATTACACACAAAATAATAATATAGAAATATACAAAAATATAAAATAATGATTGTTTAACAATAAGAGAAAATAAATGGCTTGTTTTTGAGTAGAAAAATACATTTTATTATTATAGTAATTAAAAATTATCTTTTGGGTAAATAAATTTTTTGAAAATATTTTCTTGTTTTTAATTTTATTTCTTCATTTTACCTCATTTTTTACAGTTAGGAAAAACAGAACCTAAGCAATTAATGTAACAGAACCTAAATAATTTTAAATGTAGATGTACTATATGTATTCAAAAAGAAGATATACTATGACTTAATTTAAAATGATTTTATATGTATATATTACATATATTTTACTCATAATTTATTTTAGAATTGTTTTCATTTCACACATTTTTATCTTAATTAATACCATATATCATTAAATATGGGACAAGATTTAGCAACAGTGGTAACAAATTATTTTTCTTAAGTGAGGTGTTAATGATAATCCAGCCTTTTTTCTAGGAATTAGAGTATACTGAAAAAATGTGCATTCACATTTATTATAAGTACATCAAAATTTATTTTATTTAAAATTAAATACATACATAATAAAAAAGCTTTAAAAAACTTTAAACTAAGAAAAAAATTTTTCTCTTGATCCCCATGTTTATTTATTTATGGATGTTTTATAAGCAAGAATAACTTTAATACAGTTCTAATAAAGAAAAAACAACAATACTTTAAATGAATTGTACAATACCATAAATAAATAGGTCTTTTCAAAATATATCTAAAATAATTTCTTTTATAATCCTCTTTTCAGAATTCATTTCACTAATATAAATTCCGGATAATTGAAATTTTTCACAAAAAGAAATAAGAAACTAGAAGTTTACTATATATATGTATAAAAAACTAATCCACTTATGGTACTGGACTTTTTAAGGGTGTACACGCTCATGGACCTGGTCTAACACTGCTAACCTCGGGGCATGCAAAAAAAAAAAAAAAAAAAAAGAACTACTTGACAACCATCATTATATAACTTAGACTTTTATATCAACAATAATTTTAAAATAACTTGAATATAAAAATCACATCAATGTAAGGTTTATATAATATTTGATTTTATAAAATTTCCTTCATAATTTTTATGTACACTATTCAATATAAACTTAAAATTTTTATAACAAGGCATTGTAAATTTAATTAATATTCAGATATTTTAATCTACTCCTTACAATCTAAGATGTGCAATATATTTTAGTGGGAAAATGTTGGCATACCTGCAATGTAAGATGTTGATAAGTGGATTTGTTCTCTTGAAGAATGAGAATGATCCAAATTCTCTTCAATGGTCACAGAAAGCATATTACTGATGTCACGATCACAACTTATTGATTCTCCCTCAGTAGGAGGGCTTTTCATCTATAAGGAACATTTTATTAGTATAAATATTGTATTATCATTTTTAATGTGATTATATATATCTGTATCTATCTATCTATCTATATATATATATATATATATATATATTAGAAATATATATATATATATATATATATATATATATATATATATATATATATATATATATATATATATGTTACAATATTGCTTCTTTCTTTTTTATTCATGCATTTGACTTTATAATAAAACATCTCATCATATTATTTCAAAAAATTATTTTCAATCAACATTTTTTCAATGCACACAATGAACTAGATATTAGATTTCAAAACCTATATAAATTAAATTATCTTTATCACCATTTCATTGTATAAACTTCAAGCAATATATCTCAAGATGATTTAATAAATTCTTGATTATCTAAAGGATTAAGTGATATGGTTATTTTTTGCAGATAATCAAAAAATTATAAGAAAGAGAGCAAATTAATGGAAATATGCATTTGTACAATTTAAACACACAAAATATAAAATAATTTAAATACACAATAGAACCTTGCTTAAATTTTCTTTTTCATAAAATAAGATGAAAGTTTTTTTCATTGAAATATTCTTTATTTTCAAATTTATACAGCATGAATAGTTGGGAATTTACTGTATTTTGTAGGATATAAACTTAAAGATAGTGAAAGTAATTCATAATAGAGCACAAATGAAAAATTTTATCTGCATGCATATCAAATCAACTATACAAAACTGAATTCATATAAAATATTTAATATTGCACAGTGATTAAACAATTACTCATCAGACATGTAAGTTCCCCTAATGTTCAGAATGCAATTAAATAATCATTAATAATGAAATACTTTTAATCTTTGCTTAATTGCCAGCCAATTAAGATTTTGAAGTACTTCCTTAGTTATCACTAAGTTCCATTGTATTACATAAATGTGAGCCAACTGTTTCAGGATAAGTAAACATTGACTGGAATTTATATAAAGTACTTTCATACATTGATATAAATTATAACATAATTTTTTGGAGGAAATTTAAATTTAATTTTGAAAACTCTCAAGTTATTTCTTTCCCTAAAGCATTTGCAAGTCTTTCCTTTATACTTGATTATTATAAAGTATCCTTTTATTTTTAACACACTTAGAATTTTTGTGATTTTATTCATGGTATTTTAAATTATTATTACATACATAAAATTTCATGAGGACTGTATACATTACATTTATAATTAGATAGTTTGAAATTAATATTCTATACGTACTAAAAATTATAAATGTAATAATTATGTGAGTAAAGACTTTGTTTAAATTTTATTCATCTCTAACTTTGTTTCTCGAATTAATGCACTACTGAAAGGTCAAATTTGTATTCCTTAAAAGTATTTAAAATTTTTTTCTTTATTTATTTATCTTTTTTTTAAGAAAAAAAAAAGGCTTTTAATTAATTTTCATTTTTAAAAATATTTTTTCCAAATTAATTTTGGCAATAACTTTTATAATCTAAAAAGTTTTATTTCATTAAATAATCACATGTATTTATCAAATAACATTTGAAAACATTGATATAATGTCTCATTTTTTTAAACATTTTTTATTTCATAGGGTTGCATCTCAGGGTAGGCATCGGTTTTCTGAACAACATCGATCAAAACTTTACTGTTCTTGTCTTTGATTTCCATTTCCACATTTTCAAGATAGTTCAAGATCATCAAACCATCTAATTTAATTTTTCTTAAGATCTTATTTTCAGCAATTCTTTCAACATAACCCAATTATGAGAAACGTCAAGATTTAATTTATTGAACAATGTTTTCTCGCGTGATGATATGATCAATTTCGTTATTGTTTCTGATTCTCCATTGCAATTATTTACTTATATAAGTCAACATATTCTCTTCAAAATCTTTCTTCCAACAGTTAATTTCATTCATCATTATTTACCAAACAATAAGATTCACTAACATATTCAACAACAAGCCTGATGATGGTTTTATAAATCTCCATTTTAATTTTTTTAGTAAGGAATTTATTTTTAAATAAGTATTAGTGTAATGTAAAATATTAATTTTGTTTTTGAGTGCTGCAATTAATTTCTTTAGAAATATTATTGCAATCATTAATGACTGATTGGTGGTATTTGGAAATGGATACCTTTTCAAATTTATAAGTACCAATTATATGTGCAGATAAAATAGTGAAATATTTTGTCTGTTCCATAAATTTTACTTTGTATTCATTAACAGCAAAATCAAACTCTTCTGCTGCTTTCATAAATTGTAAACAAAATTAATAACTAGTTAAGGCAACAATATCATCAGCAATACTACACAAATGATTAGCTTTAGTAACAGAAATTTGTATGATATATTTAATAGAGTGATATCTCTATAATAATTGCAGTTCAATTTATCACCCTTCTTATGTATTGATGCAATTAATACTATCCCTAATACTTGGTATTTCCTCATTTCTTCAAATTATACATATTATATACATATAATCTAAAAATTTAAAAGATTAGCCTAAAAATCTAAAAGATTAGCCTGAAAATTTAAAAGATTTCCAGGCATTTTAATATTTTCATAGACATTTTATATATCCAGCTTTTATGTCATCACTTCTTGTTGCTTTATCATTCTTAACAATAAAAAAATCTTCAAAAGATTGTTCCCCATTATTATTTGAATCTTTATACAATTTATTACTCTTCACCCCTATATTAGTTGAAATAAATAGTTCTGGGAAATATTATTTCCCTTTAAGAATGATCTCAGAAAAATTGGATCATAGATCAAAGATTACAATTCATAGATCAAAGATGGAAGCTATAGACATGATCACTGGATTTTTAGAAACTTTTTCTATAACATTTTTCTTAATTGCACTTTAAAAAATTTAAATCTTGTATGGCGATTTCTTCCTTTTTCTCACACAATTTTTCAAATCCAACATTCACTATCATAACCATTTTTATTTACTCTAGTATAATATTGCAGCATTTTTTTCACTTTATTTTTTCCCATAAAGAGCTATTTTACATTCATTAATAAATCGATTCTTTGTTTCTTCTGATTCATTTTCTTTTAGTTGTTATTGTTAGTTAATTTTATTGTAGAAACATGTAACCTTTCCAAGAATTCTGCAGCTTTTTTGTCCAAATGTTTGAGTATCCTTCTTTAAATCTAAATTGATAAGTGCTCAAATATTTTGGGTGTGTAATTTCTGAAATCCTATGATGAAATCTGCATGCAATTAAAATATAGTTAGAATCACAGTTTGCACCTCTATAGTACTTTACATTCCCAATGGAAGATGTCCAGCTTCTACTTCCCAAAACATGATAGATCTGATCAAAATCACTAATTTATGGAATAATACCTATTCACTTTTGTACATTTTTTATGCAGGAAGCAAGTACTAATTATTTTCAAATTATTGATGGATATTATAATAACTCATCTTCCATTGTTTTATTGCATTCCAAGCGAAGGCTATATATCAATATAATTTCTCTATAAGCTTGTTCTTGAAAATCCTTGCATTCAAGTCTCCTAAAAGAATTAAATACTTACTATTTGGAATAAATCAATAGTAGCCTCTAAATTGTCATGAATTTTTTATTTAACATTTTCAGAATCTGATATAGCAACATAAACATTAATCAAAGTAATATTATGGAATATACCTTTGCTTCTCATCTAGCATATTCTATTGTAAATTGGAATAAAGTCAAATATAGTGCTTTAGTGGTTTTCTAATCAACAAAAAAGCTAGTACTTTAATTTTTTACGATGTGGCACCATAAAAAAATAAATGAAATAATTTCTTCATTATAATATCAAACTCTTTCCATCTAATTTCCTAGATAATTGCCATATTTATCATGCCATGAATTTATTATTCAGTCACTTCTATAATTTTCTCTACTTTTAAAAGTGTTCAAACATTTTATATCCAAAGACGTAATCCTATGCCCATTTTTTATTCAGTTGAAACTGAATATCATCAGTCAGTTCAGTATTTTGTCATTCAGTATTCATAATATCAGGCCTTTTACGAGATAGGGTAGTTCGGCCTAAGCTCAACCCCAAACCTGGAGGAACATGGTGCTACTATTTATTGCATCTTACCACAGATTTTTCTGAATTAAGAGACGCTGCTAGTAACTACTTCCATTAGAACAGCAATATAGCATTAAGTCTTCAACACTTTCAAAGCATCTTTCATTCAATGTAGTTGTATATAACAGCAGCTAATGACTGTCATAGAGCTGACATTGATTGTTCATTTCAGTCATTTTCACTTCAACGATAACAGTATTTATCAATAAATTAATTTTTACATTTTATATATTTTATAAATTAAAAGGATCGATATATTTTACAATATAAAGTTATGTATTTTTCATTATAAATAATATATACAATTCAGAATTTTTATTCATCATAACATGTTAAAGTGATTTTGCTTTATGAAACTCCAATAAAATAAACTGAAGCATCATGATTATCAATGTTTATTCTAAGCTTTAAAAAAATTAATAATACATGATGGTAAATTCCTATTTTTATACATTATTATACACACCACTTATTGTAATACTAATATATTAAAATACATTTATAATAATATATAAAAATAAGAACTTTTCCTACTTTTTCAATAATTTAAATTGTTTGCTTCAGAATTTTTGTATTGACAAAGAGGTTTTTGCATATACATTATTAATATAATAATCAATTATTATGGGGATTTTGATTATTAGCTTAATACAATAATTTATTATTATGGAGATCTTGATTATGAATACAACAGTTAACAGAATATTTTGGATATATTTTAATTTTCTAATAATTTTCCATTAATTTTCTAATAAAAAATGAATAAAATAAGAAAAATACATCATTACATTCAAAATCATTGATAATTGACTTAAACAGTTTTCACTTTTTTTTATAAATAAAAAAAAAGAGTACTTATCCTTTCTAACTGTAAACGAGAATTTTCATAAATATTCAGAATATTATTTTTATTTCCAGAAGCATTGATAACAAATATTTAATAATTTGTACATTTAAACAAAATAAGTCAAATATTTCAATTTGTAAAGATAAAATCTATTTAAAATAATAAAAAGACAGATTTAAGACAGAATAGGGTTCCAAGAAAACATAACATTACAGCCAAAGGTCAGCTCTATTAAATGGTGAGCCAATGTTCAAATTTATGTCTTAAAAAAGTTTACATTTACACAGAATATGCAAAGAGGTTTCCTCCATATATTGACTATCTCTGTAAATAGGATAATCTAATGTTCCCATTATGGTAAGATGTCCTTTAAAGTGACAGTGTCCTATAAGAAGTCCAACTGCTTATCTTTAAGCATTTTCTAACAGAGCTTTTTATTAACAACAACTAGAACTTTTTAATAAAATTAGTAACATAATTTCATTATTAGGCAAAAATCCTCTGAACAAATTAATTGCATTTCAAAACCAAAAATATTTAGAGTGTAATAATTGTTTTTAAGAAATATAAAAGAACACATGTATTAAAAACAACAATCAACAACTTGTTATAAATTTATGAAAACAATGTTAACAGAAATATTTTTAAATTATAATGAAATTTGAAAAATTAGATCTATTTATTTTAAATTAGAAAATGCTTAATGAAACAAAGTATAATATTATGTTAAAGAACAAATTCAGTTATTCTAAACGATATTAAAGTCGAGATTATCGTCATTACACATTCTATCTTGACTAGAGCTATTTTGCTCTGAAAACATTCAAATATCTATATCGTCATTGTGAAGTAAAATTATTAAGTTACAAATAGGGAAGGCAAATGAAAAAAATGTTAATAAACATGTAATGTAAGGTGAAAAACAAAGTATTCAAGGTACAAAAGTATAAATGTATTCCATGTGCAGTTCAAAAATATCTATTTGTTTCATTTAACTATTAACGAAACAAATATTTATTTTTAATATAAGTCTAACCTCCTTTTAAGAGAGGTTAAAATCTAAAAATCGATAAGTTGTACTAGAATCTTCTCAGATATTGATAGACGTGCTTTCATCTCAGTTAAGGTAAATTCAAAAGATCTTTGTCATTATATATAATTTCATCAGTAGAAATTATTATATTTTTAATCACAATGTGTATTTTTTATTTTATTTGGCACCAAATTATCATAAGTATAAGTTTTCAACTATTCGTCAAAAAAATTACTGCAGAGTATACGCCACATTTTTCTTTTGCTTAAAAAAAAGATTGTGGATAAAAGGCCGCTGCAGATTATATACAGGAAGATATGGTAGATAAAAATTAAAATGCAATCTCTTAAGAAATTGCAAAAACAGAGCAGCGAAAAGAAAGAGTTTTATTTTAAATATTTTGATGCAACCTTTTGGTCCAAACATTTTTGGTTACTGTTACTAATGACTCTTGGACAAGCCAAGCTCGCTATGCCTTGGCTATGCGAATTTAAGTCAATTGGGAGCGACTTTCATTTAATCAGAGCACCATAAAGGTGAAAGTACGAATTTTGCTCTTCAAATCCTCCGATAGATGGCAGCACCAGAGAATCCACTCCCTCAATTTTGGCATTGATCTGAAGGGGGAGTAAATTTCTCCAGATAATTGCACCCATGGTAATTGCTTAATGACTGACCACAGGACTTTTGATTCCACAGATTTAATGAGCATGTTTATCACATGTACTCAGTGGCTCTTTAGCTGCATTGGGAATCAAACCCTATCCTTTCGGATGGAAGTCTGATACCGTAACCGTCTGATACTAGGCTACTACGGCCATTACGTTTTTGTTAAAAGTTATCATTTATGTGTCATGACATAAATGAAGCTGCATAAAATTGGAGCATTTACACTGGTTTGGTATATTGTTCTAAATTAATTTTTGCTTAAAAAGGTTTTGGTAATTAGTTTAAGATATGGTAATAAAAATGTATAAGCAAAATTATGAAATATTAATTTTAACTAAAATAATGCATTTTGTACAATAATTTTATAATATACATTTAATAATGTTTACATGTTCACATTTTATAAAAACAACTAGAAATGCAAAAAAGTTAGAAATTAACAAAATTTTACTTACTGGAGCCGGAAAAGTAGTTACCCAAGCATTCAGAGTGCAGTTATGAGTTTCACACTGATTTGGTGATTCAATTTTCACCTTAAAAAATGTATTATAAATGAATGTAATAATGATATTATAATTGCAAATGAAATAACAAAATTATATGCAATAAAAAACAAAATAAAAAAAGATATAAAAACATGATTTAATATAAAAAAATTATAAAAATTTTAACTACATAAAAATTCATTTTTTACTTAACAATGCAATAATCATTCTAAAGAGTTAATATTCACTTGTATATAAACATGGTTGGTTGGTTGGGTTTTATGGCACAAGGTCCAAATATGGACATGCTGCGCCAAGTATAGAAACATGTACATATATGTGCAGATTGATAATAAATATTATGATGGCTTGTGGAAAAGATGATGACAATTTATATGATAATGACTAGATAGTAATGATGAATGTTTAGAAATGGCACTCTTGTTCCTATTTTAATATATATTTAATTTTTATTGATAGTTTTTAAAAGTACACTTCAATAAAAATAACTGAAAATTGAATTCCTAATTTTTATGTGTAATGAATGTTTTATTACTGTTATCTATTCTTTCCCCTTAGAAATATGGTTTGTGTAAACATTTATGGTATCAGGAGTGAAGTCAGGTGTGTGAAATTGAAATAATTTTTTAACTGTGCTATTGGTGTATCTCAATTTTATTTTATTTGAAAGTGACTCAGTTTTTATGATTGTGTTTGAAGTGTTTGTGATGAGTAGTATTTTGTGTAATCAGTAATGAGACTAGTCAAAAAAATATTACCATTAAGTGCTTGTAGAAGAAAAAGGTATTAGTACATTAAGTAATTATTGTGTGTGTAAAAAAAAAAAAAAAAAAAAAAAAAAAAATTTAAATTTATGGCACAGCTGCCCATATGTAGGCCAAGGACTACAGAGCCTGTATCTGTTTTCCTGAGCAAGGGACGAGGGGTAAAAAACGTATGACAATTTCAATTGACAGGTCAGGTGGTCAGCCTAACATGAAACATCCAGTGTTTCTAAACATGCTTGGTACTCAGTTTATTGATACATTCAAGGGATGAAAGGTTGAAAGTCAATCTTGCCCAATCCAAGTACAGAAATTTGGACCTGTGTGTAGGATGCGCAAATTCTACCTTAGTTATCAGAATTCCAGTAATAAATATAGGTGAATAATTTTTTTGTTTGTTTGTTTGTAGCTCAATGGTCATCTTTTGCACACGAGAGCTAATTAGACAGGGACTTATGGCTTAAAGTGAATTCCGAACCACTACAAACATTCATGCCCAAGGTGGGATTCGAACCCACGAACTGTTGAACCAAAGGCAAGAGTATATGTGAATAAATATAATTGGAAAAAGTTACATTTATATATTGCCTTCCTTGTGATAAAATGCAATATTGGAGTGGAAAAATTTCAAATAAAATCTGATTACTTGAGCATTCCAGATTGAATTTGTTATTGGAAGCATCAAAGTTTTAGAAGTGTATAAAAAACATAAAATTAATTCAAATCAATAATGATTATTGAGGCAATTTCGTTTTGAGTCACTAATAGCAAACTTTCAGAGGTGTAAGAAATCAGAGTGTTAATTAAAGAGGCAATATAAATTAAAAATTCTTAAATCTTCAATGCATAATAAATAAAATGATCTTGTAGATGAGGATCAACTATTAATATGCTGTGTTTCAAAACAGAATCTATTTATTCAAAATAAACTTTCAGAGATATTTTATAATATATTGTTCTAGATAAACACTGTAAAAAAACAAAATCAATATTATGAACATCTACAGTAGACTGGTCATTAGTAAAAAGTAATATCACTGAATCTTTTTAAATAGTAAAAATATATAATGTGAAGATTACTGAGGAGATCAATATTCATACCTACAGTAAAACTTTATTATTACAACAAATATCTGATATAATATTATAAGTTGCAATACAATTGAGCATATCCTTCTACCTTGTTTGGGAAGATATCCTTATCAGTACATTTCTCTTATTGGATTTCTCGAATGTTAATCAAATGAATTTTGTCTGAATTCCTCAGATCAAAAGGGTAAACAATCATATCTATATGTTGAAGTTATATATTCTTAACATACATTGTATGTTATTTTATAATGATGTGATGTATAGCCAATGTTTAGGTTTATCTATAAATTTGTTTACAAAAATAACAGTTGGGAGCATTACAGAAGACCAACCTGATATTTTTGTTACAATTTTATTCTTTAAGCAGTAAAGACTTTCTTAGAAGAATTTCTTAAAAACGTTTGTTTTATACAAAAACTCTACAATAATAATTTTCAGCATAATATATATATATACATATATACCTACCAAAATTTTAACCTAATAATTCATAGCATTTTAACAAACAAAAATACACAAAATGAAATTCTAAAATAAATTGTGCACATGGAAAATCTTAGAAACTTACTAATGCCCTCAAATTCAATATGCATATTGCAAATACTATGTTATAAGGAATATCATAATAACAAAGTATTCAATTGAACAAAAACAGAAATATTACATTTTAATTAAAAAATTTACTAACAAAAATAATTACAGCAAATTGTAATCCATATGTAGACTTAAAATTTGATTCTTCCCTTTTTGAATTATAAAGATTTACCATAAATCCTGATTCAAAATTTAACTTGTTGAAGTGTGTCAGGCCATCACATATATTTTGTGTGTTGCTGCACACTCTGTTTACTTAAAAATGTAATTTCAATATCTTTGAATTCTGGTGCTATTAATGACCTTTTCACACAATGCCATACACTCATTATTCATTTGGAAAACAACAATAGAGTATTCTGATTTTTTTAAATACACATAAGCAATGGATAGGTAGAAATATTAAACTGCTTAAAATAACTTATAAATATGCAAGTATCTCTTCAATAAAAATTTAAGCGAAATTTGTTGATACTACTTGAATTCACATCCTCACTGAAAGTGAAATATAGTGACAAATCAGAAATACCAAACTGCAATTTTTAAATGATGAATTTCAAATTGCTTATCATAGGATTCTATAACAATTTCTGATAAAGTATGGAAACTATTGTTCTGATAATCCTTTATGACATAGTTCAGTAATATTAATTTTTTAAAAGTTGATTTTGATTGACTTTGATTAATTGAAATTTTTTAATTGACTGCAATTAATTATAAAAACTGAACAAAAATTGTAATTTAATAATTTAAAGTCAGAAGTTTAATATTTTGATTTTTAATTAAATAAATTTAAAAATCAGAAAAGTTTCAGTGTTTATCTTGAAAACTGATATACTAAGTTTAAAAATTTTGATTTATGGTAGAACTCCAATTATTCAAACTCCATCTATCCAAATTGCTTTCAAAATTTTACAAAAATAAATTAAACTGAAAAAAAAGAAGAAAAAATGAGAAAAAGCCCCAGAAAAGGAATGGTAAGAAAAGGGAGAAGAGATGAGAGTGGCATGTTCCTCGAGGAATTCAGAAAAATTCTTTTGAAAATTCCTGGATATTCACAAGTTAGTGCTGAAGATATAGAAGAATGAATTATGAGTCAGTACCTAGATTTCAAATTGTAAATTCTGATAAACTTATTGAATAGTCAAGGGAGAAGATGATCTTGATGCCAAGAGACAGGCCCATAAGCTAGTGAAGCATTTGATGGCTTTAAAACTGTTTTTTGATATGGATAGAGCATAAGCATGAGTGGGACAACATGCAATTCCTATTGTCAAGTGGATACACAGCTTGGCTGCTTGAAAATGTATGAAGGCAGCAGAGCAGCTGATACTGACCAAGATGCTTATCCAGCAATGACATTTATTTACACCACTGTACTAATATACATCACTTGCAAGTACCTTAACATGCAAGTGTTGTCTTTTCATTTAACTGATAAAGATTTTTAAAAATTGATTATTTTCTCTTAAAAATATGTATTTTTTCTCCCATTTTCAATGTACAGTAATTAATATACTGACAATTTAAAAAAAAATTCAATTAACCGAATTTTCGGTTATTAGAATAGGGTTATGTCCCAATTGATTCAAGTTATTGGAGTTCTACAGTAGTTATGTTTATGTATTGCAAGTACATAGTATGGTAAAAATTAAACTTATGATTTTCTAATCTAAAATGTGAAGAAACTTACAAGTACTTCTGACAAAAGTGAAGAAAATTTTAGGAGACTGTATTCATTTCTTTACCTACAAGTTGGTTTGCATGTTTTTTTATGTACAAAGTATTCTACTGGCAATAATTAAATATTGAATAAATATCTGAATTACACATTTTGTGCTGTTTCAATATAAACAAATTAAAATAAAAATTTTTTTATTATGGATTTAGCTATTGGTGGGTTATTAATACTTATTTAGTAATGATACTTAAAACATTTTTTAAAATGTGCACTGCTGCTTGATAAATTAAAATACAAGTAAAGTAAGAATGAATATTACTTACATCCTTGACTGACCTTTATTGCTTGATCAATTAAAATGAAATATTATAAAAAACAGTCTCATACATGAAATTGATGAAGCTTTAAGTGAAAACTATTTTTTATATTTTATATATTCTCATAAGTTTTAAATAAAGTTAATTTTCTTGCATTTTGCGATGATGCCTTACTGTGATATATAAGAAAAAAGAAGTAGTCAAAATCCAAAATTATATGAATTATAAGTTTTAAGTACTAAAAAAATATTAAGCATCACTTTTTTCAAATTAATTATTCAAAAAATATAAAAAGTAAATAAAATATTAATTACATTGCAATTGTTTTGATTTCTTGAAGTGCAGTCCTTATTTATATCTGTAAAATCCTCTTCTAAAAGCTCCTGTAAGTGTTGAAAGTATGGCCAACAATTCTTTTTCTTAGCACTACACTCTTTTAATCTCCTGTAAGTTGCACATAAATTATGCCATTTCTTTTCACAGGCAATTAGATTTACCACAATGCCCTGAGAAGTCATTTCAGATGCTATTTGAGCCCATAAATCTCTCTTCTTAACAAATCCTGATAAAAATTCTGATTTTTTCAGTTTGTACAATGATATTAAGAGCATAACTGATTCTCGGTGCCATTTGAAATCTTCCATACCTAAAATAAAAAGTACTTTTTTAGTAATAAAACTTATATCAATTAGTATTTAAAGTCAAATAAATAATATAATATAAATACCTGAATAGATGTGAGAGGTAATTGATTCACTTGTAACACATGGGTACATCTTTTTAATTTGAGACTTTCATAATTGAAATAATATTTCAATTTCAGTCATAAGTCTTTACACTAAAATATAGATAAAATTTTCATAAGCAATTATTTAAAGATGTTTTTAGAAAATGTGAATTATTTTAACAATTTTTTGATACCTAAATAGAAACACAAATTTAACATTTTTATTATCATGCTTAAATATTACAAAAGTATTTTTGGCAAAGGGAGATTCATGTTTTCGCTTATTTTTATTAATTAGGATATGTTTTAGTCAAGTTTATGTAAAACCTAGAAAATGAGATTCATAACAAAGTAAAACACTTGGTGATAAAAGTGTCAAATAAAAAATATTTCAACACATGTGATTGGTTACCCTTTTGGAATTTTTCTTATTTTCAATCCATAACACTATACCTTATACATAACATTTTATAAGAAGATCAAGCCAAACATCTTTGCTTCCTTCATGAAGCATCAACTTATAATACAATATAAATAATCCAAGATAAGAATATTCAACATATTAAGAAAATGGTTTTTTGTACAATATATATAATTTTTACTACCATGAAAAACAACAGCACACTTTATCAAAAATACCTTTGAAGTATTCTATGTTTTGGAATGTTGATGGGCTGTCTAGCTCTAAGTTTTGTGAATTTAGAACTGTTTTGACAAGAGAATCAGCTGATGCTTTTGCTATTGTTGAAGCTGGTACATCAACTGACTCCCTGAGTTTTTACAAATGTAAGGGATATATTTTATATTCACTTCCAAGATCATGACAAATAGCCTCTGGCCTTATTGTTGGGGTCAAAAGTAGTATCACTGTTAAATTCAAAGTGTTACATAAAATGCAAGATAACAAGTTTAAAGCTGTGGAGCTTGATTTATTGAAAAACAATATAAGAACAAAATTCATTTTTGTCTACTCTCCTGGTAATTTGCCAATGACTAAAGCCCTCGAAAATGCTATTGATAAAAATACAATTATCATTAGTCATTTTAATTGCCATTCTATAAGATGGGGCTATAGAGACACAGACGCACTGGGTAAAGCTCTTGAGGATTTCCTTGACTGCTGTGCAGTGGCCACACTCAATTTCTTTATGGCTATGCAGTGGCCACACTTTTCTCTTTTTTAAAGGGGAGAAAACCAACCCCGACCTTGCCTTGGCACACTCAAATATTGCCCCTAAGACATCATTGAACCGATTGGAATCTTGGACAGGGTATGGCCACAGAATTTTCTGTGTTAAGTGTTTTTGTGGGGAAGCTTCTTCTAGTCCAACCCTGGACTCTCTCCCTGGATGGAACCTAAAAAAGGCTGTTTTTCTCTTGGAAGTGTTTTTCTCTCCTAGCGAACACTCTTTTGACTTCTGATCTCAATGATGAAAATAATATCAATAAGAGCTACAATGCCTTTTCAGAGGCTATTCGAATTATTGCTTTTGAGACGATTCCTAAAGGCAGAGTCATAAGTTTTAAACCTTTTTGGACTGAAAAACTGGTTTCTCTCAAGGCTGAGAGAGACAATGCGCTTCAAAAAGCACAGCTTACTGGTGATAATGCTGACAACATGGCCCTCAGACGTGCTCAAGCTACATTGAATAGAGCCATTAAACTCACTAAGAGACTATTTTTAAAGATTTTGCCTCAAAATTTGACTTTAGAAAGATGGCATTCATGCTCACAGATTTCTTTCGACTTTAAACAATGAACATTTTTCTGACTTAAACGAACCCCTTGTTACGAATGGGAAGCAATTATGAAAAGCCCTGGCACTGGTCAAACATTATGCCTCTGTCTGCAGATTCCCCAGGGATAAAACAGAGGAACAAAAGCTGAGTTTTTCTTGGGGATGTTTGAACAATGATGATGACATCCTTTTAATAGTGATTTCACAATTGATGAACTTCACAAAGAAATGAAAGAGACAAGGCTTGGAAAGGGTGCTAGTCCAAATGACCACCCTGCTGACTTCTTTCTTCATTTGGGCAGCAATGCAGCGTTCACTCTTCTTCAATATTATTTGGAAAACTTCTGTACTGCAGAATGGAGGAAAGCTGTTATCGTCGTGCATTTGAAACCACATAAAGATCCTGCTGATCCATCATGTTACAGACCCATATCTTTGACTAAAGCTTACTGCAAGCTAATGGAACATACGATCATAAACCAATTAATTTATTGTTTGGAAACCAAAAATAAAATCTTGGATCTTCAAGCTGGTTTCCGTAAAAAATGTGGAACTATTGATAAAGCAGCTTTTCTTTCCCAGTGTATTGAGGATGGTTTCCATTGTAGGGAATTCACCCTTGCTGTATTCATTGATTTTAAATCTGCCAATGACTCTCTCTGCCTGGTTAAGAAAACTAATCAATAAGATACAAAATATTGGTATCCATGGATGTATGCTAAATTGGTTCAAATCCTTTCCATGCCAAAGACAAGCAAAGGTCAAATATAAATCCACTTTTTCTAAGTTTGTCCAAATGAGAAATGGTTTACCACAGGGTGCTAGCTCAAGCTGCTCCCTGTTCAACATCATGATTAATGACCTCATTGAAAAGCTTCAGATTTTGCATGGAATTCGTTGCCTTGTCTTTGCAGATGACGTTGCTATATAGATGCCATATAATCCAGGATGCTAAATTCTGAAATTTTTTTGGTGATGAAGAAATGTTGTCAAGATAAGATAATTGTGATGTGCATGATGATGTAAATACTTGGTTCACCAAAATAGAATTTTCTACATAATTCTTATTTATGACTCCATATTTATGACATAAAAAAAACCAATTGCCAGATATATAAGATAATCTACCAAAAAATTTACCAAACTCAGAATTTGGCATCCTGGATTAAACGAAATCTGTGCCTTTACACTAAATTTTATAATTCACATAAAGTGAAGTATAATTTACAGTAAGTGAAAAAGATGATATATTATAGGTAATATGATATCCTACATATTTTAAAGGCAAGATCCTTTCAATACCCTATAAACTAAATACATCTATCTCTATTTGGCAGCTAAAAAAGTGATTCTTAAAAGCTGATCGATTTGTTCTGAAAGTTTAATTAAAAAATTAAACGATACTACATACAAAATCTCTTTCTTGTCACTTTATTTTGTTAATCATATTTTTAAATGAAATGTCTTTTACAGTCATTATGAATTTAAAAAAATTATAAAGCATTCAATATCATTAGCAAATAAATATTTATAAATGCAATTTTTTTCTTTGAATTTTTTACAAAATCCAATTAAATCATCAATCATGAAATAAACAAGGAAAAATTTAATATTGAAATTTATATGAAAGTATTAAAAATTAATGCTAAAGAAATGATTGTTTCATGGTAAATCTAATGTATACCAATATAAAAATTGTTTTAAGTCAAAATATAGGTAATATTTTGCTTTTTAGGTAATATTTAACTTTTAGATATGTTAAGTACAGTTAAATATAATTTTCGTCCTAACTTGTACATAAAAGCATTAAAAATTTTATAATGAAATACCTTTATAAAGATAATAGAACTAGATTTATTGACTAAAAATTTAAAATCATTTCTCTAATTTAAGAAATTATACAAATAGTTTTAAAATTACAAACTGAAACTAAAAATCAAAACACCGCAAACGAACAGAAAACTTCTCTGATCTACTGCCATCTTTATAATTTCAATTTTGGATTTATGTTATTTTACGGAGCATTAATTTTTATTTTTATATCATAAATAAGTTAGTTGATTATAATTTTTTCATTAATATCATTAGTAAATTTACTGTTTTAATTTCCGAAGGTTTTTCAAAATTTATGATTTTCTAGTGTTTAAGCCGCACAGACTAAATCAATAAATAAAATGATAATAATAATAATGAAGAAGAGACGAAATCTGGAATCTGCTGAACAGTAGTGCAGAAAGATTGACGAATGTACGTTTTGTAATTTTTAATTGATTTATTAATAATTGTTTCAAGTTATTGTTTATTTATTGGCCAAGAGTTTTTGAACATTGTTATGAAGTATGAAGGCTGAAATATTTTCTTAGGCTTCTTGTTGATGTGTGCATATGTGCTCATATTGATAACCGTATTCAAAACATTACCGGTGTGAATCGCAAAATGCGAGAAAATACCATGGCTTTGGCATGGCAACCACAAGAAGAAGGATTGAGAGAAATCTTAAAACTTTTAAAAGAGTCGCAGTCTCCAGATACTGCTACACAAAGAGCTGTTCAAGAAGTATCCTTTTTTAATTATTTAAGTTTTATTTATTAACTATATATTGTATTTATAAGGTTAACACTTGAGCAAGTTAAGCCTATTTGATCTTGCGTACTATAGTATCTTATCAGTAGTTATTATTTTTATTTTGACTTTTTTAACTCCAAATTTAAAATGCTGGGATTTTTCCACCCAATTAACAAACATTGCAATATCTTTTGTAAATTATATTATATGTGCGTAAAGCTTGTGGACTTGTGCATGTATTATGTCAGTACCTTCCAACGGCTACATCGGCGTAAAATTTTTGCATTCATTTTTGTTTTGTATATTGTATTTTCTTAAAAGTGTTTCTTATATTTAGATTTATGAATATCTTAAAATATTCCGTTATAAAAATTCCAATGTTTTTTTGATATTAGTATTATTGATTTAAATTCTGTTAAGTCTTGATTCAAATTCAATTTTTGACGAATAATTGTTCTCATTCTCTTTTGATACATATTCATTAATTACTTGGTTATATTTATTTTAAAATATTGAAATATAGTAACTTTATCGTCATTTGGTAATTGATCAATATTGTGATAGATTAAGATAGAGTTAAATGCTATTTTTAAACTTTTCTCCAAATAAATTTTATTATATAATTTCTTAATCATGAAATGCTTAGTAATAAAAAAATAAACAGTAAAAGTCAATAAGAATGGTAAAGAACAAAAATTATCATCTAAAACTAAATTTTAAACCCTTTTATGCAGTTGAGAAAAGGACTCAATTTTGATTTACTGTGTAGTGTTATTTTTAATTTGTTCATTAATATGCATGCCAAGTGTATGCATTTTGAATTATGATGGTTTTATTTTGAAGGCCTTGAAATGAAGAGTATTTTTTTATATATAAACACTGATTTTTAAATCTCTTTGTAAAATACATTGTATTTTTCTTTGTGATTATCTTGTTTGAATACTAAATATTTTATGTAAATTTTGTTAAAATGTTAACAAGAAGAGTCAAATTTGGGATTTATGAAATAGCATTTAATGTACATATATGTGTATATATAGAAAATGATTAATATCTCATTAATCTTGTGTAAATCTTGAAAAAATTATTCACGATGGTTAACTTGTTTATGAAAAAAGTTTTCAATCTGAATGATTTGGTGTAGTGGTCATGTAAATCCTTAATTTTTGTCAGCTTGGTCATTTAGCATTTGTATAATCATTCACAATTTTTATTTAATCTGTTTTGATAATCCTCCAATTCACCTATTTTGAGGCTGATACCTCTATAAATAACATAAGAGCATCTCTTTAGTTGCCCCTGACTGTAGTTTGTTCCAATGATAACTTTCGAGCCCTCTCGCCTTCAAGAGCTACTTGTGCTTGACCACAAGATGCCTCATGTCTGAACAGACGATTGTGGGCATAATATATATAAAAAAATTAACAATCCCACTAATTATATTGATGTACAGTATTCTTAGGTATTTTATCATGATTATCGTTCAACAATAATAAAGTTGTATGACTTGGATTGAATTTAGTGCAATTTAATTTTCTTACCAAATCTGTTTTGTGACAATGCTAATAAATTCTTGTTATGTAACTAATAAGTTTGGAAAGTAGAAGATGTATTAAAATATTAAATAAATAAATTCCACTTATTTGTACTAAATCAATATTTTATATTGGCAATATTAGGCATTTATTTTAAAATGTATTAAATTTTAAGATTTATCATTATTTAACTAATGTTTTTAGATTTACTAAACTAGTATTGTGACTTCTCCAAAAGCAAATGTAATTTCAAAATGTCTGTTGATTGTTTTAGCAATGTAAACTTAACCTTGTTTACTCTTATTATGTTCCCAATCACAACTCAGTTCATGTTGCAGATTAGATTCATTTGCGGTTTTAATAAATTTAGAATATATATATTTTTGTACATTTTTTCTTTTATTTTTAAGTGATAGTGTGTGTGAAATTTTTATTTTCTCACAATTTAAAATTTTTTTCTGTTTAGTATTTAAAAAAACAAATTTAATTTTTCTTTTCTCACACCCTTCCTTTTAACAGAAATACACAAATAAGCTTTTTCGAAGTTATGATCAAATGAAACTTCCAAATAAAAAAGAGAAAATTCTAATTATAAACTCGATTAAAATTTTAAGATGAGCCATAGGAAAATTAGTAATTACATATCAGCTTTATCTCAGTCAATTTTATGTCAAGTTGATCTAATGTCATAGAAACCACATTTAGACATTGTTACAAAAGATTCACATGGACTTGTTTGAAAATTATCATACTATGATTAACAATCAAATGCCAATTTATGGACTATAACTGTTATTTTCATAGTTTATCAAATATATACAAATCAAAAATTGCCACAGAATCAATTCATATGTAAGTTAAAATTTGTTGATAAAAATTCTGATTTTATATACCAATTTAATAATTCAAACAGCAAACAGTGACATTCAACTCTACTTTGAATATGTATCTACTGATCTCAGCTCTTTAATTTTTGTACTGTGTCTTGATTATTTTTAAATACTTTCTATTACATTTTTATTTTCTCATTTAGTTTGGTTTGCTAATAATTATTTTTAAATTTAAATCGTTTAAGATGTAATGTTACTTTTAATACTTTCTGGGCAATTTGATCAAAAATTTTCAAATATACCTGCATTTATTATTCCTCATGTTCGCACATTAAGCAACAAACTAGATCTTGTTGACTTCTTAATACACAACTAGTTATCAGTTTTGTATTAAATTGTCTTATGTATAATTCTAATAAATTAGTAATATATATCTTGGAACTAGTTTGATATCCTCCTGGTGACCATTGTGACTTTTTTTGTTGCCAGGTGCATATTTTTTAATGTGAGGATTTTTTCCAAAAATTAAAATAAGTATTTTATAAAATTTTAAATCATATAATAGTGTAAAAAACCTAAAAAAGTATTATTGGAAGATGAATAAACTTTTGGTTGTGTTTGCCTTCTCTTCAAAACAACTGGTAAATGAGATGAGTAAATAACAATAATTGACTTACCTGATATGATGTCTAGCTCACATGTCAAATATGATCAGTTATATTATTGAAAAATATATAAGAATTAGATAATAAATAGAAATTGAAAAAAAATAATAGTGTATAATGTTGAAAATATAATAATAAATTTTAAAAAATATGTGAGAATATTAAATAATAAATAAACAAAATAAAAAAGATATAAACAATAAAAAGAAATTGGAAAAAACAGTTTATAATGTTTGGACACTGGTGACAACGAAACACAACAGCTAACCTAGAATAAAAAGTTCAAAATTAAAATCAACGAAAACTTCAAATACTGTTTCCACTGAAAAGAACCATGTGTATGAATTAAAAATGATGTAAAACACAAGAAAAACCAAATCTGGCAACAAAAATCTGAAAAGTAGAAAAATCTCAATTTGTCAACAGTAATCAAAACAAAGTATGCTAGATTGGGTGAGAAATCACTTTGTGCTGGAATGAAACCTACACCTAAATCTGAATGTAAACTGATTTGAGGTGACATTTATGGTTGCTATTAGCATAACTTATACTCTATTATTAATGTATTTTAATTTCTAAGACAATATTTTGATCTACTTTGATTATTCTAAAATATTTATTCAAAAAATGTGCTCATCTTCATATTTGATTATATAAATATATTTTGCATGCAATTATCTTTATTATATCTTAACGATATTTAATTATCTTTTTACCTTGTAGATCCTTTCTAATCTTTTTTATAGTGCATCTATAACTAATTTTATGTTCCAAATCAATATGTAGATAAATTGCTTTATTTAAGAAATATTTCCCAAAAAAATTTTTTGACACCAATTTATTGATTTACCTTCATAAAAATGCCCATAAATTGATAAATCAATTAAATTTTTTAAAAATAATTTTGATACCTGTATTAAGAATGTGTTGTTCGCTTTATTTCAATATGTATATAGTGCAGATTGTTTTGTTCTTTGTTTCTAAAATGTACCAGATTGTATTTTATGACTTTACAAGTTCCAGATCTTCTATATAATTTTCTGTACAAACATGATATTCACTAAATATTTTTCAAAAAAGATGGGCATTATTTATAGTATTTATTTTAATAGGAATGTTTAAAATAAATGGGAAATGACTTTTTGGCATCCTCATAACTAACACATTAGATTTGACGACATTTCGAAGAATCACAAAGTTTGCCACCCAGGTTTCGTCCTCTGTGTTTTCAGCATGACATATCTGTTGATTACTGTTCCAGAATGGATTTGTTCAATGATTCCATGACATATTCCAATATGTGTGATATGATTGCTGTTTAAATACCCTTTAAAGTTTCTGTTTTTAAATATTTATGTGTGAAATTTTGATTTATTTTCATACAATTTAAAGGTTAAATGTTATTTAGATATAACTTCATAAAATTGTTTAAATTTTAAATAAGGCTATGTTTGAAGTTTTATTGAAGTTATTAAAATAAAAAAATTATTTTCAAAATAATTTTTTTTAATTTCGAGCCTGAAAGAAGTTGATCAGGCAAGTATTTGACATTATTCAGTTTGTTATAGTATTATGTATAATTTATGTAAATAATACTTTTTAAACATTTTGTCTTCGCAATTCTAAATCTTACATTTGAAGATCTTGTTATTGACAACATCTTTTAAAACAGGATACATATAGTAAGATTTTACCTTGTTTTTCTTTTTATATTACCATGTTTTGAATTGTTTCCTAGTCTTTCTGCTACCTCCATCTTATTATCTATTCTCATAAAAAAGGACAGTGTTTCCATAAATATTTTTGTGAGGTGTTTTAAAACACTTTTAAAATTTTAATCCTAGACCTTTTTATGTAGATACAAAGTTTTACTTTAAAGCTATCTTTTTGTTGAATGTCAAGCTGGATATTAAATGAAAACTCTCTGGCATTCATTTTAATAGTTTTGGAATATGAATTTGAAGTTGGGCTTGGATGTTTAAATTATTTCAGAATCTTTAATGTTTCAGCTTCATAGCAGAGCATTTGGATTTCACTTTAATGGCATTCATTTTTTCTCAGCCTACTAGGAAAGCTTTTTTCAATTTCTGATGTTTGATTTTTTAAAATATTTTCAAGAGAGTACTTTTGCTGGTTTTATTTTTGTTTTTAAGGATTTTTTCAGAGTTTTTAAAATTGTCAATCGACTGCTCTTTGGAATTTTATGTATTTTTGGTAGTTTTTATCTGTAGTAATTTTTTTTATCACTTAAGAATTTTCTCTTTTTTACTTCAACTGATAAATGCTTGTTTCTCCAATTGCAACAAATCCACAACAGAACTATAGTTATCTCTCTCTCTTGACAAATGAAACTTCTTAATTTAAGTTGTTCAAATGAAATAAAACTGGCTATGGACGAGAGCACAAACTTTTTAAGTATTTTCCTTTCTATATTTTCACGTATGGAAATGCAAACAGTTTTTTCTCTTCTGTTTTCCTATGTACTAGAAAAATAAAAGGCAGATTTTAATACCATAGTAAACAAATTTCTGTCTCCACAGTCTCTGGAATACATGTACATGTCACTTTGTTCAAGGGAAAAGTTCGTCATTATAAAGAAAATTAAAAAATATCAGACCATAAAATTTAGAAGAAAACTATTAGGAAAAAAAGAAATTTTCCAAAATTTTGTTTGTAAATGGACATTAAAATTATTGTGTTTATGGTGTTAGAGAAGGTATTAACTACAAGTTTATAAAAAGTTGAGTGTGTTTGTAAATTGGGGAATTGTAAAGCTGAAAGTTATGTATTCTGAAATGAATGTGCTCAACTAAATTTTTTTTTTAAATATTTTGCTGAACTTTTTTAAAATTTAAATTTATTTGTATTGGCCTTAATATTTATTTTTAGAAACTTGAAGAGTTAAATAAATTTCCAGACTTCAACAACTATCTTATATTTGTACTCACCAAATTAACTTCAGAAGGTAAGTTTACTGTTCTTGATTATTTTAATACATAAATGTGTTTATGTATTAATTGCATTAAAGTTGTTTTTAAAACAAATAATTATTATATAACATTCAAAAGTATTTTATTTTCAAGCTTCATTAGTATTGCATAAATTAATCATTCACAGTTTTCTGACGATTTAAAAATGTCTATTCTCTTGAAATATGTATAAAAATTTCATAAGTATTTAAAAAGTCAATTTTTTTATTTTGAAAATAAAACTGAAATTTATTTTCAAAATATAAAATGTGCTTGTGCAGTTATTATTTGAATAATTAAAATTATTTTTATTATGTAGTTCCTATTTTGACATTTATGCATAACATTTTCTTACTTTTAGATGAACCTACTAGGTCACTGAGTGGTTTAATATTAAAAAATAATGTAAAAGCACATTTTCACCAGTTTCCTCCAGAAGTAACAGAATTTATTAAATCAGAATGTTTGAATAGTGTTGGTGATCCCTCACCATTAATAAGAGCGACTATAGGTATTCTTATTACTACCATTGCTTCAAAAGGCGAGCTTACCAATTGGGTAGATTTATTGCCACGTTTGTGTCATTTACTGGATTCTGAGGATTATAATGTCTGTGAGGTGAGTTCTAAGTTTTCTTGTATATTTTGCTGTGTCCAAAATATTTTTTAATGACAATAAAAGCATAGAAGTTTTTAAACTGTATGCATGACAAATATTTAATATTAAGAAAATAAACTTTGGGATCCAATTACTTTAGTCCGTTGTAATAGGTAACTTTGGTATACTTCACAGAAAAAATCTTGTATGTCCTGTTTGTAAATCGAGCTAATAAGTCAGGGAGCTATTTCTTTAATGCAAAAATAGATATTACAGATCTTTATGGATAAAAATTGCTTTAATTATATATACTTAAATAAAATAAAATTATTCATATTTATTTGTAATGTTTTGAATTAAAAGTAATATAGTATTTGATTAAGGGAATATTTAAGTAATAAATATTATGATTGAAATATGTTAGTTGTATTTTCTTTATGAAAACCAGTACTCATAAACTTAATTACTTATAGTCAATTTAAATAGAATGAAGGTAAATGTTTTTAATTCCTAGTAGTATTTAAGATAAATGATTTAATAAAAAGAATTTACCAAAATTGTATTAAGAATTTTTTTTTCAATAATGTTGGATTTAATTCTGAATAACTTTAAAAAATTAAACTGCATCATATTTTCTTATACTAAAAACTTCTCATTATTTTATTACCTTAAATACTAGTTTGTAAGGAAGCAAACTCTAGTCGTATGACCATGTTAAAGACTTAAAAATGATTAATTGGATAGGTCATAACTTTCCTTCGCTTGAAGTTACTACAGGGTTCAGTTAAGAATCAGTTACTTATTAGTTTGTTTGTGTGTGTGTATGTATATATATATATATATATATATATATAATCTTTGCTATAGTTTATACATCTTTACGATAAAATTAAATTTCTGGTAACTTTTATATTTGTATAGCAGCCATCTTGTTAGTCATATTTTGGTGCCTATTTTTGCGTCAAAAAAAATTGCTAAAGTATCAATGAGGACCCTATAACAAACTTACAGCTTTATACAATTTCATATTCTCTTGCTATGTTGAATAAATATAGTTAATCATTTTAACTATATATTAAAATTGAAATTTCATTTATTCATGCAAGTACATATGTTTTACCGAGAGAAACTTTATTATTTTTCTTTTATTGAAATTCATGAAAAATGTGATCAGAAAAGGACACAGGTGATAAAAAGCAGACTGCAATATTTTAATTGTTTACTTATGTACATCAAAAAAAATTGTTTTTTTTCTCCATTGTATAGATTTTTATCAATACAGTTATCCAATGTTATGAAACTGCAAAACATTTCATCCTATATTCATTTAAGTCATATATTAAAATCTCATTATTTTTTAAAATAAATGCTTTAAAGAAAATACATAAATTTTTAATTGAAAACTTGGTTAGTAAATTTCAACATAAGCCTGCAAGTGTTGTAAATGTTTTGGGAAAAGAAGCATCTAATTTGAAGTTGCTTTCAAGTTATCAGAAATACTAGTATCTCAAGATAGAGCCCTGAATGTCGGCTCCAGATAGGAATTCTAATGCATGCGCACTCAGATTTCCATATTTACATTCCTATTATTTCTAATGTACGAGTGAAAAGTAATTGAGAAAAAAATGGCTATTTATTTAATACCCTGTAGATCTTTATTGCCCTAAAAATAAAATATTTATTAAAAAATTAGAAAAATTCTTTAAAATATGAAGGCAAAGCAGAATAGTTTACTTATATCTTAGCACCATATAAATACAAATAGATAAAAACTTTATTTGTTTTATGTGTTGCTAAATCGCATCATTAATGACATTTATTTTTTTGAAAATATGATCGATCGGATAATATGTAAGTACCAAAGAATGGTTTGGATTGCAACTACTACATTTCTTTCATTTCTGTATTTTAATAAAAATAAGCATAAATGGGAATAAAACATAATAAACATAAATGGGTTCTGGTGAAAATAATTTTACTAAATAGTTTCTCAAGTATTTTTTTTTTCCAAAGCCAAAATTAAAATTTTTGTCAATACAAATTAAAAATTGTTTAAAAAGTTTTTTGCTCACAAGAATTGTTTTAGTAAACTTTGGATGTAATATAAATTTCAATTAAAAAGAAAACTGCAGAATTAAAAGATTGTTATTTAGAGTGTACATTGTCTATTTTGTAAATTAAAAATTCTAAATAAGATATACGACAAGCTGTAAATATTGAACATCTGTAGTTCAATTTAAGAGTACAACTCATTCATTTAAAAATTTGTTTTTTAATTTTTAAAAATGAAAAAATTTATAAATAATTTATAAATTTCCTCATTTATACGTATAAAAGATTTAAAGACATTCAGGATAATTTTCCTTCTGATTTCTGTGTTTAAATAAAGATATTATAAATGAAAGCGTGAAAATAAAAATAAAATATCATGGGTAAAAAATTGATAGTGGAATTAAATAAACTTTTTTCACACACACACTAAATATACCAAACAAAATATTTATAGAATTATCACTTTACTATGTTTTTGTAACAAATGCGTGGTTTCATTAAAAATTCATTATTTCAAGTAGTTTTTTTCTTTCTATTTTTCACACTTTATCATGCTCATACCACAAACATATTTTTTGTTTGTTTTAAATATAAATTTACAGCTCAATTTTTTTTAAAAAATTTGTTTCATGTTTAATGAAAAGTTATTTTGCATACATGAGTTGTTTTAACAAACTTCACTTTAAAAAATTGCAGAATTAAAATATTTTTTTTAATTGAAATGTAGAAATTTCTATCTTTTAAATTAAAAATTGTACTGAGATAAATTATAAGCTGCCAATACCATAAATATCTGTAATTTGATTCAAAGTATAACTCAATTTATTTGAAAAATTAGAATTTAGTTCATATAATTAGGGAGTAATTTTATAAATAATACAGAATTTAATAAATTTTCTCAGTTATATGTACAAAAGATTTTCGAAGAAATACAAGAAAAATATTCAATAAGATAAACTTACTAACCGATACATTTATTGCATAATTTATATCCTCAAGTCACTGAATCATAGCCATAATTTTCTGGAGTCGAGGATCAGGGCTCTATCTAAAGACACTAGTATTTTGAAGAAATCTACTAAAAGTGCATACAATTATGTTAAACTTCTCATTAAATCATGATAAAGGATGGTCTAAAAGTTCTTTAATGTGAAATATTTATGTATGAAAAGTTATATCTGAGCTTTTGTTCATAATGGTCAGTCTGGCATTTAGTTTAACTGATTATATGAAATTTTGTATGATTTTGTTAAATTTTTACTGATTTATTATTTCCTTTTGTAAAATTTAAAGTTCTCTTAGTTTTTTATTTTTATTTGTAAACTATATTAGAAAATTTTACTTTGTGAAATTGTCCATTTTTAATTAAAAATTTTATTATTACAAGTATGCTTAATTGTTATGTGCTATTTTTTAAAATAATAAATATCTTTATATATTTCAAAATACATTTGTAAAGAAAATTTAAATTATATTTTAAGCATGTTTCTTTATGTAACAAAATATTGGTGTTTGCTTATATTATAATTAAAAAAAAATTTAAATGTATGATTTTAGGGTTCATTTGGTGCACTGCAGAAAATATGTGAAGATTCAGCTGAATATTTGGATTCAGATGCTTTGAACCGACCTTTAAATATCCTAATACCAAAGTTTCTACAATTTTTCAGACACAGTAGCCCTAAAATCCGCTCCCATGCAATAGCTTGTGTTAATCAATTCATCATCAATAGAACACAAGTTTTGATGTTACACATTGATTCATTTTTAGAAGTGAGTCTAGTTTTAATTTCTTTTCTAATGTGTGTACTGATTATTTTAATTGGTATTTTGGCATTAATGTTAGAAACTTTCAGAATTTATTTCACTTGGCATCAGATGAAGACCCTGAAGTTAGAAAAAATGTTTGCAGAGCCTTGGTTATGCTTTTGGAAGTTAGGATGGATAGACTTATACCTCATATGCATCACATAATAGAAGTATGTTTTTCATATAGTTGTCTCATCATATTAAATTTTATTGTATTTTATTTGATTAATATATTTTTCATATTATATTTTTTTTAACTAATTTAAATTCATTAACCTTTATATTCATACACTTCACAAGTATAAGGAATTTTTTTTACAATGTATGCTATGTTAAATATTTTAAAGGTCATCAATTTTTTAAGTACATTCTGCTGAATGCGTAAGAATTTAATCAGTGCAGTTTTTGATTCAGGAGTTAGTGGCTGGCTCCCTTCTTGGATACATTTGTTTTAATGGTTTAGATTCCACTTTGAGTCAAACCTCAATTACGTTCTTATTTACCTTAAAATTACATCATGGAAAGTGATAGTTTTAATTTACATGAGATTGTATACAAACCAAACCCATCAATAAATATTTAGCAAATAACAGATTTCAACTTTACCGAACTGTTATAATTATCGTGATTGCAATTTATTGCTGGTGAAGTAAGATTTTATGAAGCACAATATTTTTTGATATCAGTTGACATAATATATTGTTTTTTATTAATTACAAATTAGTAAAATGTTTAAAATTTTAAAAGCCTGGATGTGAATTTTGATTTTCTATTTTGTTAGATAAATTTTTCATATATTAATTGTACATTTTGAATAATTAATATATATATATATATATATATATATATACATACACATAACACTTCATGAGTTGGAAGTATCCTTAATTTTTGAAGTTTTCATTAGGTTCATCTGTTATCATTGCATTACATTTTTTTATGGTTTTTTTTAATATAATTACTTGATAATCTACTGATATGAATGATTTTGAATGGCACATTACTTTGTTAAGCATCAGCTAAAATAAAAATGCTAATTTTTCACAGAATATAGCATTTTTGTTTTAAACAAATATTGAAATTGGAGAAAAGAATTGATTAAAAAAACATTTTCTTTCTTTCTTTTTTTCTTTTTACTTGAAAGGAAATGTGAATTTCTGCACATAATCAATAGACCTTTAATTAATTTTCATTTTCTATGTTTTGTATAATATATTCATTAATAATGGAATTTTGAATAAAAAGGCTATTTTTTTCCTTTGAATAAAAAACATTTAAACCCTAATTTGCATGGAAAATATTGTTTTAACTTTTTTTTACATATTTTGCTCACTTATTTTATTACTCCTGTTATTCTTTCTAGTCTGCAACAAAATATTCATTATTTTATGAATATATTGTGACCTTTTAAAATTTACTACTTAGAAAGAATGATTTTCTTAGCAATTGATTAAAGTGATATCTTACAAAAAATGTTATTTTTAAAATCTTTTGTTGGGGAAGTGTAAAATAATTCAAGTGACTAAGACCGAAGCATTATTTTTATTTAAAATGCTAAATTTTCAATTTGTTGTTTTTTTTTTTATACTGAACTAGATGCAGTTACGGAAAATATTAAAAAAGAAGTTGGTTAAAAGTGTTTTCCTAGTTTAGATAAAATTATGATTTTTCTAAATAGATACCTAAAAGGCTGTAAACATACAGAATTATGGGATAATTATTTTCTAAGCAATTATATTATAATTTGCACAATGTTTTAATATTTTGCTTGTTTAATTATTTTATTGCTCCAATTTCTATTATGTATATGAAAATGATATTAATATAACTAAAAAGTACAGTACTTTAATTTTGTACTAGGTATAATAAAAATATAAATGATATTTAAATTCAGCACTGTGATACTGAAAATATTTTTATGCATTTTAAGTACATTCTGTGTGTTATATAAAGATTAATTTTTCATTTAAATTGCAGTTTAGTTTTCACTCATGAAAAAGTTTTGATTTGGGTATTTTGACTTAATTATTTCTTGTAATGTAAATCTAATGTTTGTTTGTTTTAGTATATGCTAATGAGGACGCAAGATTTAGATGAAGGAGTTGCATTGGAAGCATGCGAGTTCTGGTTGTCTCTTGCAGATGAACCTATTTGCAAGGAAGCATTATCACCTCATTTACAAACGCTCATTCCCACCTTAGTAAGAGGAATGAAATATTCAGAACTTGACATAATTTTGTTGAAAGTAAGCAATCTATTATGAAAATGCTAATGTCTTAATAAACCATATGATATATTTGGTATTTCTTAAATAACACAAACTTGTATAATGTGTAATATTTTTAAAAAGGGCAAAGCTGAAATTGAAATATTTATAGGAGGTAGACTTAATGGAGTTATGAAGCTTATTTGTGCATGAACATTCATCAGGTTTTTATGTAAAGATGTTAATGTGCAATTCAATATTGTAGAGGAATGTTGATTTATATGACAAATCTTGAACTTTTAAATAGTTTTACGACTTCTTACTTGCCTCGAATACATAGCTCATGCTGTATGTAAACTATTAACATTTTTCTAATCTTACCGTTAAGCTTTGTTACTATTCTCTTTTACTCTTTGCTTGGCAGTTTTCTTTTTTAACTGACTAATGATTTTGAGTCAGCAATAAATTCTTTAATTCCTTTTCAAACTATGCTTTTTAATTTGTTTAAAAAAAATCATTTAATTCTCTTATGTGGTAGTTCTACATTTGGATTACTCTATATCATGTCCCTTCCTATTAAACTGTTTAAACTTAAAGAGGATATGGATTTTCTGTAATGCATGGTACTTCCAGCACTTCTGTAAGTGCCATGCATTTCCATCTGAGAGCTCTGTTGTGCGGCAAATCATATCTTGAGATTATAGATTTACTGAACACACTTTTTCTTTCTTTTTTTCTTGGTGTTTCATTTGTTTTGTAAACTCTGCCTTTGGTAATAAAAAGGTTATTTTTATATGCTTTTTTTCTAACATATAATGCCTCAAAAATTAAATCCTTAGTCTTATGTAAAGTGTTCATTTTTCACAAACTTATTTCATAAAACAAATGACATTTAAAGCGAAGTGAAATTATAAGATCCCTTATAGTTTATCTGGGCCTTTTGTTACATGTGACATTTTTATCTATGATATTCTTTTGTAGCCATAATTTAAGCTACTAAATGACAATCTGAAAGGTGATTTGAGTAAAAGCTAAGCAGCTGTCTCATGAATAATTATAGTTATCATTTTTATATTTGGAATTGAAAGTATAACTTCAAATTGAGCATTGATGTATGGATTTGTAAATTTATTTTTAAAAAAGAAAAAATATTATAAACCTAAACTATCATTTTAATAAGATAAATGGATGTTTCACTTGCCAAGTCATTTAACTTTTACTTTCGAATTTCATAAAATTTTTATTAAAAAAGCAGTATATAATATGTAACTGTATATTCAGAACAAATTTCATTTATAATAAGAATTAATGTGACAAAAACTGTATGTTTAATAGCATATAAAACATTAATCTTAACAAATATACTTTTTAGTATTTTTCTCAACTTGTTTTATAGATTTAATCGATTTGATGAATGAAGCATTCAAATATTGTGATATTTTAGTATATTTTTGTTAATTAAAAAAAGTATGCAGTTTTCTTTTCCAATTATTGCATTATGAAATTTATGGTATATTAGATGACTAGTAAAATAAGTAAAGGAAACAATATGATATAAATATCTTAAATGCTTTCATATTAATAATAGTAACTTTTTTAAAATTTTGACTCCTGTGAAATTAAAAAAAAAGGGAAACTAATTATATTTAAAATTATTTAATTTCTGTGTTTAATCTTCATAAACTTCCATGTTAAATCCTTTAATTAATGGTGTTAATTTTGTTAAATTTGTAAAATTTATTTTTACAGGGTGATGTAGAAAAAGATGAGATGATTCCAGACAGAGAAGAAGACATTAGGCCTAGATTTCATAAATCAAAAACTCATAGTCAAAAACATATGGATGATAATACTGAGGTAACCTTTTATCGTTATGAGGTAATCTTTACCTTATAACCTTTATCGTATTTTTTTATAGGTTTTACTCAATAGATAAGTTGGTATAATTGATGTTTTTTCAGATTTTTATATTTTATTCCAAATTTAATATTGAATCCTCATTAAAAAAAGAAAAAAACTTGAAAGTTGTCAACTATAAATTGTATTAGTCTTATTAATGTTGTCTACATAGTCAACAAGCTTATATTGTTATGTGATCCTCATTTTTTAAGGACCTTGTTTTATAAATCCAACTAACCTTATTTTTTTAATGTAAGCTATAAATTTGTTAAATTTTTCCAAGATTTCTAACTGCTAAAAATGTTTAAACAATTAAATGTCAGTAAATCAGACAAAAATAATTGCAAGCTAGAAGTTTCTTTTGTGTCCAGTTTAACTGCTTTTATAAAGCATGTGTTAAAATGTATTACAGCAAATCTTTTTTATTATCAACATCATTAGATAAAAGTTTTATGGTATTGTTAGTTTTAAAGATTAAAATTTTGAAGAATTGAATACTTAATTATCTACAATTTTACTAACCAATTTTTAAATATCCCTTTCATTTTTCTCAGTTAATTAGGCCTGGTATTCAAAGAATGAGCTTTGAGTAGCTGACAATATAAGGAGTCCAGTTAACATTTATTAAATTCAACTTCTCAAGAAATTGAAAAGTTTGAATGTTATGTGTGGGGAAATTTAAAGAGTTGTGTTGTAACGTTGAATTACTTTGAGAAATGACTTACTGATTCTTTTGTATAAATTGACAAATCTGACCTAGCAACACAATTTTTATTATTATGGGTTTTAGCTCAATAACTGGTAGATTAGACTCATCTTGGAAATGGATGCTTATAGTTGTTTTGTAATCCAATTTTTATATTTCAATTTCATATAATTTATCCCTCATGTACAAATTTATTGTTGATAGCCAAATCAAATTGGTATTTTGTTGAATGTCATTAATTCTCTAACTACTGAAAAGTTTTTTTTTCCTTTTACTGTTTGGTAATTTGTTAATATTAAATTTTAGTTAATGACAAGTAATACTCATCCATGACATTTCTCATGGTGTAAATGAATAATTTTTTTAGTTTATAAAATTGACTTTTTGATGCTTAACCATAATAATGTAAATTTTTAGTCATTTAAATTCAAGTATGCATATAATTTCAAATTAAACAAATGATTTGATTTCTAAAATGATATATAATGTTTTATGTTTTAATTATAAATTAAAATGGTTCAAACTATCTTTAGCAGATGTGTTTTGACTGTCAAATTCAGTTAAAATAAAGATAAAAAATTTAACATAAGTAACTTTTAATAATGAGCAGGTGAATTTTATAAATGTTTAAATACATTCTTGAACAGAAAGGCTAGAAATGACTGTTTTAGTACTTAATTGCTAGTTCTGAGAGTAATCAAATATATATATATATATATATATATATATATATATATATATATATATATATATATATATATATATATATATATATATATGCCTATTTTAAAAACCTGACTCTGATTAATTTTGGAGTTGTGGGATGTCTAAAAATAAGAATTAAACATTTATTTGTTCACCCATATATATTTTTTGCTTATTTCAGAATGATACTGAATCAGATGATGGTTTGGATGATGATTCCTCTTTATCTGATTGGAATTTGAGTGAGTTCAATTTGATTGTATGCAATGTCTAATAAATATTAAAATATATATGTGATGGGAATCTAGACATGTCTTATTTAAAATGCTTGTTAGTCATAATATCTTCATACAAATCGCTATTTTTACTTCATAGGAAAATGCTCAGCGGCTGCATTAGATGTTCTTGCTAGCGTATTCCACGAAGAACTATTGCATGTTTTATTACCTATTTTAAAGGAAACCCTGTTCCATCAAGATTGGGAAATCAAAGAATCTGGAATTTTGGCTCTTGGAGCAATAGCAGAAGGTTAAAATTTTTGTCAATTTGCATTTAATTCTGATGAATTTTTGAAGTTAAGTAAATATATTAGTTTTTATGAAGCAAAAATTCTTATAAGGTATGATGCATATGCTTCACAAAGGAATTTTTCATTTAAAGTAAAAGTGGAATTGTTCAGTATTTTTTAAATAATTTTTCTATAGGATTACTTTTTGTAATAATTATGCTTTTACTTTGAATTAATATTTGTTGTGTTTTGTTTGTACAGGATGCATGAATGGTATGATTCCACACCTACCGGAACTAATACCTTATTTGATTTCTTGCTTATCTGATAAAAAAGCTTTAGTGCGTTCAATTACTTGTTGGACATTGAGTAGATATTCTCATTGGGTTGTAGGGCAACCTCATGATTCTTACCTCAAACCTCTTATGACAGAGGTAAGTTAACTTTTAATATTATGACTTTTTAACTGTATAACTATTTGTCTTAATTTATATTTATAATATTTTAGCTATTGAAACGTGTATTAGATGCAAATAAGAGAGTCCAAGAAGCTGCTTGCAGTGCATTTGCAACCTTAGAAGAAGAAGCCTGCACTGAACTTGTTCCATATCTTGCTTATATTTTAGAAACACTAGTATTTGCTTTCAGTAAATATCAAGTAAGTTCTGTTTTTTATTTTATTTTTTAAATTTTTTGGTTTATTTTTATAGGCAAATAAATAAATTTGATATTCTTTTTTCAGCATAAAAACTTGCTTATTCTCTATGATGCTATTGGTACTTTAGCTGATTCTGTAGGTCACCATTTGAACAAACAGGTAACTCAATTTGTGTTTGTTTTCCCACGTATATTTTAAACTTATTAGTTTGTTTTTTGATATAGATATATATTTTTTGAAAAAGTAATGGTGGCAATATTTATATGAAATTATTTATATTTAACCCCTTCCGGTAAGATTTAATAATGAAACACTGCATGAAATAACCATTTAATTATTTAAAAAAAACTTGTTTCATTTTATAATCCTTACATATTCTTAATTAATATCCATTTTTACACTAGAAATTTTAAACTAAATTAATTATCACATTCAACAGTAACTTAAGTCGTATGACGAGCGTAACTCGTCATTGTGCGGTATGGCATGAAACACCGATGACATACTACACTCGTCATAATACCGAAAGGGGTTAAATAAATTTCCAAACTTTCAAATAAAGTTAATATCACAGTTTTAAGTTATTTCTATGTATTAGTGGCTGTAAGTTTGTGTTATTATTTGCCAAATTAAGAAAAACATTTCTTTAGATACAAATATGACACAGATAAAAAGCTGTTTTAAAAGCATGAGTGCAGTCCAAAAATATACTTTAAAATCAAATCTCCTATTGTATTCGATAAAAAGCTATGCATATTACAAATTTAAAATTTCTCCTATGAAAATTTAATGACATGCTAAATTTAAAAATATTTCACAACTATTCTGTTAATTAATGAAACAGTTGTTTTTTAACTTGTAATTACTTTTATATTTCAGTTATAATTTTTATTTAAAAGAAATGTATTCTTTTCAGTGTTCCTTAATTCAATATTTTAAAATTTTTTATGTAGGAATACATAGGACTGCTTATGCCTCCCCTTATAGATAAGTGGAATAATTTAAATGATGATGACAAGGATTTATTTCCACTATTAGAAGTAAGTTTCATTTTGTACTTTACTTTTTAATATCTATTTTACAAGTATTTATTTGTTAAGTAGTGCATAATTTTTTTATGGAATATTTATCATATCATTATTAATGTGAGTGTAATTGCATTAGGTATTTAATCTACTTTCATTTATTATATTTATACTGATGACATGTATGAGTAACTAACTTCAATTGTTAACAAAATTGCCAATCTTCTCAGATTTGATTCAGTTTGTATCAAATAAAAAAATATGCTAGTATTATTTGAATAATAGCTTTTCTTTTGAAGTTATCTTCCAATTTAAAACCTGGAATAAAATTAATAAATTTTAAACAATTGTTTAATAAAATAAATTGTAAGACTTTGCATAGCATTTAAATATAAGGCATCAAAAAATTTAAAATATTTAATCCAATTTAAATGCAATTTTTAATTAAATTAAATAAAATTAAGAAGTATTGAAAATTAAAATTTTACTTTGTAAATCTGCTCATTTTTTAAAAAAAGGAAATGAAGTGAATGAAAAAATATTTTGTTATTGAATTGCTTTATAATAATTAGAAATCAAATTTTAATTAAATATAAAGCCTAAAAGAGATTTGTCTTATTATTTTAGTATGGACAATTTTTTCTATCCTGCACTTTCCCTTTAGAATTGTTTACCTGACAACTTCCACAATAAGGCTAATTTTTATTGTGCTGTCAGAGGATTCATAAGGCAGCTGACCTGACTTAGAATAAAAAAAATATGGTCAATTTGTGCTATTTTGCATTTTTATTTCATAAAACCTAACAAAATTAGAAGTTAGTCCTCAAGTGGCAATTTCCCTAATAAATGACTGTTAATCAACTACAATTTATAGATATTGTAATATTAATTTGTACTTAAATTTTATGCCATTGTGATAGTTGATGCAATTTTTTCGCTTCCAGTGTTTATCTAGTGTAGCAACAGCATTGCAATCTGGCTTCTTACCTTATTGTGAGCCGGTTTTTCGCAGATGCTTAAGCCTTGTAGAACAAACATTAAATCAAACAATGGTAAGTTTTGTTTTCTATATTAAAGTAAAATTTATGAAAATAATTTTTATCTTTTAATTAATTTATCCTCCTTTGTATTATGCTGTAGTTAAATACAAATTCTGTGATAGCCAGTAAATTAAATTTTTTGAACTTCCCTGCATAATGTAATGTATTTTGTTGTAATGTTTTCTATGCAAAATAATTGAGTTGCAGTTTGCAATTTGATTTAAGGAAATTATAAATTTATATAGTTTTTGAAAGTATTTTAGCTGTAATTATACTAATTTTGTTCTGTTTCATAAATCTGCTGTAAAGTAAACAAAAGTTTAACAGCTCTTACATTTTCTAAATTTTTTAAATATTTCTGTTGTGGCTATAACTGTTTGAAATATAATTTTAATGGAATGTGCAATTTTTTTAGGCTAATGTTACTAATCCGGATCAGTTTGAAGCACCAGATAAAGATTTTATGATTGTTGCATTAGATTTGCTTAGTGGGTTGGCAGAAGGTCTTAATGGCCATATTGAAGCTCTAGTCGTTTCTAGTAATATAATGCAACTACTTTATCAGTGTATGCAGGTAATAATAAGTCTTACCTTGATTTGATTTACTCATTTATGCTGCTTTATAATTAAATTTTAGTTAAAATTTATTATTATAGGACCCTATGCCAGAAGTAAGGCAGAGTTCTTTTGCTTTATTGGGAGATTTAACAAAAGCCTGTTTTCAACATGTTAGTCCTTGTATACGTAAGTATCATCAGTATACTAAGATTTCAAATCATTATTTAAAAACAAACAATGCAGCATTTAAGTCAATTGAAATATTGCCAAGTTTTTTGTTATTATAAATGTTAAGCTTTGTTTTCATTTGCTTAATTTCTGTCTTTGAAACTTGATTTCAGTATATAAATAGGTACAGAAGCAATTTTAACTTATTTTTTTGTAGTTACTATTTTAGTATGACAATGTTGAATTTTATTTAATGTCGAAATAAGTGAAGAATATGGGAAAGAAATTCTTTCATGATGAGATGTGCCTACAAAATATTTTAGCAAAGATTATATCGATTGTAAAGTAATTTAATGGCTTTTGTAAGGTTTTCGTAAGATGGTTCATTAAGATGTTTTTTTGATTTAAGTGTTATTCAAAATTCTTGGTTGTTTGTATCTACTTGATGACATTTACAAGAAATCTAGCATTTACACCTGGAGATTTTCTTTTATCTGCAGCAAATAACTTTTATCTTGCCATTATAAAGAAATCAGTTGTAATATCTTTGGAAATTCCCAAGAATGATATTTGTGAGTTTTCTGGCCTATTAAAATTGGATGGTTTAGAAACTGTAATTAGTGGTGCTGTTTCGTTTTCATATTGTGGAAATTTTGAATAAATATTAAAATATGTGTTTTAGATGAATATTTAAAAAATTAGTTACAAGTTTTTTAAAAATATATTTGTTAATTTTTAGAATTCAAAAATGATTTTTCTTAATGTGAAAAATTGCACTGGGAATAGCTGTAAGGAAAATATGGGAAGAGATTTCCTACAGGTATATTAAAAGTTTTTAAAAAATAACATGTATTAACTTCACAATATGGCTTTCTTCAGCTGTTTATATGCTATAACTACTACAAGTTGAGAATGCTTTTTTATGAATATTGGAAACTTATAAAATTATAAGTAATCAATTAAACTGGTTCATGATAGTCTAGTTATAAGACTGCTCTTCATAATAAGAATTCTTGTCTTAATCCTTGCTGGTATGAACAGTGCAATTATGTTTCGGGTTTCTGTATGCCCATTTGTCAGGGTAGGTGCTTGAAGAATTTGTTCTCCTCTTATAATACTTGAATGATCAACTATATCTGGGGAATAACATCGTGGCACTTTTAAATGTCTCATAACTATATGGATGCTTGGTAATAAGTTTTACTGTATCAAGTTTTACTAAATATGAGATTTCTAAATGATTGTAATTTCAGTTTAGCCTCTACACTACATAAGACATTGCTACATCACTCATATGATTCTGTTTGAAATGAGTTGTATTAAATTCTGGTGAACTTGGATTTATTGACTCAAATGAAATTGATTTTGTCTAGGGGAAAAATGCTGTTGAAATGTTCATCAGAAAAAGTCATGCTGTTATCTTTAATTGGAGATAAATTTTTTTTTTCTATTTGATGCTTATTGTTTACATTTTATTTCATTGAATTGGGGTATATTTACTTGACTTTAAAAAATTACTAGGCTTCATATTTATCTAAATATGTGAAATAATTCTGACTTTTTAAAAAATACTGATAACCCAGGAAGTTCATATTATTGTAATTTCATATTTCAGAGGATTTCCTTCCTATTTTGAGCCAAAATCTTAATCCAGATTTTATATCTGTATGCAATAATGCTACGTGGGCAATAGGAGAAATATCAGTGAAGCTGGGTAAGCAAGGTATTGTTATGTTAGCTTTTCTGTCTTTCTTTCCTCTAATTCTAATTTTTCTTTTCTGCTTATAATAATATCTTCTATAATGTTCAGATAAAGATTGATATATTTTATTTCATTTCATTTTATTTGTTATGTATGTTTATATGAATACCAACATGATAGATTATAATACATATTGTATAGCTGTGGTATTAAGATTGCTTTGCAAAACTAACAATTTTTAATCTTGTTATTTAAATAATTGATAGAGAATTTAAATTATGTATTTCTCAAATAAAAAAATATAATTAAAAAATTTTATTCAATCAAATATATTGTTGAAAATAATTTTTTTCAACGCTATACAGCTAATAATTGAATCTTAAGGATTGCAGAAATTTATAAATTTTTTTGCAACTCTTAATAAGTCATGTTTGAGATATATTTTGTTTTCCTCTTTTCTTGGCATTCTAATGGCTTAATTGTCACTTAGCATTCTTGCTTTCACTCAGAAATTGGTTGGTCAGATTTTTCTCTTCTGATGTGGTTCATGTAGTGATTCGAAATCCTTTTTAAAAGTTAGAATCTGTTAAATAATTTCAATTGAAATTGCTTTGGTACATAAAAAGTAACAGCAAAAGCACATTACACCAATCAATATTTTAATGAAACCAGTTTTATTACTATTCCAATAACTTAATAAAACCATGATTTCTGTATCATAAAAAAATTCTAAAACCATTTCCTTGATTAACAAGTATTTCCTAAAATAATCTCAGTGCATTGAGCATATTAATGCAATATTATGAAATAAAACAGGGTTTGTACATCTCTTTGAAGTCTTGGAATTTTTATTTACCTTGATGCAATTTAACGTTTTGAAATTTTTAATGAAATTGTTTTAAAACCAAATTGAGTGTTAGCTTTTAATGTTACAACTGGATGGTAGCCCAATAAGATGTTAAATTGTATTCATATTTTTTGACTAAAATAAAAAGCTAGTTTTTCCCCATTAGTTTCATAATCCAGCGTACTCAAGACTAGGAGTAATATTTAAATTATGTTATGTGTGAGAATTGACGAGTAATCACCAATAAGATTGTCATGTGGTGCGATTTAAATGTGCTATTTTTTATTTGCTTCTGTTCCTGTATATTGTATAAAATTTTCTTAATATTTAAATACTGAGTTAAAATAAATTTTCCAAATGTTATTTGTTTAAAGTTTGCATATGAATTGCATTGGACATATTGCATATGCATAATTATATACAGGCTGGATTAAGAATTTTTAAAATAAAATAAATTATTTAACATAACTGTTGACTCCTGGAAATTTTTGAATAGACTGCTGGAAAACTCCTGGAATTTGATTCTTGGTAATTTGCATAAACCGTGATAAAAATGAATTTGTTAAATCTTTATGCTAATTTTCATTACAAATGTCTCAGTTAAACTGTCTCAATTGTAGTCTTTAACACCATGAGGCATCGTAGATTTGTTATGCAATTTCTGTAATACAGACTTGTACATAACATAACTTAAATGTTTAACAATTGTAATCTAGAATTCAAGAGTTAATCATATGTTAGACTATTAAATATAAATAATTAAGTGATTAAAATAATTTTAAATTAATATTCTGTATTTGTATAATATTTTGCATATAACTCTTTTGATATCTGCATAAAAAATTTTTTAACTCTGGATTACTATATAATATTTACACATAATATTTTTATACTCTTGTTACTAACATGAAATTAGTACAAATTTCAGTTTAGACTGAAGTAATAAAATCACTGTCAATGTTACTTAGTTGTCTATGTAAAATACTCAGCAATCGAATTCAATAAGTAGTGCATTAATAATTAAATTAAAAATGTTAGAGAATTGAAGTGTTCCATATTTTTAATTTCATATAAGCATTTAATAAATGCTTTACAATTTATAAAGTTTCTTCATAATATATTTGATTGATCTAAAAGTCTCATTTATAGAATGTTGTGCTTGTATATAATAATTATTTTGTGTATCTTCAATAAACATGCACAAGAAAATGATTTAAATGCAATAGGACATCATAATTAATAAGCATAGTTAATGTAGTTTATGAAAGTTACATGCTTCTGATTAATCAAAGAACTAACTATCTTGTTAAACTTGACTGCTCAAATTTTCGGCCCATTTAAAGATGGTTGAAAATAAAATTGTTAGTATCATATCTGGTATATATTTTGATTACTAGTATAATTTTTGAAATGTTCTATGTATTATAATTCTCTAATTTTAATTTTTATACATTTTATCAACAATGGCTCAACAACCCCTTGTTTTCTTCAGAAGTTCTTTTTCGATTGTCCTTTTTACTAAAAGCTATTTGAAAATTTTTTGTCATGATTAAACTTGAAATTTGTTTCAAGGAAAAAGTTTAATTGAAAGTAAATGTGCTCCTTTTCTGTAACATACTCATATTCTTCAATGGGATCTTCTATGATAGAAGCCAAGTGAGATAAGATCAAATAGAAGATTTTATATATTTTTTCATTTGACATTAAAAATTAAGTTTTCTGACTAAGGAAGAATTCCCATTTTTCTAGTACATGTTTGATAAATTATTTCTATCAATTTACTTTTTTGCTATATGAATTTATGACTAAATGGTATATTTATTTCAAACATTTTTATAATTTGTTAAAAAAAATAACAATTTTTTATTTTTTTGTAGGTCAAGATATGAAACCATATGTACTCATGGTTTTGACGCAATTGATAAACATCATCAATCGCCCAAATACACCTAAAACATTACTTGAGAATACAGGTGTGTGATTTTATGGTCAAAGTATAAAATCAGTAAGGTTTAAATGTAAAAAGATTACTTGTCAATAATTTTACATAAAACCGCACAAAATTACTCAATCTTTGCCAATTTTCAAAAATATTTTGCTTGTTTTCTAAAATATATATCAGGACACACATATATTTTCCATAAATACAAAATATTTCTTTTTTTAATATGCAATAAGTTTGTTTAATATCGACTAAAATAAACTTAAGTGGAAAGCAATACTCTGTTAGAAATGTTCTTAATTTAAAATTAAAAATCTTTCTAATAGTTTCTACCATTGCTTGTCTTCTATTTCATTTTTGTTATAATCATAATTGTTTCCAAACTGAGCAACTTATTCTACGACAAGTATTTCTAAAACCCTCTTTATCTTAAAATATGGTTTATATGTGATTTCATTAAAATTTGCCCTGAATTTGAAATTTGTCAGCATGACGGTTACACACATTTTTTCTTCTATTTAATCTACTTTATTAGATTTGTTTTAATTAATAATATAGCTTTAGACTATTAAATATAGTTTTATTTTGTTTGTTTTTTATTTTATGCATTATGTGTTTGTAGCTATATTGAACTATGCACCCTTTAAGACTTGAATAAAAGCAAGTCTTTGTAAATATTGATTTTTAAGATATAGAAAGAGTTAAACACATCAATGTGTTATTTTCGAGTATGCTACCTTTACCTCCAAAAATATCCTTTCAATTAATGGTGTAAAAATAATTCAGTTAAAAAAAAAACGGTCCAGAAACTTGTTTTACTTTTGAGTTACTTAGATTTTAACAGCATATATACTGGTATTAGTGTATCAGGATATAGAAAACTTTATATTATTTTTTTGCTGGATTTGGATTTGAAACATTAAAATGTATTTTGCAATCATCTAAAACCAATAAAGTTATTTTTAACCTTATAATACATAAAAAAATTCAACTTAATTTCCAACCTTGTTCTAAATGATATGAGAATGTGTATACTAGTAAAGGTGTAAACAAGTTTTGACTAGTTTAAAGAATTTAAAGAGCTGGGAGTTTGTCATTTGTATACTCAAAAACAGATTGCTTCAACGATAGAAAAAAGATCAAAACTTAGGACAGCATGTTAAAAAATAAAAATCATATTTAAATTTTACTACTAATTTTTCAAAGCAAACCACTTAGCTATATTTAATTACAATCAGAAAGCACTGCATTTACTTAAATTTCAAAAATTGTGTTCATTCAAGTTATTGCTAATAAACAAATTTTCTAGACTAATGGGGCAAAAGTTTAGTACCATAAATGAAAATACATAGTATTTATAGTATGAATGAATTAAAAATACTTTTATTAAATATTTATGATGGTACAAATAATCTAGATATTAAATTATAAATGTTGTTTAAAATTTTTGATTGGAATCTCTCGCAAAAATATTTATGTTAAAATCAACGAATTTTTAAAGGAAAACTAACCTAGTATTTGTAAAGTTATAAGCTGTCTATTCAATGGTTACTGAAACTTGCAAGGATTAATAAATTCTGTAGAAAAAGATTTTATATGAAAAAAATATCTTTAATGGTGGATTCAGAAAAAATGGGAATTATGTTTATGGTTAATTATAAATTTTATTGAAGTTGTCTGGATCAATTTCCTGTGTGTGTGTATTTATACACACACACACACACACACACACATATATATATATATATATATATATATATATATATATATATATATATATATATACTTGCTGAACTGCAATTATAATCTGAACTTCATTCAAGTAATTGTTTAATTTTGAAGCTAATTTAATTTACAATTAAAAATATTCTTACACATGTTTTTGTTTATGAATGATGTCATAAACTAATTTTTTTTACCACATGAAGATTATTAAGAATAAGATAGCAAAGTAATACACACGTCTGAAAAAAATACAGTGCCTGAAATAAAGAAGAGTCTCTTTAATCAGTCTACGAAAAATAGTATTTTAGCATCATTATTTGGTCAGTAAAAACAACTTTCTTTTAAATTTATGCACAAGTATTTTACCGAGTTTTAATAAATTATTGCTTGCAGATATAAGCTGCACTTTATTTAATAAATTAGTGAAGTTTCTTCAATGTGAAAACTTTATTCTTTATTTAATACATGCAGAATTATGATTTTGTTAGTTTATCTTTTGTTATAGAATCAATTTTTGCCATTATCACTTTGTTAAATTTAAATTTTTCAGAAGTTCTGTAACTATTTATAAACAAAATTTTCTCCAGCACACCAGGAAACTGCATATTTAATGAAAAATTTAGCTCTTGATAATAAATTATAATTTTATGCCTTAAATTCAAAATTAGGAATGAAAGTAAACTTACCATTTTATGAATTTACCTCAACCTTTATCTATTTAAACCAATGTTTCCCAACTTTTTTGTGCCATGCTCCACTTACACCTTTCTAAAATTCTTATTCCCTCTAAGTTACAGAAGCATAATTTTTAACATTAAAAAATTGAATCCTTCACTTAAGAAATTTAAATGGTAAGTTTTAGGTAGAAATCATAAGTATCTTCAAGAACAATTGTTGAAGTAGTAAATAGAGCCTACTGTTGTTCTTTTTCCAAAATTTTTCTGAAAAGTTTAAAATAAATTAAAATCTGGATTAATATGGGCATTATGTTTCGCCTTCAAATATGCCTTAAAATGACCACGTTTCATTGATTCGTTAGTCAAGAATTGCTGGCATAAAAAACTAAAAGCCGCTCATTGTGGACAACAGGTATGAACCCAAATTTTAAATGTTCTTTTGAATATTGGCAAATTTTTTCTTGCTTTCACCACTCATTTTACTATGGGTTGAAAAAAATAAATATAAAATCTATTAGAAACTAAAGTATGTGTTAAACTTAATTTAATGGGGCATAGAGTAAACGTACTCTAAAAAATGCATATTTATTTAAATGTATGTAATACATTTACCACATTTTTTTTTTTTTTCTGCAAAATATTTTTTCCATTTAACAATTTTTTCAAGTAAATTATGCTTCTAAAAATAAAACAAGTAAGAATAAAATCAAATACTTTCCAATTATATCTGTACAATGTATTTTTTAAATCAATTTGACTTTTACAACAGTTGTTTTACGGTCACCTATTTCAAATTGACACCAACTGAATGCTGCGAAACACTGTAGAAGTTGTGATGGCCATTTGGAAACAAACAGCTCCATTGTTTAGCGAGACATCAAAAACCTAGTTGATATTTTGGTCTTTTCAAGCAAATTTATAATAATTATTGGCTGCAATTATTTAAGAATTTACTTTTTTCTTTCAATTTTGGTACTGAAATCTAGCATTGCATTTAAATGGGCCTGAGCAAAAAAAAGTTAAACTTGTGATGAATCAATTTTGTTGTTGTTGGGAAACACTGATTTAGATTCTCTTGTCAGAAGTTATGCAGTAGATGTAATGATACACATGAAATGGATAGTATTTAATTTTATGTTTGGATAAAACAAATAAAATTGATTGTCTCATGACAATAAAATAACGTAAGATAGTATTGCCCAAATGTTTAACTATTTTAATCGAAGTTATTATGTCCACAGTTTTTTATCATTCTTTAATATTTAAAATTGTGTTAAGATAAAGTTAAATGGGGTAAATTAGGAGACTATGTTAGCCCAATCAAGTAATATTTTAAAAATCAAAACTTGCAAAGCATAAACAGTATAGTTAAAATAACTAGTTTTTTTATGTAAGTTGATCAGAATCATATTAAATAAAAGTAAAATGTATTTTTGATTAAATATTTCTTAGACATGGTAATCAATTCCAAAATTTATACATAATTTATCTTTGTAAATAATAAAATTGAGTCTTTTTTTTTTAAAAAAAAATAGTTGTGTAAAAGAAATTAATATTTCTGAAAGAAAAAAAATAACAATATATTTTAAAAGTTTTAATTTATAATGCAAATTAATAATTTTATAAAATTGTGTAACATGATTAATAAGTGTTTTAATTAAAAAATTTCAACACTTCCAATTTTAAGTGACACTTTTGATTCCTAAATAAAATGTATTATTATTATTATTATTAATAGTTTTAGTTGTAGTAGTAACCGAATATTTTTAAGAGATCCTTTTAATTTCATGTTCTTAATTTGAATTATATATAATATTCTTAAAGAAGATTAATTGTAAAATACAACTGAAATATGCACTGGAAAAAAGACACCTGATTATTTTGTTGCTTATTAAAAGAATTTAAATTGATATTTTGTTTTAAAAAATTAACATTTGCTATATCCGTGGTGCATACTATCAAAAAAAAAAATTTATAGTTGTTTTAGTCAGAAAAATCTAGTGCAGTTTTTGATATTAACACTTGCAACAAACAAATTTTGTGTATTAATGTTGTATGATTATTTAAACTGTTTGATTTATTTTTGATTATTCAGATCTTTTTTGTTTATTAGGATGTTAAAAAAATTGTATAAGGGTGCATGGTTGATGTACTTATTTTATTATATTTATTTTGTGTAAATAATATTATTGCTATGTTATCCATATTTTTTGGCTGTATGTTTATGAGTTGTTCTTGGCTTTTTTCTCCCTTTTTTGCACCCTGTCTCATCTGTTCAGCCATAACTATCGGCCGCCTTGGTTATGTATGTCCTGCGGATGTCGCCCCTATGTTACAGCAGTTTATTCGCCCCTGGTGTGTAAATGGTCTTATTTTTTTATTTATTCTTTTGAAGTAGTATTATTTCTCTAAAATGTTTTCTTTTATAGTAATGTAAAATTTATAGAGTCCTGGTAAAAACACTTTTTAAATGCAAATTTTATGAACTTCAAAATTTTAAAGTATTTCATTATAGAATTTTTTTTTTGAACCAATTAATTTACGATATGATTATTTAATTTTTTTTTTCACAAAACACCAGTGGCTTTGAAGTTGCACAACTTTTTTCCCCCTTCAAATTATAAAATCTCAATCGGGTGACATATTGGTTGCTTTATAATAAACATATTTGCTATGTAAAACGACAATCTTTTTCTATACTTAAGTATACTTAATCTATGAAATCAATAAAATACCTAAATGGGATAAAATAATTTTAAATGCATGAATTACTTCCAATAAATAGAAGGAAATTTTTTTATTCATCATCCAGTTTTTATTTACATATTTTACTTTTCAGTATAGCTAATGTTAGATCATGTTCCACAAGATTAGAAAAATTTAAATAGCATATGTACCGCATGATGTCCTAAGATAACAATTTATTGTGAATTGTATGAGTTAACTTTTGTGTTATTGTTTTTTAAAAATCATAGTTATGTTGAACTACATAGTATTCAGGCTCCTTTTTCATAAATTTGAAAAATATTTTTCCTATTAGCTCTCACAAGCAAATAAAAAAATATTTATTAAATTCAAAAAATGAAATTATATATTATGCTTAAATTCTAAAGCTTATTACTTAAAATTTGATAATTTTTGAGTTTCAGTATTTTAATAAAAAAAAAAATAAAAAAAAAAGGAAACATCATAAGTGTTATCTTGTGATTTGAAATTTGACTAAATGATTTCAAAATATAACAAAGAGTTAAATAATAATTATATATACTCAGTTTTCATAACTTATTGTAAAACTAAACATGATATTCAATTTTCATTATTCAGTTCTTATTAAGTAATGATTATTTTATTTTGATAAATAAACTAAATAGCTAAGACATTAAGATTAAACATACATAATATGTCATTCATCACTTAGTATATGAATTATTTCATCTGTTTAAGTTGAGGTTTTTTAACATGAGAAGTTTTCTTGTGTGTACAACGTGCACACGATGCAATTGCCGCATAAAATAAGCTATTTAATTTTTAGTTATTTTACTGGGACTCTATAAAACATTATCAGTTTCTTTATTTTTAACATTTTTAGTTTTTGTAATTTATATTTTTGCTGTGTCTTGTCTTAAAATATGCATTTTTATTACTAGCCATTTCATTTTTTAATAGCAAATTTACTTTATGAATTGATTTTTTTATTTTTGATATCTTGATTTTTCCTAAGTATAACTGGTAATGTGAAACAATGATAAAATCCGTAGAAATTTGTACTTCGAAAATACTAAGGGTAAATGAAACTTCTTATTTTTTAAATTTTATTTTGTATTAAAATCAAAGATTTAAAATTTGCGAAATCAGAGGTGAAAAATATTTTTTCTGATATTTAATATTATAAAAAAATAAAAACTCTTAATTTTTTTGAATTTAATTTTTCTTTAAAGATTTTTATTATAAAATATATATTTAAAAATTCTATGTTGATTACTGATTCTTTTAACAGTTATCCGTAGAAACAAATTGTGTTGCAAAAATATTGCATGGATTGTATTTTGGAATTAATTGAAATTATTGCATGACTTTAAGCACTTTTAATCTTATTAACTCAGAATGTTTCTTGTAATTTATTGTTTTAAGTTAATTTTAAGTTTTTTGTTAATTTTGTCCTAAGATATATATATATATATTGTGTAATTAGCTTAAGTACTTCCACAATGTAGAGAAATAAAATATTTTTTAACTTAAAATATAGTTTGTATGTAAATAACAGCATTATTTCTGTGCTAAGCAATCATGATTGTGTATGACAAAAATAGTTGATAAGAATGCGTGTTTATCTTATTTTGATGATGTTTCAAAATTATAAATTTCAAATTTTCTTTTTAAAAATCTGAGAAAGAATTTATAAAAGATAAGTTTTTAAATGTAATTGGAAATTTTTTTCAGAATTTAATGTTTTAATACATTAATTCATTGATAGAGATAAGAGGTGGTAATATTATTAACTAATCTAATAAAATAAATTAATTTAAAACTTTTGATGTTATGAAAAAAGTAAAGTTTGAAATTATTTTGTGTGATAAGATTTGATTCTTAAACTTAGTATAAGAAATAATAATGAAAATAGTTAAATTGTAATTTCAATGTTTATAAATTATTAAAGGTTGTGATTATGATTAAAACAAATTATGTGTTTTTCTATGATACATTGGTATTGTGTGATTAAACATTGTTATTAAATATTGGGAAAATAGTGATTTCTTGAGGGGATTTTGCTTTTTTTATTAAGTGGGCAATTTGAAGTAGTATTTATGTTTACAAAATATTGTAATTTCAGAAGTGTTAGCTAATATACATTGTTTCTGTTCTTAAATTATTTAAATGCATAATATTTACTTAATTACATTGTTTATAATTTTGCTTGTCAGAATGTGTATGTTTATATAGTACAAATTGTTATTTTAAAAATGTGTACTCTTATAATGAATCAATTAGCTCTCATGTGCAATAAATGACCGTTCAGTGACAAATTTATATTGAATCTCATATTCAGTAGCAGTATTTGTTGGTATATAAAAATTTTTGATTCTTTTAAATAGCTTTGACTGAAATTGATATAATTAAGATGCTTTATGCTATGCTAATGATCAAGGTTTGTCGACCTCATTTAAAAATTATTGTGAGAACATAATGGCTGACTTCAGTATATCAAGTTATGTAGTATGGTTTTGACTTCAAAAGAAGTTTTTGTGAAGCAAATCCAGTTCTGCACTTAAAAAGTTATAAATAAGTCAGGGTTTAATAAATGATGGATGTATGAGTTTTTATTGGCAGTCATATCAACTCGAAGTTTTATTTACTTACCTCTTAAACTTGCATAATAATGGATTTGTAAATTCACGGATTTTATCAATGTATCATCAGATGCATTATTTCAAAACAATGTTGTCCAGTCTTTGACTCCATGTGCTAATTTTTCAGGTTTCCTGCATTTTCTCCCCCTTCCCATTCCCTAGTATATTCTTATTTCACCAGCTTTGAACAAAATTATAACTGCCCAGTTATATATTATCAGGAAAGTAAAAGTGCATTACCAAGTTTGGCCAGTTGGTGACAAATTATTAAAATTGTTATTGGAAGTGTTTCATTAATACTTGTCACTTAACCACAACTTGTATGATGTAATATTTTTAACAGTAAACAATTATCAATAGAAATATTGGAAATTTCACCATCAAATTAAAAATTATTATTTGTTCATCAAATCATTATTTGTGCATCAGTTATATTTTAGAAATTCATTGAAATTATTTTTTGTATCCAAAAATATTGAAGATAGAAATGGTGTTTTTAAGGGAGTTAAATGTAACAAAATAAAGAAAACATTTATGAAATTTAAATTTCTTTAAAATTTATAATACAAAAGAAATCTGTGAAGTAGATCTCATCATATATCAGTGGACATAAATTGAGTCTTTTAATTACATTGTCAAAATTAAAATAAAATTTCCATGTTAGAAAAATTTTTTTAAACATTTATCAAGTAAAAACATGTTAAGTGTGGTTTTTAAAAATTCATAATAAAAAGCTATCAGACAAGCCTGGGAATGGTAATCAAAGATTTTTTAATGACACCAAACTTTTACTAAATTTGTGCTACCCTACAGAAGATAAAAAACCAAAGCATAAGATTAAATCCATCACTTAAATATAATTATGTGACTTTTTTAATAATACAGTACATGCACATTTTAATGAACTTGAAGGGACCTGTAAAAACATATGTATAAAATGGAATAATAATGCATTAGAGTATTAAGATTTTTTTACAAAACTTTTTTATAAATAAAATACTATTAAAAAAATTATTAAGAATGCACTGTAAACGCATGCAAAATACATTTCTAACTGGAAAACTACTTATTTTCACTTCATTGCTGAAAAATCGGGCCGGTCATTTATTAGCATATATTTTTCCATTTCTTACAGTGTATAAAAGGATTTCGTTGTCACATTAAATACTTAAGTTCTGTTTACTATTCAGCTGCTTGTTTTGTAGGCACTTTTTGCACTACATCAGTTTTTTCTTGTTCGGTATCTGAGAGCTCTTTTCTGTTCCTACTCATTATATTAAAAAAAATTACTTCTATATATATCACGTCAGTCTTTTTTAATTTCTTGAGAAAAATTTCAGGCAGCAAATCAGCTTTTCATTTTAGGTCATGCATGGAGGACTCATCTTCGTTCATCATTAAATAAATTACCTTAGCGTTCTTAAATTATGATGTGTTCTTTATAGCTTGAATATTGAAATGCCCTCGATATTATCTTTTCTTCAACATCATTCCAAGTATTGATTGACAAATGCATTGATTCTAAATGGTCAATTTTATAAGCCTGCTTAAACTCCAAGTTTATAAGCACTTTGCTAAAATTACCCTTCAATATTTGCTTTTAAAACTGTTGATTGTGTCCTGATCCATGTTCTGTTCAAAGTTAAATTAGAAGGGAGAAGTTTCACATGTATTGATTCTAGATCTGGATCTTCAATGTTAGATCAGTGCGATTATTCAAAATTAGAACTTTGATTCTAAAACATCAATCTAAGTCTCAGCTGATTTTTATATAATGCTTCCCAGTCATATTTAAGCTTTAATGTTAACTTGATATGCTGGTGATAGTTTTTAAATATATTTTAAACATCTAGGCATTCAATAGTTTCCAATGAATAGCAGTGCCAGTTTTTCTGTTCCATTCATGTTGGCTATGACGAACACTATTATTCTTTGCATTGCTATTTAACCTCATTATGTTTTTTGGCCTAAATCTTAAAATGACTTCTATATTGAAAACATTCAGTAAGTCTTATTGGGAAAGTAGGATTCAGTGTTGTTTTTCATTCAAATTCCACAATTTTATTTGCAGTGCCACTTTTTTCACACAATTTTCTAATGTCCAATGTCTAGTTTTAAATTTTTTAAGCAAAGATGTTGGATTTTTCTTTAATAACATTGCTACTGGTTTTGTGCAGTTCCTGAAAACTTTTTTAATTTTGATTTATTTACTTTTTATTAGAAAAAATATTTTCTGAAATTTTCAATGTAATTGTTCAAAAACCAAATTAAGCTTTAGTTTCTTACCCCTAGCTAAGCCGATGTGTTTATTGCCCAGTGGCTATACTTAAGCCTTTCCAAAGTATGCTATCATTAAAGCTAGACCCATGACTTTGTAATGCAATAGAAAGTTTTTGGTATTGTTTAAATGGAATTGCATATTTCAAAAAGGAGATTATCTGGAGACAGAATATTGCTTGGAATGGAGTTGTTCTAGGTGTTGCAGTTATTAGTTTCTTTATGAGCAATTTAACTTTTTATTCTTTCACATTCATTACAGTGTGTTCTACAAACCTTTTATTTTTCTCTGAAATATTTTTTACGGTGAAGATAGTTAGCTGAATGACTATTTTCCTTCATCTTCGTGATCAGAAATGTCAACATGTCATTACATCAAAATGACATTTGAGTTTTATATTTTCTTTTTATGTTTTATGAAAGTAAGCAATAAGAATGTAAAGTGTACTTCTTTTCTTTGATGTATCGCATAAAAGCATGTGCTTGTGTAAAAACTGGTATCGCTGGGAGGCCAATCCAATAAATTTTCATCTGCAGGTATGGGGCAGCATTATCAATGTTAGATTATATTCATTACTCTTGGCTAAAATAAAGATTTAGTTCAGCCACAATAACTTCATGATGATTCAGTTTAGTCAGGATTGGATGTACTATTTAAATTTATGTTTGTGAAGTGAAAAGTATTCACCAATAAGGTAGTCAACTGTTACGATGGGACAATTTCAATAGATTTTTTTTATTTATTTCTGTCTTATATTGTATTAAATTTACTGAATATTAATATGAAAATATAAAATTTTTTGTACTTATAAAATGCTGGAGTCCAACATTGAAAATGCAACACTAGGAAAAAATTGCCATAAAGTGTCTGAACTTGGCAAACAGGCAGGCACCAACAAATAGTTATCTGTATTTTGAAATGATAGGTATAATACTGAATGAGAACAAGGTCAAGTCGGTAGTTTATAGGACCACTATGGACACCAATATATGAAGCAACACGTCTAGGCACAAATCATTGATAGTATGAATGGCATCCTGAAGAATGGTTCTCCATTCCCTGTCAACTATTTGCAAAAGTGCGTCTTCTGATTGAGGCAGTGGAGAGGTCTGCAAATTGTGTCCAATCATAATCCAAATGTGTGTGCTTGGTGAGAAATTTGGTGAGCATGATGGCTAGGAAGCATCTGTTTACCTTGCAGGGGAAGGCATATAGGCTGATTTGAGTAATGTGCGGTTTTGCATTTGGCAGCCCTTGAAAGTAAGGGAATTTCACCAGCTGCAGCACATCATCCATATAATGTTCTGCTGTCATAGTACCATGAATACAAACTAGGGTTGGCCTGGAATTGTACACAATGATATTCCACACTTACTGCAGTACTGGACCTGTCTCTTCATCAATGTCACATTCGTATTTGACAAATATCATTGAAGAAATAGAAGCATAAAGGCGATCCTGTGCCACACCATCGTCCACATCACTCTAATTTGGTGTCATTTTAGGCAATGGTGTCTGCTATGGGGTCAGTGCCAATCTTAATAAATGTCATGAGTGCAGACCACTGGCAACCAATTGACTGATAATAGTTTTGCACAATATGGGAGCATCTAGGGTGTCTTGTGCATGCTGCAGAATTTCAGTGGACATTCTTTACAATACCACCATCACTTCCTATTGGATTTGCTGATCGATCCACAAATGCTGACTTCACTCTGGCTGCTCTGGCACCCTGCAAATGTTCTACATTTCTTTGTTCCTGATGTACTGCAAACACATCCTAGTGTTTCTCGCTAATGATTTTCTGTAAGGAATAACATACCCTTCTCAGTCTGATCGCTGTGCTCCTCGCACACTCCTCTGTCTTTTGAAACTGACTTCATTGATGATGGCCTGTCATCCTCTGCAATTACAGGTGTCCTTTGAATGTTCCAATAATTATTTTCCAAGTCATTATGACATGAATATTGCCCACTCTGCCGATTCCTCACCTTGTATCTTATCCTATGTGTGCTGGAGTGCTGAGCATTTCACTTTGCTTATATAACTCAATATGGTGCATCTACCCTGAAATTTGCATTATTTTCTGGGTGCTCCTTCTTGGTATTGAATTTTCGATTTCGGGCATCGTGTAATTTCCATTCTTATGAAAATTGTATATAATTTCAATAAAAAAGGAATTTGTTTGTAAAGAAATTGAAAGTTTAAATAAATTATTTAACATGAATGGTGGAAAGCCTCTTTTCAATAATCCATAGACTCTGGAAAACCCATAGAAATTTTACATGTTTCGGAGAAAAGAATTTTGCTATTTTTTGTATGAGTTTAAATCATTACAGCCATCTGTTAAATTTCAAGATTGTATTGATGAAAATTTTGATTATATTGAAGAATACATTTTATTTTTAACTTTTAAATGGACAAAATTATTAACACATTAAAAGTAGTTAGTCAAAAACAAGTTGAACTAAAGTGTTTTGTAAACAAAAATTTGATTGTAGAAAATTTAAATAATCAATTGTGGCTAATCATTGATGACTACATCAAAAACATAGGTGTGAATAATATAGTAGTTAGCAAAGGCCTGTTTAGTTTTACTGTTGTTGGTCACAGAGGATGGAAAATTTTAAATTATATTGAAAAATAAAGGAAAACAGTAGATATCAAAAGGAAAACAAAAAACACTAAGAAATTAATATATGATAATAAAGTGACATATATGAACTTGAAAAATCTACAATAGGAATTTAAGAAAGATGAAAATAAATTGTAAATTAACATTAATTGCCTGTGTCACTGTGGTGCTTCATAGAGGAGACAGTTATTACTCTGTAATACTACAACAAAAGCTTTAAAGGTGGAGCATTAGCATTTTATTGCTAGCAATATTGTGCAAGTATAAATAACCAAAAAATATGAAAATATTGAATGATTAAAGAAGTAGAAAAGAGAGGAGAGCCTAGAATATGAGATGAGTGTGAAATTGTATAATTTTAAAACAACTTGAAAGTAAACAAAAACAAAATTTAGTATATATTTTATTAAATAGAAATTAGGAAAAAGTCATCCAAAATTTTTATCTAATAGTTGTATTTATTTTGATCGAATATTTTTATATTGAAAAAGAGGTGTTATACACATTGCAATACTTAGTATTTTAAATAAAAATGTTTTAGAAGATGCTTAAAAATCTATAATTATCCATTGTATTATACAATGAATAATTCAGTAATGTAAAGAATCTTGATTATTTAAATAAAATTTTTCTTTTATAGATATAAATTCATTTTATACTTTTTATGTAGTCATTAAATATATTTGAGTCAAATTCTTATTAATTTTTAAATTTATTTCTATTATTTACAAATATAATTGGAAAATGTTGCATATACATAATTTTATGCATATTTGGTTGAGAACAATTTTTAATTTGACTTTTAATAAACTCCTTAAAAGTCCTAGAATATAATTTTTGCAAATCTGTGCAAACCCTGTTACCATCAGCAATCCTCTCATTATTCCCAGCCAGACAAGCAAAAGCTTTTTCCTATTTGGGATATTTTGCTTCACTAAAATATTTTCAAGGAGGAACACTCTTTGCTGGTACTGGTGCCTTATTCTATTTTTAAAATTGTCAAGGGTCTGTTTTCTTTAAAATTCCATACCTTTTGAAAATTTTGTCTTAATATTTTTTGACCTTCTTTTAGAATTTATTTCAACTGATAAACTTTTGTTTCTTAAAGTATGGCAAATCATTAAAGAAAATTATTCTATCTCCCTCTTTCTACTAATGAAGCTGCATAAATTAAGTTATTCAATTGATGGTTCACATTAAGATGAGTTGTTCAAATGATTCCAACTCCTAGGCAACAGTTCAAACTTTTAGTTCCTCCCTTTCTATGTTCTTGCATCTTTTTAAGAGTCTACTTTAACTTCAGTTTTTCTTATCAAATATCTGTGTTCGCACAATGAAATCCATGCACATGTTGTTTTGCTGTTCAAAATTTAAATAAATTTCTTGGACATTATGTATAAGGAAATCAAATAAATATTTGTCAGTAATGTTTTGCGTGTAAAAATAAAAAATGGAAAAGAAAACTATTTGTATGAAATAGGAGTTAAAGTTATCAGTTTGTCTATGATGTCAGGGTATGGACTAACCACTAGTCTGTAAATAAAAAGGCTGGATATATAATCTTAAAAACATTTCTGCCCTTAATTTTAAGTATTGAATTAACTTAAAAGATTTCTGGTATGTTTGAACTCATACATGTATATAAAAAGTAGTAAATATAATTATATAAATACATCCCTTTTTTAAAAAATTTAAAATCCTTTTAAACTAATCATTTATAGAATCTTCATTTTTGTTTCTTTGCTTTCAAAATTAGTGATATTAAAAAATAATAAATAACAAATGTTTTGCAAATTTTTGCATGGATTAAAAGCTGTTGCATATCATGAAAAATCACCCATTCTTGCACATTCTTTAGCTTAATTAGTAACTATGAAATCAAATAGTATTTTTCTTTTCTTTTAATTTATAATAAATGTTAGTTTTTAGAATATATGAATAAAATTAAATCATGGTTAAAGTAAGATATTTTTGCTGCTGTTTACATAAATTTGCTTTTTCTGTCAATATTTACCATCTTAAGTTAGAATTAGTGCTAAAATTTTCAGTGTATGGCTGTTTTTTTATATTTCCCCCCTATAATTTAAAAAAATACTAAGTTGAGAATATTTTGATTGTTTCCTGAAGTTGAGAATATTTTGATTGTTTCCTGTCACTAACTGGCCATCTGATTCATTTTACCTTTTGAATAAGAAATGTATCACAAAAATTGATTCATGAAATAAATTCAAAAAATGCAGTTTCTAGTATTTCAGTCATTCTGTTTTACCTTTTCCTTGCAACTATCCTCAATTGGATACCTTTCTTTAATTATCTCACCATTATGTGAAAAAATGGTTGATTTTTATATTTTACAAAATATTGCAATCCATTATTAAAATTTTTGAATGTTACTTGGTTTTTCATTCATAATTCTAATTATAGTCCATAGGTGAAACGTCAGGAGAGGGATATGTTGAAAATGTATACATGCAATGCCTGTACTGTTCTTACATAGTCATTGCTTTCTTAATATTTTTTATATATATTAAGTATATGTCAAAAAAGCATTTATAAACTAATTCAAATTATTATTTTGTTAAATTATACTATTTCACAGGTGTACATCATTACGTAATATAAGAGATAACGAGGAGAAAGATTCAGCTTTTCGTGGCATTTGCAGTATGATTAGTGTTAATCCTGGTGGTGTTGTTCAAGACTTTATTTTCTTCTGTGATGCTGTAGCTTCATGGGTGAATCCGAAACCTGATCTCAAACATATGTTCCATGAGGTAATTAGTGAAATGCTGTGCAGTAGATTTAATATACTTATTTTTTTATCATAATAAAACTTTTCCGGTATATTGGCCATAAATTATATTCAATGTTTATTTTATATTGTTAGATTAGGATTATTTTTTTATTTTTCAGATATTACATGGTTTCAAAAACCAAGTTGGTGAAGAAAATTGGACAAGGTTTTGTGAACAATTCCCTCCTCCTTTGAAAGAACGACTTAGTGCAAGTTATGGTGTATGAATATTGGTTAGTAAACTTTTATGTATATTTAATTATAAACCAAAAATAATGAACTTCATTAAGCAAATACTTTTAGCACATACAACAGTTGTTAATTATTACTTAAAATAACAAAAAATAACTTTATTATTAAAGTTTCATGAAGACTAAATTTTAGTGATAACTTAATTATGATTTAAGTGTTAAAATTTTTAAACTATTTTCCTTTTAATTGAATTGAATAAGAGTAATGCACTCTATTTGCTATTATAGGGCGAAATAATTGTATTTTTTTAAAAAAAAAATTTGTATTATAAAATGGGGTATTGTCAAAGAAAATAGCATTTATAATATGGAGTTTAGTTTAATTTTCCATAACATTAGAATTTTTATGTTTACTAATGTTTACTAATGTTTTTTTAATTACTAATGTTTTTTTGTTCTTAAATATGTATTCTCATGACTTGTATATAATGATGCAGCAAAATTTATAAAAGAGCTAAAATAAATAAACTTAATAGAATTCATTTTTTTCAAATTTAAAGAGTCTAGTAAAATGTTCTTACATAGAAAGTTAGTAAAACAAATATATAGTGCATTAGACTATTAAGATTTCTTATTTATTTTTATACACCTAACTGCTCTTTTCCTTTATAAAGGAATTACTGTTAGAGAAAGTATTTAGAATACACTGTAAGAAATATGTGCAAAATAAGATTCATACTGAAAAGCACTTTCATTTTGTTGATGAGAATTTGTGCAAACTAATCCAAGTATTGATTGACATATGCATTTTTTCTTAGAAAGTCAGTAACATAAAACTGTTCCACCTCTAAACCTGTAATCACTCTGCAAAAGTAACTTTTGATGATTGTTCTTGAAGCTGTTGATTATCCTTTGGTCCATGGGCCACAAAAGTTAGATTAAGGGGAAGAAACTTCACACCAATACTAATTACTCAAAATCACCTTTTGGGCTGTATTTTTCTAGATGGACATTTCTTATTCTCCTTGTTAGAAATTCTTCTGATTTTTTGATGATTTCTAAGAACTTATGTATGGTCACATTTTTATTTAAAAAATATTTAAGAGATATTGTAACATTATAATTTGTAATTTATTATTTTTTTAAAGTTATACTAAACATGTCAACATGTTTTTTTTCCCTCATTAATTTGGAGTGCTAAGCTGCATTATCTGAAATTATAAGAAAAAGTAAATTCTTGAAAAACTAACATTTTAACATAGCATGAGATTTTAAGTAAAATTATTTTAAAGCAATGAAAAACTAAAAAATATATCTTTGAATTTTCTCAGAACCTAAAAGTTGTTAATATTGTCATAATTTTAATTAATTTATGTACATAGACATCGTGTTATTGATTTTTTGTTATATTTTTTCAATTTAATATTTGAAAAGTCATTTGTCAAGTATCTGTTTCTCTCTCTCTCTCTCTCTCTCTCTCTTTTTTTTTTTTGGTCATTAATAAGTATTGAAAATGAAAAATGTGGTTTTTAACATCTTTTTTTGTTTTACTCTATAGGCTTCTTTTATTGGACAAGAATTTATCAAGGTTATTTTATGAATGCTCATTTCCATAAATTGCCAGTTTTATATTGTGCATTAAATTTCGAATTAATTTGTATTAAATGTTCATTTCAACTATGAGCATCACAATCCTGCTGCCAGATGATTGTTAAATTATGTATAAGGACTTCAAGAGAATGCTTTAACTGACCGAATGAAGCTTGTTGAAACTTAAAGTTTAAAATTTTTCAAGTCAACTTAATAAGTATAGACTTTTGTCAAGTGTAATATTTGTCCAGTGTTTTTTGGCTTTTACCAAGTAGAGTTAACAGAACAGATTGTATGAACTTGATTGTGTACAAAATACTCTTAGGAAACTGCTTCTTAGATGTATTGTTAACTTATTTATCTTTCTATTGTACATTCTTAAGATTAATGAAAAAAAAAATAATAATGCATTTTCAGTTTATTTAAAAGCAATTCATTACTTTTTCAAATGTGAACCTTATTTTTCTTTGCAGTATCTTGCATCCCCTTTGATGGCATTCTGATCAATTATGTATGTAAAAAATAGTTTAAGTATCTAATTAAAATATTTTGTAAAATTGTAAGCCCAATAACCTAAGGTTTTGTTTCTCTGTGTATTTTGTGTGTATATTTGTGAGAAATGTGAAGTGCCTTATTGTTATACCCCCTGCAACTTCCCACAAAATCTTGAGGAAAATTGGGATGGTGGGAGGGTTTTTTGGGGATCTGGGGAAACTCCAAAAATTATTTTTAAAAATCAAGAATCGTTAAAACAATCCAATGGCATTCAAACATCACTGTCATCATGAAATCTTAGGAGTACAAAAGTGATATTAGTCTTTCATTCGTCATTTGCTCTCATCATAAAAAATGTAATTGAAAATATCGCGTGATATAAAGCCAGTGTGGCAGCTTTTAAGCGAGCATAACTAACTTGTACTTATAATGTAAAGTAATTTAAATAAACGGACTGTAGGCGACTAGTGTTCCTACCATTAAGCGATAACTTGTATTATAGTGCGTTTTCTATTGCATTAAAGTCGCGTTTAAGAAACTCTAATGGAGAGATAAGCATGCTGCTGAGGTGTACTATGTTGTTTATAGTTGTTTTTTTAATTATTTGAATAACAATTTTTTGTCTTTTACTTATATTCCATTTTATATAGAATAATCAGTTTTTTTTTGTATACATACACTCCTAATCAGTGTATATAAACCATATTTTTTTATTAAATGTTTGTTAATGTTCAAAAGATTTTTAAGATAAGTGTTTGGGATTTTTCAATGTGTTTTCTCAGCAGCTGTGTGCTCTCTCCAATTGTTGACTTTTTGAAAATATATAGGGAATTTAAATGTCTTTTAAATGTAAGGAGTAAAAAAATAAATAATTAAAAAATGTGATATTACTCCGCGTTTATGTACTTTTAAATGTAACTAGATTTATACAAATGATAGGGCGCGTGTGGGAGGGCCATTATGGCGGGTTGGGTATTAATTCGGAATACTCTAAACTTAAGTGACCCTTCAGATTTTGATTTCGTGCATGTATGTGTGTTCTGCTTGCCTGAGTGAATGTACCTTGTCCTTGTAATTTACAGGTCTAATGGATCCAATTTTCATTTTTCTTATAGCTAATGACTTGTATTTGTATGTAATTATGATATCCATGCAAAATATTTCAGTTTAATTAAATATTCAATAACATTCTAAATCTATAAGAATTTTTTTATTATATAGTGTTCCTCTTTTAAAATGTTTATTTAGTTTTGTGTGTAATATCAATGCTTTTTGATCTTTTAAAAATTTCTTAAGGTTTAAAAAATTATGATTTTGCCATCTCTGATGTATAACATTTAATTGTATCATGTTTTTATTAATGTGGAAATAAAAATATTAGGAGTTTTCAACTATATTATCTAATCGTTTTCTTAATTCAGACTTGATGTACTACATTAAATTTCTTTATAAAAAAATATAATCAAATCAAGCTCTATCATGGTTTTATTTGTGTTAGAAACAACAATGGTTCTTTAATGTGTACATTACAAGATTGAAGAATTCTGATTTATTGAAATACATGTTTTAAAGCATGAATAAAACTCGTTAGAATCTCTTAAGTAGCAATTTGCCAAACAATGCTTTTAAAATTTACCTTATTACCACTGGCTTAAAATATGATGGATATAATTATAGATGAATTAAATTTCTTGCACAAACATAATTGTAAAATGTAATAAAGGTTGAAAGTTCTTATTTTATCAATTGGTTTTTTATGTTTGGCTTTTTTTGTATTGTTAAAACATGTTAATAAACCTTATTTGTTTAAAGTTTATTATGTATAAAGTGTCAGTCTTCAAGAAACTATTCTCTGATTTTTCCACTAGTTGTTGACATTAAACTTAATATTTATAATTTTCTGAAAATCATTTATGCATATTAGATTGGTCTCAATATTGTTGCTTGTAAGTTTTTTTTTGTCATTGGATACTACTTTACATTATTATTATTTTCCATAAAATTATTAAAGTATTTTAATGTATGTTTGACATGCAAATTATAAACTGTGATAGGAGATGCGTATATTTTTAACTGTTGCTTAAAAATTTTAAACTTTTGAGTTTATTCTGTATAAATTTTAGTGCATATCATCAAAATGTAAGGTAAGCAACAAATCTAATTTAATTATAAAATTATTCAATTGTAGTAATAAGAATTGAGATGTGTCTTACTTTGTCTTAGGCTTCTTTTATTAGATGGTATAAATGTGTACTTATAGAATATTGAAGGAAGTTCCTTAATTATACTTGTTATTAAATTATTCAGAATCGTTTGTTTTTGTGATTTTTTCTTTTTGGTGCAATTGTTTTAAGTCATAATTTAACTTAGATGAACATATTATGTTATGTTATCCACCCTTATGTATAGAATCGCCTATTATTTTTATATTTTTTTAAGACTGTGATTTTTCGTAATATGTTAAATTATTTGTTAATTATTTTTTTTAAGTCAACATAAATTTTTTTTTTTCACGTTTTGACTTCAGCAATGGAGAAATTAACGTAGAATGATTTATCAGCTTTTTCTTTTTTTTTATACGGTGCCAAAGTTAATTGCACAAGATTTATATCATATTTATACAGTATAAGGTTGGAAATCTTCAATTTTTTCAATGCAAGTAAAATAGCTTGATTTGTTAAAGGAAATATTAGTATAAATTTCCAATATTTAGTTCCTAGTCAAATTTTCTTAACTGCCACTTGCCTCTGTTAAAGTCAGTGTAAATTTATTTTGCTGATCAGCATCAATGTTTGTAGCTTCTGTAATATCACTGTTAGTTTATAGATTGTGTGGGTTCCCTTTTCAGAAAATTCCATTTTTAATATTAAAAAAAATTGTGATATTTAATGAATCTTTTTATATAAATTAGAGTAATTTTTTTTATAATATTGAAAGTAAATATTTTATTTAAATATCTTGTGAAAAAAGTACAAAAAGTCTTAAAATCTAAATTGTACTAGTGTATTTGCTATTGCTCAATGAATATTTTGTGTCTGGGAACCCTATAGATATATACTGTAATGTTTCTATGTAATATCTTTTGTTAATTATGCAATACCTCATTCCAAAGTTACTACACATGAAATTGATGTCACATCTTTCCTTGTAAAACAATTTTATATGTGCCATTTCATCTGGACACGCTTATCTACATAAATACAGTACTTGTTCTTTTATGCTAAATAAATTTGGTGCATGAGGATTGTGTATGGTGTTTCTTAAATTCTAATGTGTACATATTTTTCAATTGGACAAGCATTTTTTAACTTGGCAAAATCCTGTTTGTTGAAGAGAATAATTTGAGCATTTTAATTTTTTCTAATATAATCTTAACAATAATTGCATTTCGTAAAAAATCTATGAATGCAGCTATTCTTTAACTGATAAGCATCATAAAACTAGAATAATCTTTTTGTAACTTCATTTGTGTAATTTCTTTCTTGTGAGCTTTTTTAATTAATCACAATTGCAATAAAAGTTTGATGTAATCAGGTGATTTAATAACAATATTGTGTGGGAATTGCTTGTTCTCGAGACTTGTAAATTTATCTGTATTAAAATTTTAAAAATTCAAACCATTTGTTCAAACATTAGACTTGGATTTCATTTAAATAATAATTCAAATTAAGTAAATTTACTTTACAGTTTCACTATTTAAAACTTGTTATGCATAAATATTTTATTTTAAAAACAAGTTTTCAAACTTGTGTAATTAAATTATCATAAACTTTGATAATATTTAAATTTCATTCCAAACATAACTTGATTTCAAATAGATTATAAAATTATCTTTGGCATGTCGTGAGACTAGAATTAAATAGGGTTGAGTTGAATTTTTATCATCCTTTCCATGCAATGCCAATTTTACCATAAATATTAGGCACATTTTGAAATATTTAAAATAGCTTTTTCATATGTCCAATTATTAAAATGTAAATGTACTTCCTTCCACGATCCTGACATAGCTAAATGCTATTCAAAACTAACCCTAACTAGGATCGCCAAAAATATTCTGAGTCATTGCAAATCAGTGTTTAAATAGTAACACTGATATCAGCTTTCCTATAAACACACGTCTATGATTGCATAATAAATGAATAGCTAGTGCTACAATGGACACCAATATCATAAATTGGCTTCAGAATCCTGAAAAGTATCTTCATATAGGTGCAGTTAGCTGTGAATAAGGTTTTTACTACATATGCTGCTCAATATAACACGAGCAAAAAACTCAGATGTGTTTCTCGTTTAAATAGATACAATTTCATATAAAAAAATTTTTCTTAAACTTTATTCTACCTATAAAGTAATTTATGTTATATTATTGAGTGTCTATAGAAATCTTAATGTTTCTAACGACCAACGTTTCAAATAAGCTTGAGATCAAAAATTTCGTGATTGAAATATTTCAATTCATTCATATGTATTGATCATTACCTTGTTTAAACCAAGCACTTGATGATAGTGGCAAAATTGTGAAATGTAGAAAAATCTTTATTCCATAGTTCCAAACTTGAAACTTCTTTTCTAATTAATGAATGTGATTGGTTTGCTATGTATAATGGCATAGTATCGGCATGCTATATGAAATTAAAATAAAATTTAAAAAGGAAAACGTTTCGTTTATATTTGTTTCTAAAATAACTTTGCAATCCTACCTTTAAGTGGAAGCAATTTGATAATGTCTTTGTTAGTAGGCTAATAAGTTTAGTGAATTATTCTTCCAAATGTATCTTTGCGAATATATTAGAAATTAATTCATTCACATCCTTTCCATTCTAATTTGTAAACTTGTTTATTTGAAAGTGTGTTGTTTAATACATGTTATTAAATAAATTTTTAAATGAATACGCATGAAATTGGAGAGTATTATTTAAAAGTAAAATGTTAAATAAAAAATCTATTATTTTATAAATTCTTGTAAAAATTATAAATGTTATTTTATAAATACAACATGTTAGTTTGTAATTAATATATATATAGCAAACTTACAAAACTCTAATTTAGCGGAATTTAACTATTAGTTGAGTATGATTTTTTTAAAAAGTCCTTTTAATTTTTCTGATACAATATATTAATTCAGAAACAATATACTTCTAAACAAAAATCTTATTGTACTGGATTTTTTTTTACAGATTCTTTGTAAGAGCCTTTAAAATTGTGGTGTTATCTCAGAAATGTGTTATTTGTGTTCGTGTGACTGCACAAACAGCATTGAAATCAATATAATCGTAAAAAAACATCGTTGAATGGATCTTAATTTTCGCTTTGGATATATATTTTTGTTTATGAATATATCCTAAATAATTTATTTTTATTAAAATAGAAGCTTAAAATTAGTATTTTTAAGCTATACTTTATAATAGATAACATCTATGAATCAATAATTCCTATATTTTCTGTACCTACGAAGAAACTGAAGAATTTTCTTAGAAATTTTGTTATACTTTGTATATAATATGAAGGATTTAATTACTTAATGCATACTTGTGCAATTTTAAAATATCAGGAACCTAAAAATTTTGATTTTTAAAAGGTGTATCTAATATTTTCTGTCTTTAGAAATAAGCTTAAAAATTAACATTTATAAAGAACTTTTTTTTTTTCAAAATTTTGACAATTTTACGTGACAGCTTACTATATCCACATAAATGCTTGTCATGTATGATGTGATTAACCAATAGGTTTTTTTTTCATCGATCAGTTTTTTTCTTCCTGCATTTGAAAATCCTACAATGATTGGTGCTTGACCAGATGCAGCATGATTGAATTTATAAAATGTTTCTAATCAAATTGAATAAGCTATTTTTTTACACTTTGATTTAGATTAGAATTCGTCAGTTGTCTAGTCCAGGAATTTACTGTTTTTAATATAAAACTTAAAGGTCTTTTAACATAAAAGAAAACATATTTTTCTCCAGATATTTTTTAGCATCTTTCACAATTGTCTCAATGGCAGCTCTTATCTACTCACCAAATTGTCTCTTGGGAATAGAACTTTATATTTACTTATATATATATAATATCGAGTTATTACAGAGAAAAAAATCATGATAATGTTAGATAAATATGAAATTGAACTAATTTCCACAAACCATTTTTGGAGTAATGTTATTAACATGACAGTGAAGAGGTCTTCTGGGTATCTGTTTTATCTGAAGGAACACAAAATTAACAAACATCAAAGTATGCGTCTCCAATGACAAGTCCAGTCCTCCTGCATAGAAAAATCTAATAATTTTATCAATCGCCCCATATATCAATTACCTAGGCAGTTTTTATCATACTTTCCAGAAACATGGTTGATTAATAGGGCCTATATTTGCTTAATACACATTTTAAACTTTTTTATGTTCAGGTTTCCTTTGTCTCTTAGCACAAATAGCAAAAATGAATAACAAGACTGAAGGAATTTCTAAGACTCTCTTGGAGATTAAATTTAATAAAATTGTCCAGGTTCTTTGTGTGTAATGTGTTTCAAATTATGGTAATTTGTTTCAGATTACTACAAATTTAAGAAAAAACTAATTTCCAAAAATTTTCTTTTACAGTTTTGAACATTTGAAAAAAGATTAATTCAAAGCGCGATTTTTTTAAAGGTTTTATTTTCTATTAAAAAATGGAAACTAGAAAATACATTACCATATTTATTCAAAGAAAGATTTTTTTCACTTTAAGGACTTCATTTTTAGTTAACAAATTTTGTGTATCAAAAGGAAATGGAAAATTATATTACGATATACTATTAAGCATACATGTTAATTATTCAGATTTTAAAATACAACTTCTTTTAAAAAGGATTACATTACTAAGTTTAACTGCCGCAGAAAAGACAATGCAGAAATAACTAATCAAAAGATACACATATAAAACTGAAGTTCATGATGAACATGAATGTCATATATCATCTTATTAAAAAGAAAATTATATGTATTCATTTTTTTTCAATGAGTTTCATATTGCCATGAAAAGCAACATAATACGATAGTTATATAACTCACTATTCTCCTACAGTTCGCTTATAATCGAAATGAATTTATGGTACTCTAAACCTATAGGGGAGGCATTAGTTTTGCCCATGAAAAAACAAGATTAATCAAAATTGATCGCAAAAATAAATACCGAGCGTCAAAGGTCGGACATTTAGTGATATGAATCGTGCTATGGCATTGAATCTAGTTAAAGTTTGAACTTCATCAATTATATTCTTATTGAAGGCTTCGTGATCAGTCTGCCATAATCTTGGCTTTTACAAGTTGTATTATACTGTGTGTGTGGGTTTCCACGATTATTTTAACGATATTTACATATTTTAAAATTACCAACACTAAACTGTAATTGAATTAGTTTTTTTTTTTTTTTTACATGTAAATAGCTTCAGACTTAAAATCATCTAATTTTGTTATAGTATGAAAAGTGCTATATTTTTTTTAAAAAACAAAAACCTTTATTTCCTTTAGTATAGAAAGATTTTAATGTGACACTAAATTGAATTACATATGGTTCATTATCTTAGAGGCAATGTGAATAATCTAAGGCTATTACAAACATCAATAAAATCTACACACACACAGCAATACATACCTACATAGCATATTTGCTAAATTAAAAATAGAAACTGGAGATACATTAATGGAAATAGGGTGGAATGGGAAAAACTTCTGAAGAAAGCAGTGGTCCAGAAAGGACTGTCCAACCAATCTTGATGATCGAGTATTCCCGATTCGTATATTAAAGAGTGCGTGCAGATTTCCAAGACTCAAATCGAAAACTTCCAGGAAGTATCAACATTCATGTTATAAATAATTTTTCATTTAAAAAATTCCTTACATAATCAAATATGCATATAATTTCAATTATATTTGTAAATAATATAAATAAATAATTGCAAAAGTTAAATAAGAATTTTTTTTTTATTAAAGTTAGAATTATATTTAATGATTATTTAAAAATTCTTTGATGAATTTACAGCTATAACAGAAAAAAATTATTTAAGTAATCAATATTCTCTACTGGATTATACATTGTATAAAATAATGGGCAAGTTTAAGAGTTTTTAAACACATTTTCTGAGCATTTATTAAGTATTTCTCACACAATATGTATATAACAACCTCTTTTCCAATATGATGACTTTCCAGGATAAGTTTTCTCATAGTTATTATTTAATAAAAGCAACTATATTTTTCTTTTGTTTACTTTAAACCCTAAAACACTGGGCATTGTGTGAAAAGAAACTTTGCACCAGTCAAATGATTTGTTTCAGCCTTTATTTTATTGATAAACAAATTTATCTCGATTCACTGAAATTATTCACAATTTTCACCAAGGATAATATAGAAAGAATATTTTACACCAAAAATTTTATATTTAAATATTAATAATCAGCCAATTTTATACAATATTTAAAAAAAAATAGAAAAAGAATCAATTAAAATCGCTCATTATACTGCACATGACAATCTTGTTTATTATTTCACTTCACTTCATACACATAAATCTAAATACTACATATGGCCCTGACTAAACTGGATTATCATGAAATTGTGACTGAACTGCAATTTTATTTTAATCAACAGTTATTTGAATACAAAACTAATATTGATCTTGCTAGTATCTAATGGAATATTAAGAACTCTCAATTAGATTTTCAGACAAATTCATTAAAAATATTAAAACAAAAAATGTCAAAAAAAAAATTATATTTTCTAACAAAAAATAAATGCATTAGAGTAAGTAAAAATTCCAGGATTAATTCAAGAGTTTCAAGGAGCCTTAATTTTTTTTTTCTAATTCCAGGTTGTTTTTTCTATTATTTTCCTCATACTCATTGGTCTCTTCTTTTAAGATGCCTTATTTGTAGTCCTTGACACTGGATTACTATAATTGAAAAATCCAGTATCAAATAACTACAATTAGAAGGCACCTTCATAAATTATCAGCAGAAGCTGATAGAGTTCTGCTATAACTTTTTCCAGCAGTTATTTGCCTTTTAAATATTACAATCTTCTTCAATATCCATTGGTCTTTCACTTAAGCTCCTCTTAGTTTACTATTTTATTTTTTGCTGAGTTTGTCTTGCTGCACTGTGTGTATGCTTTTGTGTGTCTTTAGACACCATACTTCTAGTAATATAACAAACTATTTCATTTTTTATCAATAAATTATGGTTCCTTGAAAATTGAAAGGATATTTTTTACTTTTGAAAAACATGCTAGACATATAGAACTCATTTTTATTCACAGGTATTTCCATTACTCTGATAACCCAAATATATTGATTTGTTGCTCAACATATGAAGCAGAATATTTATATTTCAATATTAAACTGTGGAAGCAAATTTTAATTTCTTATTAACTGTCGCTTAAAAAAATTAACTTTTTTCAAAATTTTATTAGATGAATTTCTTTCCATCATGAGGATTATATTAAAATATAGCAATTAATAAAATAAAGAATTTTGAATTAAAATATACTTAATAATGTAATAAATATTTCTATCCTTTGCAGATATATGAATGTACAAAGTATCTTAAACACAATCTATAAAATAAAGAGATATTTTTAGAATTTAAATGAATTTTAAGGTTACAGAAACTGTAAAGTAATCTTTTTGTGAAAAAATCTACAATAGTAATTCCAGAAATTCTTTACTTGAATGAAACATACTGTTATAAATATGAATTACATTATGAAGTCAATAAAGAAATTGTCAAATATTTGAGAATTAATACCATAACTGCACCAATAAAATATTTATCTACAATTTGTAAAATTTACTTGTTAAATTCAATAAACTAGAAAACTGAGTATTGTATATTTTTATTCATTTTAAATTTAAAAAACGATCATACAACAGCAATTTATTTACAATTTGAGTAGAAGAAAATATTTTCACTTATAATTTATTTATGAAACAATACAATTTAAAAACTATGAAACACAAAGAATATACAAATACATTAAAAAAATGATACACAAATATTGCAAATTTACAGTTTTCATTTTGTAACAAAAAATATTTTTCCATCGACATACTATACATAATGATGTAATGAGAAGTTAAAAATGCAAATGAATAATAAATACACTTTGACTCATGTGAAGCGTTGATGAGCAATGACAGCATTTCTTAATTGTCTGTTTTCTTGCATAAGCTCTTCAATCACTTTAAGCATGAACTCAGTATTTGAATTATTATGATTCTCAAACACTTCCTAGAAAAAACACAATATTAAAGTTTAAAGCCATGGAATTTAATATTTTTGTACCACTATTTAAAATTTTTAAATAAAAAAAGTCTTATAAATATTTTCAACTACTTAAAATATTTTCAAAATATTCATAAAACATTTAGAATAAGTCTTTCTATTGCAATATGTTTTGATGAATATTTATACATAATTATCAATACATTTCCCTTAATTAATTAACACACAAATATTTTTTTATGCAAATAATACTCTAAGAAAAGAAATTTACACAAAATCCTTACAAATTAATAGCATTCAGAAAATAATTTTAAGAAGTTAAATTTGATTAGTTGGCAAGATTCTACAAGCAAATAGAGGCATGGTACAATTTCAAATTTTTGCACCAAATGTTACACAGTTATCTCGCAAACCTATGCCACCTCATGGACTATACTATTTTGAAAACTACAATTGAGCTTAAAATCAAACTTTAAACATTACATTCACTCCTTTTTAGACTTCAAGTATCAAAATTTCAAATATTTCTCTACAATTACTTAATACAGAAGTAATATAAAATAACTAGAAAGTATATTCATAGATTATATATAAGATATAAAATAACATATAATAATACCAATATCCCATAATCTAGGGCAGGAGACACTTAAGCAATAAAGCTACATTTTTAACATAAATAACTTGCTTTTATAAAATTTTGGATTATTATTTAATTAGGTAATGGCACCCACCTTAAAAATATATCAGTATAAATGCCATCTACATAAAAGACAACCGGACAATGAAGTTAAATCAATAATGTAAATAAAATATATTTATATAAAAAATATGTTAATTAATCAGGTAGTGGTGGCCATTTTATAAAAACATAAGTGCAAAAGCAATTTACCCCAGAAAGAATGGCAAATAATAATGCTAAATCAATGACAACACATTTTTATGAAAGTTCTAGTTTCTAATTAAAAAGCATTACAATTCATGGTAAACCTAAATATATGTAAAATATTTTTCTAAACAATACTCAATAAATTATTACAAACCATAGCAATTCTAATCAAATACATAAATAAAAGTATTCACTTAATCATCACTTGCAGAAGAATGAAGAAAACAGATTCCTTTTATCTCTATCTACACTTTTCATTTCCTACACACTAATATTAAACTTTGATTAACTTTTTAAACATTTAAACATAAATGAAAGAAAAAAATCACAAAAGCTTCAAAAGAAGTAAAATTCCAAATAAAATGTGTGCCTTCTAACAAGTTATATCATAAAATCAAAAAAATATGATCTGTAGTAATAAACCACAGTTTGGTGTACTTGTCATCATACTGGCTCCTAGGATTACTTTTCATCCTAGGAGTACAGATTACAGTTTATACAAGAATTAATGTTTCACAGTTCTAATTTTAATAATAAGGATGGAAAGAGGTTTTCAAAATTATATATATATATAATTCAATAATTAGAATAATTTTGAACTTAGCATAATTATGTCTTACATTAAAAAGATTCAATTAAAGACTTTAATTGATTCTTTAAAATTTTTCCAAAACACATATTCTCTAATATTAACATAAAATACTCATAACATTAAATGTCATATTTATAAATCCCAAATAAGTACATTTTAAAACTTGAAAGTAGAAATTTATATAAACATTTTGATTAATTACTAAAGTCTCTTATTTGGAAAAATTTAGGTTTTATATTTCAAGATATTTTTTGATTATTTATCAAACTCATCTTTTAATCTAACGACACATTAGTGATTGTGTCATACACGAAAACAGTTAAATTTCTTTTAACATCCAAAGAAGTCTAGTTTCAATTTCATTTTTACAAATAAAAATTTTAAAATTTGTTATTTTTGAAACATCCACTTTTCAAACACAAAAAATAAGAAACAATAATGAGAAGCAGATAAAATTTACACTCATTAGATATAAGGTAGCAATATTAAAATTTATTTTTAATTACAAAATTATAATTTTAATAAAAAATATGAAGTACAAACCAATGTTTTGTGTAAATGTCTCAATAATGATAGGTGCTGCAAATACAGAAGTTGACGAATAGCATCAAATTCAAAACTAACAGTATCTTTTATTAGTTTCTCAATAATGTTAGCTTGAACCTGAAAATTAAAGCACTATGTAGGAACATTGAATAGCTGCATCAAAATACTAGCTAAATACATATTATTTAAAGATATATTTATTATTCCTACTTTAAAATGGCTTGAGAATTTAGACAAATGAATAAAAAAAAATTTCCATCACTGTGTGAAAGTAAGAATTTAAGACTGAGAAAATTTTTAGATGGTAATAATTTATACATTTACATCATATTAATGCAAATACTGTAGAGGATGAGTTTTTTTTTTTTTTTTTTTTTTTACTGTCAATGATAATTTTAAAAAAACTGAAACTTTTAAAACCATTTTTTTAATAAATGAATCAACTTTTCAGACATAATTAAAAGAAAAGTAATAAATCAATATCAACAGATCTAATCTGAGACACAAATTCCAGTCAACAGGGTTCGAAAAGATATTGTTAAATATATATATAACAGACAAAGATATTTACTTTAAGATTATGAAAAAATACTGTTTTATTTGTTTTATAAAAATTAGATGCTGTTTTTCTAATATAAAAATAACATTTAATTTGTCATCATAAAAGATTTTTTCGGAATAAAGTACTTTAAATTGTGATTTCCATTAAAATGACAAATCAAAAAAACTTATAACACAAAAACAGAAATTTGATTTGGGTGTGATTACAAATGCACATGCATTTGAGAAAAACAACTTTTTTGAAAATTTCAAAATAAACTCTGAAACAATGCAATGATTAATCAAATCTCACTTATTAATTATGAATTACAATTATAGCAATTTTACAATTTCTATCAATCTTAAAATTTCAATTCTAATATAAAAATTGCAGGGCAATCTTAACTATGAATGGAATTTTTTTAACAAATATTGTGACTGGAATTTTTAAATGAATTAACAATATACTTAACAAATAATAAAAATTTGCTTAGAGTACATTTACAAGATGAAAGCAATAAAAATAAGCACTGCTGTAATAAATTTTTATATTTTGAGTGCTTATGTTATACTGGAACTATTCATTGAATCCTTGGTAAAGATCTAAATTGAAAGTTAAATATAAGATTTTTTAATGACTTAATAAGCAGTTATCATTCATATCTTAATTTTGGAATTGGAAGAAACTTGGGGCCACTTGAATATTTAATATACTAGACTAAAATGAGGATGAATTATATTATAAAAAAAATGAAAACCTGAACTTTCAAGCTTTAAATATAACTACCATTGAATACAAAACCTTTAAAATTGATGAATTGCAGTAAATAATAGTAGATCGTCTTTAATTTTCATATATAAGAAAAAGATATATTTTTCCTTAGTGAATACTGTATAAATTTTGCTACATAGTTTTAGGTTCAGAAATGAAAATGTAAAGTGAATGAAATGTGTAATTGAAAATGAATAGGAAAATCAAGTTCTATATAACATAATGATAAAACAGATTTGAAAAGATCAAAATTTGCTAAATATTATTCAATTTATTTCTTACCAATGAAAAATAGTTATAAACGATTAAGCTTATTTATAATATGCTAATGGAAAAACTTGTATTAAAAGTTGAGAAAATATTTTTTCTTTAAGATTAGATTTCAAGCAATAATTAATAACACCAAAAACAAATGGACATTCTGCTCTAGAATATATTAGCATAAACCTCTTCTAAAAACTTTTATTATAGCATTCATCAAATATCCTAAAGTAGATACCAAATATATTCACACCACTATTTTTATAGAGAAATATTGAGACTTTGGTAAAATAGCTTTACAATATTTTTTCTTCTTTCTAATAGCTGGTTTTAGAATGCCATTTAACTCAGAGAATTTTCTGTACAGCCAGGGGCTGAATTGATGGCACCTTACAGTGGGCCACACAGCAGATAATCACCACAGCCCCAAATGAGATTATAGCCTTTGTAATTTAAAAAGAAGGACCGGGCTAATGAACTCTAAGACTTAGCCTGCCACCCTTAGAGATACCATTATACATAGAGGACATTAGAGTCATAACCTATTTCACAAGCCTTAACTACTATTAGCAAACATGATGGAACTCTGGCTAACTCGTAAATGGAATTTGCTACCTTCTGTTAACGAGAATGACTTTCATAAATCAAACGAATGCAGTCTTGCTTTAAAATAAATAGGATATTGTGTTCATAATAAATTTATGCGTAATGGATGTAAAGAAAGTATGTACATAACATGAAAAAGGCAGTAACAATATTACATTTCTAATACTGTAGTAAACTATAGAATTTTTTAGCATTTTAAATTTTTATTTCGATACTGAATCATTTTAAAATTGGAATTTTTAAGTAATGTGAATATATTAAAATTTTTTAATAAAATAATGACTGATTTAAAAGTTATAAAAATTTAATAAAGTACATAAAATACTTTGCAAAAACTAACATATGATGAAAGAAACACTTTCAATAATAATTTTAATACAAACCATTAATATTTAATTAAATGATAGTACACTAATAGACATATTATAGGTGAAGCAAAAACTTTATACCTGCTGAGACTGATTTGGATGATTCCTAACAGCAGTTGTAGAGGAACTTTCTTTGCTGCAATCATACACATTTCTTCTTTCAGAAGGAAGGACGGCAGCAATTGTACAGTCTTCAGTTGCAACCTCTGAACAATTATGCGTTGCATTATTTTTATTAACAGAAAAACTTTCAGTTTTATTTGATGTGCTGTCGCAAACTTCAACTTCAAGATCAATTACTTCTACAGGCTTTTTCTCAACACAAATGAGCAAATTATTTGTATTACAATGAGATTTATTTACACTGAATTTATCAACTGTTTGCTCTCTATTTCTTTGAGAATCTGATCTTAGATGCATGTAATGTTGTGAACCTTCGTAATGATATTTAGCTTGTTTACATTTTGAAACTAAATTTGTAGTTTTAGGATTAAACATCATATCTTGTGAATCCTTCCCACTTAATGAAGAGCTTCTGCTTCTCTTAGAAACACAGGGAAATTTGTTTTCAGGTATATCAATCTCCATTGTAAAATTTTTTTCAAAATTATTTGCAAATACTTCTTCATAATTGTATGGCACCATAAACTCTTTCTGAACTGTAGACATGTATTTGTTTTCATCACCTAAGAAAAAGTTTTATATTTACATGAAGTACAGTTAACACAATAAAACCTCATCTTACGAATACTAATAGTTTTTAGTTACTTTAATATGCTTGTTAAAAATTTTATATCTAATACATTCTTTTGGTTTCATTTTTACTTGGAATTTTTATAACAAGGATCACTCGGAAATTTTCCATATATTACTCGAAAAATTAAGTATATTAAACTGTTAGTCCACCATAAACATCTTTCTCTAGGCAAAATTTCCAAAGATATTTAGATTAAAAAAGATAACAGTCAAACATAGCTAAATCTAATGACTAGGGTAACAATTCCATCACTTCATTGCTTTTTAAAGAAACTCAACTGGTAGTCTTACTGAATACAATTCATTACCACAATTCGATATCACATAAATACTCTTAACATTTTCTTGAATTTTTGGGAAAGATTCAGCAGTGTACCAATTAGCAGTTGTCTTATGCCCTTCCAGTTTAACCATCCTATAAAAGTTTTACTAACCTGAAGAAAACTATGTTACTTTTTCATGAATATTATTGTAAATAAGGAATCATTTTCAATAAAACAATTTCTTTCTTTTAAAGATACACTTTTTCACCTTCTTTCAAAGAAGCATACAAAACTTTTTTAAAGATGGAAAAAAATTATACATATATTTCATACCGTTATAACTTTATAAATATGCTAACCATCCTTTTTATAAATAATTTAAGAGCTTCTTTTGATTGTCAAGTTTCTTGTTTTGATGCTCCACTGAATTAAAAGAGGTTATAAAGGAGTAATCCAATGGAAAACTTTATTTTCAATTTCAGAATTTTATATATGGCCCAAATTTAATGTTAAATTTTTTCTGTATCTTTTAGCAAGTAAAGTGATTGATCCCTTAATATTTTCCGTAAGTCAGATGCATTACTTGGTTTGATTAATGCTCTATATCAGGAGTGAGCATTAAAGGGCTAGCAATCAACCATATCAATGGACTGACAAGACTTCTGGAGGGATGTTAATTTTCAAGATAATTAACTATAAACTTGTTTAATTTCTGATCAGCATTGAAGGTGATCATGATATAATTAAATATTAAGAGAGTAGCACATGAATAATTTAAAGTTTGCTTAACCCTATTCTAGTCACTTTTTGCACACAAGGGCTAACTGGACTGGGAACTACATTTTAAGTAAACTTCAAACCATTGCTAGCATCCACAGATGAGTTAGGAATTGAACCTATTAGAGTTGAACTAAAGGCCAGAGCACTAATCATATGGTTGCCAGTGCAGCAAAGCATTATTTGGAATTACCTTCCTCTCTCTCTCTGTGTGTGTAAATTCCTCATTCTGAATAGAATTGTGACTTAAGTAAAATTTTGTAAGGAATCGAAATACAGAAGAACAAGATGTGCCTTTATTTCCAAATGCTTATTGTAGATGCGGAAAGCATTCTTTTTGATTTAATAAGACTTCAAAATCAAATAATCCCAACATTATAATATTTTTGCACAGTTTTATTATTCCTACTGTTTAAAATGTACAATGCTGAATTTTACATACAATTTATTAACAAGAAATTGTCTCATAGAATAAAATATAGTTCATAATCTCAAATCTAACTATTAGTTTTTTTATCACTTTTCATCTATGTATACTGTAAAAATTTGAGTGATCCTTATGAAAGAAATAAAATATAATTTACCTGCCTGATTGTAGAAGATTAAGAAAATTTCAATCTTAACATAACTTAATTTTTTTCCTACCACTTCTCATTTATGATTACTTCAAAAATTTCAGAGGGAATCTCAAAAGAATTTTTTATTTAAATGTGAATTTTCCCTTTTAATTAATAGATAAAAAAAATTCTAAATTAATAGATAAAAATTTCTAGTCAAATTTAATTGCATGATACTAGCAAAAATATTAAGAAAAAATCTAGTAATTTGCAAGTAATTTTATGCATAATGTAATTTTTTTCAAATTTTACATATAATGAGAAAAAATTAGTTTTCATTTTAATATAGGTTTAAGCATATCCCACTATACAGCTAAATTACGATGTAAACTATTAAAGCAGTACTAGTTCATATAATAAATACAAGATAAAAAAATGTTTTAATATAACAACTATAAGAAATTGTTTTAAATTAAAAATTAGTGTATATTTATGAGAACATTACATCAAATTTATGAAATTTCAGTCGTCATATGAGATCTAACACTATAAATCAGCATGAAAACCAAGTTTTTAATAAATAAAAAATATTCAAGTAGTAAGAAGTTTATTTTATCAGCTTTGCTAAAAGAAATTTGATGTTATTATAATTTATATATAATTAATTAATAAAAAAAAAAAAGAAATAAAGAAATTTAAAGTGTGACATCAATTACTTTATTTCAATGGATGCTTATAAGGGTTATTTTTTTTCACATTTGTTTATTATTTTAAATCTATTATATCAGGTAAATGTAAAATATACTTACGGATTTTAGGCAAGTTATAAGTCATTTGTTCTTTTGACCCATTCACTTTATTCCTAACAGTAATGTTCTCCATAAAATTTTTACCTGGACTCTAAAAAAGAAATTAATATATTTTTTAAAATGAATGAGCAAACACACTAACTGATAACTAATAATATTTTACAACATTTTCCCATTTCTCATTACAAACAGATTGTATAAAACATTATTTCAAATAAAAACTCAAACTTAAAGATATCCTAAAATTTAATGAATTATTTAAATATCTTTTATCTGTAACAAAATACAGGAAGATATTAATGAGTTTATATAAATTTTTATATCAGTAAATTTAAGATATTTCAATAATATAATGTATGCAAACTATACAAATTGCTGTAATTTCTGAAAATGCTGTGAGGTACTTACATGTTTAAAGGTTAAAATTTTAGTGGTGATGTCCTACCAATGCAAAACTTATACTAACTTAAAAAATAAAAATATTGTCAATATTAAGAGTACAGAAATTTTAACTCCTTGGCTTGCATGAATTAATTGGATTCTGATTTAGTTTAAGACTATAAATAATCGTTTTAATTTAGATAGGGAAAACTTAGATATTTTTAAGACTTCCCAAGATAATTATTTTTTCTAGCAGAAGTAAATGTGATATTTTCTATTTTCCTTCAATTAAATATTGTGTTGTTGTAATATTCTTTGTAACATAAATTACTAATATATGTGTATGTGTAAGTGTGTATATATATATATATATAATTCCCGACATTACATAAGTTAAAATTCTATGACAATGAAGTACATAAAGAAACCACACATAATTTAACTTTCGGTAATAATATATATGTTTTCAGCATAAAAAAATCGAGCCATATTCTCAAGAGCAAAATTTTTACTGAGATGGCCTGTCTCAAAGAATTTATAAGGGAAATTTATTGCAAGAATGATAAAAATATAAATAAATAAAAATAATAATAAATATAAAATATATTCTTATAAGTAATAAAATTTAATAAACATTAATTATGCTTTTATTTAATACTTTCATTTTTCATTTCATTTTATTTTCTTTGAAGTTTAGAAATTTTTCATTTGATAAGATATATATTTTATAAAAAAAAAATATAACAATGAAGATAAAATATTTTCTACATTATAATCTATACAATGATCTAAAATAGACTATCTCTAGTCATAAAGTTCACAGATACCAATTTTAATACAATAATTTATTTTAATAATTAATACTTATTTTAAAATGTGGGTCTTTATTTTATAAATAGCCTTGTCTTAAGGTGGTAGACTCCATTTACATAGTCATGATAAATACAAGGATAAATAAATGATTGAATGCTGGATATTCAGCTAATTTTGAAACCAAATATTGAATATTCAATGAGTAAATAGTAGCTCCTACATCAAACTAAATATATAGATTACATAATTATATAAGAAAAATTTACAGAAATAAGAAATAAATATTTTAAATTCAAATCAGCAAGTATTCTAAATCTTAACAGATTCTAACAAAGAAATGAAAATCAAAAAATTAGTTTAAACAAATTTGAAAAGATTTTGAAAATAAGAGTCAAATTCTTCACTTTAATTAGATACTAATACCAAAATTACAAAAAATAAATGGAAAATATCTTGTGGCTTTTAAGAGAAGACTTTTCCATTCTAAAAGCTAAATACAATAAATGATTTTTAAAGATTCAAATCTTAGGAAGAAAAAACACCAATTTAACCAAAAATTAAAGCAATTCAAAAGTCAAAAATAAAAGAAATATTATCACAGTTTTAAATTATGAGTGCAGTTTGATAAGTTTGACTTGGAAGTTAAAAAAATGAATATACATATCAAAATGCATTTTATTTTTTGATAAACTCACTTTATAATAATAGAATTTTTCCAAAAATATTCTAATTTTTTTACTATTTTAAAAATTAAAATTTTTGAAGCTAAGCAAAATAGCCATTTATGACACCGATAATTTTAGAATTTAAAGAAAATTTCTTTCTATCAAATCAATGTTTTATATTTGAATACAGAAAAACTCACTGGAGGCCAAGTCAGCAAAGTAAGGTAAAGGAGAATAAGTAATTTGAAGTTTTTTTATACAAATTTAATATCAGTAATTAAGAATTAAGCTGATGTGGAGGGAAAAGAAGTAAGGAGTAAGTTGATACATTACTATAGGAAAAAACATTTGTAAAGAAAAGGGTAACTTTCCTACAAGATCTTACAAGCCTGCCTGGGTTTGGCACGATTTTCAATTTTCACATAAAGCACTGCACAGTTTTATCTAGGCAACCTAAATTACGTTACTACACATATTAACAAGTTTCTTAATGCTGATGGCACAAAAACTTGTATGAACTTTGCAGTCACACACTATTTTAAATTTCAAATATTTCATTGTAATTAACATAGAGATATTAAAATGCTAATGATTAGAATCCAATTTTACAAACATTATTTAATAAACAAATATGAACTAAGTCAATAAAATCTATAGTAGACTGCATTAAATAAGCAATAAAACTAAATCAGTAATGAAAATAACAAATACTTTTTATAAAAACTCAGATTTTAATTAACCGAAAAATGGTGCCTATCTTAAAAAAAAAAAAAAAAAAATTCAGTGTAGCATAATCTAGTCCCCAGAGAGAGCTTGGCAATAAAGGCAAATCTGTAACATAAATAAAATGCATTTTCGTGAAAACTCTGATTTTCATTGACTAGGCAGTGTGGCTCCAACCTTAAAAAACCTTTAGTGTAACATTATCCTGGAGAGAACCAGGCAATAAAGCTAGAACACAATAACATTATTAAAATATATTTTAATGAAAACTATACTAGACATACATTATTTAACTACATTAAACATGTATGTCTACGAAAATATAAGTTTATGCTTTATGATTCATATTAAACCTAAATACTTATCACATTTTTACACACTCAATAAATTATTATATGCAACAGCAATCTTAATAGAATAAAACTTAAAGTTTTATTCTATTAAGATTGCTATCTTATCATCTGCAGAGTTAAAAAAAATATTTAATTTATCAGTAGCCATTCCTTTCACTTTCCACACCAACACAACACAATTTTCTCAATTTGATATACACTTTCTGAGCAAAATATAACTTCAAATACTTAAGCTTTATTTGGACATTCTTTCAAAACAAAACTGAAAACACTTAAATTGCAACCATAAATAAAAAATACTTCAAGGATTACTAAACTTCAAACAAATTTTGCATATACTATTTTTATATCATAAAATGAGACTTATGTTATACAAACCCAATAAAACATTCTGATGCAACAAACTAGTTTGATATGTTTTATTGCTGTGATGATTTTTGGCTCCTATGATTTAGCCAAAATATTATTCAGAATGAAATCTTCATTCAGATAATTGTTCACATATATATTTAAGCATTCAGCAAACACAAATGTATAATATTTCCTAAATGCTCATAAAATATTAATGAAAACTACACTAGACTTGTTACATATAGTATTTGAAGTTAATACTGAAAGCAATATTTTTAAATATTAAACTCAAATATTACAATATCATATTTTTAAATATTATTATACATCAAAAGAATATAAAATTAGTCAAAGTAATTTTTATATACTCTTTAATGAAGGAAAATAAACATTACCATGATATGCCCAATAGTATTCTCCATATCTAAATGAATCGGGCTTGACAGGAATTCTGATATACTACTAGAATCCCTCCTTGTGCTATAACTCTCATTCAATGATGTTTCTGCACGTACAGGAGAAATATCTGAAAATATAAATATTTCAAATATAAGAACAATTTTATTACTTAAATGAATGACTTTCATAAGTAGCTAATCAGATAATATATAACAGGAGAGGCTAAGCTCTTTGATAAACTGAGCTTTTTTTCAAAATTTGAAATTTTTTGTGAGTTGCAATTAAATATATATTTAAAAGGTATTAAAATTGTTTTTACAGAAACTGTATTGAAATCATAAAATAAAAGTACAAAATATATGTATTCAATTTATATATTAAAAATTAACCATTTTTTTACTTATCTTGATAATTCTTTTAAATTTGATGAATAATTAGTGACATATCTTTTTAATCCTTTGAGATGCTGGTTGGTACTTTCTAATTGTTGTTTGGATTTTATAAATTTTAAAGTGGAATAAAATGTGATTCACATAAGTTCTAAATACTGAAATAATTCCACAAGCAGCATTTATAAATTCAGTATACTTTGATTCTGGTACAAATTTCTTAAAATTTAGTAACAGATGTCAACTTATATTTTAATTGTAGATTCTTTAATTGTATGGTCTTTTTACATCTCTATTAATTCTAATTCTCCAGATGCTTTTTGGGTCATAATTATATTGGAAACGAAAAACTCACATTGAATCATTTTAATTCCAAATGGATTAAAAAAAATTCAAGAGACAATTTAAAATATTTCAAGTCCTGAAATCTATTTTGTAATTGTGTCAATATTCCTTTTTGTTTTTTTATAAACTGGTTGAGTTTTCCTAGTTTAATATTGCAATTATTTTTTTTAATTCAAGGAAAATGACAAAAATGTCTTATTTTTAATGTCCTTTTGAATAAGTTTTAATTTAGTTTGAATACTAAATATACACTGTTAGACATTTTATCTTTACTCTCCAATTGTAATTCATGTTCCATGACATCAAAAACATTAAATCTCGTAACCATATGTAACTGTCTAATTCTGAATAGGTTATTTAATTTTCTTTTAGAAATGCAATTATTGGATTAAACAAATCCATAAATCAATTTAATATGTTGTAGCTAGATAACCATCTAACAATACAAAAGAAATTAATTTCCTTTGGAAGTTCTTCCTTTGATTTTTCAAGGAAATTTTTTAATTGTCAATATTTTTTTTTACATGGGTAAGAATGTAATTTAAAATGTCTAATGCTATTTTCATAACATCAGGATATTTTAATATTTTGTAAAGAGATATTCTTGGTGAATAATGCAGCGAATTCGCATGAATTGTGGAATTTAAGAATCATATTTTAAAAGCCCAATATGACAGATTTTTTTTATCCATATTGTTGGAACTCCATTAGTTGCATTGCTTACCAGTTTAATAAGAGGCACATAAAAAATTTTCATTATGTAATCTAATACACTTTTAATATTAACTTTTGAAGTACTACTTAAACTAATGATTCTTCTTTAACAACATACTGAGATGAAACAAAATGTATGAAAACTGCTAATTATGGAAGATATGTGTTATCTGTCGATTAGTCAAGAGCTAAGCTGAATGCAATAGTTTTTCAAATAATTTTTTAAATTATACTCAAGAGAAATATTAATTGTAGTTATATGTCGTTCAGTTGAGTGTCTCAAGATAGGATATTTGAGAGACAACTTTTTGCAATGCTACATTATTTGGATCTAAAACTTTAAGTACATTTTCCACAGATTTTTTCTTTAACAAACTATCTCTGCATACAAGCATTTTTGCATGAGCAATATTTCAGGAAATAACAAAAATGGGTTCAGCCACATAATTAGCTTGATTACTAAGGATCATCAAAATTGACTGTTGTTTATTTAAATTAGATTTTAAAGAAGCAAATTTATATGATCTTAATTTGGAATTTGATGGATACAGACAAGAAAACTGGGTTTGATTAGCTTCATAATTTCAACATATATTGATAGCTTTAAAATTTTTATCTTTGAGTTACAAATAACACAAAATGATTTTCCATTAATATGAATAAAATAGAAATTTTCCTATCACTTATTATTAGGACTTCTATTTTCTTGCTCATGTTTTATACATATATATATATATTACAGTGTAAAAACTACAATCATATTTTATATTTAAGTTCACTTTCTATGTTTTTATTTTAAAAAGAATGCAAATTTTAAACTTATGATTACAAATTGTACTATGAATTAAAAATGAATATTTCAATAAAATTATGAGTTAACTATTTTGCCTTTTCTCTCATTTAATAGAAAAAAAAATATTAAAACTTACAACATTTAACATTTTTTGGCAAAAAAAATTGATGTGATTACATGTTAATACACAATTTTGTTTTGTATTAAATGATAATTTGCAAATATTTATAATTTAAAATAAACACTCTATGCTTATAATTTTTATTCAAGAAACTTCACTCAAACTTTCAGCTTATGCAGTAATAACTAAATAATTATTGAATATTTATATGAATCAAGATTTATACAATGACATTTAATTTAAAATAATAATTTACAATTCATAAAAATTTCTATTTTTACACAATGATTTTATTATAAAGTAAAAGGTAAAGAAAAATAATTTCCTATAAATAAAAATAAATAATTTTTAATATTTAAAGTGTTAATTTTAACATTTGTCTAATATAAAGAGATCAATGACATTTTCAATGTTAGTAACCTTAATTCATAAAGTCATGTATTACACACAATCATATCAATTTTCCACAGTTGTTTTGATAATTTAAAAAAGACTTAAGGCCCACTCTTTGAATCTGACAGTATACCTGACTTAAGAAAGAATGGCTATGAATGGAAAATTATTGTCTTAGCTACACCAATGGTTGATCTTAACAACAAAGACTGCAGTAAGAAGACAAGAAAGTAAAAACTGAAAAGTTTGCTATGGATACTTGCTCCAGAAATGTATGTTCTCTAAAATGGTGCCTTAAATAAACAAACAGAATTTTCCATGAGAATACAAAATACATATTATTGTTACTCTGTAAACCCTTTCGGGTGCACTATCCTTTAAAGTTGAAATATTAACAAAAAAATTTGTACGTTGTCTATTTAGGTCTACATGAGTATACAGTGAAAATTTTGTAAAGATTGTTTGAACTATTTCAATTTTGTGGGTGTACCATCACATGGAACACTGCGTCACAAAGGCCGTAAAAACAGTGAAGCCCATATACTCATAAATGTTTTTGCATATGAACGAAAAAACATTGCATTACACCTGTGTAGCAGATTTAGCGTTGTCCAGGGTGCATCCAAGGCTTACTACTATACACCAAATAAATAAAATAAAGATTTCTGCTCAATTTTTTTGTTTATACAAGTAAGGTTTTTAGGGCTGCAAAGAGAAGCCTGGTTGACATAAATCATCATCATTTTCATTGGCATCCAACACAACATTATTAGACTGAGACTGATCTTGTGGCTTAGGAACATATTTCTATATCACTACCCATATGTTCCAATTCATTAACAGAGGGCAATTTTTGAAGCATTTTTATTGCTTCAAAAGAACTAAAACCTTTACGTGCCATTTATTTGCAATTAACAAATTAAAATATTAACTAGAAATTAAAATTATATTTGCAAAAAGTAAACTAAAAATATAAACTCAAAAAATATATATACACAATATTATTAAATGAATAACAGAGAAAAGAAAAATCAAGAGCATAAAAATAATGCTTATCTCGAATCCTCTCTAATGAGAGGATTTGAACCAACTGTGTGTGATATAATCCTATAACACACTGAAGCTTAAGCCAATAAGGGAGTAGAAATATTATCCATATAAGTAATCCTTCCTAGTACATTCCTCAACATTAGTTTTTACACCCCAAAAGAGAGAATAAACAGTAAAATATAAACATAGCTGTTACCCTCAGCATTCAGTTCAAGGCTAATCGTGATCTAAATTATAAAGGAAAAGTGTCATTGTCGCGCAGTGTTCCAGGTGATGGAACACCTTGTTTTACAATATAATTCTGCATAAAAAATTTAAAGTAATATATAGTCAATAGTTCAAGATACAGGCAACAAAATAACACAGAAATTTCTTTTTAAAAAATTATTTTAAGGAAAAAAAATCGGAAATATTCTTTCAAAATAAAGGGATTTAAATAATCTACAATAGTTGAAAATTATTGATCTTATATGATGCTGCCATCTATTATAAAAAAAGAGACTTTAAAAAAATATTTTAAGCTAAATTTCATCTATTTATTATAAAATTCAATGATTTGGTAGCAATTTAAAGTTTGGTGTTCCATCACTTGGAATAGTGAATCGCAAAGGGTTAACAAAGAGTAAGAAATCATTAAGCAGAGCCATTAAAAGGAATATAAAATTTTTATGAATGTCTTTGAAACATTTCAAAATTTTTTGAAAATCTATCAAAATAAAAGAAGTATTTTTTTTAAATCTTACAATTATTCATTTATTTATATTGACACTTAACTTTCAAAGAAGTTTTAATTCCAAAACAAAATTGTTTGTAAGGAATTACTGATATTTTGTCAATAGTTAAACTCAAGCCAAAATCTGATAAATCTTAATCACAATAAATAAAAATTTAAAATATTCAAGGAATTTTTTATTTTAATTACTGGCAAAGGACCAGGCATCTGTATAGGTTTGGCATGATTTTGAAATTTCGTACCATGCGCTGCACAGTTACCTCGCCAACCTAAATTACATCACTACACACAAAATCTGCCAATTAAATACCAATTGGGTCCGAACTTCGACTTTGGAATCACAAGCTACTTTGAGCTCCAAATATCAAAATTTTGCATACTTCAATACAATTATTTCCCAAAGAAATATTAAAATTATAATAACTAGAAACTAATTACCAAAGATTAAATAATAAAAAACAAATATAAACTAAGTATCATGAAGACCATAAAATTAATTAGTGCAATAAGGTAAAATTTCTAATGTTAACAAATTGCATATTTTACTAAAACTAGAATTTTAATTAACCAAGCAGTAAAGCAGTAGCACCCATCTTAAAAAAAAAAAAAAAAAAAAACTCTCAGTGTTACCTACTATATTGAAAACTGGGTAGTAAAAAGCTAAACCTCTTATATGAACTACTTGTATTTATTAAAGCTTAAATTTTAATGAACTGGGCAGTGGCGCCCACCTTAAAACAACTTCAGTGTAGCTCCACATACTACAGTGAAAACAGGACAATAATGTTAAATATATCTAACATAAACAAGCTGTATTTTTCTTAAAACTCTAATTTTAACTAACCAGGCAATGATGGCTACCTTAAAAAAAAATTCAGTACAACACAATCAAACATGCAATAAATTTACTTAAAGATGCATTTACTTACGTAAACATACATTTTTATAAAAAGTAATTTCCAATTAACATTATCACTATTCATAAAATATTTCATACCACACAATTTTAATGAAAAACCAAATACTCACTCAGTATAGCGGTTTGGGAATCATCACAACCGGTTGCAAAATGAACACTTTTCTTTGCTTGAAAGAAATTTTCCATGACATTTTTTTATAATTTTTTTTACCATACTCTGTGATGTATGAATCAATCTGACCAAGTACATGATTAGAACCCATATAGATCTTTTAATGGCCGACCAAATAAAAATTTGAAATATAACTTTAAAAATTCTAATCAATATGCCTTTAAAAATTTAAAATCCAAGAACAAAAACATCAACTTAACAAATTCTTAAATTATAAACAACAAATAAAATTATCCATTAAATGTTTCAAGGATTACACACAAAACAAATTTAGCACACGTCATACCTTACATCTAAAAATAAAAATCACATCATATAAAAGAATTCCAAACCATTGAGCTTGTTTGCAGCATTTCAATACCAGTTTCATGCATTTTACCCATCGCACAGTACCCTGTCTTAGGTGCTTGTATAACATAAAATAACAAAGTAAATATGATTTTAAACACATTGAATAACTTAAAGACTTGTTAAATCTATATAAAACCTTAATTCAATCCTTTATGAAAATGTTTAACCTCATCAAAATCCATATTTATGAACAAAAATATAAATCTTTACTAATTGAAAGTATTTAATACTTTTGTCTCAGTCTTGATAAGTTTGTAAGACTTGATAAGTTAAGACGCACCTCAGTCTTGACAAGTTTTATAGCATGCTATTTACATTTGCATATTGTCCACAGCCAACTTCTACCTTTCTGTAGTAATGTAAATAAATATACACAAACTAAAGTAGTATTTTGAGTTTAATGAGAGAATGCCATAAAAAAATGTTGAGTAATATTAAAATTATCAAATAGTTTCGTTTACAGTTTCTAGATAGTTAAAAAAGAAAAAAAAAAGCATACTATGAAAGATATTTGCTGTATTCTCTACAGAAAAAATTCTGAGAATACCGTATATTTGGAGAAGTTATGAGTGAGATTAAGAGTTTTCTTCTAGAACTCTGTTAAAGATTCGAATTTATTCAATATGTTTTATAAACGTAAAGAAACCATGAAAGATTAAAAACTAAGCACTTAGATGAATATTATACTTAAGGATTGAAAGTTGTAGTGAAATCTATAGTTAAAGGCAACAAATTTCAGAAATTGTAAAATAAACTTTCGTGAAAAATAAAATTTTAAATCATGTTTTACATCAGATTTTAAACGATTTGCAAAGTATTAATAATAGACAAAAATACAATTTATACGAAACATTCTTATTTTGAGAATTCTTAAAAAAACAATTCAATATAAAGAAACACTTTTTTTTCTTGCTATCGCAATGCTTTAGCAAACGCGTTATTAAAAATAATTATAAATAAAATCTAAATGAAAAATAAACACACATTTTTACCTTCACAACCATACCCATACATATTCGACTTTATAAGTCAGAATTATGGGAAAAAATGTTTTATAAAACGAGTAGCAGAATAACTTAGCGACACTTTTCTATGTTTAGTTTCTTCTATTGTCAACTAAAAGCGCCGTCTGCTTGTAGGTTCTGTTTTAAGCTATGAGCTTACACGGTTCAGTGGTTTTAAAAATCAATTATTGCCACAGAAAATATAATTTACCATAAATTAAAAATAAATAATGTGTTGTGCAGTCATATATTTTCTATACCACTCATAATATCACGAAAGCAAGGAAAAGGAATGAAAACTGGCATAATTTAATTAATTTTTTTTAAATTTACATAATAATGAAATATTTTTTAAACATTTTTGGCAATAATCTTATACCTTTTTCCCTGATAGGGAAAAATATTTAATCTAAAAATGAAACCAATTGAGTTGTTAAATGAAAAAAAAATGAAAATTTAATTAAATTTTTTATAATTCCAGTGTTACTTACTTTTTATGAACTTGCTTACTAAAAATAAAGTATGACAGTCAAATAAAGATATTATTGTGTCAAATATTTCTTACTCATATCTTACTAGCAAAAGGATGGAGGGGAAAAGAGAAAGGGAAAATGCGTTGATATTTATCAGAATTGTAAACCAATACCGACTCAGAACTGACTTTTGATGTCGTAATAGTCAATATTTACTAACTTTTATAACATTTTACATATTAATAATATACTATTGTCTAACTGCTGGCAGATCTTTTTTTTCAAAAGTTTTAAATTGATGTGATCTTTGATATAAAATGACTTTATGTATATTTTAATTTTGCTTAGTAATTTATAAAAGATGTCAAAATTTCATGCATCAGTGCGAGATTTATTGGAAGGTATCACTGTTATAATGTGTTTCATAAAATGAGTAGTTTAACTAACAATGTTTATGAGAATTGGTTGAAAGAAATATTATTCTTATAAATTTTTCTTTTTTTTTAGATGTTAATCGTTTTCTCACAGAAACTATTCAAAATGAAGTCATTTCTAGCTCCACTTTAGCTCATAAAGAAAGGCTACTTTCTAGACTCAAAAATCTTCAAAATGAATATCCTGAGTTGCAATTAAATTTCAATGACGATGGAGCTCAGATTTCTACTACTGTTCCCCCATCTAGTCCTCTTCCTTATGTTGATATGAATGGTGGGAGTCCTTATAAGATACCTTTCTTTCCAGTTAATGGTAAAGATTATTTCCTTTTATGAAAAGTATGAGAATTAAAATATATTTGCCCTTATATTAAATTCAATGCAAAACACTGTTATTGTGTTCTGAAATCATAATGTATAATTACATGTATATACACATTATATATAGATAGGTTGATTACTTTAAATGATATGATATTCGATAAGCAAATGTAATTCTATAAATTCTTATTATCAATTATGCAACTAAAACTAATATCTTTGATAATCTGCAAAATACTCAATGATGTGCATATATATTAGTAATGAAAATAAAAATTTTTCTCAATGTTTATTCATAATTGGGGCTCTGCATTTATAATTATTCTATGTATTCATATTCATATACTTTTTGTAATAGTCTTTTAATTCTTTATTTTATAGTTCTGTAGCTGTTTTTATGTGATTAAAGAGTAAAATATTTCAAGTAAAAATATGTTGTGAACTCCATCATACTTAAATTGATTTCAAGTGCTGTATTCAAAATGAAATGTGTCTTTTAAATTAATCGATTACTGGCATCTTGATTCAAGGTTCCTTATATTCTGAGCAGTCATTCTCAATTCAATCCTGAATAGAAATTCAGTTTAACAACAAAATTAAAATTTTATTTGTATATAGATATATGTATGAGTTCTTTCTTCTATAACTCAATCAAGATTTAAAACATTTATTTTTCTATACTTAATTCAAAAAATTGGTGCAAAATCATTATTATAAAATATGAAAAGTTTGTTTATATGATAAAATAGTCATAAATTACCAGCTGTTATATATTATATATATATATATATATATATGATACTTATGTATTATGGCACCCATATTGGCGGCATTATATAAGACCATGCCAATTTTAAAAATGGAATACGCTGACAGGATGTGGAGCCCATAGTTGAAAAGTACAATGTGATGAAAACATGAAAGGAAATAATAAGTAATTTTTATCTGTATAATCCTTACCTTTATTTGACAATATATCAATTACATTTTGGTGAAAAATATTGCAAAATGGTTTTTAGAATAGAATTAAAGCAAATTTTTTATCTTTTTCTTGGTATTGTTGCCATAGGAATTCTGCCATGTAAGATTCAAAATAATGTCTTGCTGTACCTAGTCTCTTGTTCCACCATTTCACAGAACCCCACATTCTTTCAATTGTTGGGGTATGCTCACCTGTTTTCAGGGTCGACAAAGTTATGCTTGTGATTTACTCTTAAATGATTAAATCCCGCAATTGCCAATTGATCAGTCAGATTTGCTCTGCAACTGTCAGAATAAAGTGTACTCCCTTCCTCAATACTTTCGACACCTTTCTGGGAAAGCATGCCTGCAGTTGTATCAGGAACAGTTGTTTAAAATGCTTGTTTGGTCTCTCAACAGATGCCACCAAAAATTCATTGCTCTGGCAATATTCAACTCATATTGTTCCTTTTCATAAACATGCTTTCATCTATTTCCACAATGAGGCCAGGTCCACCTATTTTCGTCCTTTCTTTGCTTTCCCTGTGGAGAACACATCTCTCTCATATAATTATTCCAGTCTATGACTGTTTTGTCATCTAAGTTAAGCTTTTCATCACAAAACTCGACTGTTCTTAATTCTTTGTACCAGCAATACAGGAACCTTACTGCTGTTAATAATGGGATACAGCTTCCTGCAAACTATTAATTCCCACATGTTGATTACAGGTTGCAATGTTGCACTTTAAAAAAAATCTTTTTTCCAAAATAAAGCTTCATTGTGTTAGAGTTGGTACATTTCCTAACGTCTGGTAATATTTTATTTCTGTAAATGTGTAACAGCATCTTTCAGAATTCGGTATGTCCTAGATTCGCATTTTAGTATTCGAATGTGTCATTTCCAATGAACGGTTAGGCTGAAAAAGGTGGCAAGCAAGAAATTTGAAAAGAAGCAGATGGTTGCCGATTCAGCGCCTTAGATGTGTGTAACATTGGGGTTGCAGGGGTTACCAATTTGGCAAGTTATCCCGGTTGTTGGCATAGTTGCATTAATATGCAAGTACCATATATATATATATATAATACAGAGCTAATTTGATAACTATCTTTTCTATTATGCATCAGAATCATTAAAAATGAGAATTAGTTGTATTTCTGATTTAACTACACATTAAAAGTTAAACATAAATTCTAATATTGCTTTATAAGGGGAAAAAATCATAATGAGGTTTACGATTTTTTTTTTCTTGCTTTTCTAATTGCTAAGGATAGGTTAATGTACAATTTTTGCCTTGCCCTAATTTGTAATAACTATTTTTTAAGTATAGTTTTGGGCTGTATGTAAGCATATATTATTTAATTTATAATTTTCTTAATAACTTTCCTACTTACGTTTTAGTTGATAAAGATAACTATGATGTATGTTCTTCCAAAACTAAGTATGATTCAGTTGAAAGTCAGTCTGTAACAGAATCAGAAGACTATGGAAGCGAAGATGGTAAGAAATTGATTTATATATATATATATATATATATAAAACTCAATGGAGATTTATATATATATATAATCCTAATCATCTGCTTTTTACTTTTATTTTTACGATAATTAGGAAATTTATCAAAAAAGTATGATTTCTTGGTAAATATTGTATATAAACTTGAAAATTTTCCTTATTCTTGTTTTAAGTACTTGCAAAGCTTAAAAATATATATTACAATTAACAGAATTATATCTTGTTCATATAAATATATGTACTGTTTGTTTTGCGAATATCATATAGCACAGTAAATATTAAGTTTCTAGTTTTGTTATTCATTGCTTGCAAAATAGTTTTTGTCAGGGTATAGACGTTGGCTGATAAATCTTTCATATTATAAGAGTGTAACTCTACTTTCAAGCTTAGTTACCAATATTATACAAGTGTAGTGTTTTATGCAATATTTTGATGAATTTTTTATATTAATTTGCTGAAGATAAAAATTACTTTACATAAATCAAACGTGTAAAGAAAATGAAAAACAAAAGTAGAAGTAAATTATTGAATCGATAATTTATTGATTTCCAACATTTTATCCATAGATCTTTATGAACTCTTAACATATTCAAAATAATAAAAACTTTGTAATAGTAATTTAATTCAATTTCAATTTATTCTTATACTGTCTTTTAATATTTTTATGAATTAATGATGCAAATATTAAATTCTTCATTAACCATTTTAATATAACCTCAGACAGTAAAGTTCGGTGAATGGAGACAGAACAGCTGATCTGGAAATATTGGTGAAGCCGAATTCTACACATGCATAGCCATGGCTGTTGACCATCTGCTGTCAGTATTGCTCAGTTGAGTGTTGTTCGTGTTCCATGAAAGAACTGTTTTTCAAAGAGCTTGTTTACCACATTGGTTCTTAACTGAGAACAGGAAAAAAGGGAGAATCAATATAAAGTTTTGTTTTAAGCTTTTCAAGACACTAAAAGAAACTCATGGGAGGGTATGTGTTTATGAAGATCAAATACTGTCCATAAAGTATGCTTATGAGTAGTTTGCTCATTTTTGAGAAAGTTGGGAATATGTTTTTGACAACTCTTGTAGAAAAAGTGACCATTAAGAAAAAACATCAAGAACATGAAGAAACCAATCACTAAGATAATCAATTAACTGTGTCCATGATAGCTAATGATCTGCAGATTAACTGTGAATCTGTGCAACAAATCATTACCCAGAATTTAGGGGTGAGGAAAACGTGTTGTCTTGTGCAACATATTTTGACTGATGATCAAAAGATGGTGCATTTACGAGGGTTGCTATTTATATTTCTGGCCTAATAATAAAAAAACAAATATGTAGGATCGAAATTGGTTTTATTGTTTTTCAAAATATTCTCCATGATGATCAATACACTTTTGCATGCGTTTGAACCAATTTTCAAAGCACTTTTTCCAGTCCGATTGAGGTAACTCCAAAACATGCGTTTTGAATGCATCAACCGCTTCTTCGGGGGTCGAAAATTGTTGTCCACGTAATTTATTTTTGATGTGTGGGAATAAGAAGTCATTGGGTGCCAAATCAGGGCTGTACGGCAGATGACCCATCAGTTCGATCTTTCGCTCCGTCAGAAATGCCTTTGTTTGAGTCGATGTGTGAGAGCTCGCATTGTCATGATGAAGAATGATTCGCCTGTACTTCTGCTTTTTTCGAATTTCTCCGATGACTTCTGGCAAACAAATGGTCGTGTACCATTCAGAATTGACCGTCCTGCATTGCTCTAACGCCACTGTTGCCACATGACCGTTAATGCCGAAGAAACAGGCAATCATTTGTTTCGATGTGCTTCTTCCTCGAACAACTTTTGTTGGTTTTGCCTCGTCTTGGAAGACCCATACAGTTGATTGCTGTTTTGTTTCCGGCTCATATGCATAGATCCATGATTTGTCACCTGTGTAGATGTTATACACAGCCTTTGATGTACCTTGAATGTATTTTTCCAACATTTCCTTGCACCAATTGACACGAGCCTTTTTTTGAGCGTTTGTCAGATTATGCGGAATCCAACACGAACAAATTTTTTTTACGCTCAAATGTTCATGCAATATTTTATTGATGCTAGTCATACTAATGTCCAAAGACGCCTCTATCTCACGGTATGTCACAGGACGATCTTGCTTTATCAGTTCACGCACAGCATTGATCTTTTCTGGCACAACAACAGATTTTGGACGACCTGCACAGGTTTCGTCCTGGATCGAACATCGACCACGATTAAATTCGTTATACCAATTTTTTGCAGTGCTGTAGGATGGCGCTTTATCGATGTATAAAGAATTAAGTTCATCGAAGCACTCTTGTCTTGACAATCCACGTCGAAAGTTATGAAAAATAATGGCACGAAAATGTTCACGATTCAATTCCATATTTTGACAGAGAAGAACTTTTCAATTTACTGTCAACAACACGAATAAAGCTATAATGGTAAATCGTCTGCTGAATTTATGTTTAAAAATATCAAACTTTCGATTAAAACTGTCTTCGGTCACCTAGCAACACTTACTGTTGCCAAGGCCAGAAATATAAATAGCAACCCTCGTACAAGCTTTCCAGGGTTTTCGAAATGGCGGTTGCTATACCAAATTTCTTGATTGGTATTGTTACTGAGGATTGGTATTATCTCAGGTATGACCCTAAGAGGAATTGCAAAGCATCAAATGATATTCTCCTACATCCCTTCATCAAAAAAAGGTCAGAGCGGAAAAATCATGCATCAAACGATGCTCACTTTCATATTGTTAATATTCTTAAACAATTCCTGGCAAAAAAGGGGTGGTGCAAATTGAATATCCATTTAACTTCTCAGACCTCAACCATCCTGGCTTTTTCCTATTCCCATGACTCATACTCGCTTTGAAAGGAAAAAGATTTGACAATATTCCTGATGTCCAACAAAATGTGAAGAGGCATTTGAACACCATCCCAAAAGTGGACTTTTTGTAAAGTTTCCAGGACATATATAGGAGATATAAGGGGAAGGGAGGTGACTATTTTGAAAGAGAGTAAGGTAACTTTTATTAAAATATCCTCTACGTTAATGTTATAGAACTATTTACTGAACTTTATTATCAGATATTTTATTATAAAATCAGTCCCTGTATAGTATTTGGTCTGTTCCTTATCAATGGCAATCTTTAAATGTGTATTTTGATGTTATTTTTAGGAATATGAAATCCATCTATCCTTCATATTTTTATTTAAGAAAATGTTCTTGACAGACAACATAATAATTTTATTTATTCTTATCATGAAAAGATCTCACTATGATGTACAAAATAAATACTATTGAAAAGTTATATGCACAGTTATATATTTCAAGAAGCATGATCAAGAATTGACTTATTGAACATCACATTGAATGATATACGTAGATAAATATTTTATTTTTGAAGAATTTATATATAAAATTACTCACATTTTATTATTTTTTTCTGTAAAATACTAAAATGATAATTTTTTATTAAAAGCAATATTTTCAATTGGAATGCACAATTGAATTGTAATTAATATTATTCACTTCTTTAAATATATAGGCATTACTTTTCAGTCAGCCAGTTATTTATTTTTAGATTTTCAGAATTAATATTAAGCTTTTGTTAAAATTTTTTAAAGACCTTTTAAAATTAATGTAATTGATTTTACTCTGAAAATCTTAAAAATATTATTTTTAAGGATATACATGTATTTCCCCAAACTCATAAGCTTATTTTAGATATAGAATAATCTCTGTAATTAATGCATCCATTTTTTTAAGTATTTTTCATAGTTTGCATATTTTATTAATAATTGAAAAGTATCTGTATCAGTAACATTTTTATTTTTTATTGAATTAACTAATATATGAAAGTTTCATTTCTTTTAAATTGAATGGATTACAAACAAAAATGAAGAATTTATATTCAGAACTTAAATGTTTTAGAGAATTATTTTATTTACTTAGCAAGAAGTCTTCCTGAAATTGCTGCAAGTGATTTATATGCTTGTGAAAAATCTGGATATTTGGATAAAAAGAAACGAGGTAAATTTCTTTGTTGTTGTGGATATTTTTGAAGGTGTAATATTTCTAGTGTAAACCTAATTGAAATAAAGTTTAGCTGAAAATCAAGAATATATTTATTCTTAAATTTCAGTTAAGCTTTTATGAAAAAATATTAAATAACTAAATTAATTTTAATTATAAAAATGCAATATTACAAAAACGTTTTACTTATGAAAAAGAAATTTCATATTTTTTCTATGAACTGAAATTTAATAAATTATCAGTATATTTAATTACTGGGATAATTTTAAAATTTAACGCAGTTAGGGCTTTTATCTTCAAATATTTTGATCAAGTTTCTACATTTATTGTTTACTTTAATTTTGTCATATAGTCACAACTTATGCTATTTGAAAATTTCATCACATGATAGAATAATTTCTATTACGAATTTCAAATCATTATTTCGCCTAAGACCCAGGAACTGTGCAATGGACAAAATCCATCAAGGGGGCGATAAAGTAAGACATATGCTTAATGGTTAGGAATGTGCTTGCATGGCAGGATTTTTGTTTTATGATGTAATATGATTGCATGTCATGCACAAATTCATTTTTTGTGCAACTGTTGAAACATTTTATCGATTTGGTTACAATTTAAGAATTTGTTAGGTTAATGTTCTCCTTATTGTTAAATATCTCCTTTAAAGTTATATTATTTGGAATTTCAAAAAATGTTTTTAAATTTTTAAAGGTTTATTATTTGGGAATTTTTTTAAGTTATATTACTTTGAATATTGTTTGGTCAGCTATTAAATGATCTATGCATGATGCTGATCATGTGCCTGGTCAGTTTGATTTGTACCTCGCAGAGCATCTATGGCTATATGTCTTTGATGAAATAAAAACTTTTATTCTCCAATCAGTTGTGACACTTGCCACATGACTGTTGATTGGGTGAGTTATTTTGTTTTTCATTAAAATTGCTGTTGTATGAAATATTTTATGTGTATATATATTTTTTCAGGGTGGTAACGCTAATTAATTAGAAACTTTAGTTTTTATAAAAATGTATGTCTACATAAGTAAATGCATCTTTAAGTTAAGTTTTTTTGTGTGTTATTAGAGTGTGGCGTACTGAAATTTTTTAATGTGTGGGTCACTGCTCTGTTAATTAAAATTTGAGTTTTATTTAAAAAATGCAGTTTGCTTATGTTAAAAATTTAATTTTATTGCTCGGATGTCACTGTAGTAGGTCGTGCTACAGTAAAGTTTTTTTAAGGTGGACACCACTTCCCGGTTAATTAAAATTTGAGTTTTAACAAAAACTGGAATTTGTTCACATTTCAGATTTAGCTTTATTACCTGGTTGTCACTGTCATAGGTAGCACTACACTATAGTTATATATATATATATATATATATATATATATATATATATATATATATATATATATAAGGTGGATGCCACAGCTTATTTAATAAAAATTCTAATTTTAATAAAATGCAATTTGTTAATCTCAGAGATAGCTTTACTGCTCATATGTTAACTTTTATGGACTTCATGATGCTTAATTTATATATAATTTTTGGGTAGTTAATTGCCATTTATTATAAAATTTTAATCCTTTAGTAAGTAATTATAATCAATTACTCAAAAATTTTATGTTTGAAATTCGAAATAGCGCACAATTCAAAAGTTGAAGTTCAAATGCAATCAGTATTTGATAGTTCGATGTTGCACATAGTGATGTAATTAAGTTGCCAAGAGAAAATTTTAAATCACGCCAAACCTGCTCAGTTCCATAGCCTTTTACTCATTATTTTCTGTATTTCTTAGTAATATAATGTTGTGTATTGATACTAATTTTGTTCTTAAGCAGAAGGTAAATTTTTTAGACACAGGCATAGTAATTTTACATTAAATTTTGTTTCAAATTTACTTAGGCTCAAAAATGACTAAGTTCAATCATTGATATATTGTATAAAATCTATGTTTAAAACAACTATGCATATGAAAGGAAAAATTTACAAATTGCATATAAATATTTGTGATTAAATGAAAAATTTACTGTGATTAGTTTAATACTTTGTTAAAGATATTTACTATTTAATTTTTTATTATTTGTCAGAAATTTTTGCATAAACATTCTTAATTTTTATTATGCATGTTTAAAATATCACTTTATTATTTATGTCATAACATTTGTATCACTTGGATTCTATTGATTCTTGAAAATATTTTTATTATGCTTCATATTTAGCCAATAGATGTTTTATCAGTGCTATTACAAGTTAATAATGTATGGATGTTTTTAGTATCATCTACACTTTTGAATTTCATATAATGAATTAAAATATTATTTGAATGGGCAAAGTAAATTATACAAGCTATTGGTATTAAAAAAAAATAAAAAAAAACTTATAAGATGTAGTTTCAAGTAATACAATTTCCCATTTAAAATTGGATTTTTAAATTTTCTTGTAATAACTAAGTATTTATAATTGCTTATAAATAACACCCAAAGAACTCTACATAATGTGTGAAAAGAATACAAAAAAATTTATTGAGCAGATACTTTGGTAAGATATGTTTTAAATGCATGTAAAATTCAATGTTTAATATATTTTTCATGCATTCCTATCCAGTTAGTCAGATATTATTTAAATACTTGTATTAGAATAGATGTATATGATTACTAATTCTCAAAAGTTTATGGTACATCCTAAAATGCACAAATGCACTAGAATTATTGTCTAGCATTGTAAATAAAGCATTCTTTATTAGTCATGAAAAGTTGCTTTCAACATATTTTCTTCTTGATTTGCTTAACTTACATTTTTTTCTAGTTTGTATTTTTTTCCCTTTCAATAGAAATGTACAAATCTGATATTTTTCTTACATAGTCGTCAAGTGCATAGTATTTTTTATAAGGTTAAATTTTGATAAAATATAGAAAATTAGTCAATTTTCTCACAAAGATTGAACTCTGGTTTCAATTTAAAGATTCCTGAATGAAATCAAATGTATACTAATCTGTATTCTTAACATGATTATGCATGAATGACTGATTTCTTCAAAAGTTAAACTATTAAAAATTATTAATAAAATGAAAAGGAAAATTTTCGTTAAGCATTAAAATAAGTTTTTCTTATAAACTAACTTTATATAAAAAATAATCATTAAGTTAAATGTCTATTAAATATATTAAACATGCTTTTAATTCAAAATTACAATAAATTTAAAAGAGCAAGACAAAAAAATTATTCAGTAATACTCACTCATGTCAAACAATGTATTGAAAAATAACTATCGCCTGCAGTATTCTTGAGGACTGTATTAGTGTTAGTTTTTGCATGACACTATTGTTACTTTTGGGATCATAACATGCTCACACACATTTAAAATAACATTAAAGTGTATTTGTCAAAACTGAACTTTATTAAAGAACTTATATTAAGTATTTGTGTAATAGTTCTATCTGTAGCAAGAATCAATGTTCTTCACAGTTGATGGAATGAAATATCTATATTTTATGCTATATTTAAAATTTCATTAGTTTTAGATTATATTTTGTTAATAGTATATAAATGTATGTGTATGTATTATTTAATCTATAAGTTAGAGATCTATAAATCACAGAGTAAATATCTTTTAAACTGATTCATATATCTGATAATCATATTTAAGTAAGTGAAAGGTATCTTATATTAACACAAGTATTATACAACTGTTCTAACTTATAATTTAGACAAAATCTGTAATTTCTATTCCATTTTAATGTTTCTGGAAAAAAAGGATTATATTTCAAAGTATTTTATGATTAATAGAGATGAATAAATTATCATATGAATAAAATTAATAAGATCTCATGTCAAATATCCCCATCATGTTTTAAACAGACCTTTCTTCTAAACTGCTGATTTCTCCTCAAAATGACAATCATATGTACCTCTATCACAAATAATCTTTGCTCAAACAGCATAGAAATTTGTAAAACTTTTTTATTTCCTTGCATTAGTTAAAATGCTAATTTCAGTTCTATTAAGTATTTTACACTCTGACTTCCTTTTCCTCTAAAACAGTAATTACAGTCTCTGTTCGCTATTTCAGTCATTTAAAAATGTTCTATCAACAGTTATTTCCTCATCTTATCTTTCTTTTCCTTCTCTCTTTTATTGTGATTGCCTTATAAAAGGGTGAGAGTTATTCTCAAGATGTTATGCCTATGTTGCTATTTGTTTCTCCTGGGTACTAAATCACTCACATGTTTTCAGTGTGTCAAAATCAATGTCTCTGGTAAGTCAGATTCTGGTAATTGAAGCCCCTGTAGACATTGTATTACTTTGGTTTCTGCTTTGTGTAAACAATGCTTCAAGTATTGTATTCCTCAGCCCATTGGCTTGTACAGATTAAGCTATTGTACACTTGCTGACTGACTCAGTAAAGGTGGAGGCCACTTCAGGGGAGTATTGAAACTATAAGGACCTGGCTACTATTGATGCAGGTATCCTGCATCCCTTTATAGGTCTTCATGCTGGGTGGTGTAGTCAAGATCCTGAAATAAATACATGTCTTTATTAAATATAATTCTAATTTTCTGCCAAGCTGATAAAAAATTAGCTGGTTCATGTGTTTGAATCCTATCTTGGACATGGATATTTGCAATTGGTTCGGAATCCACTTTTTAACTTTAGTTCCCTGTCTAGTTAACCCTTGTGTGCAGAAAAATGACTGTTGAGCGACAAACCAACATGCTTGCAAGGTGAAATCTGTTGATTTTTTTAATTGAAATATTATTAGCTATACAGGCCCAAATCATACTTCAACTGAAACTTTATTCATGTGCAGTATCTGCTCATAGTAAGGGAATAATTTCTGTAGATGATATGTTAAATGTTTCAGAGGAAGATATTTTAAATAATCCTGCTGACCTAAAAGTATGTCTTGTACAGTCTATTACGATCAGAAGAGAGTACACAATTTTAAAAACTTAGCACCTCATATTCCCATTTGAGACACTTAAAATACCACTGTTTATTAGAGCTAGTTTTCTAAATTGAGTCTACTCTTGTTTTCCAAACCTAATATGGCCAAGCTGGCAGGATGGTTCAGAATCCAGTTTAAACAGTAGGCTCTAGTTCAATCATTGGAGATTCCTTTGAATCCAGATAATTTACTCAGAGTCTGAAGCAATTCAAGATTTCATTGGGAGATTAAATTTTTTTTCTTTCATTAAATTTTCTCATCCTTGCCATTTTTTAACAGTATTGGATGATTAATCCTAAGACATCATATTAGTCATCTAAATATTCTTGGATCAGTTTTATTAATCACACAGTGATCACTTTTTATGCATGAAAACTTAATTTGATAAAAGTCTACAATTTAAAATTAATTCCCCTCAACAACAACAACAAAAAAAAAATAAATAAATAAATAAAATGAACTGAAATCCAGACTATTGAAAATATTTTTTAAAATAAGTGCAGTATAAAGCTTTAAACAGATTTCCCATTAGCATTTCAAAAAAAAGTATTCTAGTAGTAAACAGTTACTTTTTGTATCAGAGTACTTATTATCTTGGAACCTTCATTTTATAGTGGATTTTTCTCAAACCACTGCATACATTCAAGCTGAAAGTAGGAATTTATTTTTAAGAAGAAAAAAAAAGGATTCATTGGAAATTTCTAGAATTTATTATATTGTTTCTATTTAAAGTAAGTATGTATTGATTGATTGATTTAATGAGGCTTACTAATGCATTGTCCAATACTCAACATACCTATACCAAACAGAAGTAGAAATTCTATGATAAATTGCTATTCAAATCTATAAAAGGGGGAGTGTATTAAAAATTTAATAAAAGTTTCTGTAAAAGAGTAAAAGGATAAAATTTATTAAAATTAAAAAATAAATTGCGCATAGAAATGTAAACAAATTTCTGTGAGGTATCAACCCAGTTAAATTTGGTAAATTTAAAAATATTGGGCTGTTTATAATTTGGGTTCAATCAGTTGCATACTAGAATCCAGGTAAGAGATTTATTTAATCAGAAACACATGAATTTTTATGGGTGTATGGTCGTAATACATGAAGAATGTTTCTGATAAAAATATTAATAATAGTAACACTTAAGAGGGTTCTCTTTGGAACACCCTCAGATTGGATAAAACAGATTTCACATGTGGACATTAAAAACATGAGAGTTAAAAAAGTTCTGAATAAAAATAGATAAAAATTTTCCCTGAAATTAAAATTATACGAAGTGTGAAAAATTTTATAAAGCCATATACAATTATATGCATTTTTCATATAAAAAAGATAAGACACTAAATATTCCTGCACAAAGGCATTTCTAATTTTCCTTCATAAATGTATTATGTTGTCCAGAATGGGTTTTCTGGAATCCATTTTAATAAAGTGATATAAATTGATTGTCTTCAAGTACATAAACAAGAGGGACATTGACCATACACTCAAGTTTTTCTTGAGTGCAATTGAACAATAGTTTTGAGGGTCTATTGGATGTTCCTGATTTTAATATTGGAATAACAATTTTATTCCAGAGACTTGTATAAATAGGCTTCTATATTTTATTGAATAGAATAAAAATTTTGTTAAAGACTTGGCTACTGTTTGTTATACTGGAATAAAAAAATTGTAATATGAACCATTAGTTGCCTTAACTTTTTTCTACTCTTTGCTGGAAATTAATTATGTGGTTAAGGAAATATTTTATCCGAGATTCTTTTTTATTACTTCATTGCACTCTATGAGCAAAACCTTCAACCTTTTCGAAAGCCAATTTCTTTTTTTTTTATTTTTTTGTGGGAATTACAAAAATAGTTCATGATTTCTTCTGTTTCCTGTTTGATACATATCAGTTATTGCTCCATCAGTTTGGGAGAGTGCTTGGGAATTATGATTTTGGCACCATCTCAAATTGCGTAAGTGACTTTTATACAGCATCATCTATGCTGTTATTCTAACTATGCTGTCTGCAAACATTGAGTGAAGTATCCTATTTCCATAATGTTAAGAGTTAGAAGAATGAAAGACTTATGGTATCTTATTTTGATTTGGATTATAACTAAATGACGCTAAAAAAAAGCGGAGTTGATGGAGAACAAATAAGACATACCTAATGAATGGAAAGTTTTTGATAGTTTTTATAGCTAAGTTATTTTTTTGGAATTTAAGAGGCATATACTTTTTTAGAAATAAATATTTAAATTACATGACCACATGATTATTCATATTACCACTACCCCATAAAGTATTACAGCTATATGAAATTCAGCAAGCAATATTAAGGGTGTAGGTAATTGATTCAATAGAATTTTCAATCTCTTTCCTTATTGAAAACCTGAGGAGATAAGTAAAGGCTGCAAATAGTGATTGAGAGATGTTGTCTGTGTGTATGCATACTGCAATAGCCTGTATTAAGGGACTGCACTAAGCTACGGAAGATATGAAAATGCATACATCTCCATATAGAGTATCGTGATTAATATTTTCTCTCACAGTTATAATTGCATACTTTAAAACATTGATAAATTCCAATTCAGAGCTGGGTACTGGAAAGTATATAAGTGCAGTCAGTTTAAGATGCATTGAATTATACAGGTCAGTTGTTTTGTGTGCTATATCAGTATAAAAACCTGGAGAGCTTCATGAGACAAAAGATATCATTAATCAAAATTAAATGCTTCTGATGTTTAGATTGATGTATTATGTAGTCTCTAATTTATAATAATTGTGATTTACTCTTTCAGAAAGTATCAAAGGCTGGCTTAATCCATTTCAAAAGCGATGGTGTGCAATTAAGGATGGTGTATTATATTACTACGAAAAAACTACAGATCGCAAACAAAAAGGAAGTATAATTTTATCTGGATATGAGGTTAGGAGTCTTCCTGAGGATAATAAGGATGGTAAAAAGTACAATCACTGCTTTGAGCTTGTTTGTCCTGGACGAAGAACATATCAGGTACCTTTTCTTACCTTTGCAAACTCTCCTTTAAATCAGTCTTGCTTTTAAATAAATTTTTAATAAAATAATTCATTTACATCATCCATCTAAAATAAGTATGTCTCTCAATTTAAGAATGAGAGAATACTAAAAATTCCTTCTCATTCTGAAACTGCAAAAATTAACCAGAAATACTTTGAGTTTATTTTTGTTGTTTTGATAGGGGGGGGGGAATTTTAGGGAAAAAATGCTTAATAATTCCATTAATTATTTTTCCTACTTTGTGTGTTAAAATACATTCAAGTTTTAAAAAGTTATACTATCTTGGATTTGAAATTCTGATTGGAATTTTGATTTGTTGTCCTTTATTTGAAAATAGCATGTTGTATTAAGTATTATTATTTCTATGCAAAAAGTAAGTTTTATATAAGAAAAACTTTTACTGTAAAAAAAACTTTAATGAATGAGTCCAAAAAAATAGACCGGAGGATACTAGTTTAAAGATTAATCATAAAAATCAAACTTGGTTTAAACATTTTAGGTTAGCTGATACTCAACTTGAAGATAAATCAAAGATTGGATGATTATCTATAGTCAATGAGAATATTCTCATGAGATCTATCAAATTCCTTCTATACTCAAATATCTGTGAATTATTCACAAAACTTGGATCTTTTGTAAAATATAAATCAATTCCTTCAATACAGGTTTATAAATGAGTACTGTCGCCCAAAGTCTACCACAATCTTAAGAATAATGGTAAATGGAAATTTTCACAAGCATTTAATATTTAAAATGCATGATTTTGTTAGTAATTCATAAAAGAAATAAAGTTAGTTTGTTTTTTCTCCTAAAATTCAGCTCCAAGGAAGTAATACTTTTAGAAAAGCTCTTAAAAGTCAATTCTCGAATCAGTCATTTCCACACATATTTTCCTTTTATGCTTTCCCATTTTATTAAAATGGGGACACTAATTTCTACTGTCTACCAACTATTATGTGTGTAGTATTCGGAAATATTCTTTATTGCTAAGTTAATTACATGTAATAGAAGCCTCGTAGTGTAGTGTTGGAGCTTTGCTCTTACAAGGTCCAGGATTTGATCCTTGGGCAGAGCAAGGTCAACTTAACCTTTCGCCTCTTCAGTGGGGTGATAAAACTGGGTTCTAAGTGTGGTTGAGAACGAAACATGAAAGGTTTCACTTTAGGCTGATTACCTAACTGAGACATATGCTTTGCGCCTCAAGGCCCTCGATCAAGAAAATGAATATAAGCATTGCAAACCTTAACCTCCATGCAGACTATCATGCTCTGTAAATACTATAAAATGAGTTATTTTCCTTTCTTTTACATGTAGAGTTATTATACCTTCCAAATGCATTTTATTATAATATCAAAAAATGTTTCATTTGCATAAAATACTTATGGTTTGCAGTTATTTTAGTAATAGAAATAATCTGTTAGAAGACTAGCAAATGTATGTATTATTTGTGATTATTATTAGCTCTTCCATTAAAGTAAGCTTTCTTGGAAAAATTTTTATTTGCATTTTTATATTAAAATAATTTTGAATGTATTAATTTAATCTTTAAATTGGTCTAAAAAGAAGTAATTTAGATTGGAAATTAAAAAATTTGTAGATTAAATTTCTGTTTTCATCATTATTAACTAAACATATTTTAAAAACAGTTAAAATGCTCATTTTTAGTCATTATATTAAAGTTATTTGACTAAATATGGTAAATTTAATGTTGACTATTTTTGCATATTGTTTGTGAACCAGATTATAAACCACTGCTTTCAGTAAATATATTTATACTTTTAATATATTACTCTTGAGTTTTCAAGTATTAATACTAAATTTTGTTAACAAGACACAATGTATCAGATGATCTGTAATTGATATATCAATGTATATATAATTTAAATTTGTTTTGTCTTTAATAATTTAAAATAGTTAAAGCATTTATTAGTACAAAATATATATAATAGCCTTTATTGAAAATATTCATTTTTAAAGTAAGTTCTTTCTTTTATTTATTTTATGGGTTTTTTTTTTATTTCTTATTCATCAATAATGTGTTTTTCTTTTGTAATTATTAACAGTTGGTTGTTTTATTTCTAAAAAATGATTCATATTTATAATGAAAAGTAAAATGATTAATATTGTTGCTACAAAATGATTTTTCTGTAATGTGTTACAATCAACAATTAATAGTATTATATTAAAATATGAAAAATTTTGAACGGGACAGCAACTATAAAATAAGTTTTGTACAACTATATACTGCATTTTCACCATGTAGTATTCTTCATGAGACTAAACATTCTTTAATTATTGAGATTTACAAATAATATTTTTATATCATGTGTGCAAAAAAAATCTTAAATATTATATAATTGGAAGAAAATAAATTTCTTTTCAGGTGAAATATTTAGAAAAAAATATTTTATAAAAACTAAACTTGTGTTGTAATTATTTTGTTCTAATGGTATATCCAACAACAACATGGATAAGAATAATAATTTAAATATAATATATAGTTATTTTTATACTATAACTGAAGGGATATATAATATTTTTAAACTAGATGGAATACTTTTATGATAAAATATTCTGAAGTAATAAAAAAATTATATTTTCACTTAAAATGTATGGGAAATTAGATACTGTGCTTTTAAAAAGTTTTTGTATTAGTTGAGTGGAAAAACGTTTATGTACTATATTTTAATGATGCCATAACAATCGATATGTAATTTTGTATAATTTTGTCATTTTAAATCCATTTTACGGTAAAGATTTTTATTGATACATTAGTATTAGATTAAATATTAATGTAAATTTACATTTTATAGTTTTCTGCTCCATCTGAAAAGGACTTACATCAATGGATTGCTGCTGTGGAAAACAATAGTCAACTTTCTAATTCAGGTATTTTTAGTCTTTGAATTTATTAATATTTTTTTTTATATATATATAAGTTTAGTTTCAAACTAAACTTATACAGTTTTTCTTTTCAAAGTAACTAAATTTTAAAAATTCTATTCCAGAAGAAAATAAGATACTTTCTGCTTTGTATGGAAAACATTTTGTCTTAGATATTAACAGTTTCAGAAAATAGCCGCTTTTTCTTTCTTTCTTTCTTTTTTTTTTTTTTTTTTTTGTTGTTGTTGTTTAAGGCACTAACACTTAACAAAGCATAAGCAAAATGATCAGTTTAAGTCAAAAGATTTAAATTTAGATAATTTTATAAAAGTAAATGGACTATTGAAGTAATTATAAAAAAATCATAGTTATTTGATTTACTTTTAATGAAAGATAAATGCTCATGCGATTTAATTTTAGTGTTTTATCTTTTACTGTTGAAATGATATCAGAAAAAGAAATTTGATGTTGTTGAAGCTGTTACTTAAATACTATAAATTTGGAAATTTGATGTTGATAGACTAGCAAAAATGGTCAAATATATTTTAATTTAAATATTTCAATTTTCTAATTATTGTTAATTCACATTTGAATCGTTAATGGATAATTGAAATAATGCTAAATTTATGTGATTAATTTTGCTTTTGAATATGTATCACAAACCTTTTAAATTTGTTTTTCTATGGTAGAAAAAGACATTTTTATATTTGCTTTTAAAAGCAACTTCTAGTGGTAGACTTTTCCTTTGATTAGAAATTTGATTATCAACACCATTTATAATGAACTTATTTTAAACAATTATTTAAATTTTGAAAAACTTTGTAGCTTTTTCTTTTTTGTATCATACTTTTTCACTATGCCATTTTAAAATACCAATTTTTTAACAGGGAAAATTTCTAATAGAGAATCTGAACCACTTCCTAATGTTCCAAAAGATGCACCATGTGAAACATTAAGTGATTCAGAAGATATCTATGAAATTGTTGATGAGGATGACTCCAAAATTAAAACTAAAGAAACTGATCTTGATTCAAATGGCAATGAAGGGAGTTTTACTGCATCTTCTGAGGAAGAAGTCAATCAGAATCAAATACTCAATTACCATGAGTGGTATGTGGGTTTATGGGATTGTTCTGGAGCCGATGATACAGAACTAAGTTTTTATAGGGGTGATCTTATTCATGTTATAAGCAAAGAATATGACAACTTTGCTTGGTGGATTGGTGAGATTCAAGGTAAAGTTGGATTTGTACCTAAATCTTATTTGATGGAAGCATATGAAGTTTGTTAAAGTTTAACAGTTTTTAAGATTTGCACCGCATTTATATATATTTAAATGAATTTATTCAATGTTTATAAACTTTTATATTCACTTTATATTTTGTATCACATTGTATAACATAACCTCAAATGTCTAAAGATTAAAATGTTTTAGGGAAAACTTCTAATGTGCTTCAGTGAAAAATTTTGTGAAATTCACTGTTAAAATTTCTAATAAACTTACTATAAAGAAATTATTTTTTAATAAAGATTTATTGTGTTATGTGCATGTATATGGTACATGCTTGTATGAAATAAGAAATAGAGTAAGAACTAGTCATTGCCTTTATCAAAATGTAGAAATCACATTTAGAAGATCTTACACATTACACATGATTAAAAAACATATTTATAAATAGTTTATGTTAAACTCATATCAAGTTTGATGCTTAATGTTTGGATCAAATATTTTGATTTTTTCGAATTAATCTTAAAATGAGCAAATTAATGTGAAATTTGTGAATTATTAGAAATACTTAAGAAATAAAATTGGTAAAATGTATGCATCAAAGAAGATTGATATATTTATTATGTATGTTTTCCTTCCTCCATTTTTTTTTTTTTGCATCTACTTTATTTAATTGAAAAGGAGTTTACATTTTTATAATTATTTAACTTTTATATTAATTAATTATAGTAAAACAATGTTAATTTTCAGTGTCACAAACAACTTTTGCACTGAAATTTATCGAATTAATTGTCAGAACAAGGAAGTAAACATGAAATAAAATTGCTTTCAAACTTAGAAACCTCTAAAAATTTATTTTTGCATCTATTTTTATTGGCCATTAAAATGTATTGAATAAAAAATCTATGAAATTGTGATTGGTAAAATAAAGAATTTACTATTTTTAATTTCTACATATATTTATTTTTTATATATTCCACTCACAAAAAAATTTGTTCTACTATGATATTACAATATATTATAGAATAGAATTTCATTTTTGTAGGATGCATATCTGACTGTGATACTATTCAAAGTTAAACTGTTGGTTTAAATTAATTTTAATAGAATTTTAAGAAACAATATTAACATTTTGAATTTGGCTTAAAAATATTGCATTGTAGCAAACTTTATAGACAATATTTAAAAATTTTAAATAGAATATATTCTTCTTCTGATAATTTTTTTTTATCTATAGATAATGAGTATTTGAATTGATTATTCTGAAATACAATATTAAGATAATTATTCCCTATGTATAAAAATTTCTTAGAACCAATGAGCATTCTATTTTTTCCATACCCTTATATTATTTTTTAATTAATTAATTTATTTTGCTTGATATTGTCTTGTTAAAATATTTATTAGGTATTATTTAATTATATACCTGTTTTATTTTATAGCAATTTTAAATGAATAATATATTAAGGATTATTATTTTTAATAAAAGATTATTATTTAAATTATTATTATTTTTGATAATTTTGTTTTTAATTTTCTTTAATCAAATGTACAATATTGAATTTGATTAAATAATAATGTGTTTATATTCATAAGATCATAGCTTACTTAAATTCATATTTAGTATTTAATTGAACTATCAATTTTAAACACACTTTTCCAAAAGTTTAAACACCTTTTAAATTGTGCTCATTTCATTGATCTATTTTTAAGTTGTGTTTAATATTACACAATTTAAAAATATTTTAAATATTTATTCTAGATAAACCTGTATATTTTTCAGTGTATTAATATGATTATATTAATACTTTTTTCTATTCACCTCGTATAATAAAATAGTTTTTACCTTATATTTGGCTAATAATTAAATTAAATTCTTAGCCTCTAATATTGTATGTATACATATATGCTTTTGTTTTGTAGCATCATGTGATCTGTTAAAAACCAATAATATAGTTTTTTTTTTTTTTTAAATGTTTTATTATGTTTATAATCTGACCAAATGTATATTGAAACAATTTTCATGTATTAATATCAATGAAATTTATTTTTAAAGAATATAAAATTTGATTTCTTTTTGAAATGTGAATTTTTTATTTTAATATTATGCAGTCAAAATGTTTCATCCTCATTTAAAATATATCTTAAAATTTGTTAAATATTTCATAGAAATAAAAGGTATATGTCCTTGTTCATTTTAATTATATTATCTATTTTATAAAGTGTTTTATAATGTAACAAAATTTTTGGAAAATTGTATTCTGTTTATCAATATTTCTGTGAAATAAAGTAATATTATATTTTTGGGTTTTTATACTATTTTAAAATTATAAACTGTATCACTGACGTATTTAACAAAATTTATAAAAAATACTTTTAGATTTTGAAGGAATTTTATTATTGAAAATTTATATAGTTAAATTATTCCACTCAAAAATTTCACACGATTAATTTATTTTAAAAAGGTAGGAAACTTTTCTATGTAAAAATATCAGAAAGAAATTAAATATTATATATTTGATTGAAAATATGTTAAACATAGTGAAAAATTCAAATATTCTTTTAATTTCATCCCCCATGCCATCAAATTAATTTTTTTAATTACTCTATAAAATAAATTTAGAATGTAAAACATCAAATACACACACTCATTTTTTATTGATTTAATCTTTATATAGAAACTATCTGAGGAAAAATCTAATTTTTAATATTTTTTATATCATTACAAGCAGTAGATTTCTTTAAACAAACTAATAATTCAAAGATTAATCGTGTTTATTTTTTTACAAATTTTGTCTTTGAAAAGTTTAATAATCAAAGTGTTATGAAAATATATATTTCAGTTATGTTAAAAAATTTACTCAAATTATTATTTAAGTAAATTTTAGTTATTATATTTATTTTATTAACAGTAAATAAAATAAATATAGCAAGAATGGAAATTTTTTGGTGAGAAAAAGAAGCTAAGCTTTAATTTCCTTTAAGGTTAGTTTCATATAATTAATACTATTGAAGCTTTTAGAAAAGATTATGTAACCAATAATAAATATATTCTGTAAACTTCGAGACTGAATATAATTATATTACTGTGAGTTTCTTATTCTGGTTGATTGAAAGTTTCAGACTTCAAGTTTGCAGGATCTTAAGGGGAATCCTTCCTCAAAATAAATCTAGAAATGAGCTTCAGCGCCATCTAGCCCAGTTGTTTGGAGGCAGTCCCTCTTTCAAAGACTGAAAGAACTGATTGGTTAATTAAAACTCATAAACCACACCAAAGCACCTGTTTACAAAGAAAAAAATAGTTCCTAACTCAATGAGGGGGAGAGAATTTTAAGAGGGGAATGAGTAGACCACTTAACAGCAATGGGGTAAAGTGGACAATATAACCCCCCGCATCCTAACTTCCATCAGCATGTTCCCTACAGATTTTCTTTGCATATATGGTCAATTTGTCTTGAAGACTGTTTGTCCCCTGTCAACTGTCCTCATTACAGCCTCGGGGTATTCCTTCCGGGAACTGTATCTTATGGGTGAGGAAAAAGTAGCCTCAAATGCTTCTCAAATTTGACACCTGAAATATCCGTTGTGAGCTTTTAGTCAAGCAAAGTGAGAGAAAAAGCTCTGCTCAGAGATTTTTAAAAGAAATATAATTCGATTTACTGTTTGGCAGAAAAGTATATAGATGCATAAAAAAAATTTAATACAATTTTGTTATTATTCATTAAATGATCAAAACTTAATATCAATACTCAAATCAAAATAAAAGTATAAAATATGCTTATTTTATTTTGCTTGATATAATTTTCATTTGTTTTCATCTTACGAGATTTGATGCTTTTTTAATGGGCCTTATGAGAAAGCAACAGTTGCTCTTCTCTCTAAGTACTTCACTTGTATAAATTTTTTCAAACAGACAAAAATGTCAAATTTCCTACCTCTTAAAAAGAAAGAAAATAAGGTAGTTTATTTATTAACTTTGGAATAACTTTTCTTGCTTTATAAAATATTTCGATACAAAATTTACAGAAAATTCCATATATTTCGCTTATAATTTCTATCAATGATTTTTGTAGGAATGGAAAGTCTACCCTCTATTTGCATAGATCAGGTATCTCGACATTGTTTCTTGATATATTTCTAAGCAAACTTTAAAAGCAATATAACCTATCACATAATCCGCACTTTTTAGTGCAAATATGGCGATATCATCATTCGTATCTGAAGAAGTGAATTCACTTCAAAAAAAAAATAGAATTTTACATTAATTTAAGAATTAAATAATCTTTACTTTGGGAATAAGCAAATGATTTGTGTTTGTGTGAGAGTAGAGCTTAGCCTCTCAACAAATTAAAATAGAATGTGTTTCTCAATAAAATCATAAACATTACAAAATACTCTAAATATTTCACTTCTCGAAATGTCATAAAATAGAATAGGGTCTCACATTCCATCTAAATTCAGTGTATATACCATTTTCAAATTTCTTAAATTTTCTTCATCTATAACAAACTATCAGAACTCCAGGTATTCAACATCAGAGCTCCAGGTTTACAGCCAAATTTATAACATCATCTTTAAATATTGTTTTTATATTGATTCTTAGCGTATTTAATCTCATTTTAACTAGCCAAAAATCATAAATTTTTGAAGTTTATAGTGTTCATTTTAAAGTATCAAGAGACAATTTAGCTGTATAATTTTCTGATCTTTAGGTATATAAGTAAATAAATTATTTTTCTCCATCACCCTCAAATTTATATTTTTTTATTAAGTATTTTTTAATAGATTACTGTTTTTAATTTTTGTGCTTCATTTAAAATGTTTTCTTCATTTGATTTTAATTTCTTAATCGTTTTCACACTTGAACTAAGCATTTTTTAGAGGATTTCAATTTCAAACCATTTTTAGCACATAATAATCTACTTTTTATAATTTTTCAGTACTACTATTTATCAAAATATATTTAAAGCTTGAAATATGCAACTCTGATTTTTCTTATATATATATATTGTCTATATATATATATATATAGAGAGAGAGAGAGTAGTAGTGTAACGTCTTTAGTTGATTCCTAAAGACGTTACACTACTACTCTGGGGTCAAGGTGGGAAAGTATATGCGTGATTAGCCAACTTTTCTCTTTTTCATGGCTGTAAGTGAATCCCATATGCAGACCCTATTTGCTTGGTAGTTGAATTCTATTCCTGTTCGCACCCAGGAAACGAAAAGGCAGTTACCCTTTTATTTTTATCCTTTTCTAATTTTTGAAAATTATCTGTTCTGTTCTCTATTCTGAAAATCATAAGTATTTCTGTTCTGAAAATTATATGTGCTATTATACTGAGTTCAATAGTGGCATTTTATACATTTTGTAAAAAGTATTTTCGCATCTCATTTCTTTTTAAACTGATTTCGTCATAATTTTTATTTTCGACATGAAATATCTTTTAGGACGTGAACAACACCAATGTTTTATACCATATATTTTGCATTTTTATTATTTGCTGGTATTAAATTTACTTGTTCATAAAAATATTATAAGTTTACTAACAAAAGTAGCTAAATAAAGATAATAATTTTCTAAACTTCTACTTGCGTATGCTTTAGACCAAAATGTATAGAAGATTATTAAAATAAAATTATTTGATTTAAGTTTCTAAAAGAAATAAAATGATTAAATACGTACGTACATATATAAATTGTAATCACATGTTCTTTTTGTTAGTAAATTAATATATTCAGATTGATGTAAAATGAACTGTAATGCAATTTTTATTCTGTGTAAGAGATAGAATGAAAGCTGATTCATGCTCTAAAGATAAAATGTGAAGAAATTTTGCTTCAAAGATGTGCATTTAGTAGTTCAAGAAATGAGATAAGAATACGCTTGAGTATGTGTATTTTTTCACAATGATGTGATAGAATTCCCATCACTACAAATACACCCCTTCATCGAAATTTCTCAGTTTTTTTCTCGACAAATTCAACTTTTCGTTTCTTATTTAATTTATTGGGAATATTAAGAATGTTATACTTTACACTTGATAATGAAAAATTTTACCGCTGAACAGCAGTTTCTGATAGTTTATTAATCTTTTTTTAACACTAATTTACGTTATACTTATAGCCTATTTTAACACATTACACAATTTACAATTAAATAATCCTATCAACAGCAGTAGGAAACAGAAATTGCTCTGAAATTCTTCAGAACCAAATTATCTTTAAAAAATTATAAAATCTATTTCTTTAAGCTTTATGAAGAATAAATGTGAACCAATATGCAATAATCTAGTGAAAGAATAAATTTTTTTTATCCTATTTATTGTAAAGACTATTGAAATACATAAAATAATAACATATGTAACTACATTATAATAGCTACACAATCATTCAATAATATATATATATATATATCCATCCTACATTTAAAGAAAGGAAATTTATATTTACAGTATGTACATATCTGGAAAAAATTATAAATATTCTAAGAAGTTTTCTGTATACAAAAAAGAGAGAGAGAGTGTTGAGATTTTTTTCGTTTTAAAATTATTTTAACTTAATTTTGGCGTAATTTTTTTTATTTTTCGCTTCGATTATAGATGGAGGATCTCTGATTTTCATTGATCGCGTATATCTGGGATCAATTATTTCTGGCAATAAGCATTCATGATAAAAATTTCTCAGTTTATCCTCCATTTCTTCTTTCCAGAATAAATCGTCCTTGAAAATTTTTTCGATTTTGTGGCCTTTCGGTGTCCATTGGACAAACAAGCAATATGTTTTTTTTTTTTTTGTTACATGTAACTGCCCTTGGACTTGGTAAAAATATTTATGTCTTTTGTTAATGTTACCAATTTGTTTTTCTTTTGTTAAATTCCAAAATTTAAATTTCCTATTTAAAATTGCTTCATCTGGGGTATAATCTTTGCAAGAAACTGGACATTTAATTTCAAGGATATCATCGTTGCCAATTAAACCATCAGGACTTGCACCTAAATATGGTTCTTTGCTGTCTACAATAATACAAATAAGCCACATTTTTTTATTGCAATCCCTAAATTTTTAAGACACAAAATTGCATCATCTTCATGATTTCTGCCATACCTCATCGCTTCATTGTCAAAATGAGAATATAGTAGAGATTTAACTACATTTTCACAGCTTGTATGAGGCAATTTGCAGCAAATAATTCCAAAATTGTAGGCAGTTATTCGCTTTCGCCTTTCAAACAACCATTGAGGACAATCTCGTTGATCTTTCCAACTCTCGTAGTTGGATTTCATTGAGCTGAAGATCTTTAAGAAATAATTCCTTTTTTTCAATAAATGATTCTTTTGATATATCAGGCTTTTCGGCTTTTTCCCCATAACTTTTTGTCATTTCATTTAGAAACAGAGTTCTTGGTCTTGTTTCATTTCCGAAACGAAATTTGCTTAACTTGTTTCTTTTCTTGCTTTCTGATGTCAACTGCCTTTTCAATGACCTTTTACGCTCTGTAGAAGTCAAAATCTTTCCAGGGCTACTATTGTATAGCTCTCTATGCAGCTTTGAGTGCGGAGATTTTGTGTTGTGGCAAACAGCAGTCACGGCACATCTTCCTTGGTATGAGCGACGGAAACAGTAATTAATCCGCTTTCCCCCAATGAATTTGGCAATTATTGAATTAAATTACTGCATTGTTTGTGACATCAAACAATAAACTTTTAGCATTTTCTGCTAAAAAGTTCATCGCCTCCATTAATTTAAAATAAATTTCGCTGTATTTTAGATTTGAAACTAAATCAGCAGAAGTACTCTGGCGATTGCAAAAATAATCTGCGCATTTTTTATGGTCTCCAAATATATGGGCAGGGGCATTTAATATATCGGCGCGTAAATTAAAAATTTTTTCTGAGCGAGATTTATTTTTTTCTAATTTTATGTAACGAACAGCCATGGTTACTGATTTTCTCAAGCGTAAAATATTACTACCAATTTCTCTGCGTAAAGAAATATGCCCGTACTTGCTAGTTCTTGAGAGATCTTTAAGCTTGTTGCACATATTTCTTAAGAGATGGTTCTTGCATTCTATTTTTTCGACTAAAATATCATTATATGGACGCGCGTCTAAAACTTTTTTATAAACATTACTGTCTCCGTCGCCAATCATTCGAAAATATTTGCATTGATACATTGGCATGCTTTTTAGAAATCCTTCAACAATTATTTGAGACTCCATTGCAGAAGAGCTGCCTTCCCAATTTTTAAAACACTAGTGTTCTTGAACTGGCATTTCTTTTGCCTTGGCTTGAGCGCATTTTGAACAAAACTTGTTTTTCACTCCAAGGTAAAGAACCTTTTTAGTGTGATAACCAACAATAGCAGCCTAAAATAAAATAAAAATGTATAATTGACTGAAATGACACATTACAAATATTTAGAAAATGCAATCAAATACTTAGAATATGTAGAAGTAGTAATATATTACTACTTCGACATTTTCTAAGTATTTGATTCCACATTACATACAATTGAATATTGTTACTCAGAATTATTTAATGTGTGATTCCATATTTCTTTTTTACAATATTATTATAATAATGAATTTTAGAATAATGAAACAAATGTTATAGATATTAATTTAATTAAGCATGTATTAAGTACTGTGCTCCAATGTTTACATGGTTAATTATTATTTTTTTTAAGTTATTATAAACCGTAAAATCTCTAACTACTCTCCCCGAGCATACACATGATTCGTGAAACATCATATCTTTCTCCTGAAAAGTGGGGTAGAACCCGGGAATTTTCCTTCTGAGGAGAGCTTTTCTTCTGTTAGGCCATTTTCAGCCAATTTGTATATACTTCAGGAACGTGTGATTTAATTTAGTTAACCTCCTAGTTTTTGCTCAAATTTATTTTTAAAAGCGTAGCAATCGTATTTAAAATTAAATCTAGCTTTATTTAGGAACGACTGTGTTGTGTCACATATCTTATAATTTATAAATGAATAAATTTTTATTTTGAAACGGTATTTGGGTATTTCCTTAATCTCTTATACTGAATTGAAGAATTTGAGTTATACATCTTTAAAAAGATGAAACTTACCAAGAATTGGAAAAATTTTCCTTAATACCCTTAGATATATCTCATTGTAATTAACAAGCTCTACATATATTCTTATTACCAACGACTGCAGCTATGGATACTTGGTATAAAATGTCATGAGTAAATTTTAATGCACACATATCATTAAAATTTACCTATAACAATTTGCAATATGCAAATAAAAAGTTATTTAAATGAAAATAGAGCAAAAAGTAGGTATATATTAATAGAATATACACTTTACAAAAAAGTAAGACAAATAAAAAAAATTGATATTTGTTTCTTATTATTGATATATTATGTATTTCGGTGAAATATAGAATGCTTTAAGGCTTTGATGGTATTCATAACATTGAAAAACTTGTATTCAAAGTCATATAAAAATTTCAAGTAAAATATTTTGTACTTACCACTCCTGATAATGAAGAATAACTCTGTAAGACCACTTAGCCCAACTGCCATCAACAACAACAGTCAAAAGAGGTATACCATCTTCATCGACATCACCTCTCGCAATAGCTAATCTCTTTTCTTCTGATACTGCCAATTCCATTTCTTTCAAAGCAGTTACCTCCCAAGCAGAGCATATTTTTTCATGTTCTTTAGTGTACAGCTTAGAAGACATCGAAGGAATGTTCATGGCAGAAAAAAACTCTTCTAAGTTATAAAATCCACAGCCGATACTCATAATTGCATTTACAGCATCACTGTATATATTTTGTGAAGAGATTTCTGTATCTTCAGTCCACACAATCTTTATAATATTGCACATTCTACATTTGAATTTTAGTCCACTTCGCAATCTTTTTTTTTTCTTCAGAAATCACTTCCATTGTTGAAAAAGTACAACCAAATTGGCTATGATTATCTATAGATTGCAATTGCTCAGTAAAATATTTTAAGTCAACTACACTTCGACCTTCTAATTTGTAGCTACTTTGTATTTCAACGGGTTCCACATCCAATAAGTGATTATCTAATTCCGTACCTCTCTTTTGCCTAGAAGTAAAAAATAAATAAAATATTGTGAATGTCAGGAAATATTCATTCACATACATGTTCGTTTATTTATATTTTTAAATGAAATGTCATTAATTATTTATGAAGAATTCTTCCTCTTTATAATGAATGAGGGTATGTTCTATGAAATGAAAATTTTTTGATTATCTCAATTACAAATTAATTTATCAAACAATATCTGATTATTTTTGTTAAATTTGGAATAAATATAAATTAAATAACTTTATTAATCGAATTCAAATGACAGATCGTTATTCTTATAAACAATCATTCTAAAAACGGGATAAAATTGAAAAAATAAACAATTTAAGAATGCATTACTTTATTTTTCATAATCAATAAAAAATTTAAAAGTAAAGTTCTATTGTGTTTTGGACATAAAAAAATATGCATGCTTAATGTTTGCATGCATATTTTTTCCAATAATTTTCAATAATAGAATGAATGTTAATAAAAATATTCTTTAACAAAAATATATATCTCAGTATAAGAAATTATAATAAATAAACTTACTTTTCTCTCCATGCATTCAAATTTTGTCCTTTGTTTTTCTTTCTTCTAAATGAAGTATGTAACTGATTGGAAAGTTTATTTCTTCGATGTCGGTAACTCATTTTTAGCTAGTACGACAAGAAATAGCGCATTCAATTGTCTTGAGCAAAAGAAACTTGGATCTGTCTTCCCATACTATTTACAATTGCTGTAAAGAAAATGTACAAGGCAATAGTGTTTTTTCTTGCTATACACAATATTTCTTTTGAAGTTGAACTGTATATACTTAAGTAGCAAAATATCTTGACCCTATATTGTCCTAATAGTGGCGTTATTTAGATCCATTATTGACGGTCTATATTGGCCCAATACTGGATAGTTCACTTTTCATTATATAGGACCAATGTGGGTTGCAAAGATACGACCAAGTTGGATTGCCAAAATTGGTTCAATTTAGACCGCTACGATAGGATCTACCTTATCTTACAGGTTCTTTTTACATGATATGTTCTTTCTGTCCTTGGTATTGCATTTTCAGTGTCGGACAATGTATATGCAGATGATTTCAGTATTCATATTTTTCCTCATAAAATTCAAATACAATGATATCCGTTATACTTTTTTCATAATGTATTAAACACTAGCAGAAATTTGTGAGATTTTAGTATTCTGTTTTAAGTATATTCAACATTTTAAAAGGATTATACATAGAGCCCTATAATTATATATAATTAACAGGAAAGCTAAAAAGCTAAAGAAAAAGATGTTAGAAAACTTAATGTTTCTGTTTGTGTATTCGTAAGCCTCACAAGAAATTGCCATTTTCTTGAAGTAACATGAAATTAATTAGTTAAATCAATAAATGACAAGATCATAAACATTGTAGCACATTATTTACACTGGAAAGTATGTGAACGATAATCTTCCAGATTTATTTTGCTTATAATGATCAAGTTCCGTATCTATATGCGCAATAAAGCAGCGGTTTGCAAGCTTCCATTTAAAAAATTACGAAAAAGTCATTCCTGCGATATATAGTGCTGCGTTTGAAAATCGAAATTATAAGTATTCTTTTTAACAAATACTTTGAAATTTCTAAATGATATGGTTTGCATCTTCTCGATGTTGAAAATATTTTGATATAATAACAAAAGTATTTTGAAAACATGATTCAGTAATAATACTAAAAGTATTTTGAAAACATGATTCAGTAATAATACTAAAAGTATTTTGAAAACATGATTCAGTAATAAAACTAAAAGTATTTTGAAAACATGATTCAGTAATAAAACTAAAAGTATTTTGAAAACATGATGCAGTAATAATAATAAAAGTATTTTCAAAACGTGATTTAGTAAGGAAATCAAAAGATTTCAGCGACAAACACAAAAGTATAACTTTATTGCATCATTTCTACTTTTCTGAAAAAAAAAAAAAAAAAAAAAAAAAAAAAAAACTTTTTGTTGCTTAAAGTAAATTATTCCAAATAAATTAACGTATTGCAGCTCAGTGTAAAGTATCCCAAATCCAGTAAAATATACAACTCAGAGTAAAATATTCCAAATAGCATAAAGTAAAATACACTACTGGCCATTAAAATTGCTACACCAGGAAGAAATGCAGATAACAAAATGATATTTATTGGACAAATATATTACACTAGAAATAACAAGTGATTAAATTTTCAAAAAATTTGGCTGGATAGATCTTGAGAAATCAATACCCAGAACAACCACCTCTGGCAGTAATACGCTTGGGCATTGAGTCAAACAGAGATTGAATTGCATGTACAGGTACAGATGCCCATGCAGCTTCAACACGATAACACAGTTCATCAACCGTAGTGAAAGCGTTTGGTGATGAGCCAGTCGCTCAGTAACCATTGATCAGACGTTTTCTATTGGTAAAAGATCTGGAGAACATGCTGGCCAGGACAACAGCCGAACATGTTTCCTATCAAGGAAGGTCCGTACAATACCGGCAACATGCGGTCGGGCATTATCCTGCTTAAACGTTGGGTTTCGCAGGGCTCGAATAAAGGGTAGAGCCACGGATTATAACACCCCAGAAATGTAACGTGAACTGTTCAAAGCACCGTCAATGTGAACAAGAGGTGACCGAGACGTATATCCAATGGCACCCCATACTATCACGCCAGGTGATGGGTCAGTATGACGATGACGAATGCACGCTACCAGTGTGCGTTCACCACGATGCAGCCAAACACGGATGCGACCATCATGATGCTGTACACAGAAACTGGATTCATCTGAAAAGATGACGTCTCGCCATTCGTGCGCCCAGGTTCGTTGTTGATCACACCATTGAAGGCGCTCTTGTCTATGACGCAGCGTCAAGGGAAGCTGCAGTCATGGTCTCCGAACTGAGAGTCCATGCTGCTGCAAACATCGTCGAACTGTTTGTGCAGACACTTGTTGTCTTCCAAACGACCCCGTTTCTTGACTCACGGCCCGTGACGTGGTTGCACGATCCATTACTGCCATGCGGATAATATGCCTGTCTTCTCGGCTGCTAGTGATAGGTGGCCGTTGAGATCCCGCATGGCGTTCCATAATACCGTCCTGAACCCATCGATTCCATATTTTGCAAACAGTAATTGGATCTCGACCAAAGCGAGCAGCAATACTGCGATAAGATAAACCGCAATGCCGGTACGCTACAATTCGACCTTTATCAAAGTCAGAAAAGTGCTGGTACGCATTTCTCCTTCTAACACGAGGCATCACAACTTTTCGCCAGGCAACAACGTTCAAATGCAATTTGAGTATGAGGAACCGGCTGAACAATTTCCTCATTTAAACACAATGTAGGTGTCGCTACTGGTGCCTGCTTTGTTTGAATGCGCTGAAAAGCTAATCATTTGCATATCACAGCACCTTCTTCCTTTCGAATAAATTTCACGTCTGTAGCATGTCGCCTTCTTGGTGTAGCAATTTTAATGGCCAGTAGTATATTTTAGATAGCCTATGGATGGAGTTTTCAATGTAAACAAAAACAATCCTCAGTTGACCGGAAACCATCTCAAATACTTCCGGTATTCTCTCTTCCCATTGAAAAACAACGCAATCGGAAAAACATTCGCTTAAATATTTTTAAGTATTTATTCCTGCTTTTATGCAAATTTTTTTACTTTATACGTTAAAATCATATTTAAATCATAATCATTTTTTTAATGTTAAAAGATGTAACATTGTTGTATATAAATACTTTTTTTTAAACATTAAGAGCGATTAATCATAATAAAATACTTATTATAAGCTTTATATTATTTCAAATAATTTGGACAGAATTGGCCAAACTATTAAATATCAAATTGGCGCCACAATGTCGCCACAGTTTGCTATCATACTGAAATTAAAACTTGTAAAATACCGAAAATGTTTTAAATAAATATTTAGAAATGCTATACATTTGAAGTCTTAATATATTAATCTGTAAAAAAAATGCTTGCTACACAACTTTTAATACTTCGTTGAATTTCAATTTTTCCATAAAATACTACTTTCAGGATCCATTTGGGAATTGAACATTTTCACACGCGAAAGTGAATTTGTTCCATCTCGCATATTGAAACCAACGGTCTCACAACTACTATCTTTATTTGCTTTCTGCATATCAAAAATGCTTACGATCGTTACTTTTAAATGAAGCAATGAAAAAATAGAAAACAACCACAATAATATAAAACAATAATGGAACATTAAACAGGAACTTCCATACCGGAAGTTTTCTCGATTTCCACGGTTGTAGCGCTGTATATTGGAAGCTTTACAAAAACTTCCCTCCACTGAGAACTATGCTGGTACACATATTTATAAACTACCACACCACCCAATCAGAAAGACATTTTTTCACTATTGGTTGCTTTTTAAACATTAAATGTTGACTTTATGAGTTTTTTCAGGCATGCAAATATATCATAGTCTTATGAAATTTGATATTAAATATAAAAAATATTATTACACAAAAATTGACATTTTAAAAGCTTTTTATAAGTTAACATTTCAATATTATAATTATATTCTTTATAAGATATGAGATTCAAATAAATTTACAATTCCAAAATCTAATGATTTGAAACAAGAACAGGGAAGGTTTAAGTTGTTTATTCAAACTTTGTTTTTATGAATTTAACGGAAGAAGTTGCTGAACAGCACAACTTCTGTAAGTAATTTTATTTATTTTCGTCGTCTGCGTATGTCATCTGGTTGCTGAATTTATGACTTATAATAAATGAATGTAAATAAGATAATTTTTGTTTAGTTATTTACTAAAATTTTATTTTTGTTTCTTCATTGAAAATGTCTTCTCACAACCCAAATGCTGGATATTATGATTGGAATGCATCTGGAGCAAACTCGGATTCAACGGGAGGAGCTTACCGATACGATTTTGGTACACCGGAATTTGGTACGCAACCACAGTTCGGCCAATTTGATTACGATTCTCCTCAATCTATGAGTGTGCCTCCTAATGCTGCCCCTCAAGCTCTCTATCCTCCCATTTCATCTTATTCTGGAAGCATCCTGACACCAGAAACGGCTTCCCCATTCGATGCCAATTCACCAGAAAATTTTGAAGACGAGCCACCTCTTCTGGAAGAATTAGGCATTAATTTTGATCACATCTATCAAAAAACTGTCGCTGTGTTGAATCCATTTAAAGAACCTAATGCTTCCATTTTGCAAGAAACCGATTTGACGGGACCTCTAGTTTTTTGTCTTTGTTTTGGGGGATTTCTATTGCTCAGTGGAAAAGTACATTTTGGTTATATATATGGCATAGGTGTACTGGGTTGCATAGCAATGTATACCCTTCTTAATCTTATGAGTGAATCTGGTGTATCGGTGGGGTGTACTATAAGTGTTCTGGGCTACTGTTTATTACCCATGGTCGTCTTATCTGGACTTTCTGTATTATCTTTAAAAGGAACTTTATGTACTCTACTGACAATTATAGCCGTGTCTTGGTGTTCCTTTTCTGCTTCCAAGCTCTTTGTTTCAGCATTGGCAATGGATCATCAACAACCTTTAGTTGCTTATCCTTGCGCATTACTTTATGGAGTCTTTGCATTGCTTACCATATTTTAATATTGCTGGAATCACTGTTGCCATATAGTGATCTGATACAATAAATTTACCTAATGCAATGGTTATTTTTACTTAGAATGCATTGTATATATAAATAAAATAGTTATTTGTTTTCTAACTATAACTTTTTATAATAAATATTTCTGCAAATTGAATAGAAATTGCAAACAAATGAATACCTTTTGTTTTAATTCTAAATATGACATTATACATATACTTATTTCCTTTTTGTCATTCTGCCTTTAATTCCTGTTTCAGGACATGAGTACAATGTCCTTAAGACCTTTTATAATTACTTTTATTGTAAAAAAAATTGACCTACTGAATGCAAAATACCACATAATGATCCAACTCAATAAATTTAATACTTTTTGTCAGTTTTTTTTGGATAAAAATTAGCAAAATAAATCAAATATTGTATTTTGTCCATGAATAATTTTTATTTAACAAATTGACTTACTGAATAGTTATTTATACAGTGATCCAACCAAATGATGAGCAAACAAATTTAAAGTTTTGCATGCTCAAGAGTGCTGAGTGCCAATATGTAAGAAATTTTTTTGGTCAGTTTAAAGAAAAGAAATAGAAAGATAATGTGATGAATTTATAATTTTATAATTAAAGTTGTATCTATTTACTTCATCAGTAAGCAGATTTCTTTTAATAGAAACTAGTAAAATGAAATACATTTAAATATTGTTTTTCTATTTCAGCAATATTTTTATTTATTAAAATTGATTGTTTTATTTGGGTATACAAGCCTGCAATTTGAACAAATCTTAAATAATTAAATTTTATTACAAAACATATATATATTTATTAATATTATAAAGTTTAAAATTGCTGAGAATATTCAATTCTAATAGACATAGTTTTCCTAATTCTCATTATTTACTTGCTAATAATATTATTGACAAGTCTCTAATTCGAATATATTTTTGCTGTAAAGTATTTATGGCCTATTTTTTCATATTTAATTATATTCATTTCATAATGATAAAATGGTTAGAATATAATTCTAAGCTTTTTAAAATTTAATTAATCATAACTTTAAATAACTTTACCATTATTTGCAATTTGAAATCTATGGTCTCACTCATAATCTATTCTTTTGTATCTTCAGCACAAACTTCTGAACATGGAGGAATTTTCAGAAGAATGTTTTTGAATTCCTCAAGTGACATGTCATTCTCATTTTCTTCCTTCTCTAGCTAATATTATTGACAAGTCTATTTTGAATAATTTTTTGCTGTAAAGTATGATCTATTTTTTTCATATTTAATTATATTAATATCATAATGATAAAATGTTTAGAATATGATTCTAAGCTTTTTAAAATTTAATTAATGCTTTTATACATGCCGATAAGTTTTACAAAATAATAGGTAAAATTTTATTAAAAATAGATATTTACCCATTTTGAATAATTTTTCACTTAAAAATTCTATTTCTAATTTATTATTTGTTAAATGAAATAAGAGTAGATGGTTATACCACAACATAATAAAATATTAACTTTTAATTATATTACATTTCTATTTACATTCAATGTCTATATTATTAGCCTCTATTTTGTAGAACAATTTTTCACTGCAGTTTTATTGCAATAAAAATTAGCTCACATTCGAATTTTATGTATATTATTAGGAAAGATGTACATATTTTTGAGAATCTGTCAAAAATCAAAGAATTTGAAACTAGTGGTTGAAAAATAAAGGGAAATTGTTTACTATGCCTCAAAAATAAGTTTTTCAACATAAATGTTATCCTTAGATATTGCTAACTTCTATACATTTTTATATCTTTGCTATATTTTAAAAAGTGTATTATGAAAAGCAAATTTCCACTACTGCCGAATTAATTTACTTTGAATTTAGAAGGCATTGCTATGTAAAAGTTTTTATATTTAAAACTGTGCATCAGGACTTCTCTTAGGCAAATTAAAATGGTTTATCTTTTAATAAAAATTCTTTTCGATTATTTTAAACAAGAATTGTATATAATGATCTAAAAGAATGTTTTTATATATCTTTCTCATAATGAAACTTAGCATTCATAGACTGATACATATTCACACAATTTTTTGTTTTACAGGAGTGTATGGTAATAAAGAATTTTAATTACCTTGCATTCTTGTTATATATATATATATTGAAAATTAAAAGCTTTAATATTTTGGAGAAAATTGACAACTATACAGGGTTAGCATAAAGATTAATTTGTTTCGAAAAAATCATTTTTAAAAGTATTACTCATACATATATGACAGATATGAAAAGTGCAACAAACTCGCCTGATTTGTGTTGTGTATTTTTGGTGGCAGAATGAGTTCAGTATATAAAAAAACTCCAGTTATCCAAATCATTTGGGGCTGGTATCCACTTGTATAGTTGATTTTTTTTCAGAAAATGAGTCTATTTTGATTAGTTATTGTATGCTGAATATGGGAGAGAAATTTACATATTTTAAGGAACTTTTTATTAAATGAAAATTCAACACTTTTATATGTTAAGATACTTTCTAGTGCTGTATACTAAAACAGTATTTGTATTTAGCTCTGTAAATGAAAGTCATTGCTTGCTGTATATCTTGATGAGAGTAAGTTGTTTCATTACCTTCATCTATTTTCTGACAGCCAAGTCATGTATTTACTTGATAGTGAAAATTCACATGTGGTCACACTTGGACTGATGCTCTATCCTATTCAAACCATCAAATGTTTCACTAGTTGATAATCTTGTGCCTGTTTCAATTTAGACATTATGATCATCTTCTTAATAAGCACTTTAAATAAATTAACAATTATTTGTAATTTGAAATCTAGAGTCTCACTCATAATATATGCTTTTACATCTTCAGCACTAACTTCTGAACATCTAGGAATTTTCAAAAGAACATTTTTGAATTCCTTAAATGACATGTCATTCTCATTTTCTTCGTTCTTATCTTTCTTTTTTCTCATCTTCAGTCTAACTTATTTTTCTGAAAGCAATTTGGATAATTGAAATTCTACTTTATTTCCAATAGCGTGTGGCAGTATCGTATTAGTACAGTTCAAAAATTGGAGAAGCAAGTTGTTTGTAAGTTATAGCTGTGCAATTTGTTTTCTGAAGGGAATCTTGATGATAACCACCTTGTAAACAAAGCATTTTGTGGTGTTATCTATAGTTCAAGGATGCTAGTTTACTATAAAATGTATGGAATAAATTCAATTATCATCTGGATGTATTTTGTGTCACCAAAGGGGCATTTATTGAATATTTGTAGCATATAAACTTGATGAATTTGTGATTTTTTTCCTCTTTTATTTTTATATAATCCATTTAAGAACAATTTATTGGAATTCAGAACAAGTTTTCGAATTGTTGTTAGAACTATTTGCTTTTGCAAGTTTCTTTTATGGTAAAAATATTTCCTACTGTAATAGAGATTTAAATGAAGAATTTTAAGAGAAAATTCTACCTAAAAAGAACTATTTGAATATTGGAATGCTCTTATTAAATATTTATTCTCTTAAGATACTAAACTTATGTAGCTAACATAAATTGGTTATTAGACTACTTAAAATACTAAATATGAAATTGGTTCTATTTATTCAGTATTTTAAAATGCATTGGCTTATTTCAGGTATATAAACTATATACTCATATTATGCATTCACAATAGATGAAAATATTGTCCAACACTTATTTTCAGGATACAGCAAAGAAGTAGATACTTGTAGTACTTTGGAAACAAATATTTAATTTCACTAATAATGAGGTAGATCTGGCTTTGGAAATATGCACTTTTTACTTAATGGACAAAAGATAGATTGAAAGCATGGTAAAGCTTTGTAGAATGCAAATATTTTATCAATGAAAAACAACTTGTGAATATTATAATAAAACTCCAGATTTTTTGGTAATCAATACAATAAAAGAAAATCACCCCAGCAGAGCTTTTAGCCTTTACTTAAAATGCTTATGCTCCTAAGTAGAAATTGCAACGCTAAAATTTAAATTAGTATTCTTAAAACTAAAATGCTGAAAAAAACTTTTTTTAATGTATAATATTTAACAAATTTAATGATATCCCAGAATTTAAGTATTTTTCCTATAGGAATGCTCACATAAAAGAATTTTCTTTTCCTAGTTAAATGAAAAAATATTCTAACATTTCAAAACATACTCTGAAACTAATGCAATTGTTGAAGATGTTCTCTAGTTTCATTAGAGGTGGTTAAACAACTAAATAATTCTTACTCATTCTCCACTGAAACTACCTAAATCTATTTTAGATTAAGGCAAGATTAGAAGACGAGAAGGAAGAAATAGGTAAACTGAGAATTGATTTTATTTTAAAGATTGAAAACATTAACTAATCAACCCAAGAAAAAAAAATGTAGCTATTACCTAGAGAAGAAAAATTTTCTTTTTGAGTATTCTGAGGAAATTTATACGTTAAATAGCCAGGTTTAAGTTATAGATGATTTTAGAAATGAAATGTTCAGATGAACTTCAGTATATCCAAAGGTCAAGGGTTTTTCAAAAACAAAGAAAAAAGTGCAGAGTAAGATAACAAAAATATTAGAAATCAGAAAACTGTTTTTGACAAATGAGATCATTTTTAGCTAATTTTTTTACAGACTTGACCCTTGATTAAGTAATACTTTATCTATGACCAAATTTATGTGGGTTAAGGTTTTTGTGCCTTATACTTCAAACTATAATTTAATAATGTCCAATCAAACCTAATTTGTATGTTTAGTAACTATTATATTTTGAAGACTTTAATTTTTACAAATTATCTGCTTTCTATTATATATAATTGAGTGGAATGAATGGTAAATAATTTGGTATTACCTGACATTTTTTGATGTTTGCTTTAAAAAAATTAAATATTTAATGTAATTAAGCCTTAAGTCATCTAAATATTTATTAAGTCATCAAACATTAAATATATTAGCCACATAATATTTTCCTTCAGTATCTTTTTTTGAAGACACTTTTGAAATTGTATGCCTGCATTTTAGTGCAAGTGAACTGCGGAGATGTTGGAATATGTACAAAAATGTGTTTTATAGAAACCTGAATTGACATTTCTTTGCTGGTAGTTTAGGATTTGAAAACTTTAGGAAATCAAAAAAAAAAATTTAGTAGACATTCTGCCAGTAATTATTCTAGATCTGATAAAAAATAAGTCATTGAAATTGCATAGATAACATTAATTTATAAGACAGTTTTAACAAATAATGAACATTTAAATTAACAAAATATTGTTTATAATTAAATGTATATTAAAGAAGAAATGTTTGAATCAACATTAATGAAAATGTAGGAATATCATTCTAAAGAAGTACAAGCGTTGCTGTCTGACTTGTACATGAGTTTTATAATGATTTATGAATATTTTTTTTATATATTATTTATGAAAAACAAGCTTAAGAAATTTAGTCTATTTTAATCAATAATATGATCAAATAGATTTTTTATCCCTATATATTGTCATTAATCGAGCAACAAGTCATGAATATCAAATGTAGTATTAAATTTTAACACATCTAAGCATTTGGTAATAAAGATCTAAAGTATGTTTTTCTTTTTGATTTAGTACTGAAATAATTATAAAAAAACTTATTAGCTCCAATGTGTTATAGTTTAATAATGTCTTTTAAAGTTATCCCCACATTTTTTATTTTTATTAAAACCATTTCCTATTAAATTGGCAAAATGTTAATGAAAAATATTTGTTTTAAAAGTTTAATATTGGTAAAAGCCTGACTTTTTTTTTTTAGAGATGCATGTCATATATTTTTGAAAACTGAGAAAAATTTCAACATTAAAATAGAATATAAAGAAAATTAATCTTGTACCACTATTTTAAATGGGCAAAACATTGATATTAATAAAACATCGTTTTTGTTATGATAGCCTTTTTGCAAATACATCTTATTAAATGATTTCAAAATTTTGAAAATCATGCTGTTAATTATACTGGAATAAAAATTAAATTTGGATTATCATCGAAACCATTGTGTGTAATGATTATTTAAGAAATTATTCAGTTAAAACTACTAAAAAATATGAAATGATTTGTGATTTCCTTACATTAACTATTTAAAAAACTGATAAATCTAATGTTTATAAAACGTTGAGTTTCTGTTGGCTTTTAAGATATATATCACTGAATAGAAAAATAGTTTCTCACTGATGATTAAATGAAATTGTGTTTAATTTATACGCACATTATCAAAAAGATGAAGGAAAAAAACTAATTTAAAAATATTAAATCATGAGAATTTTTCTTAACATCTTAGAAAATATTATAAATCTACCTTAGCCAACCATTGTCTAGCTACATACAACCAAATACTGCAATATTTTCATTTTTCCAATTCCCTACAAAATGTGGAATTTTTCTGAAGTTAAAATAAGCTTGGTTTTGTTAGTTTTTGTGTATAGGTAAATTAATGGTTAAGTACTTCATTTCATTTTTATTTCATCCATTGCAAAATTGTGAGTAAAACAATATAAACAAATATTTTTTATCAGTTATATTTTCTTCCTCACAGCAAATTGAAATGTAAATGCTATACCTTTTAAAAATATAAATATGCCATACTTTGTCATATAATGAATAGTATACCTCACTTTCCTCCAAAATCATACTTTGAGAATGCAGCTATATTCGATACATGATTGACATTTATATCAAACCTAAAAAATGTAAAGTAAACAAAAACTGAGGTTGGTTGGGTTTTGTGGTACAAGGTCGAAAAACGGGCAAGCTGCACCAATAAACATAAGAAATGATGTATTGATGTTTGAAGATAAATAGGATAGCTTGGCTAATATTTCCTCATTTCATACTTAGTAAAAATCAACACCTAGTAGAAAGGAATTTTTTTATGCTTTATTAAAAAAAATTAATATTGTGGGCAAACTATTAGAAAAATTATTTAAATCAATCATACTATTTGTTAATTTGAAGAAAACTTGCATTAATGTACATGTTGCATTTATAAAATGTTTTATGTAGTTTTTCAAAGGTTAATTTAATGCTATTATACAGCAAATTAATAATTAAAAGCAAATAAAGCATTTTTTTCTTCCAGAAAATAATTAGTCAAGTTTCAGCACAATTAATACATTGAAAATTTTAGTGAGATCAGATAAACAAAAATGTGGATTTGATATTTCAATTACATAATTATATACATATGATCTTAAGAGCATTTTTATTGAAAACTTTAAATTAATGCAATTTTATATGGCCAGATATCACACAAAACTTCACAAATATCAACATTGAAGAATACATTAACATGGATAAAACAGAAAATTAAATACAACACAATTCTAATTTATCGAAACATTTTATTTGCACAACACTTTTTTTTATTAATACTTTTGCTGAATTACGCATACATAACTTAAATTTTTAACATTGCTATGGACATGCCAGTGCTCTATGAGTTAATAATTACAATAATTTAAATCAAATTTTTAATTTTGATTAATATTGTAAAGTGCATTTATTAAAGAATTAACTTCTATAAGCTAGATAAATAAATGAAATGGAGTTGAAACTATTTTATATTGTTCTATTAAAAATATAACATTAAAACTGTATAAAATAAACTTTTTTCCCCACACTGAAAAGATATTGCATTTTTTTGCTGAATAACTTAATTGAATAGGAAATGTATATAAAAAATATAAAACAAAATGTCTATCATAAAGAATTGCTGATAAATTAAATTTCAGTTGAATAAGATTTCTTAAAAAATGGAAAACAGAAATTAGTTAACCATCCTACAATCAGATTTCACTTAATAAAGTTCAATTTTTGAATCAATAATACAGAAATCAATTATTAACAATAGTTCTACAACACATTTAGAATAAAAAAGTTCTTAAAGGCTTAGTTACATAAAACTTTTAACCACAGGCTATAGCGAATAAATGTTTCTTTTCCTGCACTTAGTTTTTATATGATTTTTATTCACAATGTCACATTCCATACCATCAAGCATTACAATTATTTCTATTTATTTATTTTTTTTAAATAATATTTTTAGATTTTACAGCATATTCCCAAAAGTAGAAGCCACATTTTAAAAATAAGATCAGTAAAAAGATTTCTAAAAAAAATTATGTGAAATCGCACACCTATAGCAAAATAAGTTAAAAGATAAAAAATTATTAAAGTTTATATATATAAATATTAGGCCTAAAAAACAAGCTCAAAACTTCAATTAAAATGTTTTCCTGTGAATAGCGCGACCATTTTCTTCATCATATTCTTTCTTTGATACCCACATCTTTTTAAATGTATCCAAAGATGCTAAAATGGAGCCACCAATCCAAGTAGAATATAATCGTTCTTGAGGTGCAGAAATTCTAATTTTAATGTCTTTGGGACCAACTCTTTTAACTTCACTCAACAAACGATCCCCAAATCCTTTAAATAATGTAGAACCTCCAGATAAAACAATATTTTGATAAAGTACTCTTCTTAAATCAAGATCAGACTTATGGATAGAATCTACCAAAACTTCATGGAGACCTTCAACTTCTTCTCCAATGTGATCTGGCCTAAAAAGGATTTCTGGTGCTCTAAACCTAGCCTGACCAATATCTAATACACTACCATCAGGAAGTGTGTATTGAGCCTTTTCAGTTTCCATTGTTTCTTCTCTTTGGGGATTACTAGCCAAATAGCAAGCTCTTTCTTTAATGGTTTTGACGATTTCAAATTCAGCTGTGGTTCTGAAATTATAACCTTCTTTTCTAAGTAATGTGCGCAAATGGCGTGTAACATCTCGACCAGCTATATCCACTCGCATTATACTATTAGGCATTGCAAAACCTTCATATATAGGAACCGAGTGAGTTACGCCATCTCCAGAATCCAAAACTACACCAGTAGTTCGACCAGTAGCATATAAACTAAGAACTGCTTGCATAGATATAAATAAAGCAGGTACATTCAAGGTTTCAAAAAATATCTCTGCTGCCTTTTCCCGATTTCTGCGAGGATTTAGAGGAGCTTCTGTTAACAATACTGGATGTTCTTCAGGATATGTTTGCAGTTGCTCTTTAGAATATATATACTGCCAGATTCTTTCCATATCATTCCAATCTGTAACAATGCCATGTTCCATAGGATAACGAATACTAAGCAATCCCCTATGCTCCTCAGCTTTGGGCCCCACAAAAACATCCCCTTCCAGTGCTCCAGCCATAACTCTAACATGTTTTGGTCGTCCAATATAATTTGGGAAATGACATTTTGGAACTTGGTCTCCTGCAAAACCAGCTTTAATAACTCCAGAACCATTGTCTATGACAACAGGTTGATTGATTATCACATCATAGGCCTCCATTTTATAAATTTGTTATATAAAGTCTATTTGAATATTCAAACACCGTTATTTAAGCTACTTAACTTTTGGATTTCAAGTTGAGATTGTGCAATATCTCTTAAAGCTTTACGAATTTGCTCCAACAATATTTCACCAGCATGAACAACTTTTTCCAATTTTAAGGCAGCGTCTTTATTTTCCTTGTCTAACCTTTTGAAATCTTCTTGTGATTCCTGAGAGATGTCTTCACTAGGTAGGAAATCAATCAATACATCAATTTCCTTTGCAGTGTTTGCTATAAGGGTAGCAAATGTTTGACAGTAATCTTCTTTTGGTTGTTCTACTTTTCTTGGGGACTTTTCAAAATCTGGAAAGCTGCTGGGAGGGGCATATGCTTGCAAGACACCTATACTGTTGCAGATATTTTCCGCTTGAGTATTTACAGCATCTTGAAGTTGGGTAAGACGATCAGCCATCAGTTTCCCTTCAAGTAAAAGAATACAAATTTTATGTATTTAGTGCATTATTAATACAATAAATATTAAATTAATAAAATTATTTTCAGCAACAAGAACTAGCTACCAATATTATTTACAAATCAATTTTCATGAATAAAATTAAATCCAAAAATCAATAAAAATGCATTGCTTTTCTGAAAAAATTTACATAAAATTATATGAATTGAATGATGTAATTGGCAGATATCAGATATAAATTCTCATCATAAATTTTCTGAGTGAGCTGAGGAATCATCATAATAGTGCCAATTTTTTTTAAATAAAAAGGTCTTGCTAATATTTTAAAAATGCAAAATTTGAAAAAATAGTTTAACCTTTTTTTTTATATAAAAATAGATTTCAACCTTTTTAAAATCATATTAAGTGGCATATCACTAAAAATATACTCTACAACAAAATGTGATTGTTAAAAAATTCAAATCATTTAAATTTCTTCTGAACATTATAAAAATCCAAATATTTTTGCTCATTAAAAAAAAAAAAAAAAAAAGAGAGAGAGAGAGAAAGACAAGTTATTTAATATTAAACACAATTTAAGTGAATTAAACTTAGAAAAAATAAAGCTAAAAAGTTTTTGGAATGTTTAACACTGCAATTAACAAATACATAAAAGTTTCAAAATATATTTTGTATAGGGGGAAAAAAAAACTACCAATGGCTACAAAAGAACTTGCTAATACATCATCCTATATCAAATAATTGAAAAATTTCAGATTTCAAAGAAATCTTCAAGAAGCATTCTTCATTATTTAAATAAAAACATACTATTGAAGACTTCATAAAAACACATCAATAAGTTATTAAGCTATTAAAATAAAGTTTTTGAATTTTTCAACTTTAATATGTACCAAGAACTTCATTTCACATTAAGAAAGATTTCAGATGTTTTAATTTGATAAGTATTTTTTTTACCCAAAATTACTTTTTTCCAAATTAAAAAAAAAAAAAAAAAGTATTCATATTAATGACTGTCCTGAAATTTACAAGAGAGATTTTATAAGAATCAAGAGGTATGCAAGAATTATTTAAGGCTATAAAAGTCATTCATGATTTAAATAAAAATATACCATTGAAGATTTTTAAATACAATTCTTAATTATAGCACATATACACCAAAAATTTAGTGTGCACAATAACCAAAATTCTAAAACAGTTTATTGCTGTAATTTCTAATTACATCGAGATTCTCTATAAACATGCATATTTATTTATATCAATTTCACCGAAGTATCACCAAATTGGATGAGAAAATTAGGCAACTGATATTCAATCCCTTTAAACAAATAGCTAAAAACTACTAATTTTTAATTATAAATTTAAAACTTGCATGCAAATATACATAAATATATGTGAGCTTAAATATAATGAAAAATGATAAATGGTGAGTATGATCACTAAACTAGAAATTTCTTTCAGAAATAGTCTACTGGATAATATACAAGTACCAATAATTCAATATTTAAAGTGAGTAATGATATTACATTGTATATTTTTTATAATTATTCTTATAATAAAACTTAAAATTTAAATGAATGCCTAAATTTCAAAAGTAATTTGTCCATCAAACTAATTCAATACTGATCACAATGATCATATGAATCTACAATAAAATAGTAAAATTTTCTAGATACAATAGAATTTAAAAATTTCTCTATCATACAAAAATTGGAAAAAAAAAATAATAAAAATAAAAAAACACCTTTTAATTTATTATAGATTTACAGAAAAAAAACACCACTAAGGATATATAAAAAATAATTTTATATCAAGGAGAATAATTGAAAATGTTAATTTGGGTAACTAGTTAATTGAAAATGAAATGCTTTAAGCAGAGTTCCAAATTGAATATTAAAATCAAATTTAATAAATGTCAAGCACGTTTTTTCATTCTTAATGGTGAGAAAAATATTAAATAACTTTTTATTCATAAATCTATTTAGAAATATTTTCTAGAAATCAGAATAATTGAGAAATATGGATCAAGAAATTTCTCATTCCACTTGTTAAACATTTGGGGGGGGGGAACAAAAAAAACATTGTATTTCTTATGATATTGGAAATAAATTTTGGTAAATCTACCTGCAATATTACAGCATATAGAAACACTAATAAATGACTTTATATACAGTCAACAAACTTATTATTTATAAACCTTACTAGCAAGCATTATGTATAATATAGTACTTGCCATATCTCACTACTTTTCCCCTGAAAATAGATCTAAAAGTAAAGATGAGTCTAAAATATTGATACTTTTTTTTAATAATTATACATTTATTTCAGTAAATTTCATCAATTAGAAACTATGCGATTCTTTTTTTTATTTTATTTTCTTGAGAATATGTTATAGTTTGTTATTATTAATGAAATGGATGGTACAGATGAGAATTTACAGCAAGAGTAATCGGAAGCCGATTTAAATTTCAAGTGACTTTTCATTTAGTTCTGGGAGATGAGTGTCTGGTTTTTGATGAAGACTAAAACGCTTTTTTCTTAGATTCAGTATTTGCAGTAAGAATTAATATGTTTTCATATTACTTAATATTGTAAACCATCACAATGATTAATAATAAAGTTTTACCATTAATAAATGCATGCAAAAACAGAGGTGCATTTTATATGCAGGCAAATACAGAATATTACTTGTTCTCATTAAAGAAGTATTAGATTGTTATTTAATTTGAATTAAAAGTAAATAAAAATATTAGAATATATATATACATACAAGTAGATAAATATATATATTACATGTAGATAAAAATGTTGACAACAATAAAATATTCATTCAATTTTGCAATAATTTCATATAGGATGTTTAAATGTTATTTACAAATTGCTTATTTATCATTTATTGAAAATATGGGATGCAATATTGATTAGAAAATGATTGAAATGTAACAAAATTGATAACAATTCGTAAAAACGGACGACAAAAATATTTCTATTATAATTTTGTACAAATATATTAATGACTAAGAAATTTGATTTTTTACATCAGTAAATTTTGCAATCCACAACGTTTATCAATCAGGTAACGCCCTTACAAAAATGTTTCACGCTATGAATAAAAATAACATTAAAATTTATTCGTAACATATAGTTTGTCAGCTTTCCTAAGCAGTTTTTTAATAATTAAAAATGCAACATCACAATGCATTTTAGAAACACTTTTGAAAATAGTTACAAACGAACACGAATGCTGATGAGTCATAGTAAAAAAAGTGGCACATTTATAATTTCAGCATTTAAATAAGAGATCAGTAAATTAAATAGTGTAACATGATCATGCTAATATAAAATATCTTTTATTTGAAAAAAAAAAATTCATTAAATCATATACTTACTACCATAACTTCACAAAAAATTTGTTTTGCCTTCAAAAACAAACATAGACAATTTACAAAACTCGGCGATGATATTAAATAAAGATTTATAAAATTATTTTCCTATTGCAATAGTGGCAAAGATTTGTTATTGTTTTCACCACTAGAGGGGTTACACTGGTATACTGGTTAGTGACTTTGAGACTTTTGAAGCAGCCGTGACGACAATTCACTTTTGTCTCCAATCGTTCCAAAAGTAATAATGATCTATCATAGGATAGTAAAAAATTGGATACAACTAAGAAAACGGGTTATATGTGTAGTTGCATAGTGCTTCAAAATTTGAGTGGTTCAGGATTCCAAATTATTTAGACTAGTTAATTTCATATTCATTTTATGGGAAAATCGTACTGGATACTTTTTTAAAGCAGAGACAGCAATGACAAACCTTCATAAACTATTGCATTATATACGTGAATCAATCAAAAATCGACATAATAATGTATTATATAATAGCTACGTCCTAATAATGTATATGATGTATTACTTAGCCAATAAAACTCCAAATATTAGTAGATTCTTTTATACCCCACTGGTTTGGTATGAAAACAAGGAAAGAAAGGTGCTAGATAGAATGCTGACTTCGTCCCTTTATGGTTGTTTCCTAGTATTTGGGGATTGATTGTATTTTGCATCTTTGGCTTGCGGAAACAGACATAGTCAGTAACAAAATGCTTACTATTGGCAGAAGAAATCGCTTTATGATTTAGAACTCAGAAATTTTTGGATTTCTAATTTAATGAAAAAGTAATTTCTAGAATTAATTAGAGTGCTAAGAATTTTTAAATTGGTAACAACTATTTATGTTTGTTATTCTAATAATAATTATGCATCAGATTTTTACGATTATAGAATTAGTCGTATAAGAATCGATGCATTTCTCAAAATGAAAACAGTTCTAATATTTTTTACTTGCATAATTACATTTGTTTGTATCAGGGCCCAAGTATTGAAACAGCTTAGCCTAATATTGTCAATCTTGCTAAGATAACCCTAATTATGGACCAATGATAGGCGTCAAGTTTTCCTAAATATACAGCATGCCAAGATAAACCCAATAATGGATCTATAATATGCGCCACGTTTCCTCCAATATTAGGCATGCCAAGATAAACTAAGGTTGGTCCTATCATATGGGCCGATGTTTTCCCAATGTAGAAATTGCAAAGATAAGCCAATATTGGACGAACAGTGATTGCTAAGTTTTCCCCTGTCTGCCATGATAGGCCATTATGGATATTAGAAGGGTAGCCTAGTTACTACCAATCTTGCGCATGTCAAGATTTTGCCAAAATATATCAATAATGTAGAGTTAAATTCAATAATTATTCCAAGCTGTTTAGTTGCATTTTTATTTATCAAGAATTTTCTTAATAATTGAGATTAATGTTCCTGAATTGAAATCAGTTAGAAATTTCGATTCTTGAAGTGTAATCTCAACCGTTTTCAATTTCAATTAATTTATCAAAATTTTTCATTAAGTTGCCGTGTTGATAAGTTTGATTTTTCTTATATTTGTAATAACTCATTAAACTCATATACGCAACTTTTACATACTGCGGAAGGTCTGGCGTCGCATAAGACAGAACAAGGTGTTTGGTATCAATGATGTTACCTTCCCGCCTAACTGTAATGTGTCTAATACCACAGAATTCTAATTCTGTCAGTTATGCAGAATCTCCTCCTTCGGTGAGTATAACAAATCCCTTCCGGAGATAACACCACGAGAGAAATTAAGGTTTCCGTGAGATGAGACAGTCACTTCTAAGTTTGCTAAATATTTCATACTGGCCAGAATGGCTGATTGAGAGTCTGATGCAGCCATTACATGCAAGTCACCAAAGCGCATCTTCTGAACTTTCTGAACTTCCCCAACTATTCCCGATATTCCTTTTGCTATGAGGAAGGAAGACACAGTTGTGAAATTTCCCTCCTTCCTTTCCACTATGAAAAATTTTGATTTCAAATGTTCCATTTGTTGCTCCCGTGGAAGAAAAGAGTAATTTTTATTCTCCATAAATTTAAAATAAAATTTCGGGACCTGATCGCACCACTGAGTTCAACAAGGGGATGCAGACCAGCTGCACCAGTGATATCCAGGTGTTATGCGCTCACAGTACATCCCTGAAATGGCCTCCATCCTTAACGAGTCATCGAATACATGAACCGATCGCTTGATCATCCATAAAGCCGATTGATGTGCTGAGGACCCCAACACACCTCCCGCTTACCTGAAACAGATGCCAAAGTAATGTGTTGGTCTCTGGGGGCCTCAGTTACCAGGACCCTCCTTTCCAGGGACACGGGTATCCATGCACAGCAAACATGTGGGTGATTTAGTCCCCAAGAGGAGCTAATAGCAACAGAGCGGCGAAAGTTACTCAAGGGGAGCCCCCAACCTCTTTCGAGGGAGCCACAATGAGGGAGAAAAGAAAGAAAAGCAGAAGGGTAGGATAGAGAGGAAAAGAAAGAAGAGGACAGATCACTGGGGTACCTCGCGATTGTGACACCCGTGTTTACCTGAAGAAGATAAACCCCCTGAGAAGGGATTATAGTGAAGAGGAACGCTGAAAGTTGAATTATAGAAATACAAAGAAATGTATTATCTATACTGCAAAAATATGTAGGCATTTTGTTAAATTAAAATTTTAGAATAAATTGTTCTACTGTCTAGTTAATATTTTCAGGATAGAATGTTTTTAGAACTGGGCAACTTTTTTTCAAAATTAATGTTCAAGTCTTAACAAATAATGCATGAGTTTGTTTTTATTTATGTTGTTTCTTATGTAAAGGAAAAAAAAAATTTTTTTTTCTTCATTAGAGACACAAGTGGAAAGATTTCAATCGTATAAATTCCCATTTTAGTTTCTTGAAGAAAAGAAAATTTACATTTTAATTTAATTGCAATTTACTTAATTGAAAAGAGCAATTTATTTCGTGAAATAAAAATATAGAATAAAATATATAAATGAGATTACACACAAAAATTATCAGTTTGAGTTAATGAGTGTTAAACAGTGCAGAAATGTGAATCTCTTTTAATCTTAAACAAATCAAATTTATATATTGCTTATATGATTGTTTAAAATATTGCATACACGACAGTCAGATTTATATGGTAAATCGTTCACATATTCACAATTGGTCAGTAGTAAATATTTAGTTGATTTTTATTTAACTTCTCTTTCTTTTTGAATGTTAATTTCAACATTAAAGTGGTTGCCGTCTGGCAGTTTTCAGAGGTTCCTGGGCGTGGATGTTACTTTTTATCTGAGTTTCGCTGTTCTTTCTTCTGTGATTATATATGAATGTGCCCCCCTTTAAACGGGTTTGTGGTGGTATGGCGCGGGCAACGCTACTCGCCTCCTTGATTGGGTTCACAGGTTCCCGCTGGGTAACGACAAATGATAGCAGTTTCTGGCCTTGTTCTGGCATAGGGTTCGTCACCCAAGTGCCCACCGTTGGAAAAAAAAGTTTAAACAATTTTATATTCTGTGAGTCATAAATCAAAAATAAACTTTTCAATGAATTACGACAAACAAAAATATTTCCAATAAAATAAACTATACAATCTTTTTCCAAAATGTGAGTTGTATCAAAATATTTAGCGTGGTAAAATATGTAGAATAATTATTCTATATTTCTCACATTCTTTACGTGCATAAACAAATATTCAAGTAGACTTTTACTTAATTTGATAGTTTTCTTCTAAAAATTATTTTCGGGAAAATGCCGGCCAACTTGTCTAGTGGTCAGTGTGCATGACTACGGATAGGGAGGTCCTGGGTTTTTTTTTTTATCCCGGTTCAGGCATGGATGTACTTTCTCTCTGTCTTTGTCTTTTCCTTGTGAGTGAATGAGGTATGAATGGTGCCTACCCAATAAAAACAGGTCCCTATGGCATGTGTGAGGGTGCGATGGTGGCTCACCCCCTGTGGTGCACCCGGGGTTAGGCCTCGGCGGCTAAGTGGTCGCTGTTTCTGGCCGGTTCCTTGGGTATAAAGGGACAATATATTCCGATATACCGCGACCATTAGAAAAAGAATTTTTTTTCGATAAAATTTTTCCTAAAGTAAGATTATTTTTAAAATAAGTTTTAGATTAGAATTATCGAAAGGAAAACAAATTAACTAAATTAGCTCTATCACGATTTTATTATTTTAAGAGTTCGCTCTAAGCCTCAGAAAGCAAAGGAATATGGATAAGAAAAACTGGATAATACTTCTATGCTTTCCTAAGAGAAATCTAATATTCTTTTGTAAAAAATTTTATTATGGGATTAAAAAAAATTATTTTATATTCTCAAATTTACTAAAGTTGTTTTTATAATCTAGAGAGATTATTTTAAATGCATTAATTAATTAGCCAATTACAAAGATCTCGATAAACTCAAGTCAAATTATATTAAAAACCAACTCATTAGGAAAAAAAAATCTAGAAATTTTAATATCAAGAAATTGGAATTGTTTTTATTCAATCATTTTAGAAACTTGATTACAAAATTTTATAATATTATTAAAATCAATCTTTAAAATAATGACTCTAATAGTGAATAGTATACTAAAATAAAATATTTCTCAGGTGTTAATCAAAACTCGATTGGTGATTAATTTAGAAATTAAAACGTTTTGTAATAATCATAGAATTAATCTGATCAAAGGATATGAATCAAATATAATGAATGTAATACGTGGAGTAAATAATACAGAATGAATTTTTTCAATAATTCTTATCATTTTAAAAGTTTTTCTTAAAATGTTCAAAATGTGAGGAGAGTCTTTCGCTCAGTGCTGATCAGACACATTATCAGGAAGAGAATTTAGTCGTTTTCAGTTTCATCAGGTTTGTTAAAAATTCCTGATGGAAATTTCAATTTCTTTTTACATTTATAAAAAATTTTCACGACAAATTCTTCCAATGTTTACTGCTAAGTTTCCAGATTCCCAATGATTACTTGTGATGCAAACTCATGCGGCAAACAGCTTCTTGGAGCCGAAGTTGCTTCATTCATAATTTGACATTTCGTTGTAGAAAGTTTAACAGTCTTCGGCTGTTGTAAGATGTTTTAATAACCACTGCATAAAATGCCTTTAGGGAAAATTTTTCAAAGACAGTGGGCCGTATTCACATATCTCAAGGAAGAAAACCCGGAAAATTCACAAGCATCCTTCTTGATGGACGTGAATGGAGATGGTGAAAATGGAAGAGTCATCTCTCATAATACAACAGCATTTGGAATCGCATTCGGGATCTTTCAGTCTGAAGAGCTCTGTTTTATTACAAGACCATGAATGTAACTTGTAATGAATAGGTTTAAATTCGCTTTGAATAGATGATTTACACTCAAACCAAAAAGTCAATATACAACAAACAGGAAATATTAGAATCATCCTTTCCTTCTTTCAGTTTTTATTTTGCTGTACCACCAATATACCCGCCGAAACAGTTCAAGATGCATTTTTAAGACATGGCTATTTTTTTAAATTATTTTTTGCAAAAAAAAGCCATTATTATTGTAATTGCTATAATAAATATAAAGCCATTGTTACTATAAAAAAAGCCATTGTTTTTTGAAAAAAAATTACTGAATACACAGTTTTTGGAATTTTCTCTTTTGATGGTCCTATAATGTCTGGTAATTTTTGTTTGCGCCAAGTTATGAAAAAAATGCTTTAGTACCATTCATTGGAACTTTACTTGGGCAGTTTATCAGTTTTGATGTCCTTAATTTGCCATCAGTAATAATAACAATCACAGATCTAGGGGTCGGCCCGAACTTAGATTGACTGATTGTGTAGAGGAGGTCTTTAAAGTACTGAAAGTGACAATCTGGAAAACTGTCGCCTCCCGGAGAATTTGGTATCAGACTAATCTAACTAGGTTAGATTGGCCTGATATCCTTCTTCAGCTAATACAACTGATGGAGAATTGCATAGACATAAGGTATGCAATGAATTGTCTGTTTCTTTTACCTAAGACCGGTTCGACTCCATGCTTAACCAGATAAAGGCAGTTGCATCTGTCAAGGGGTTGCAACTATTGCTACTAATTTCAGATCTGTGAATCCCAAAGCTCTTGCAAATTCAATCATTTTGTCTTCATGCCATACTGCTTATGATACACTATAAGTAAAAAATATTTTTATGAAACGAGTTTGCATATATTTAATATAATACGAGTTTGAGAATGAGATGAGGTGATGTTTGAGAAAAATAAGAATGAGAAGTTTTCTTTTCTTCTTTATTTTTCTTAATAGAAATGTGATTTGAAAATACATTGGCATTATAAATAACTGTAATTCAAGGTTTGTCAAATTATCTGAAAAATTAATCTGGAAAGCCTTAAGGAGATTAGAGTATCTTGTTAAAGTAGTAAAATTTGTCATTTTTAAGCTCTATGTTTGACTTTAAGAAACAAAAAATGCTAGACGTCAACAAGAGATTACTCTTACGCATGACAATACCAACTGCTGACTAGTATTTACTAACCTGTAAAGATTGAACAAGTCAGCTACAAAGATAATATATTTTGATAGTTTATTTATAGTAATCAGTTACATAATAAATTTTGAAAACAATTTTTAGGCTGTCAAGCAAAACAATCATAAATTTCATTAAAAAATTCAAAGTGCTGTTGATTTTTAAAAGATGTGGTTCACGTGAGTGAAACTTAACCTCATTAGGGCCAAAGAGTATTTTATGTCATAGAGGTGCACTTTGTAAATTGCGATTTGCCTCTGGAGTATCCAGACGCTAATGGAGTGAAACACGCATGGTCGCTATATTCTCCGGATCTGAAACCATGTGAGTCATTTTTGTGGGTTCAAAAATAAACCCCATACCATTGTTGAGCTGAAATTAGTCATTCAGGAGGTCTTTGACATCATCAATGTTTTTACACCTCAATGAGCTACGCTTTTGCAATATCATAGCCATTGATGGCAGACAAATTGAATATACATCCTACCTACATCCAAATATCTGTAGTGACGTTTACATGTTAAATAAAGTTTGTGCATTTTGTAGTTTTTAAATAATTTATGTTTTATGTAGGTCAATAAATGCCATTTTATAAGTAAAATTTGTCCACCAATTTAGTAAAAAAATACAAGAATTTTAAAAACAATTGCACTGAATTTAAGGATTTGAATTTCTATGTATACGAATGATAATTTATGGTGTTAGAAATCCTTATAGTTTAAAAATTATAGCTGGCATAGGTTAAATAATTCATTTTAATTATCAGACTTCCGGGTCATAGAACACATTTTCACCTGTCATCCCGCATATAATCGAAATATCAGATTTACTTGCGTCCTATTTTGTGGAAGAAAAAGAAACATCTTTTCTTTTCGTGATTTAAAACAATTACGCCAATTGGAGTACTTATGATCGCTTTTAGTAAGAATTTTACATCTGTTTCAGTGAAATAGGAAACATAGTGGAAAAGTAAGTTTTAATTACAAGTTATATTTAATTAATTAATAATTTCCTTATTTGCAATAAGATAAAAATTGTTCAATTGTTTCAAAATACATATTTTTGCAATATAATTCTAACACAAATTTATTATTATTTAGTTTTTAATCCATAAATAAGAAAATTGAGCATAAGAATCTGCTTGTAAATCTATTTTAGTAAAAGAAATAAATATATTAAAACAAGTAAAAGAAAATAATTTTGTATAAGATTATTAAGTTCGATTGATAAAAGTTATCATGAAAAATTATAAAACAAATGAATTATGATAAAAAGAACTTTTAATATATTGTTAAATTTCTTTTGTTTTGATGCATATTTTTTATAAGATTTTTGTTTATTATAGTTATATATTTACTTCAGTTTTGGTGTATATTACTATTTGGAAAAAAAAAAAAAAAAAAAAAAAAAATAAGGAGATTCTTCTGCTTTTGAAAGAAAAATCAGGAGATTCTTCTGCTTTTGAAAGAAAAATCAGGAGACACTACTAGTGATATTTTTGTTTGAAACAGGATGTTTAAAACGCTCGGTAGTACATATAAATTAATTTTATCATATATTACCGAGAATCGTAATTTTCATTGTAAACAAAGACAGGTTTTGCCTGAAGATGTAATTTTATTTTGGAATTTAAATAAATGGTAGTGTTCCCGGTAAGTACACAAGGTTCGATGCTTGTAGATATGGGTTGTCAGTGTGCTAACTGTTATGCCATGTTTGAAGATACCGGATTAGAATGAATATTTAAAATATTAATTTTATAATAAATTAATTGTCTCTTAAGTTAAATTAAAGATTATATAATAAACCATTTATATATTATTAAATAATCTACATACTAATACTAACACAGAGAGATTTAGAATTAGTTTAAATTTACATTGGAGAATTGTGCATTCTGCACTGGAGCTCCATCTAATTAACATCTGATTCAACGTTTCTATTAAACGCCGTATGTTCGCCATCTATTGACTGTTTAAGTTACTAAAACAACTGAATACATTTTTTTTTCGGCAAAATTTTAGCTATTTTTAATTTTTTCAGTCAAATTGCCAAAAATCAGTAGATTTTCATACATTATTGGGAAATCGGGAGAAATGGTGGAAAGGCAGGAGTTTCCCGATAAAATATGTTGAGTTGGCAGCTATGTTTTTAGCTTTCCAATAAGAATTTTATTTTACAAATGATAAGAAAATTTTGGTTTAAAAATGAATGAAATTTGATCTCAATTTCATACAGCCTAAAAGAATTATTGTCTTTATTTTTATGAAATATAAGTTAATTGCCAATTTGAATTTTCTTTAAGTACTACAATACTTTTATTTGATAAAAATCAACTTTAACGTCAATAATTTATAAAAGAAATTTATATTATGTGCTTAATATAAAAGATATTGAAGTGACAATTAATTTTAAATGTATATGAGTTTAATATTTTTATGCTAATTACATATACTATTGACTGTTATATCATTTATTTATAAAAAGAGAGAGTATGACACTTTAATATTTCTTATTTACAGTTAGAGAAATATAAAATTCTCCTACAATTTGACAGATTTTGATATACATTTATATAAATTTTGAGATATTGTCTATTAATAATGAATATTTTCACAATAATAATTCCTAAATTAAAGTGTAATTTATAAATAAAAATTTTATTGTGTTTGTAAAATTAAAAATTTTAATTTAAAATAAAGCAATGGGTAATATTTTTAATATATTAACTATACGTATGCTATTGTTTGCTATATTAATAATATCTCGATTTATTATTCTATAGGATAGAAATTAACTTCATAAAATATTGTGATACTGAAATTAGTATTAATAAAATAAGCCGTTACTATGCTTAAAAAATAAAGTACATTTATTTCCGTTGTGATACAGCTTTTAACTTTAAGTATTTAACTAATATATATATTTAATGTAATCTATTTTCCAATAAAATTATTTTCTATATATTTATATTTGTTCATTCCTGACAAGCGAAAATTCACTAAACAAAGATTCGTAAATTTGAACTAATGTTAAATGAAGAGGTCGACACCTGAGTCGTGGCACCAGAGAAGGGACATTGCGATCACGTCTTTTTTATACGACATAGTTATCATTAGTGAATATGACGGATCTCCTGTTAGATCCATAACTTCACGTTCATAGGAAAGACTTTTTTTCCGACCAGGCCAACGTGGCTTTTTTTAAATACGTATCTATTGGAAAGGACAATCATAAGCAAATTATAATTTAAATTTCATAATAATTAAAAAATAAATTTTATTGAAAATAAATATCACATATAGTTTTAGAATTGAAATTTTATCATTGCAAAATTGATTTATCAAGACTTTGGGAATAATTATGTATACTTTATACATACATATATATGTATATATTTTTTTTACGAATAGCCAAATTATGATTACAATTATGATGTAGATATAAATGGAAAAAGCATTTATTTATTATTTTGAAAAATGTTCGCACCAGCCATTTGTCCATTAAACCACACTGAAAAAAAAATATCGTCAGATAAGTGTCCGCGAGATGAAAACTTTCGTTGGCAGAATAATTGAATCTCGAAAAACTAAATATGGTTTTTCCCTTTTTCACTTCCTATTAAAACCAGCTGTTGCATTTTTTTGTGTCATGTTTGTATTTGGATTTGCAGAAGACTTTTTTGAAAAATATTAGTCGCTTAGTTCCATTTAATAAATTATGCTTTGAGGTTAAATGATTTCTTGTTTTATAAGGCGAACAAAAACACTCTGTTAGAATAAAATGAAATAAAAAGAATCAACTTTTAATATTTTTTCATCTATATGATTCATTAACTGAAATAAATGGGATCGTTTTTATTCTTAATTTTCTTCTCACTATTTTGATTTAGATTATTTAATGTCTGTCAGAACATTTTTTACAAAGGTTTAACAAATATTGACCTATAAAAAATTATATATATATATATATATATATATATATATTCTTACACCGGTGGATGTCGACATTCACCACGTATTAATAGTGAATAATAGTGAATTTTGAACATGTTGGAAAGCAATATTTTCTTTTTCGTATTTGAGTCGCGCTATAAAATGTTACAGAGTAACTTTTTTGTCTGTCTTTTTGAGATGATCAATCAAAAACTTAATGCAAACAATATCTTCTAAATGAGAGAAGAATATAATGGAAATTAAAAGCTTACTTAATTATGTTATTCAATATTGCTCATTGTAACAACTAAAAGTATTATGACACTTTGAATCGGACGAGAGTCCCTTGCTTTAAAGTTGCATCATTTGTGGAACACATCATTGGACAATGACAGAGTGTATAGCCTTATTCTCCGCTTCTCGAATTAGCTACAACTACTTTCTCAATGACATTTCTAAAATATAATCTATGGAATGTAATTTTTCTTTGAAAAATATGAATTGATTACACGTGTAAAGCTGCTGGAGGGAACTATTTTTATTTGTCAGTTTATAGAAGTTGGAGTCTTTTATTCCATTAACAACCTGTAACACATTTTTGGCTATCTGCTCAACCATAGTCGACTTCAGGGATCTGTATTAGTACATTATCACCAATTTGAGCAAGAGAAAAATTTTGTTTGTGAGGTTCGTAATATTTTTGTCGCTTGCAGTAGATAATTCTTTTTTGCTGCAGCTCTCTTTATAGAAATTAATTTGTGTTTTTCAATCAGAATTTGATGGGAAGACGTGTTAGACAGCAGGTCTTCTTCAATATTTTTTTTGGAATATGATTTTCAGCATGAACATCGCTCAAATTTTTTTCACAAATATCAATAGTTTCTTCAGGTTGTTCTTATATTCTGTTATACTCGGTTTCAAAAGTATTGGCAATTTCTTTGAATTGTTCTTTGGTTTCAATATTTGGGATTTGTTTTCTAGACAAGAAAAACAAGGCTGTACTTATTTCTGCTTTAACACCAAACATGGTTTCATAAGGACTTTGGCATATTCTTTCATGGTATGTAATGCTATTGGCAGATTGAATATATGGTAAACCATCTGACCATTTATTTGTATTGTTATCGTTCTTTCATGCAGTTAAACTATTCTGCATATACTGATTAGGCCTTTCAATTAAGTCTTGTATTTAATTGTAATGAGTTTTTTCTATGAATTATCCTAACATCTTTGCATGCAGCGCATATTTCAGATATGACTTGATTATTGTATTCTCTACGTTATGTGACTGCAATATGGCAGAAGCATCAAATATTAAAAATATTAAAAAAAAAAGATGATACGCTCCTTTATCAGCTCTCTGTATCGTAGCTGAACCAACTTAGTTAAATGATCTTGATACCCTTAATGAACTTATATTCTTCATCTCTGACTGCAGATCTGTAAGATCAAACTAACATCTTGAGTTTAATTCAGAACTCACCATTGGCTTCAAAACAATAGCTTTCTTAGGTGCTCTGTGTTTTATGTGACATTATTGGCCTAAATTTCAATGCATTTTTTATTTCATTTGTATTATTTTTGTATTTAACTTGCAACTCTACAAGCGTACTTGTTCTTCCTCTCTGTGGCCTATTTTGTTAAGAGATTCTTATAATATAAAGAGTAATTCTTCACGGGTAACATAATACAGTACATTCATTTCTCCTGGTTTCAACGGAGCAATTAACTTCTTTTCATCATTAATTGTCAAAACGTAACGTAATCCAAATGTGTGTTGGACTTAGTTTTAACAGAAATCACTTCAGAAAGTATTTAAGAGTACTTTTCTTGCGAAAAGTAAAAACATTTATCTTCTCATTTACCAGCCATTAATGCATTTAACTTTACAAGAAAAAGATCATAATTCACTAAAGTATCCATTCTGTATAAATTGGAGTATCAGTAAAAACTAAGAAAACTTTGTTTGCACTGTCAAAGCTTGCATAAGAGTAAGAAAGTTGACTGACTCCCAGTAGATCAAAAGATTCGGCGGGAAACAGCCTTCTTGTTGACCTTGGGTTCCCTCTTTTCGACCTCCACCTGAGAATATCTGTGGTTGCCGATATACACGGGTGAGGGTGCAAATGTACAAGAATGTAAGCAAATATTCAATTTTTCACCGACGATTATTTGGTTTGTGTTGACATATACGAATTTCGGTCTTTCACCGTTACACGCACACATTATATTTAAGGGGATTAGTTTAATTTCTAATAATGCAACGAATTGGCATTTTAACTTTAGTATATTAAACATATGTACAGCTATTTACAATTTTAATTACAAAAAAGGAAAAGGATTATGATAATAACATTTAGATTCTGGGAAAATCAAAGTTCAAAATAAGTCTTTTCTAAACCTCTTCCGTTTTCCGCTGAAGTTCTTTATACAGCACTTGACTCTAGGATCTCTGTTGAACCCACATCACCAGCATGATGTTCTGATGTTGAGGTACGCCATCTGGTAGTTCACATTTGACACTCAAACTTTCTACTCTCTGGTCCTCTTGGAGACGAGTGTAACAGTAACTGCAAAATATAAAGAAAAAGAGGAAAACGCAACCAACAAGAGAATTAAATAACAAGATAGAATTTTTGTTTCCATCTATCATCTTATTCAATGTTTTTTCAATGTTCGTCTTAACTTCCTGAATGTCCCTTGTAAGCAGTTTGAATCTTCTTCGTCTTTTTAATTCTCCGTTCCTCGTATTTTCCTTCCATTTTGCATTCTTATCAGATGAGAAAGTATCACAAACATCTTGATGTAATACACAAATAATCTTACACAAAGAAAAATATATAAATGGATACACTAATACTCGAAATAATGTTAAGCGAAACCTTGTAGATATGTAATACTTGAAGTAATGCCAAGAAAAAATGCTGTATATAAAAGAAAATGTCTTCTGTCTATACACACACACACACACACACACACACACACACACACACACACACACACACACACACACACACACACACACACACACACACACACACACACACACACACACACACACATATATATATATATATATATATATGCACAAATTATACACAAGATAATAGTTTCACGAAAAATTATTTATATGATGGACCAAGGTTTCATGAAATCTGCAGAGGAAGATATTATATTAGTACTTTCATGATTACCAACTCTTTTTACTTCATATCTTTCATTATCTTTTATAGCTTTAATTTGGTGAGGTCTAAAATATTTGAACTTAAGTTTTAAGCCTGGTTGGAACTGTGTTCGTTGAATAGCGATTAAATCACCAACCTGATATATTTTGGAAATTTTTCTCTGTTTATTATAACATTCACTTTGTTTTTCTTATATTTCCTCGTCTCGTTTCATTCCAACGAGGAAGTAAAAGTGTAGGGTAGATTAAGGCTCTGTCCGCGATCTACATTTTTTTTTTCAAGTCTGGAAGTAGATATCTTCCTCCTAATGCGTTAAATTTACTTAAAAATGCACCAATTACTTTTGAATAAAAAATAATTTGTGTTTTATTTGGTTTCAAGTGTTCTGATTTCAGTTGACTTTCAATAATCTTTCTAAACATTTTTGAAACCTCTCATCAACTACCACAAAATTTATTTTTTAACAGTTTATTTGTTTGTCATAAATAAATAAAAATTTTTTTACGATTTTTATCAAATCATATATTTTAAATTTTTTAATTCAAAATATACGTTACGTTATTTATTCACAAATTTTATAAATATTTTAATAATTTTTCATGACTGACCATTAATTAATGAAGCTAATGAGAGGAATGACTTTAAACAATATTAATTATAGTAAGCTCAAAGAAAAAAAATTAGAAAAGATAAGTGTTAGGGTTAAATTACTTTACATTTATATCATTTGTTTATTTATCTGTTTTTGTCTATGGTGGTATTAATTTCACTGAAACTTGATTCAACTATATGCCAGTTTGTGACGTGATAACCGAGGTGAAGATACTTAATGATTGATTTTGTATAATTTTTAATTTTTCAGTCTTTACATTCGAACAAATGTTACTTAAATTAGTGAGAAAGCATTTCCACTTTAGAATATTAGGTGTTAATAAATGAATTAGAATATTATTAAAAAATGAGGCACACACACAATCATAATTTACTTGTAATATTTTATTTTATCGAGAGTTTTTAGACACGTATGATGTATTTTGCCCATTTTGATGAACTTTACCACAGGTAATTATCGCATTCAGTCTTTATTACTTAGAACAATGTATAAATATTAGATAATTTAGAATTTTAGTTTCATTTAAAAGTAAACATAAATTATGTTTTTGAGCTAGATTCTGTATCATTATCTAAAGTAAATCAGTTAGTGATTTAGAGGCCTGATTGTTTTAAGTTCAGTAAACTTAACGGTTGTGAAAAATGCAATGCTTATGTAACTTATCATCACAGTCTTTTGTGGAACAGAGTTTTGAGGATTTGAACGTAATATTTGTAGTTGATGTAAAAAGATTGAATCGTATTTAAGATTTATGTTTCTACGAAACCAACAGCAACTATTATAAAGTATCTCCAACCCTTTAGAATTATAATTTAGAAACAAATTTTAATCAGAGGGCTTTTTCAGAAGCTTTGAGTTTCAAGTTTAAAAAGAATGCTATCAATAAAGCATACAACACCTATGCTGAATTGTTTTTTCAAATATTAAAATAAATTTCAGGTTATATTTTTATAGTACTGAGTTAAACATATAAATGGCTTCAGAAGTCTAAATATTATGCAAATTTTTATGAACTTCAACTTTTCCATTAATAAGTCTTTTAGTAGTCTGGAAAACTTATAAAATTTTAGAGTATATCAATTTCATGAAAAAAAAAATCAAGACATTATAGTTTCTTTGTTTATTATGACATAGTATTTTTTATGTTCTCAGAAATACCAATACATGATGAGATATTTCTTAATATATTCTCTCGCTGCCTTCTGGATTCACTCCATAATATTTGTTACGAGTACAGACGCATCATTGATTGGTAAAGGCTTGATAAGATGGCTCCTGCATCAAAGAAACATCGTCTTTTTACCAATCCCCATACCAATCTTCCGAAGAATGAAGTCATCAGTTAAGTAAGAAACTAAGTCTTAATTTGTATCTCAATCTTTACTGGGTCATTTAAATAACTCTTTAAATAATAACCAGAGCTCTCGTATTAAATTGAAGCAATTGGCCAATAACTAGATCTAAAGATTTTTTTATTAAATAAGATTTTTTAAACTTAGCAAAAGTTTTTTCATAATATAAATGGCAATAAATCAATAATGTTTTTTTTTAATGTTTTAGGCAATCAAGCATTGCTTGGCAGCAAAAAGATGTAATGCCATTGCCACCAGATTATTATCCTGGTTTACCACCTTACGAACCATATCCAGATATTGCATATCCTTATCCATGAGTCAATTAATTTCAATAAAATATTTTTGGTAATAGTGTTTGTGTCACATTTTGGAACACATCTGCCAGTATTTATGTTCTCACAACAATCGGGTTAAAATTTTGATTTTATTAATTAATTAATTATTTGAAGAATAGAATACGATATAATGATGATTGTAGAATATGACAGTAAGATATATATATATATATGTATGTATTATATATATATATATATATATATATATATATATATATATATATATATATATATATATATATATGTATGTATTATATTTATTAATTAAATTTCAGGAAACGGATTATTAACATTAAAAGGAAATGATAATAATTTATTTCATAAAAAATTATTTAAAATTTATAGTTATATAAATTAATCTTAAAATGATAAGTGATATTTCTTTTAAAATATAGTTCTGTTAAGGAGGCCGAGGTGACCTAGTTGATCAGGATATTCATTCTCACAATAGGAAGGTAGTGAATTCGAACTCTAACTCAGACGAAGATTCGGTGTCTTCACTAATGGCGGTTGAGGCACGTGAAATATGCTATGGTCGCAATGTCCTCCAAGTGAAATGATCTTTCTGGGAGTCTTCTGCTTGGTTCCTGTTTCGGGATCATAACAATCCACTTTCGGGGCTACGTTGGCACACCCGCACCATATAAGGTGACATCACTTCCACCTCTAGTTGTGTTGAAAGAGGAAATTATAGAAGACAAACAATTCTGCTTAGAATTATTAATATATATTACACTAATCTCTCTCTCTCTCCAGATCATTTTTTTTGAACATACGTTTATATAGTTATATAAGCATTAATTTCAACTAATATAATAATAAAATTCTACAAATAGTAAATGACAATTGTTGTTTTAAGGGATAATTAACACTAATACTAAAACAATATATTCACTCATTAACACGTTTATTTAGCGTTATCAAACTGCTATGTTTTTTAGTGGATTTCTAACATATTTAATAATTTAAATGATTCCAATTGTAATATCAAATTACAATTCGGTGTAAATTATAAAATTCAAATGCAATGGTATTAAAATTTGAAGCATAAAAATTATTTGTTCATATGTTGTAGTCGAACTTACTATTCATGTGTGGTGATTTTAGGAAATTTAATACAATAAGTTTTTTGATACTTCCTTAGTGATGAATAAAGTTAAAAAAGTTAATATAACTAATTATTTTTTTCGTTGAATATTTTAAGTGTATGTAATAAGTTATATTGCAGAGTCAATATTTATGCGTATTTACATTAACTTATCAATTACTCATCGTTAATGATTTTAAAATTATATCACAAAAGTAAAAGGTTTAGTAATTAACCCTTTGAACACTAATCCTCCAAACTAAATTTTAAAAAATATCAATGTACTCGTTGTAGGAGCAAAATAAAGAAAAAAATAATTAAAAAAATGAGATCACAATACATATCTTATGTATTTATTTAAATAGATAAAATATGCATTGTGAAAAATAAAAAATTGATACCCACAAAAATATCAAAATTTTTCCAAATTTAAATTAAAATTTTTATCCAAAATTTTAGCCAAATTCCAAATTTAAAATTTAAAAGATCCTCGTTTAAAAAAATATGTAGTAATGAAAATAACAAACTCACTTGGCTCAAAAGTATTCCTACGTATAATTTCTGGTTAAATGAATTGTCTCAAAGACTTATTCCTCTAAATTTTGTCTAAATATTTGTCACTCATTTAATAGAGCGGAAAAACGTAATATACGGAAAAAGAAAAAAAAAAATTAATTCAACAACTTTGACAGCTGTGTGTATTATGTTTAAATTTTTAAACATTTGTTCAAAAGAACATTATACAATGGTAATATACATATAGCTAAACATTAAAAGGTAATCAATGCTGCAAGTATATTACTAATTGAACCATATTTTGATGTGGAGTCTGGTTTCCTCAGTGCAAACACGCCATAGGTACCTATTTATAGGGTATAGGCGACCATTCACACCTCATTCATACAAGAAAAGGACAAAGACAAGATAAATGAAGAGAGAAAGCACATCCATGACCGAACCGGGATTAGAACCCAGGACCTCTCTATCCACAGGCAGGTACGCAGACCACTATACAAGTTGCGTGACTATAAATCGATTTAAAATTACGATATGAAATTTGAAACTAAGGGCATTTAAGGGTTAAATCTAATATTGTAAATCATTGCCAATTCTCCTTTCGTGTGGTGCATGTGTTAGTAAATCTCTCATTTACCCAAAATTTATGCCTTATCTCTGAAAAGAATGTTTTTCTCTGTTAAATGATGGATGGATTAATTTACGAAGGATATACAATAATTTTTTGTTTTCTGAACTCGTGCAATTCTTCTGTCTTATAATTATCTTATAACAAATTTTCTGTCTTATAATTATTTTTGTTTGTATATGTATTACCCTCTACGTAATTAAAAACAAAACTTAGTTATATCATGAATGTCTTTTAAATTTTTCTCGGAATTGCTTAGATAGAAGAAAAAAGCAGGTGAACCGAAAATGTTTTATACATGAAAATTCATTCATCAAAGCGTAATTCGATTCTGCAGTTTATGGGGGATAGAAGACACAAAAACGAAACTGATTATTCAAAGAACGTATCAACAGAATAATAAACATATTTATGAAGATATACAAATAAGCCTACGGTAATCGAGATTATTAAGGAAAACTATTCATTAAACCAGCGACTTACAGCCCCTGTGTTACGGCACTTTTGGATGCCACCAATTTTTCGAAATGCATAAAAATTATAATTCCCCCCTTTTTTTTATCACGAGAAATTAATGAATATACTGTTGTTTTTGTAGTATATACTATACGATTTTATTTTAAATTCAGAGTTATTACTGTAAATTATTTTACACAATGTCTTATAGATAAGTAAACAGCTTTTAAACTTTTTTTTTCTTTGTGTGCCGCCAAATTTTGAAATCGTTAAAAATATGCCGTGAGAGAAACAAAAGACCGAGAATCACTGCATTATACGAGGGTTACTCTGAAATTTTTGAGATATTTTTGAGATTTGAGACGAGAATTTACAAAACAAAAATAGCGGTTTAATTTTAAAAAGCAAATTATTTTAACACAGAAGATGATTTTTTATTGACTTACTTCAATTTGTTTAGCGTAGAATAAATTTTAAACAGAAGAGAAAACGGAGTTGACACGAGAACATTTTCGCGCTGTGATTTTCTACGATTTTAAAGCAGGATTAAATCAAGAAGACTACGTTCAACGGTGGGAATTAGCATTTGGTGATGAATCTCCAGCTCGTGCTACTGTATTCAGATGGTTTAGAGAATTTAGAATAGGTCGCAATTTTCTTCAGGATGAGAAACACACAGGAAGGCCACCGTCGGCAGTAATTCCGGATCATGCATCTGCCATACGAAAAATGTTAATGGTTGATAATCGCTGTACCTATCAAATGATACAGAAGGAACTTAACATTGGATCTGAAGCCATATATAAAATCATTCATGAAGAATTACATATGAAAAAAGTAGTTTGCCGTTGGGTTCCCCATAATCTAACTGAGCACCAGAAAGAGGAGCGTGTCAGAATCAGTAAAGAAATTCTTAAATTGCTAAATGATGGTGGCCACCGCATCATTTCTAAAATTGTAACAGGTGATGAAACGTACATACCGTTATTTGGCGTTCCAACACGTCAAGAAAGCAAAATATGGGTCTTTGAAGATGATCCCACGCCGACAATGGTGAAAAAACGCGCACTGAAAAAAGTGATGTATGCCGTTTTCTTCAGAAGTACGGGATTGGTCAAAGCCATCAAGTTGGAAGGACAGAAGACAGTAACAGCAAACTAGTAGTACACGCCTAAATGTCTTCCAGAAACTCTACAAGAACTGAATGTTAGGGGACTAATGCTTCACAATGACAATGCATCTTCACATACAGCCGGATTAACAGTTGAGTTTCTTAAACAAAAACAAATTAAAGTGATCGAACACCTGCCGTATTCACCTGATATAGCTATGTGCGACTTTTGGTTATTCTTTAATCTAAAAAAGAACTTACGTGGATATCGTTTTCATTCAGAAGAAGAGATTAATGTGGCTACAAATGCATTTTTTTCATCTATTCCAAGAAATGAATAGCTTGAGGCATTTAATCCGTGGAAAATTTGTCTACAAAAGTGCATTGATGCTAGAGGAGACTACTTTGAACACACCTAAAATTTTGTATAAGTATAACTTTAAAAACCTAGTTGTATCTCAAAAATTTCAAAATGACCCTCGTAAAAAGCAATATTTCATTGTATCGCATAAAGATATTTCGTTAAAAGCACAAATATTTTATTGAAAGATATGCATGGAATATTTTGATAAAATTTACTTATCGTATACCTTCGATTTTTTTTACATTTTTTCTCTAATAGGGAAGCATTTTCGTCAAACAATAAAAAGTTTCTGTGTTCCAGTTGTTTGTCATTGTAGCTACCATCACTGTCAAATTTAATTTGTGATGTAAGAAATTCGATTTAATTTCTGTATACAAAAAGAAATAATTATCTGTAAAAGTTATGCAAAGAGTAATGAGACTGATTTGCTGTAAAGAAATAAACAATCTAAAATACTTATTGAAAAAAATTTTGTTACATATATGAATTTTCCGTTGCTATACAATCATGTACACTTGTCGGATCTAGACATGAATTTCGTAGTTCTTGTATTATATTTTACCACTTCCAATTTATTAAGCCAATAAGTCAATTCAATCTCTAAATCTTCATCACTTTTCAAATGTTTATCACTCAGAAACCCTTTTAACTTTGGTAAAAGATATTTAGCTCAGAAATAGCTTGGAAAAAAATTACAGACTTTCAAAAAAGAGTTTTTTTTTTAAATTGATCTAGCAATTCTTAAGTTGCAACATCAATGTGAATTTGAGCAGAAGTATTCAAAAAGATCATTTTCTCCAAAACGAATTATTCGCTTCCAGTTTTGGAAGTCCTGACATAATTTTCTTAGTCTAATATGAAATATTTTCTTAGCAGAAATGTCTACGTATTTGCCTCGAAAATTTTTTTGATTTGAAATGCTGTGACTATCTGCCTAAATGAACTGAGCTCCAGTGGCGCAGTAGCTACACGCCGCTTCCCGTTAAGATCAGCAAAGTGAAGAATCATTGGTGTGGGCAATGAGTGGGAAAATGACTAGTCTCCGTCTATGGGTTGCTAGAGCTTCGTGGATTAGGGACATGTCGCGTTAAATGTCCCTCCTTTGGTGTGGCGTGGATGTGGAGAGGAGAGAGCCAGTTCAGGGGTCACCTCCTCATCTGACCGTGGTTCATAATTACAAGGCATTTCCTGATGGATGAGTATTCCAAACCCTTAAGGTACTGTTCGCGTGCAATGGTGCATGAGAGTAAGGCAAAGAATTTTGATGGTGACTATATATTACAATTGATTAAATGTAAAAGACGATTATGTAAAGAAGAGAAGAAAGCTTCTTGCATGTAACAAAGAATTACTTTTATAGCAAATTAGTCTTTACTTTCTACAAGACACTTGTACTTTCCAATCCTGGCCAAATGTTCAATTTTGGAATAAAGAATAGGTGAAATTATCACATCTCCAGCTGATCATCATTATTTAAACTATCGAAAATTTAACTCAATTAAACATTGCAAGTTATATGATACCTCAAAAATATAAATATTTATTTTATGAATGTATATATAGGCTCAACTGACTAGACCACACAATATTTAATAAAATATATTGCCTAAAAAATTGAAAAAAAATTAATTAAACATATATTGCTTATAAAGGATTAGGTTTGAATTTTCAAGTGTAAAATGATATGGAGGGAAGGCAGCGGTGCACAGACAGACATGTTTAATGACAACAGACAATTACAACACAAGTAAATACAATAAAATAATAACATTAAAGAGCAGATTTCCAATGATACACAAGAGAGTTAACATATCTACTCTCAAGCAAGGCAGAAAGACGTCTGACCAGATTATGCACGGTTCGATCATTAGAGGGCGCAAATCAGGAGGACCTATTATGTAGAGAGGGTAAAAGCAGAAACAGTGTGATGCTTTCATATCCTAACAAGAATAATCTCCTAGATATTTTTATATTGAACTATTGCATTTCCTCTTTTTTATTGAAGATTAATTATCAAAACTTTGCACTTAATTTTTTAGAACTGTAGAAACAGAAAAATTTAATTTTTTTCAAAATAATTTGCTTAATAACATGAACAGTTTTATTTAATTAATTGTGTGCAATAGTATATCCATAAAACACACACACACACACACACACACACACACACACACACACACACACACACACACACACACACACACACACACACACACACACACACACACACACACACACACACACACACACACACACACACACACACACACACACACACACACACACACACACACATTTCATATACAACTCGAAATTTCAATTTTTTGTGTTTACTATTTTAGAATCGTATCTAAAAATTATTTATTAAGCTTGTGTGTAGGGTGCTAAGAATAAAATTTTCTTAATTTATTTAAACATATAGGGTTGATTAAGGTATGATAAATAATTAATCACAAATTATTTTATTTTTATTAGCTGATATAACTGACTTCAATAATGAAAGTATAAAACCGATTAAAATCTGTATAGTTAAACTATTTTAAGCCTTTCTTGAGTTATGAGGATCCAAAACTTTTTCTGTTGCTCGCTTTCCTATAAAATAAAATAAACTTATAAAATTTGTCTAATTAAATTACAAAATAATGTAAACAATCTGAAAATTTCTTGGTAAAAATAATAGCTAATAATTGGTCACATAAAGTTATTGTAGTAGTAAGGGGAATTTCATAAAATATTACGATAGAAATGAAAATTGATTGGTAAATATTTCACATGTTTTATATTTCAAGTACAATGAATATTTTATTTAAGACTTTTCTCACACTATAAACACATATAAAGAATTTAAAGCTTCATATTTATTAATAGCAACCTCATCCTTATAAAATAATATATATATATGTATATAATATATATATATATAAATATAAATATATATAAATATATAATATATATAAAAAAATAATATATATATATATATATATATATATATACATATATAAAGGAAAATAATTGAAGATGATAGAAAATTATCTTTGAATTATGAGAAAAATAAGATAACCATTATGAGAGCTAACAGATAAGTTGCTTTGAATTTTCAATGATTTTTTGTTGAAGACAAATTTCTAAATTCGCAAGTAAATCACTGCAAATGTTTGATTTCCTTTTCTTTGAAATAATTTGATATCATTGCATTTCATTTTTTTAAAATTTCTTTTCCATTTTGTTAAAATTAAGATATCAGATATTTATAATTTATTAAATTTTTATACAGATATCACAAATTCAATAAATTTATTTATTTTTCACTCTCAATAAGGTATAATCAAGCTTGTAATATGAATATATTGTAACATGGATATCTTTTTTATTAATCAAAATATTTAAGATTTATAGTATTTTAAGAAATTATAATCTTAGTTATTCATAAAAATTAAAATATTTTTTACGCATATGTAATGAAATCACATTTTTGATATTTATTTGAAACATTTTGCACACATGTTTATAAATTAAGGACAATGTGAAGTACATGGAGAAATCAAACGAGAAAGGAAAAATATTCATAAAAAATATCACAAACTTGGTTAAGCATTATATGCAAATTACAGTAAGGAGTCTGACGATGACGAGCACGTGTCACAATCACGAGAGCATAATAAAAGGGTATATAAAGACCAATAGCAAACAGGAGACACCCAGTTGTCATGGGTATGACACAAAGGTCGCAGGTCGATGATGTTCTATGGGGTTGAATTATCGGCTGCCTAGAATGTTAGCCTACGCAGATAAGAGACGAGGAGCTCTGAATTGCCTAAAGTGTGATCTCAGGGCAACGAGTCACAGATGGTGGAAATGGCAGTAGACTTAGCAATAAAGGTCACCCCGAGTGACAATGCTGAAGGATGACCGGTATTTGGCAATAACCACCAAAATGAACTGGCGGAGCATAAAAGCGGACCGATCGGGTCTGTTATCGTCAACCACAAGTTTCATGGCAAACCGTGTGCAGATGCTTCGGACAGTTTGATCTATATACTCGCTGGCCTGTCAGATGTATTCCGCTCACGACAACTCTCTGTCATTAGAGATTAGCTTGGAGAAGAGAACATGAATGTGGACACCGTTATAATGGGTTTGCGTTATGTTTTCTGACAAGTAGAGGTTTAGCTTGCTGACCGATTCACGTTGGGCGTTCATATGGAGAACGCGCGCTTGTGATACCAAGGCAACATCACTGAACCCCAACGTTGCGGTGCTGCAGGAATGTTCGTTTGGGGAAGGGGGCTCGAAAACAGATCTGCTTGTTCAAATTGGAGCCATGACATGCCAAATTTGTCAGGACATCTTTCTGGAACAACATGTCCTCTTGTTTAAGGGTGCGAAATGAATTTATGTTTATGGATGACAACGCTTTTCCTCACTATTCGAACATTGTCAACAATTGTATTCAAGTAGAGGACATCACCCGCATGGAATGGGCAGCATTCTCACTGGATTTTAATCCAATAGAGCATGTTTTGTTGATGATCTTCGAAGAGCATTGCTTGACGAGTGGAGTTCTTTGTCCCAAGTGCAGCTCGATAATGTGATAGGGTTTGTACAGACTGTAATTCCTCGTATAGGAGACATATGATGTGTGAACTATCATATCATCTACGTACTGTTCAGTTATTACACTAGCTTTATGTGATATAAGAGCTCCAGGGAAGCTATAATTGGGGTTTGTGTGTCTCTGGTATAATACATAATCATTATCTGTTGTTTTTCCTCATTTGCTTAAAACAAGGGTTTTATGAATAAATGACTTTCGTTTTGTTTCTGTGCACTTTTAGTTGCCCGTTCCGAAATTACCCTTACCTTATGGATATGCGAATACATTACATTATTTTTTTCGTAAAACATTTTCTGAATTTAAAAAATATTCAAATTCTTTCCTTTTAATTAAGCTTTTAGTTTAAGCATTATGATATAGCAATTTTTTTTTTAAAAAAATCAAGCTATCTAAAGTTACTCTCTTTCCAGAAACTCTGCTTGCATTGCGCTCTGTGTGTGAGGAATTAAACTATACCTTAAATATAAATAACTCTCGTTTTCCAAACGTCATTTGGAAAGTTATACACCACTAGCCAATGGTCGTTAAAATCCCTTAATTAAGAAGAGTCCAAATGCAGGAGGGTATATATGGGATAAATATACTATACTAATTATAAAAAGTGATTAAATTTCAAGAAATTGAAGAAATCTTGAAAAATTATTTCCCAGAACAATCATCAGTGGCAGTAATGACAGCATATTTATACCTATTCACTGAATGAAATATTGCATTATATGTACCGATACATCTACTTCTGCAGTTTCAATGGGATGTTACAGTTCATCGATTGTAGTAACTAGCATTTGATGACAAGTCAGTCTTTCTGCAATCATTGAATCGACATTTCAGATTGTTGACAAATATGAAGAACGCAATAACTTGGGCAGTAACATACATTTTCCGTACCATGGAACGGATATGTAATATAAGCAGCATGCAGTGAGGCATTATCCTGCTGAAATATAGCATTTCGAAAAGCTCAAATAAAAGATAGACCAATGAATCTTGGCACCATAAAGGGTACACTTTGAATACACAGCGATGTAAATGACAGAAATTATATTCATTGGTATCCGATACTATTACTCAATGATTCACTTTTAAGATGATGTCCGAGCACCCAGATTGTTCCTTAAGGTTAACGGGTTTGGAGTACTCGCCTATCACCAAGCACCTCGTAATTTTGAACCCCTGGTCAGGTGAAGAGGTCACTCCTGAGCTGGTACCCTCTTCTCAACATACTCAACATACCAGCATAGGGACTTTGAACAGACTAACTTAGGAATTTATCCAACCCATGGAGCTCAATCAAACTAGAGAAGGAGAATGTGGTCACCCTCCTAATCACTGCCCGCTGCAAATGATGCTTCTTTCCAATTCCGATCCAACCAAGGATCCATCGTGTTTAGTAATGATGGCTGGGACGCGCAAAATATATGTCGTGGTCGCAATATCTTCGATATGAAATGATAATTCTAGTGGTGGTAGACTAAGTTTTAGAGTCTCCTATTGGTCTCTGCTTCTAAATTACAAATACTCATCCATTTTCGGGGTTCTAGATGCAATACCCACAGAGTGACCACATAGACAACATGCCACTACTTCCCTGGATGTGTTTAAAAGGCAGAAAAACGATCCTAGAAGCCGGGCATTATAATAATAACTCCCGATTACTCATAAAATTAAATAGCAAGTTTGTCATGGATAATTCACGAAATTACGAATGAAGGAACAAATAAACACAAAGGTGAATTTGAAACATTAATACACACAATAGCCAAAACATACTTATAATTGGAAAATAATAAAATTATCTATATCTCACAGATTTACTTCTTTGAAAAATCAAATTTCTGGACAAAGTTAACTTTTTTTTTAAGAATTTAGATACCGCGGATAATTCGCAAGGAGGATAAATTGATCGTGGATAATTGAAAGTTTATTGTACTTCATTCCATATGTATATACGTTTTTTTTCTAAATAATGCAGTGATTAATTTGTTTTGATAATTTAAATTTTTTATTTGATTTTAATGTCACGCATTTCATTCTAAATAAACTGAAATATCAATCAGCGCATTTATAGAAATAAATGAAAAACATTTTTTGATGTCATTTTCATAACATATTTCGTTTAAGATATCAGTTATATATCAGAATTATCAAGGAATATAAAAAATTGAACTCATGGAATAATATAAATCAATTCAAACAGAAAAATGCGATTCAATGCCTGATGACAAAATTATTTGGCATTTATTTAACAGTTACTTAACGACTATAATTAGCTTATTTCATGATGGAAAAGTATACTAGAGTACATTATTCAAAACAGCTAGAGAGAGAGAAGGGAGAGAGAAGAGAGAGAGAGAGAAGAGAGAGAGAGAAGAGAGAGAGAAGAGAGAGAGAAGGGAGAGAGAAGAGAGAGAGAGAAGAGAGAGAGAAGAGAGAGAGAGAAGGGAGAGAGAAGAGAGAGAGAGAAGAGAGAGAGAGAGAGAGAGAGAGAGAGAGAGAGAGAGAGAGAGAGAGAGAGAGAGAGAGAGAAGAGAGAGAGAAGAGAGAGAGAGAAGAGAGAGAGAAGAGAGAGAGAAGAGAGAGAGAGAAGAGAGAGAGAGAGAGAGAGAGAGAGAAGAGAGAGAGAGAGAGAGAGAGATACTGCTAACAGCTTTGTAATGTAAAAAAAAAAAATTAGAAGTCTTTTATCAGTTTTTTGTAACAATTGTAAAGGATTAGTTAGCGTAATGTATTCGTACTTCTAAAAATTTCACAATAAGAAAATAACGGACTTTGAAGACGTAATTAGTAAGAACTACCTAAAAGGCTTATGCTAAACAATAAAAGTATACCAAATTACTTATAGTTTCAAAAATTGCCATCTAAAGAACGCTTTTATTTATTTTCTTGCGCTAAAATGTTAAAAATTTGCACTCAGTTTTTCTCAAAACAAAAATGGCTTGTGTTCAAAGAAATGTAATTAAGATATATATGATGGTAAAATATTAGAGAAAAATATTCTTGGAGACACATGTCAATAATAATTACTGTGAAGGTGATTTATAATATTAAATAATAAACAAATATTATTCATACTTCTTTAAAGTGATAAACTGAAGAACCGTAACAATTCTAAATGCCTTTAAATGAAAAGACTTTCCATTTCACACAAATCTAGAATGAGCCAATGCAGCGTTTTATTTATAAAGATTTTTTCACACATATATATTATTTCACAAGCTTCATTGAAAACACTACTTTAATTTGAATTAAAACAGCAAAAGAACATTGGAATGAATTTAAATGTATTTTGGAATGAAATATTTTTGTTATAATCAATTTTTAAAATTTTTATTATTTTCGTTGACCTTATCACATATTTTTAAACTTATTTCAAAATTGAGTACAATTGTTTTTTTTTTTAAAGGATTAGAGCATAAATAAATTATGCCAAAAATTTACTGATCAATATAATTAAATAGCTTTTAATCTACTAAAATGTGTTTTAATTTAATTGATAATTGGAACAGAAATGATCATTTCAAAGATCTAGAGCTCTAGAGTTAGTTACATTCCAAAATTTTTTTTTAAAATTTCTACTGTATTCTTAGAAATTTCCACTTTTGCCTTGATTTTTGTATAAAATATTATTTCCATTAGTCCTTAAAATCTAATATGTTGACTAACGCTATTTACTTTACCGATCTGTTTTACTATAAAATCTTACCTTACTAATCTTAACAATCCACTTTTTTGGTTGTTGTTGGGTATTTTACGAATTCCAATTTATTCTGTAAATTCTTTCTTCACAAATATTTTCCAAGCAACTAAAGGAGATGTCGCAAGGTAGAGTGACGTCGTAAAGCTGATACATGCAAAAATTGATACCTGCTGTTTTCATTCATTCCGTTTCCCGGCATCATTGCAGGACGATATCGATAAGGATTGTCTGTAACAAGATGTGTACTGAACTAAATAAATCAATTCTATTAATCAAATATTTTTAGACAAATATCTATATAAGTCGCATTTTATTACTTCGAAATTTGTAATTCGGGGATTACTCTGAAATTTTTGAGATACGCGCAGACGAGAATTTACAAAACAAAAATAGCGGTTTAATTTTATAAAAAGCAAATTATTTTAACACAGAAGATGATTTCTTACTGACTTACTTCAACTTGCTTAGCGTAGAATAAATTTTAAACAGAAGAGAAAATGGAGTTGACGCGATAACATTTTCGCGCTATGATTTTCTACGATTTTAAAGCAGGATTAAATGAAGAAGAATGAGTTCAACGGTTGCAATTAGCATTTGGTGATGAATCTCCAGCTCGTGCTACTGTATTCAGACGGTTTAGAGAATTTAGGAGAGATCGCAATTTTCTCCAGGATAAAGAACACACAGGAAGGCCGCCGTCGGCAGTAATCCCGGATAATGTGTCTGCCATACGAAAAATGTTAATGGATGATAATCTCTGTACCTATCAAATGACAAAGAAGGAACATTGGATCCGCAGCCATACACAAAATCATTCATGAAGAATTACATATGAAAAAAGTAGTTTGCCGTTGGGTTCCCCATAATCTAACTGAGCACCAAAAGGAGGAGCGTGTCAGAATCAGGAAAGAAACTCCTAAATTGCTAAATGATGGTGATCACAGCATCATTTCTAAAATTGTAACAGGTGAGGAAACGTACATACCGTTTTCTGACGTTCCAACACATCAAGAAAGCAAAGTATGGGTCTTTGAAGATGATCCCACGCCAACAATGGTGAAAAAACTAATGTTATTACAGTGAGTGAACTGTATTATCTTATATTCCATTTTAAGCAGGCTAAAAATTCCAAAAATAAACTTTCATTTTATATCAACTAACCAAAATAGTTTGCTTCTTGAAGATTGATAATTAATTTCCATAAATCTTTCAATATTTTATTAGCTTCTAAGAAAATATATTATTAACTTCTGAGAAAATATATTATTAACACTTCTGAGAAAATATATTATTAACTTCTGAGAAAATATATTATTAACTTCTGAGAAAATGTTTTGTACCACTGGAGTAAATGAATTTACAAAAAATATATAAACGTCTTGATATAAATTTTCCAGGTGTGTTATTTCTAAATCACGAACAAATATTAAATGTCTTTTTTTGTGAACTGCATCGCTGAGGAACATTATATTATATTTTGAGTTGTTATCTTTGGTACATGCCAGACAAGGAAAATCTGCTCAAATCACTTCGGAAGACATAGATTATTTAATGAGATGGTTATGCTGAAATTTAAACTTTAAATTTATTCTTTTACCACTTTGATAACTAATTATACATTGCTTTCATCTTCACAAGTTTCATATGTTATTTTTCAATACTTATCGATTTTTTCACATTTTACTGCTCTTGTACATAGCTTTTAATTGTGAATGCCTTTTGAATAGCTCTCAATAAAATAAAAACAAATAAGAAAAGTTGTTTATAATTTTTTGTTATCACACGGGTATTATAGATTTATTTCTTAGAATCAGCTAATTTCAATGATTCATTTTAGTTCATTTTTTTATTTCATGAATTCTTTCCTAATTTTTATTAGTTAAATGTCAACCCAAATAAATAAATCAATAGAAAAATTTGAATGGAAAATGAAGAGCAAAAGTTATATCATTTCGAAAGCGAACAAAAATTATATAGAGCTCGATAATTAAACAAATAAAAAATCCAGCTGCAAGAATTTGAAAAATGTTTTGTTAAATGTAAATTTTGGAATAAAATGAAAAATTCGGACAGTAAAATCTTGAAGCTTGTAAATCATAATTATAATCAAAATATTTATGAGAATGAATAATTTAGTTTTTTTCTGTTTCATACGGTTTTTTTAATGGTAGAAATAAAATTATAGAAAATGTTGGATAAACAAAAATTAACATGATATTTTCTGTATTAAAGGTCTAAACTAATGACCTAAATAGAATGGTCTAAATAGGTCTAAATAGAAAGATTGTCGTCAGTCTTGAGGTGAGATATTTATTCAAAAATATTTAGTTTAGTTATTAAAACGTTGTATTTCTATTTTTAATGTTTTGTACTTCATTACAGCCGCTTATAGTGCCGATTTTCTTAATATACAGACTTTTAGAAGAACTTCTTTTGGAAGTTTATAAAGGAGAAAAATGCTTATTTTGTTGCTTTATATAGTGAAAGTTTTTTTTTCTATAAATTCAGAAAGTAGGAAAAATTATTGAAAAGAAAATATTGATCGGTAATGTGTGTGATATCATAGATTTTATCGTAATTTGATTTATGCTCTTTTAATATTCATAATTCACCACAAAAATAACTCTTTATTTTTGTAATGTGCGATGTTATTGCATTTCATTTCCTTTAATGTATAATAAAATCCGTATAATAAAATGATATGGTTGATATTTCTTACAAAATAAGCTTGTCACAGTGCTAGAAAAAATAGTTGAATTCATTCTCGATCAGGAATTTCAGGTAACTCAATAATTAAACAACCACAATAAGTGGGAAAGGATGATCTCATAAATCATTCACTTGCATGGCCATAAATCGAATCCAAGGAATTGTCAATGGGAAGAATTTCTTATGAAATTAATTTTGATAATAACAAGCATTATAAATGACTACTTTTCTCTTTCAAGCCAAATACAGAAAAATTATTACAAATTTCTAGCAACCTGAATGCGGAACAATATTTTACAAGGTCATCAACTTATTCCTCATTTGGCGACTTTTCATCTGAATGGTTTCCAAATGAGGAATAAGTTGGCGGGGTGGCGGATACGCCCGGCGGATCAAGGCCCGAAGCTCTATCCTCTGGTTGGACAAGGTCGACTCAGTCTTTCATCCTTTCTGTAGGTAGATAAACTGAGTACCAAGCATGCTTAGTGACTATGGGTTTCGTGTTAGGACATATGCTTCCCTAATCGGGACATATGCTTCCCACCCCAGTGCCTCTGGGTCAAGAAATATGAGATGTGCACTTTGGGCCTAGGCCCATATGGATCGTCAAGTCACGGAGTTTAGTTTGAATTAATTTGATTATTCGGTTAAAACTATATTAACCAAATAAACGAATTTTTTTTCATGAATTTAATCTCCCAATTTTTAACAAGGTTTCAATTCACAATTAAATTAATTTTGTGGTTTAGCAATAAATTATTCTTTACTCTTATTTAAAATCTGATATGACAAGTTTTAAATTTTTTAGATAGGACAATAGTTTCTTTCATCATTATGATAAAAAAAATATGTTTTGTTCATTTGTGGTATAAAAATAATTATAAAAACTAAGCACTTAGAAAAATCTACTTGCTTTGAATTCTAAAATGCTTTTTACATCGATAAGGAGGTGGAGAAGGAAGAGTTAAGATATTTCTCTCCTTGCGTTCCATTTTGTTCCCGTTTGCTGAGGGATTCCAGAGTGGAATTTGTGGAATGAGGATTTCATCTGGAACGATCCAAGTGGCATTTTCAGAAGAAATCTTCATGCAAGTTGGAATCTAATTTATAAAAGAAAGTAATTTAACGAAAATAGTTTAACATGTACTGAAAAATAAAGTATGCAAGTATATATGCTTGAAATTATACATAAATGAGTAACATTTTTGAGTTGTAATCACGTTTTATGAAAATATATTTCAAGACCTGGGCAATTTTTTGTCCTCCCTTAATTATAAATTCCATACAATTATAAAAAAAGATACGAATTTTTTTATTTATTGTAATTAAGTTAAACATTAACACATTCATTCAAAAATTAATTTTAGTATTGATTTATAGAAAAAATTTGAACAAAAGGAAAATAAAACATACTTAAAAAGTCTGATCAAAACTGGATTAAATTACTCTTGATATTTATAAAGACTTAAATTATTAGCCATAATAACAATGCATCATCTTCAATTAAATTATTTTATGACTTTATACTTAAATTAATATAATGTTTATTATATAGCATTTTTAATTGAGTATTGTGATATAGTAAAAATATCATATATAATTTTTATCAATTAAGAAAAAATATATAAATTACGAAATATTTAACGTTACTTTCAGTTAGAATAATGCAATACAATAGTTTAGTATACAATAAATCATTAACTTAAAATAAATTGAAACTTTTCATAATCAAAACATAAATTTTACTATTTATAAACAAACGAAAACACTCTATATCAATAAACAAAGTTTTGCAGAAACTATTATGTGATATTCGATTTTATATTTATATACACATACTTATTATTAGAAGATATTTATTTAAATACATCATTTGGTATATAAAAATATAAATATCTTCTAATAATTTCTTCAATGCATTTATCTGATATGTATGTATTTTTTTTCACTTTCTTTCAAGAACAAATCATCTAAACGTAACCATCACTAACGCATTTTATATTTAGTTAAACAGAAGTGTCAAAACAGTCCCTTTTAATTGACATTTGATGTGATTTAATTTCTCAACTTGACAACAAAGCTCTGACAAATGTCAAAACATATTTCAACTTTGTAAGAAAGAAATATGAAACATTAACAAAAGAGAAATGCTGTTGTTTTTATCAATCATTATTATTTGCCATTATAAAACATTTTGTCTTAAGTTTTCTAAATTTTCAACAAAATACCATTAATGGTTATTTTTAAAGTGAAATTCATATAACTTAAG